>OX382182.1:9574051-10174051 GCA_947507545.1 Clistopyga incitator
AACGATCGTTCGCGTCATCGTGCGAACAATCTTCCTGCACCTCGAGCTCCGTGCATTTGCGACAAAGAGTAAATAGCAATGTTCCACGGGCTCGTACAGGCAGTACGGGATGGAACAAGTCACGTGGTGGAAGGATCGTACATTTGATCATGCCATTGATGGTTCTACCTAACGCCTCATACGAGTCGTTAAATAGAGCCTCACACTCTGACCCTACGTATATTGTCGGATGACCCACGGGGAATCTTCCTGTTTTCGAAATATACGGGTAGAGCGAGCAAATATCAATGTACGATATTTTCTCACCGGGTGAAACATTGTAGGCCGTCACCGTATTACCTGTACGACCACCATAAAAACCGTCGCGAGGATTTAAGCATGCGGTCGGGCGTCGCGGGTGGCTATTCAAAAAAGCATCGATGCTCGGATCGTTTTTACGCATCTCTGCGAATTTACACTCCCGCATTTCTACCAACTCGTAGCCGTGAGAGCGTATCTTCGCGCTCGTTGCCACTGTCCGCTCGAACCGAGCATCGAAACTTTTATTGTCCGCTAGTGAACCGCGTGCTCGATCATTCGGAAAGCAGGATACGCACCCGTGCCAATAACAACCATGATATTGGTACGCTACACGCCGATCATCGAATTCCAGATAGCCGTCGACACGCGGTCCTTCGGGTAAACGGTACTCGTGGTCGCGTGCCGGTTGAATCACATCACGACCTACCTCTCGTTCAACCCAAAGAAGCCAGTCAACGGCTTGCTGTGAATGCGCTCCCGAGCGTCGATACCCACCGGCGGGTATAACTCCTATTGTTTTAGGATTTAGAAAATTGCGTCGATATACTAATGAGCAGGCGGAAGCTATCGTTACAGCCTCGGTGAAGGGGCAGACATTACCCGTCTCGAGGGAGATTTTACGAAATTCGCGACAAGCTCGACGGAGAATCTCCACATCCATTTTACAATAATTCACGATTTCCTCGTGAAAATTGAATGTGCGATTATCCCGAAGTTGCTCCGCATACCGAACGTAATATTTTTCGCGTTCAGCCGTGCTCATTGTGTCGGGTTAGTAGTATTTAGCTGCGGGTAGAACGCCGTTGGTGTGAGCATCCACGTTTTTCGTGTTGAAAAGATGGGGAAAGTAACCTTTCCCAATTTTTTCATCGAACCCGAATGCGTTTGGTAAATCAGCCAAACGCATATGAAAATAATTTAAACTGTCGATAGAAACAGTGCGTCCAATACGCAATGAGATTATCGAATTTCCAGTTTAAATTATGCTTGGCTTAGGCATATCTGTATGGCGATTTACGATATTTCTCAATATGAATTGTGCATCAAACGACTTTGCGTTGTGAGCGATACACACGATATTGCGAAATTTCGTCTCTCGCCGCACGGAAAGATCAACCAGCTCGGACACGGGGTCTTTCACGAACACATGTTCACATACCCCATACCAACGGCAAACTCCCGCGGGTTTTGCATCGCCCAACTCTAGACAAATTGTGCAAAGTTGTTGCGCTACACCAAGCGTCACAACATGCTCACGCACCACGTCTGTGTTTGAGCTAAAACTATCATCCTGACGCGTTTCAAAATCGTAAAAAATAAATAGCGTATCCGGATGCGTTTGTTCCCCGTTTTCCGATTTCTTCTTCACGACACGCGGTTTCGCCACCTGCATATAACAATGCCCATTAGAGCCGTGCAGACTTTTGCATGTGTTACAATATACTACACCGCACTTGTGAGTATTATTAAGCCCGCGGATTGTTTGCCCACAAATCCTACACACGCGTAAAGTCTCGCAGACGGATGCACGCGCACGCGTATCGCTCTCTCGACGGTTTGATCGCGGCTTCAAATGCTATTCGAAATAGGCTGTGTTATAAAACACCCTACCGCATTCATCACACGCTCTTTGCTCATCGTTGTTATCGTTGATAACACTCTGTTCCGTGGATGCTGTACCGCCGATGATAAAATCATTCACCGCGGCGCGGTCAGTATCTGCGACACAGGGTGGCACGCTAAGACACCGGGGGCAGCTGCTCGAGCATTTATGCTGACCCTCGCGGCGGAAGGATTTATTGCAGGGTATACAATAATTCTGTCCGCCTGCAGCACCAAGCAAATTGGTAATAGGCGAGTAGTGCTTTAAAACACCACAATACGCTATATTAACAATTTCTATGCGTGCTGCATCGTCGAAACACGAGCGCCCATCAAAGATCGGCGCTGCACCCTGACCTAGCGTTTCCCAATCGTAAACAACGATATCCACGCGCAACGAGGTGTAATAATTTTGGAAAGCTCGTATTTCGGGAATACCGCAGCCTTCTTCGGGTACTATAACACGAGCCTTTTTCACGAGCCTGTGGGCTTCTTGCCGTTGAGCGGGCGAAGACACGTGGCGGAAGCGGTTCCACGCGGCCAATTGCTCTTTGCACCGATTGGCTTATAATTTATTATTTTCCCGAGCAACCACCAGTGAACGCGAAAAACATAAATTACCATCCTGGCTGACGTGGACGAGCGATTTACTTTTGAACATTGGCACGCGAATCCCACCACTACCATTAGGGGCCTCCACGTATGTGACGGTGAAGCGGAGGGTATCGAGAGCCGAGAGCACTCGCGAACACTGATTAACATTGGACATCAAGTCCCAAAGCTGATCAGGTTCGAAGCGCGCGATCGGTCTTATCGATATACCCGCTGCACCATCAGCCGTCTGAAAGCCGATACCAATCAAATCAGATTGGTCGTTGTCTTTTAAAAAATGATAGTGGATGTCGCGAACCGCGCTCTGTACCCAAGCGACGGGGTTTACAGAGTCGGACGGCGGTACTAACGTTAGATCCGTCTGACGCGATAAAACTTGTAAACGACGCGAATATACATCCCGGACATTACCCACAATAACGAACCTTTCCCCCGCGGGTTTTTGCACCTCGAGATCATCTGGTAAGGCGTTTTCGGAATTCATTTGTGACTCTACGTTAAGGCTACTGTCGCTATTGCGCGCACTGTCTCTATGCTCCGTGCCAAGGGCATCGCTTTGCACTCTACTACCGCAACCTAGCTGAACAATATTATTCAGTAACCGCTGATGGTTTTTACTCCTCCCACACCCCGTCAGTCGCCTCGAGGATTCTTAGGAATATTAAATCCTCATCGTCGTCATAGTCATCGGACTCCTCGCCGATAACCCCATCGGCGTTAAAGTACGCGGGAACATATTCGGTGGCCGTTCTTTCTAGATAGGCCACTCTTTCCCTCAGAGCCTCCATGCGGTCCATTACCGCTCCTCTGTCCTGAGGTGGTGGAGGCTCGGGGCTTTCGGGTATGTCGGGCATCATTTGAATGTAATCATGCCCGCCATACGCCTCAGCCTGAGGGAAGAGTACCCTTGCCACGAGCGGTATGTCCAACGCGCCTTGACGCCGATTGTCGAGAGCTACCTCGGCAAAGAACCCTTTACACGATAAAATAATATTATTATTAATTCTATTGATAAATAGAATATTAATACTTTTAATTAAAATAATACTTACAATCATCGTGATTGTCGATTTCTAATAACACGGTGGAGGCCTCTTGAATATTGAGAGGCTCCTCGCCGTATACGGTGTCCTCCTCTTCCTCCTCCGGTTGCTGCCGCTTCACGAGATCCTCCTCCTGCTCCTCTTCCTCCACCTCGACGACGACTTCCTCGGGAGGATGAGAAACATCGTCCGACGAATCGTCCGAAACTCCGTCTTCCCGCTCGTCACAGCTACCCACGCTGGAAACGATTTCCACCGGATCGTAGTTATTACGGATTTTCGTGCGTTAGAGGACCTCAGCCATACATCAGCCACCCTAGCACCCCGATACCATAGTTCTGGTGGTGATAACGGTGGCTGTGGTAGTGGTGGTAGTAGCCGAACCAGTATTTAAGCGACTCGCTGAGACACGCTCAGAATCAGTCTTCGAAAAAATTCTCACCATCATGGCTATGATAATAGATATTCAAGCTCTCTACGGTATATCTGGTGAATTTCTACCTAAGGAAGTAGCCATTACTTCGATCCACAACGAACACTACGGACACTGGCTGATCGAACAGCCCTACGACTTTGGGGAACTACCTAAAGAGATTCGAACGACCAACAATAATCTCACGTGTTACCATCATGGATTGGAGTCGGTCGACGGTGATACGCCATTGAAAAAAGTCTACGCTAAACTACGAAATATGTGTCGAAATGCTCTACGGATTTACACCCGTGGCTCGCAAAAAGCCGAACTGTTACACGATGTGCTGGGACATGAAATTATAAATCTGGAAGAGTTTAATGGACCGAGTTTCAAAAAAATGCCAATCAATAAAACATATTGCATTCATCATGGTGTTTTGAAAGAAGATTCTACAACGTGTGCTCTGAACAATGCAGCAAAAATACGCTCTTGGTTGAACTTTGAAGAACTCGACGTCGTGAGCCCAATTTATTCGGAAGCTTTCGCCACATTAACACTGAAAAAGAAAGAAGAAGTAACAACGGTAGATACGAGCACCGACATTGAGAGCAACGAGATTAAAATGGAACATAAAAATATCCCTACAAATATACACTGTAGTAACGAGTATACATTTCAGGATGTTACACTCCCGTACGCCAGTCAAGAGACAAACACTACTGACACAGGAACAGAGCTAGTTAATGACGACGAGATAGTGGTTCTAATCCGAACAACAGAAACACGATTCTCTCCCCCACCAAGACGCTACACACCGAACCGACTGACACCTCCACCACGTAACAATAATCCTCAGCAGACACGATACCAATCACAGTTTAGACACCGACAGCAGCAACAGAAAAATCATGATCAGTCTACAAATATCAGAAGCACTACAACTAATATCGGCTCAGACGAAAGGAGTCTTCCCTGCAGATCGCATCCCGAGTCGCTGGCCTAGACCCGCAGCATTGATGCTAAACATAGACGACCATAACCAACCTGGTAGACATTGGGTTACAACATACGTTGACGAAAATGGCCACGGGGACTACCCCCGCTCGTCAACCAACACCATAACCGTCTACGCAGAAACACTCGAACCTACGAATGGAGCACAACGCCGTTGCAAGCCCTCAAGTTTCGAGTGTGTGGTGAATACTGTCTTATGTTTCTCGATTATATGTCTCGGGGTTATACTCTGGAAGCTTTTTGTAGAAATTTTTCTGCAAACAAGTTGAAGAATGATGGTATCGTTGCACATTACTACAAACAACTAAAGCATTCAACTCAAGCGAAGATAAGGAAAAAGAAAAATTTTGTAAAAAATACAAAACCTAATAATATAAGCAGCAGCGGTATATGTAACAGAAGAAAAAAAAAATCATGTATACAAACTTGTCCTGCGAGATTTGGGTGTTACTTGTAAATGTAAATAAAACTGAAAAATGTATTTAATGCGTCACTGTTATCATTCGAAAAACCTCTTCCTCCCCTTCTCCTCATTGCTCAACGACATATGAATCATCTGTATATAAGCTGTCACGTGATTTTTTTTCAAAATTACGATCACAAGGTCTTATGTTACCGAGTTAGCTATGTCTAGCGATTTCGACGTTCCTCTCCTCGAATTTTACCGTTTGGATATGGAAAATGGTTAGCGATTTTGTTTTAGTTGTTGTTTTTGAGAGAAGATGGGAGATTGGTGCACTCAAATCTGTCGCGAGGACGAGAGCTCAACGAATCGAGCAGCCCGGCAGATGAGAGTCACCGATGTGAGTTTTGGTGGTTAGTTGTAGACCGGTGCAAATCCGGCGCCCTACGGTGATAGTGCATTGCGTTGGAGAACGGGTGGAGTTAAGTTACGTTTGGCCTAGGATGGGATATCCTAGCGCAATTGCTTTTGTTGAGTAAAGGCCCGTTTTCACGCAATGAGCTAAGGGAGGCGACCGTACAGATCTCTGCTATGTTACCGGCATAAGTTGCGTTCCCGTTATCGCTACGAACTAATTCGAAGGAGAGGGCAGTAGTTCTCGGGTAAGGGATTTTGAGATATCAGAATAATAATAATGAATCGTTCTCGGTGATTACTTGAAATAATCAGTCTTCCCCGGGACACCGCCGAGGTGCCTCGAGTTTTGCAAACGCTCCCGTGTTGACAGTTATTCTGTCGCTCGCGCGCGCGACTTCGCGCAGTTCTCGTGCTCCGGCAACTCCGTATAGTGAATACGTGAGTGACCGTGTGGTGAGAGTTTTATTCCACGGAATAAAACTCGAGTTTTCGGTGTTCCTCGAGTGCAGTGGGATACCTGCACTTGGTGTCACAGCTCTCGCATTCCCTCGATCTCCCTTTATGGGATGGATCGGCTACAGGCAGCTCCGGTGAGTCGTTCCCGTGATTTTAATCATTAAAATTTGGTATTGCACCAGATTTTCCCGTAGTGACGATGGCGCTCTCGATGCGCTTCGTCAGTTCTCGCGCATTCTAAAATGCGAATTCGTTACCGATGCTCGCTCTCGATTTTTGACCGCGGGACATTAGTTTCCGTTGATTTCATTTTGATCATGATTCGTGGCTATTTATTGCACCTTACCGCGACCCTCTCTACCAAACCTAGCAGACTGAGCGGCCGTGCTATTCCACAACCGTTCGCTCCCGCGAGCGCATCCAGTTGCGTTTGTTGATTTTACGCGACCCCAAAAATCAACAAAGCTACCGATTCCTTCGGTTTTGCTCCCGATCGCGAGTTTTACCCCAGACTTGGGATTTGGAGTTTGGGGATTGAGCCGCCCCACTCGATCCCTCGGACATACCGGTCCGTTAATTCCGGTGAAACAAAAATTAACTGGCGCCCACCGGGTTTGCGGATGCGCGAGCGGGGGTGGACGGCCGAAGGTGACGGTTTCCGATCTTTTATTCTCTCTTCATGTTTTGTGCTCTCGACCAAACACCGATTAATCGGTAAGCTACCGGAAAAATACGTCACAAAGCACACGCTCACCGTTGAGATAAGTTAGTCGTAAAGAAACATTCCTTGTAGCATTGTCACAGGGGTCCTCTCACTCTTGCTCTCTCTCTCTCTCTCTCTCTCTCTCTGTCTCTCTCACCGATACCTATAACAATGGACACCATCGACGGTATACTGATAATCGACTGCTCCAAGGATCCATGGGAACTCAGCAAATCCGAGCTAGAATTGATCCCAAAACCGCTGCTGTTGAAACATTGGGACAAACATATATCTGTTTTGTGGAAAAAACTACCTGAACATATTAAATCTGACCGAGAGGTCGCCTTATACCTGCCATGCTATTTACACTACTAGCCATCAACCTTAAGAGAGTACGTCGATGGCCCGCCACCTCCACAACGCAGAAAATGCAATGGTTGTATAGCAGCGAGATAAGGACACCGCTAAGATAAATATTGTAAACATATATATATATACATTGTGACGAGCCCCTCGTGCAAGTACTTCGGACCACTCACACGGGGAGCCACGATCAAATATAACGACGCCCACAGAATTTCCAATTTATCTGCTTCCACGATTCCTCCCGCTTACCTGTTCTTTTTACCGATTGCTGGGCGCCAGGCTATCTACTTTTTGACCCGACAGCCAGGGTCACTCGCTACGATCCAAGGTTAATACTGTTACGGGTCCGGCTAGCTGGAAGGGGTGCAGTTCGGGGAGTTGTTGCGAAAATAATTATTCGAAAGCGTGTTCTTTTCCGAGATCAAAAATACTAACAATAATTTATTACAGCAAATTGCTGCTTATCTCGCAAATACAAAAAGTTAACAACACGACTCGAGTCCGACAATTCACGCGGTCCTAATCCGATTCGCTCTCGATTACTACGGAGGCGGCCGGAGAAGCCGGTCGCGACGGAGGACAACTCTGAGCTACACGAATTACTGACTATTGGTGCACCACGTGCGCCTATCTTTTTCTCCGTGCAGTTTGTTTCGTCACTCAATGCTGCCTTCTCCTGTTCCTGTCTCGCTTTCCTTGGCTGGCGAATCCATCCTCCACGGCGGGTACACGCACGCACGGGTCTATCGGAATGAATTCTCACGAGACTCTCGTGGTAAACGGTTCGCGCGCGGCGAGTTGTTCGATGTCTAATTTATAAGACAGAATACTCGGCTTCAGGTCGAACTCTCTAACCAGTTACTCAATACGACTTTCCAAGACAATCTCTATTCTTCAAAAATATAACTCAAATCTGACTAATCAACACGACGACCCAATTTCGACTCTCTCATTCGGGGACCGGAATTAGAATAATCGAGTCTAGCACGCTCGGCCGGGTTACGCGGGCCTCGGACGTCCGGGGTGGGGGTCACGGCCTGACATCGATCGACTCCGTCGATCGTCGCGTTCTTCCGCCTTCCTTCTCTCCGTCCATCCTCGCGCGTCTTCCCGGGCTGTCGCTCTAATTCTATGTATCCTGTGGAACAATACTCCCGGCAGTCAAACGTTCATATTTCGAGTTTGACGCCGAGGAGCGATTCGGTTGCCACGCGGTTCGGGCTCTCGGTGCACGAGCACTCGGGGCCTAGCTCGTTGCTGCGAGCGCGCACTAGCGCCTCGTCACATCCCCCCACTAGGCCAGACTACCGCTCTAACGCAAGGTAGGCTCACGCCGATACACCATCGCAACGTGCTATGCTGCAGAATCACTCCTCCGTCATCTCTCGGTTTTCCACCACCGCAATGTCATTATTCCAAATTCAAATACCAACACCAAATAATTTTTCATTGAACAAAAAAATTTTATTCATTCAAATATAAGAACTAATCGTCCCGGTTTCGGGGTAACTCGCAACGGTGTTTTTCCGCGCTACTTCTTAATACAAAAAAAATAGAAACTAATATAAAAAATAAAAATAAAAATTATGTTCGCCCATTCAGCGCGACGTACAAACAAAAAAAATAAATCCTCGCTTCTTGCGGTACAAAATCAACAAAAATCTCACTGCTACATTTTACCAAAAACAAATTTTCCTATTACTAACAAACTTTTCTTATTACTAACGCTGGTAACAATTCACACGATAGAGTCTCTTTTGAGCCAGCATATCGGTAACTTTGCTTTTCGGTCTAGCGGCGGCGTCGGTTGCAATCCGGGCACGTCGAGCGGGTATAGTCCACGGCGCGGGGCAGTCGCGCGGACTGTGTCCCCACTCGAAGCAGCGTGGGCAGCACATCTCCACGTCTGCTGTGCGAGCTCGGTCTCATTGCCGTATCTGGCGGACTACATCGCCTCTCCCTTGGGCGATTGCTCGTGCCATCCCGTGTGGTCCTGGACAATTGGCCGTCCTGACTCCGTCGCGATGGCACCGGCGACAGAAATCTACCCGAAGTGGACGTAGACACTTCTTCCATGAGTGCCCCACTTGCCTGCAGTTCAGGCATCCTGGCGGCGCCCGGGTATGTCCCGGCACGGCTGGGGCTGCTCGTCGCGCCGGTGCGGCCTGCGTCGGTTGGCCGGACCACTCCACGCTTTCTTCCTCCTGAGCCAGCCAACGTCGCGTGAGCACCTCGGTGACGGCCACTTCACGTCGGCGTGTCCCGCTGGCGCTCGAGCGCACCAGCGCACGCGGCGGCTCCTGGTTACTCTCCTCCTCTCTCTCCTGTCGGGCCCCGCTTGCCCCTTTCCCTCGCGTCACCTCATAACGTCTTTGCGCTTCTTGGCGCACTTGCGCCAATTGCTCCGCCGGGGTCAGCGCTACGGACGCCGGTGTAGTCGCTTCTTGGTAGCGTCGCCGCGCTTCCTCTCGCACAGCTGCGAGCTGCTCCATGGGTGTCAGAGCTGGCGGTGCGGGCGGCGTCTCGGGTTCGGCACCGCGGTATCGGCGATGTGCTTCGAGTCGGATGGCAGCTAGCTGCTCCTCCAACCCGCTGACTACTCCTGCTTGCCGTCGAGCCGACATGATTCAATGACTGTCTGTGAATTATTTGGTATAATTAGTAGTTCGCTACGATACAATATTACATTCTTGACTTTATGATTTTACGGGTTGAGCAGTCGAGCGTTCCGCGATCGATGAATTACTTACTAATTTCAGGTCTTTTACGTGCCATCTCCCTGCAGGTCGACCGTTGGCGCTAGTCAGTTCAACCACGCTTGGTGACACGACTCTCACGGCTTCGAACGGTCCGGCGTATTTCTTCGCGTACTTCGATGTCATATTATTCGCAGCTTTCGACAACACGCGGTACTTCCGGTATACTCGGTCTCCGACGTGCAACGGCACCTCTCGCCTGCGTCGATTATAATACGCGGCCTGCTTCAGTGATGCTTCGCGAATTTTATTTGTCACGAGATCGCGCATCTCGACGAGTCTGCTCATTCGCGCGATCCACTTTTCCTTGTCGGGCGCGTTCGGCGCGATTTCCTCGACTATCATCTTTTTCCAGTGCTTCGCGGCTTTTGGTTCCCGTCCCAAATATAAAAATGCCGGGCTCACTCCAAGCGATGAGTAAACCGCGGTGTTGTACGCGAACTGAAATTCCGCGACGTGCAAATCCCATTCGCCATGATCGTCGGAAACATAGCTCGATATCATTGTTTTTAAGTTTCGGATCACGCGTTCCACGGGGTTTGCCTGCGCGTGGTACGGCGGGGTCGTCCTTCGTTCGATTCCGTACTCGTCCGTCAGTCGCTTGACCGTCTGATTCACGTACTCAGTCCCATTGTCCGTTAATAACACCCGCGGGGTGCCCCATCGGCATAATACGCGCGCGCGGAATGCTTCGACAATGGTTTTTCCGGAGGCGGCCGGCGCCGGTACACATTCGATCCATCGCGTGAATAAATCCTCGAACACGATTAGATATTTATTTCCGAGTTTCGATCTTGGGTACGGGCCCATAACGTCCGATGCTACGGTATCCCACGGTTGTGCGACTACTCGCGGTCCCATGATTCCTATCGGTCGTGCCTGTTCAGCTTTATGCAGCGCACACGTGACGCATTTTCCTACGTAGCGTTTAACATCGCGATACATCCCTGGCCAGTAATAATTGGTCGCGAGACGTCGGTACGTCTGCTCTACTCCGGGATGTCCTGCTTGCTCGCTATCGTGCGCCTGCATTAGCATATTTTCGCATTCTTCCGACGGTACTACGAGTTTCCATGCGTCAAGATCGTTTCCGATTGTCTCTTTCATCGCGTCGGGCCGGAAAAAATACATCGCTTTCCCGTCGATCAACCATTCTGGAAAACTGCGCGGATGGCAACGGATGGCTTCGAACCTTTCTCGATACCAGTCGATCTCGAACGCGTCTCCCAAAGAATCTACCTTCGCGTCCCAGTCCGGTTCTACATTTTCGAACATCCTAGATAACGCGTCGGCGACTTCGTTTTCCGTACCCTTACGATATTCAATTTTCATTCGGTAACCGGAGAGTTCAAACGCCCATCTCGCCAATCGTCCTATCGGGTCGACTAAATTATGTAGCCACCGTAGGCTACTATGATCTGTCACTACCGTAAATTCGTAACCCTCTAAATACGGACGAAATTTGCGGACTGACCATAACACGGCGAGGCATTCATTCTCGTCATCGCGCGGCTCGCGCATTCTATCAACTATTCCCCCTCCTCTCCCTGCTGCGTTAACACGGCGCCTATACCTCTGTCGCTCGCGTCGGTGTACACAATGAAGGGAATATTAAAATTGGGGAAAGTGAGAACCGCGGCGTTTACTATTTCATTTTTTACTGCGCGGAAAGCGGCTTCTTCTATTTCTGTCCATAGCCACGGTACTGTCTTGCCGGTCAAACGGTTAAGTGGACCTGCAACGCGCGAAATATTTTTCAAATGGCGATGATACCAATTGACCATGCCGTTAAATCGTCGCATCTCGGTGGCGTTTCGTGGTCGCGGATACTCGACTATTGGTCTAATCTTTTCAGGATTCGGCCGTAATCCATCTCGGTTTACTAAAAATCCGAGGTATCGTACTTCGCTTCGGCAAAACTCGCTTTTCTCGAAATTCAATATCAGTCCGGCCTCACGAATGATCCCGAGGATTTTCTCAATCCACTCCAGGTGATCTTCGAACGTACGATTAACGATAATAATATCGTCGAGATACGCGAACGCGTGCGGCTCAAGTTCGGGACCGATGAGTCGATTCATTAACCTCTGGAACGTCGCGGGCGCGTTGCATAAACCGTAGGGCATCCTTCGAAATTGGAACAATCCCTGTCCTTCGACGATAAAGGCAGTGAAATGGCGGCTGTTCTCTTCCATTAAAATTTGGTCGTACGCAGCGCTCATGTCCAATGTCGTTATGTACACGGCCTCTTGCAATTTACTTAATATTGTATCCATGCGCGGGAGAGGATACGCGTCTTTCCGAGTGACTTTATTTAATTCCCGATAATCTACACAAAACCTCCATTTATTATTCGGTTTTGCCACCATCACTGGAGGACTTGCCCAGTCACTCTGCGAATTTTCGATAATATTAGCGGCGAGCATTCGATCTACTTCCGCATGCAATTTCTCAACGACTGTGGGAGAGCACCGGTACATCCGCTGTTTCACTGCTTTATTGTTCGGCGCGTCGATCCTATGCTGCGTGAGAGTCAGCGCAATATCAAAGTCTTGTGGCATTGTCGGGAATATTCGCGTCTTTAATTCCTCCAAACGCGCCGTCTCGCTAGCTACGGGTCCCTGTAGGCAAAAACAAACGCCAAGTGTCGCGAGTTCATCGCTCGAGCGCACGATTGGGTGTTCTACCCCTACTTCTTCCAACGACCACGTGCCGCGCTTGCCGTACACGTTAACCCCAAATGATTCAATGAAGTCCATTCCCAATGAACAATTCGATTTCAATTGGCGGACAATTATCGACGGAAACCATTTTTGCACACCATCTAGCTCAATCGGGAATAATTCTTCCCCGAGAACTCGTTCCGGCGTACCGTTAGCCATTGTTACAAAATCATTTCTATTTGCGGGATAATTTCGATGAAGCAAAGCTAAATCTCTCACGATTTCTCCCCCCACGCGACCGAAAACCGAAATCGTTGGACCGGTGTCGATCAGTGCCTCGAGTACTCTATCCCCGATAAGGAGCTTTACGAAAATTCGAATGCGTCCCCTCTCGCGCTGCCACTCTAGTGGTGGTGGGGGAAACGACTCGAGGATCTCCGCGCGCTCGGGCAGACTCGTCTCGGGACCGATCTCGCTCGTGCGATGCTCTACCGAATTTTCATTTTCTTTTATCGCGCCGCGTTCTCCGTTCGCGTGAGTCGCGGCAACCTCTCTACCGGTCTCTAACGCGTCATTGGTCGCGAGATTTATGTCATAACTCTCAATTTCATTTTCTGCTTCAGTCTCAGTTTCATCGGAACTGAGCTGATCCAGCGTCCAAATGCCAGTCGACCTGTAGGGGGACTCACCTGTTTCGACTTCCTCTACCTGTGCTGAAAGAAAAGTACACGGAACGCTCGAAGTATTTGCTCTTACATTTAGGCTATGATTTACGCTCGAGGTTTCTACGCGAACTGCACCCTGGAAGAAATGAGGGAGTGGGTCGATTTGGGACCGGACTTCGCTGGTCGTCTCTCTACTGTCTGGCGGGTCTCTGCTTACTCGGTGCACAGGCCGTCCCGCGGCTGCCAGTTCCGATTGGCGTTTTTTGACAACGCACAGCCACATGTCGTACGATTGACATCTCGGCGGCCGCACGCTGTGCACAGGAGCACTCGGGGATTTTCGCAATCTCGCCCAAAGTGGCCCGCTTCACAGCAGTTCATGCAGAACGGTGGGGGTCTTCTATAGAAGTTCTGTGGGCCTCGAGGGGAACTCGGTCGGCTCTCTCCGGCCCTTTCCACACGGCCCGCTTGTTCGCGTCCGTTCTTGGGGGCTCCCCCACTCGGCGGCGGTCTTGCTGGTTGCTGCTGCTGCTCGGTTCTTCGCGCTGGCTACGGCGCGGCGGCTCGCGGTGGCTGCTGCGCGGCGGCTCGAGCGTACGTGAGTGTTGGGGCGGCCGTCTCGATTTCGGCTGCCTCGCTGCCCCCGCTCTTACGCTTCGCTCGTCGACGGCGCTTCGGCGCTGCTGGCTCTCCTGCGTCAGCTGACTCGCTCTCCACGGCGTTTACCCTCGGCGCAGGCGCTCTATATGGGATGCGAGTCGCCGGTCTCGGTGGATAGTCAGTCTTTCTCGGCGCTGCCGATTTTCCAACCCATGCGAACTCTTTGGCATGTGACTCGTTGCGGCTTGGTGGAGGACGTCGAGCCAGTGCTCTCGCCCATCGCTGCTCTACCCGCGAAGTCTGCTGCACTAGTTCAGCGTACGAGCGGAAATCTATTCTGTTAATCCGGTCCCAGTACTCAGGACGGAGGCCGGCGTAGGCTTGATCCAATTGATGCCGTACGCTTTTGTGTCGCCTTAGCCGATTGTATAGTCCTTGAATGCAAATTAAATAATCCGTTGCAGGCTCTTCGGCTCCCTGCGTCCTTTTCCTGATGTCCTCCTTCAGGCACTGTTGATCTCGGTCCGTACTGAACCATGCCCGAAAATCGCGGACAAAGTTCCTCCATGATTGCCAGTATTTCTTGTTCGCCCGATACCATTGGATTTCTCGACCTTTTAATACTTCAGGGAGCACTTGCAGTCGATCGTCGTATTGGATGTAGGCGGCGGCAATTTTTTCTCGAAGTTGCTCTATAACTTCCTCGCATCCAAAGTCATCTTCTCCAGTGAATGTCACTCGCCATTTTCTTGCGATGTTGCCGATGTCACGTTCTCGGCGGAGTCTGCGGTGTTGATGAGTCGATTACGTCATCGGTCGCTCCGAGCGCTGTCTCCTACGACGCGCGTTACGGGGCTCCACCACTCGCCACGGGTTCTCGTCTGTCTCCGTCTCACTACCGGAGGATGAACATGACGACGTCGTGCTGTCATCTGTCATTGTCGACGCACTCATGGACTCTTCGGACTGCTCGTGCGTTCGTCGATTTCTTCTCGCTTTGTGGCGGCGGTTGCTCAAGCGTCTCGTCGACTCACATGGTTCCGTTCTGTTGTGCTTGTTCCTCGGCCGAATTTCGGGTTCGGTGTCTGTTTGTGTTCCAGCGTCTCGGCACTTCGGATGACCTCGTTGCGTGTGAAACCTGGCACCGAATTGCGTCTCCTCTGGCACGTCCTTTCGGACTCTTCGCGAGGTCTCGCCACGGCGCAGGGTCACATTAACGCTGCTGCATTTAAAGCGCTCCTCACTCGGGTCGTCTGTGCCATCCCAGTCAGCCGGTATTACTCTTCTCGGTTGTAGAGTGGGAGGGGGTGTCCTGCCGCTGGGCCGAATGTCGCGTATCCCCACGCGCTTCCTCGTGAGCGCGCCTCGTGATGGTTCAACGGGACTCTCTGGCCGTGAGCTGCCCGGTTCCCGCAGCGCGGTGCTTACGAACTGCCTCAGGCGGTTCCTCGCGACATCTGACACTCCCGACGGATTTAATAACAATGCACGCAGAGTCTCGCGTACTTTGTTTTCGTCCATGTCCTCCACTATGGCAAGTTCGGTCTTGGTGGATTCATCGATTTTATGTGTTTCGTCCGCTTTACTCCACTCTATACCAGGTATTCCACACTCACGGAGTTCCAATCTTCGGAGTCGATCGCGGATTGTCTCGTCATCTCCCTCGGCACTCACGTGGGATTGCTTCAACAATCGCCTCATGTGGCCTCTGGGGAGGGTGTCGATTCACGGCGCACGATCTAACACTTTTTCACGGCGTTCGCGCACGTCAACACTGATCCTCTCCTCAGATTCATTTGAGTTTGGAGTCGACTTGTTCTGGAATCCGTCGGCCATTGTCTATAGTCACTTTCACAATACACAATCTTAAATATTCTTCCCAAAAATATTTGTCTCAACACGTCTTGTTATTCTCGGGACTCGAGTTGGCTCGGCCGATCGTTATCGCGTGATGTTTACGTCCTTTCCTGTCCGTTTGTTTACACGCGGTCGATCTAGGCTCGCGCACTTACTTCTCGAGAGCAGTCGCGCTCAATCTCGTCTTCGCTCGACGAAAACCGAGAAATATTCACCACGAAATATTTTTTTCGTACGGTTTCTCGTTCACGCACTTCGAACTGGCTCGCTGAGTGTCGACGCGCGGGGTTTACACTTTTTTCACCACTTGTTGACGCGCGGGCACTCAAGTGGCTCTAGCTCGACTCGTCGAGATTCTTCGCGCACGAATATAATTTCTTTGTATCTCGAGACAAAGGAATTTTTATTAAACTTTCGCGTTTTCGAATATTAATTTCGCCCGCAAAGGTCCGAAATTTTAGCCACTGCCCCACGTTGGGCGCCAAAAATAGTGACGAGCCCCTCGTGCAAGTACTTCGGACCACTGACACGGGGAGCCACGACCAAATATAACGACGCCCACAGAATTTCCAATTTATCTGCTTCCACGATTCCTCCCACTTACCTGTTCTTTTTACCGATTGCTGGGCGCCAGGCTATCTACTTTTTGACCCGACAGCCAGGGTCACTCGCTACGATCCAAGGTCAATACTGTTACGGGTCCGGCTAGCTGGAAGGGGTGCAGTTCGGGGACTTGTTGCGAAAATAATTATTCGAAAGCTTGTTCTTTTCCGAGATCAAAAATACTAACAATAATTCATTACAGCAAATTGCTGCTTATCTCGCAAATACAAAAAGTTAACAACACGACTCAAGTCCGACAATTCACGCGGCCCTAATCCGATTCGCTCTCGATTACTACGGAGGCGGCCGGAGAAGCCGGTCGCGACGGAGGACAACTCTGAGCTACACGAATTACTGAGTATTGGTGTACCACGTGCGCCTACCTTTTTCTCCGTGCAGTTTGTTTCGTCACTCAATGCTGCCTTCTCCTGTTCCTGTCTCGCCTTCCTTGGCTGGCGAATCTTTCCTCCACGGCGGGTACACGCACGCACGGGTCTATCGGAATTAATTCTCACGAGACTCTCGTGGTATACGGTTCGCGCGCAGCGAGTCGTTCGATGTCTAATTTATACGACAGAATACTCGGCTTCAGGTCGAACTCTCTAACCAGCTACTCAATACGACTTTTCAAGACAATCTCTATTCTTCAAAAATATCACTCAAATCTGACTAATCAACACGACGACCCAATTTCGACCCTCTCATTCGGGGACCGGAATTAGAATAATCGGGTCTCGCACGCTCGGCCGGGTTACGCGGGCCTCGGACGTCCGGGGTGGGGGTCACGGCCTGACATCGATCGACTTCGTCGATCGTCGCGTTCTTCCGACTTTATTCTCTCCGTCCATCCTCGCGCATCTTCCCGGGCTGTCGCTCTAATTCCATGAATCCTGTGGAACAATACTCTCGGCAGTCAAACGTTCATATTTCGAGTTTGACGCCGAGGAGCGATTCTGTTGCCACGCGGTTCGGGCTCTCGGTGCACGAGCACTCGGGGCCTAGCTCGTTGCTGCGAGCGCGCACTAGCGCCTCGTTACAACATAAATAAACAAATTTTGTAAATATATATATGTCTTAATTTATTCAAAGAAGCCGTTTAGCATACAACAGTATAAGCAAGAAATAAAAGCGCGAGCAGAACGAATATACGGACGCGCCGATCATCTCGCGCTGGTGGATTAAGGTGGGGGGAGGGGGGGGGCTCGCGGCTGTGGGTGGGAGGGCTTCCCGCGGTCTCAGGCCCGCTATGTGAATATACGGACGCGTCGATCATCTCGCGCTGGTGGGTGAAGGTGGGAGCGCTGTGGGAGGGGGTTCGCGGTTGCGGGTGGGGAGGCTTCTCGCGGTTTCAGGGCCGCTATACGATATCACACTCATACGCGGCGCCACAGTAGACCGGTGGCCGGCTAGCGTGGAGCACGCGGGTCTCCCACTCTCTCTCGCGATCTTGGGCCACCGCTTGGAGTTTCGGCGACACTCACCAGTGGCGCCACCCTCGCAGTCGGTAACACGACGGAGCGACTCACCGGCGGCGCCACTACCACGTGGTGTCTCTCACGATCTTGGTCCACACCGTGGGCGGGAACGAGAGGAAAGGGGGTGAGTGCGTATAACAAATGTACAGGGAGGGCGGTGGACAAGAATAGGGACCAATCACCCGCGAACAGGGCGGGCGGAGGAGGGTACTTGAGACAGGGGAAGGGCACTCCAGGGAGGGGGAGGGCACGCTCCTTCTGTCTCGCGATTTTGGGCCTCCTCTACTCAAGAGACCATCTCGGAAAACCGATTACATTCGAGTACGAGACGTTAACCCTTACACTTCACTTTAGGCGTGTCTCCTAGATCGAATCATTATGGTGGCCCATTATACAACTTATTACGAGAACCAAATTGGCGGCGGTGGTGGTGGTCGTATACATAACGTTTTTGTGGGCGCACCTTATCAACGGGGCCACGGTATTAGTCGATTCCTCGGTGGATTATTTCGGAGTGTATGACCGTTATTGAAAAAAGGCGCTAAAGCCATAGGAAAAGAAGCTCTCCGCACGGGATTACATGTTCTCGAAAACGTGAGCGGTAATAATATGCCATTCAAGGAATCACTGAAACGACGCATTATAGAATCACGGGACAATCTACAACACGAGGCAAGCGAAAAAATGGCTCTACTTATGAACAGATCGGGACATAATACATCGGTTAGCACTCGGAGGATGCAGTCGTTAACGGGTCGTGCACCTATGCGCACCGCGACATGAAAACGCGCAACGGCAAAGAGACACAACAGTAGTACCAGTAGTAGTGGTTGTAGCAAAAGAATAAGCAAGAAAAAGAAGAAGAAGAAAAGGAACACAGGAACGTCGAAAAGAAGGCAAAAGACAAAGACCGGTAGAGTGACGAAAAGACGAAAAATCACGAAGAAAAAAAACATACGATAAACGATATTTTCGGAAATAGTTAAACAAAACGGAATAAAAATGTCTTTTTTACACTCGCACTCTTGTGAGTGTATGAAGTCGGAGCTCGACTTATTTACCATACCACCAACGCAAACATCCGTGGAGGCCTCGCAATGGGTACACTACAAACCTGTATCATCTCTCTCGGACGACGGACCTATTGAATTTATCATACCTGGCGACAGTGAGGAATACCTAGATCTTGCACACACAATGATCTGTGTAAAACTCAAAGTACTAGCCAACGCTGAATCACCGTACAAAGTGGCGCCTGTTAATAATTTTTTACACAGTCTCTTCAATCAAGTGGATGTGTTTTTTAATCAAAAACTCGTTGTATCACCTAATAATGCTTATGCTCATAGAGCGTATATCGAAACATTATTAAATTATGGACCCGCTGCAAAGGAATCACATCTCACCACGGCTTTATGGTATGCCGATGACCGAGGTACTTTTGAGATAATGCCTGGCTCGAAAACTATCCCAACCAATAATGCCCAAGAGATAAGATCAAAGTATAATGACCCGCAAAATTTCTGCATCTTCAAAAAAAAAAACCTTAGCACGCTGTAGCGCCGTGATATTAGTTCTAAGAGGAAAATGTTTACCACCTCTTTGTTCCTCCTTAAATTCCCCGATGGCGGATATTTTTGATTAAAAAAAAAAAAAATTTGAAATTAAGACGATCACTGCGAGTTGAAAACTTTTGCACGCTGCATCTTTTCCATTCTGACTCGGAGAGAAAAGTTTGTAGGAGACATCTTCTTTCTTTTCTAATTTTGAGGTGGCGGTCATTCGTACTTTTCGGGTGGCGGTTGTGTGTGGGTAGTTATTTGAACTTTTGTCTTTGACAGCGGTTCCTGACTAGAATATTGATCATAGGCAAAAATGCTGAGGAACTTTTTTGTAGTACTCCCGATTATCTAGTGGCGGGTTCCGCCGGATTTTTTTTGAAGGGCGAAGAAATATTTTTTTTTGCCATTTAAAAACTTTGGTTCGCGATATCTTGGCCAGATCACCTCCTAGAGAAAAAAACATATGTGCCATTTTTATTCCTTTTTCGATTATCTAGTGGCGGGTTCCGCTGGATTTTTTTTTAGGGCGAAAAAATATATATTTTTTTTGCCATTTCAAAACTTTGGATCGCGATATCTTGGCCAGATCACCTCCTAGAGGAAAAAATATATGTGCCTTTTCTATTCCTATTTCGATTATCTAGTGGCTAAGATATCTGTAGTAGGTGATCTGGCCAAGATATCGCGATCCAAAGTTTTTAAATGGCAAAAAAATATATTTTTTCGCCCTTAAAAAAAATGCGGCAAAACCCACCACTAGATAATCGAAAAAGGAACAGAAAAGGCACATAAAAAAAAATATTTTATCGCTCTTAAAAAAAATCCGGCGAAACTCGCCACTACATAATCGAAGAAGGAACAGAAAAGGCACATATGTTTTTTTCTCTAGAAGGTGATCTGGCCAAGATATCGCGATCCAACGTTTTGAAATAGCACAAAAAAAATTTTTTCGCCTTTAAAAAAAAATCCGGTGGAACCAGGCACTAGATAATCGAGAGTACTACAAAAAAGTCCTTCGGCATTTTTGCCTATGATCAATATTCTAGTCAGGAACCGCTGTCAAAGACAAAAGTTCAAATAACGACCCAAACATAACCGCCACCCGAAAAGTACGAATACCCGCCACCTCAAAATTAGAAAAGAAAGAAGATGTCTCCTACAATCTTTTCTCTCCAAGTCAAAATGAAAAAGATGCAGCGTGCCAAAGTTTTCAACTCGCAGTGATCGTCTTAATTTCAAATAATTTTTTTTTTTTCCAAAAATATCGGCCATCGGGGAATTTAAAGAGGAACAAAAAGGTGAAAAAAATTTTCCTCTCAGAACTAATGTCTCGGCGCTACAGCGTGCTAAAGTTTTTTTTTTTGAAGATGCAGAAATTTTGAGGGTCATCAAAGTATATTAGGGGCGGAAAAACTCTGGATATGCTTGGACATCTACATTGTGATGTGACAACATTACAAGGCGACAATATCGGTCACTGGGTAATCGATGCACCATTCGACTTTGGTAGCGTACCCAAAGAAATACGCGGTAGCAACAATCAAATAACGTGCTTTTATCATGGCATCGAGTGGGTTGATGGTGATACACCATTGTGGAAAGTATACATTAATCTGCGAGCCATGTGTCGTTTCGCACTTCGTATATACACACGAGGTACACAAAAAGCAGAAATATTACGCGATGTACTCGGCCGTGACATTGTAAATCTAGAGGACTATGAAGGACCCAGCTTCAAGAATATGCCATCCCACGACACATGGTGCATTTATCATGGTGTTGCGAGAGAAGATGCCGCTAAATGTGTATTAAATAATGTGGGAAAAATTAAACGGTTTCCTCAAATGCAACTTCTGGACTCGAAGAACCCCATTTATTCGGAACCCGTTGGCGCAGAAGCTAGAAAAAGCCGACCTCTCGATAATGTGAGAAAATCTTTTCACACCGAGATCTCGATCGATAACAATCGACCAGCTGTCGCCGACCAGATGTATATAGACGAACTACCTGTAACAGGTGTCACGAGTGTCTCACCGAACACCTGTGATAGCACGATACCTGCCGCCGACATAGTAACCCTTTACCGCTCAAAGGTACAATCACCCCCTCCACCACCACGACCTAAACGACCGCCAACCCCTAATACACCACGTGGCAGTCATCATCATCATCATCATCATAATCAACAAAATCAACGTAGACGTCCCCCCCCCCCTCTGGACAAGAAAGCCTATATAATGAACAGCCTACAAGTACTGGAGTCGCTACAACATGTACGAGCTCAGACGAGAGGAGTCTTTCCCGCCGATCGTATCCCGAGTGGCTGGTCAAGGCCCACTGCAATCGTCGCCAATACCGACGATCATACACAACCTGGAACACACTGGGTCGTCTTCTACGTCGACATCAATGGGCGAGGTGTCTTTTTCGACAGCTATGGGCTGCCTCCACTCGTCACCAGACACCATAACCGTCTACGTCGAAACACCACATCTTACACATGGAACACTAAGCCCCTACAATCGGTCAAGTCTAAAGTGTGTGGAGAATATTGCATCATGTTTCTTGATTATATGTTTCGTGGCTTTAGCTTATCTGCTTTTTCTCGGCTATTCTCGGCAAACAAAGTGAAAAACGACGCTATTGTACGACGATACTACAAAAAATTAAAACATGTAAAACGTAAAAATCGTTTTGTAAAAAATCAACGCATATTTGAGGGATTCGGTAATTCATGTACAATACTCTGTATGCAAACCTGTACAGCCCGATTTGGCTGCCATCTGTAAAATCATCCAATAAACAAACAAAAATAAATATTGTCCTGTTATTATTATTATTATTATTATTAATCGCATCCCCACCATGAGACCCACTATTTCCACTACCACCTCCACTGTCATTACCACCACCACCACCATCTTCAAAAGTATAAAAGCGGAAATTCATTGCACGATCAACCATAGTCCTGGAAAAACCGTAGAAACCACAACAACAACAACAGACCATATGAAAGTCATCAACGGCATAATCGTGATCGACTGCGGTAAAGATCCATGGGAACTCACCAAAGAAGAACTCGAATGTATTCCTAAACCTCTACTACTGAGTTACTGGGCTAATTCCATTCATTACCTATGGAATAAACTACCGGGACATATTCAAAACGATCCCAAAATTGCAACATAACAACTTTGTGATAAGCACTGGACTTCACCGGATCTATACTCACCACTCGAAGGCTATCCACCTACCAACAGGGGGTGCACAGACTGTCAAATACGTGAAGATTTCAATGGTCACTATTCACACACGAGATCACCTTCACCACCACCACCAAAACTACCACCCAAAACTTCGCTATCACTTGAAAAACCCTCTCGTACAACAAATACCTAAAAACACACACATGTAATGTATACTTGTGCAAATAATCAACAATAAAATTTTATTTTCCATAATTTGGTCTTCTTATGTTTTTCTCACCACTTACCGATATTTTCAAAAACACCCACACAAGAAATCTACTTTAGCTACCATTGGAGAAGCACACCGACATTACCGACCGCTGCAGAATCGGTAGATTCTACCCATTTTCCCCCGCTTACCGAGAAAATTGAGTATACCACTTTTCACACACGAAAAATCATCAACCGATCACAACTCCGGAATTCCACCATGACCAATCACAGCTCGGGGAATTCCCCCATGACCAATCACAGCTCGGGGAATTCCCTCATGACCAATCATAGCTCGAGGAATTCCCCATGACCAATCACAGCTCAGTGAATTCCTTCATGACCAATCATAGCTCGGGGAATTCCCCATGACTAATCACAGCTCAGGGAATATCACTAGCACATTCCCCGGCCTCTCATTGGCTCCCTATATCACACTCACACCCACCCCTCCACCGAGGGGGGCGACACACGACAAAGGGCGGGAGGGGGATGGCGGCTCCCTATACCTGTCCCTTACTACTCACGGACACAACGAGCACTGCTACATTCAGCCGTTGGCCGCCCGCAGCGTGTCGCCCAACCCGAAGCCGCAGACCCGATTTATATTTTATGATTTTGAGACCCGTCAGGACACACCGTACACTACATCACCGGAAGACGATACTCGAGAACACATTGCAACGCCTTGTGTTGCGCAACAGCTTTGCAATGTGTGTCTAGAGAGCGTGGACGATCTAGATGTGTCCAGCTTTTGGGAATAGTGAGGTATTCGGTAATACGTTTACTGAAAATCACCCGTCGAAGAGCTGGTCAATCTGGTCGTACGTCGCACTACGTCTTTTCGGAAAATCGTTTACATCACGCACAACGCCAAGGGTTTTGATGCGCAATTCATATTACGTCATGTAGTTATGAATTGTAGCGACCTCAGGCGACCTAAGCTCGTTCTCACGGGTAACGCGATAATCTCTATGCGTATAGGTTTATCGACAGTCTGAATTACTTTCACATGCATCTGAGTGCTCTTCCGCAAGCTTTCGGTTTGGCCGATAAAATGGGAAAAGGCTACTTTCCCCATTTACTTAACACCCGTGAAAACCAGCAATACATTGGTGAGTTACTTGCAGCCGAATACGACTCGCCGGACTCGATGAGTCCTCAAGAGCACGAGGAATTTTATGCCTGGTATGCAGAGCGGGTTGCCTTGAGGGATATTTTCGATTTTCGCACCGAGATTGAAAAATATTGCTCTCGCGATGTCGATCTTTTGAGACGTGCGTGTCAGGAATTTCGTAAAATATTCCTCGAGGATGGTAACGTTTGTCCCTTTATCGAGGCAGCGACAATCGCCTCAGCCTGCTCTAAATTATTCAGACGTAACTTCCTCAAGCCCTCTAGACAAGCGAACGCGTGGCTTCTGTGGGTTAAGAACGGCTTAGGTCACGAGATCGTTCGTGCCACTAGGGGTCGAGAATTCAGACTACCTGCAGGCCCACTCGTCGATGGTTTCCTGCAACTCGCTGACGGCCGTTTTGTTTTTCAATTTCAAGGGTGTTATTGGCATGGCTGCCCTCGTTGTTTTCCCGACAATCGTACGCAAAAATCGCGTGCCAATGTCGAGACGTACGAGAGCCGTTATGAGCGCACCCTTGCAAGTGAAGCGAAATTTCTTTCAGCAGGTTATCAGCTGGAGACGATGTGGTACTGTGAATTCGCAGAGTTACGCCGGTCGAATTCGGTAATAAACAATAATCTCGCGAACATCCGCGTCTGCAATGCGAGACTTTGAACCCTCACGACGAGTTTTACGGCGGGCGTACCGGTAACACTGTTACAGTGTATGATGCAGCGCTAAACGAGAAAATCAGCTACATCGATATCTGCTCGTTGTATCCGTATATATCAAAGGTTTGCCGCTTCCCGAAGGGCCACCCAAAGATATATGTGAATACGGAGTGAGAGCTTTTGCTGAATGGCTCATTTTACGCTCTTGGTACAACGGTCAACGGGATGATCAGGTTTACAGTGCTACCGCCGAGAAATGTTTTTCACCCCGTGCTACCTGTCCGCATGCACGGTAAGTTGCTGTTTGCTCTATGCCGTTCCTGCGCCGAGGAAACAACACAGACAGCGTGTTCTCACGAATACAAAGCTCACCGCGTGCTGACAGGTACCTGGGTCGTTAACGAGATTAGGAAGGCGCTTGAGGTCGGCTACAGCATCGAGAAAATCTCAATTATTTGGGACTACGCGATGACGCAATACGACCCCGTAACACGTGAGGGAGGACTCTTTGTCGAGTATATAAATACTTTCGTGCGAATTAAGCAAGAGGCTAGTGGTAGGCCCGCAGAATGCACCGACGAGGAGTCCAAAGCCCGCTATATCGATGAATATGAGCGGGCTGAGGGTATCCGACTCGATAGCGAGAAAATCGCAAAAAATCCAGGTCTGCGGGCTGTCATAAAACTCGGTCATAATTCGTTTTGGGGTAAATTCGAACAGAGGTCACACTTGACACAGACGGCTGTCATCAACAGTCGTGAACAGTTGTGGTTGCTTCTCAGTGAAAACGACAAAGAAGTTCATGGTTTATTGCCGGTGAATGATCAGGTATTGTACGCGAATTGGTCGTGTATTGACGAGGCTGTTGTCCCATCGCCGCAAACTAACGCCGTTATTGCGGCGTACACGACGGCGCAGGCTCGTTCTAAACTCTACAGCTATCTCGAACGGTTGGGAAAACGTTTCATATATTACGAGACAGACTCGGTGATTTTAGTCAGCACCGGTAAATCGGGTGAATGGGTACCACCACTCGGCAACTTTCTCGGGGACGTGACGAACGAGCTGAAGGATCCAAGCGATTACATCAAATCGTTTGTATCTGGAGGCCCGAAATTTTATGGCTACGAGGTTGTGAATAGCGCCAACCCCGGGAAAGTTATTAAAACCGAGTGCAAAGTGAAGGGTCTGTCTTTGAATTATAAGAATTCAACGAAAATTAATTTCAAATTGTTCCGGGCAATGATCGAAAGTGATTTGCCTGGAGAAAATCATAAATCGATTAAACTTAATTTCTCCTCCATTCAAAGAACAGCCCTTCACGATATGATAACACGCAAAGAGACTAAATCCTGCCGGGTTGTGTGTCGTAAACGTCGAACTATAAAACACACATTATCGCTATCTTTCGGCTATAAAGTTTAGCAAGTAATCGCGGTTATTGTAGCTAATGTCCTCTTGTCATCCTCGTTGTCGTTGTTATTGCCATTTAGATTTTACTTTTTGTTATTTAATGTGTTTGTGTGTGTTAATTATAATTTAATCATAAATATATTTTATAAGATTTCCAATATTTAGATCTAGTGATTTTTTATATAAATTTGTTTTTATTTGATAAAAAAACTTCCTTTTTAATTTTAATAAATGAAAACGTTTCAGTCAATTTCTGTGTGTATGCGTGTGTGTTTGAAAATTACTATCCCTCCCGCTATCGAAAATATATATATATATATATATATATATAAATGCTTGAGACGACGCCGCGACTGCGCAACACTGAACCGCTGCTGCTGCTGTTGGAATGTCGCAGAGCAAGATAAGATCTTCCAGCCCCCCGGTCGCGCACACGTCGTAGTAGCTTACAGTGACGTATGTTCGTCGCACCGCCGCCACGAAGCTTTTAGGTTAACTGTAGAAAAAGTTGATAGAAATTGAAGATAAATGGAGAATCAAATATGGGCTTATAACTTGTGACGAGCCCCTCGTACGAGTATTTAGGATGACTCGGACGGGGAGCCACGACCAAATATAACGACGCCCCAAGTATAAAATTTATATGCTTTCGCTGTAATTCCTCCCGTTCTTACCTGCTTCGTTGCCGATTGCTGGGCGCCAGGCTATCTATTCTAGACCCGACAGCCAGGATCACTTTCTTGCCAAGGTCACTACTTATTCGGTTCCGGCTAGCGGGAAGGGGTGCAGTTCGGGGACTATTCGCGAAATTAATAATTCGAATTTAGTCTCTTTTCTTTACAAAACTTTGACGCATGATTTATTAACTAATTAACAAAGAACTTTCTACAAAATACAAAAATCTTACAATGAACGACTCGAGTGCGACAATTACCGCGATCCTTTCACGTGGTTCTTCCGATAACACACAATCTATACCGGAGAAGCCGGTCGCGACGGTGGACGATACTACGCTACACGGAATGATTACTTGATGGTGCACCACGTGCGCCTACCTTCTTTCCCGTGGATCGCTTCCCTCTCGCAACGCTGCTGACTTCTCGGATCCGCTGGTCCTCGCGTACTCTTTATTCTTCTTTCCTATCTTACTAACTGGCCCTACTAAGCTTCCACGGCGGAAGCAAGTGCACGGGTCTATCGTATCTCTTCCTACGAGACTCTCGTGGCTACTTCTACGCGCGCGGTGAAGGGTTTCGGCTCTTGTTAGATTTACAGTGCCAATACAATACTCGCGCATAGGCTGCTCACAGCTACCGATTCCTCGAGGTGCTCGGCGACAGCCTAATATTTCGCGCTTACTCTTCTCAATACATTCTCTCCAATCTGACTCGCTAATTCGGGGGCCGGAATTAGACTTCTCACTTCGGGGTCAGTAATTCGACTCTCAATACAATGACAGGGATTAGACTCCTCTCTTCGAGGTCAGTAATTAGACTAATTGTTCTCGCACGCTCTGCCGGGTTATGCGGGCCTCGGACGTCCGGGGTGGGGGTCCCGGCCTGACATCGATCGACTTCGTCGATCGTCGCGTTCTTCCGCCTTCCTTGCCTCTGTCCGTCCTCGCGCGTCTTCCCGGGCTGTCGCTCTAATTCCGAGAATCCTGTGGAAGAATATACTCACGGCAGTCAAACGTTCATTGTTCATGTTTGACGCCGAGGAGCGATTCTGTTGCCACGCGGTTTCTGGCGCTCTCTTTCTGGAGAAAGAGAAAATAAAAGAAGACAAAATGAAAAAGTAATCAAGAAATTGGTCCCGAGGACCAGGCAGGGACTGGGCATTGAGGTGACTGATCCGCAACTACCCGGACGTAGCAGACTCAGTCGAAGTCGGAAACACCGCCATCCTGGCAGTCGTCGAACAGGTCGTCGAGGTATGAGGTGCTCGGGGCATCGACACGCCCAGCGCACTTAGAGGTATCGCCGTATATCCGAGACCCAGGAACAGGACCAGCAAGCACAGGAGCAGCAAGGTCACAGGCAGCAGCAGCATCCGGGAGGCGAGGCGAAGAAGAAGCAGCCGGTCGGCTACTCGTGGTGGAGCGACAGCGGGGTGGGGTTAAAGTTGCGAATATAAGTGTTCGGAACGGCTTTTATTCCAATTCATTCTTTTCCTATTTTAAAAAGTTACAATTTTTATGTAACAAAAGTAATTAAAAATGGAAAATGTAATGTCCCGAAATAGTAAAATACGAAGTTTCGAGTATCAGAAATAATGCTAGACATACCAACATGGCACTAATAATAGATGCAGCTACATGATGAGATCAAAATGTTCAGTGACGCGAAATCTCAGGACTCCGAAATCATAGTATTGTAAAGACTAACAGGGGGATTGTGTCAATGTCTTAAATATAAAATATTCATAATGAAGATTATCTACAGCTGAAAATATAGTAATAAATATCGCAAATATTGAAGAAATCGAAGGTTTGAAAGATTGACAAATAAGAAACATCATGACTTCAGCTATGCAGAATTCCGAAAGGTCATAATATCGAAAATTAAAAATTCCGAAAGGTAAAATACCAATAGTAACCAAGTGCGAGAGGCAAAGCATCGATAGTTTGAAAATCCGAAAGCCAAAGTATCGACAGTTCATTACTCCTAAACTTCGGAAGTCGTTAACTCAGGCTTTCAGAAAACTCACTGTTACAGGAACTCTATAATTAAAAATATTTTACTTTTTTTTTTTCATCGGAAGTTTAAAAAAAGACTTCATTTTAAGTCACATCATTGTAATGTACGAAAATGAATACACTTTGTCAATAATAAAAATCGAATATCCACGGGGAGGCATTATTTAGTTTATTGCTGTATGTGATTAGATATCAGCTTAACATATATGAGAAGCACAGTAGTACTGAACTCCCAAAACAAGCTAAATTATCTGTACTTTAATAATACACATTTAAAGTTTGAACTAGATTTTGAAAACCTTGATTTTGAAGGTATCGTACATTTTCGATTTGAATTGATTATAGATTTGCGTATTAGTGCTAATTCAAGACATCTCGATATAAAAAGGATTACATGTAATATCAATAATTAAAGTCACGAATATATAGAATAAGTTTTGGGAAAAATGAAATGGACGATATTGCAAGGACAAGAAGGGGGTTTTGGGATAAAGTAATCCGTGTACGATATTCCATAAGTGCGACGTAGATTTTTTGTATCCATATTTTCATAGCTTCAGTTCGAGATACAGGAAAAAGCGAATATTTATTTATTGTGAAATCGAGAATCGCAGGGGACAGATGAGAATTGGGCCGTTACGCGGAGCGTCATGTAAAAGGGGAAGAGATGGGAGCGTGAGGATGTCCGAGCGGCGTGAGAATTGTCTAACCGCTTGCTTGGAGCACTGAAGGAAAAAGACAGTTCAGAAAATTCACAGGAACTTATAAACTCATAATGTTACTCAATAATGTTTACTTTTATTTTAGCTTGGGGTTTAATTATACACTCGAATTATTTGGGTGAATTTTTCCCGACACTGGGGACACTTAAGTCTGTACTGGTCTCCGTCTGCAAATGGGTTTCTCTGATTTTCTCTTAGGTCATTTTGAAATACGTTGGCACACGCCTCACAGGCACAGTTATGCCCACACGGGCAAAAAAGATGCGAGCTCGTTCCACCAAGGCAAATTTTACACGTTGATGCTAAAAAAAATAACAACCTGTTAGTGAATTAAAATATTAAATAAATACCATTTAAATTGTATACAATACGACATAGTCAAGGGCATGATGCGATCACATCGTCATTTCCATGAAAAACGACATTTCAAAAAATGATGCCAGCCGATTTTACTATATTGGGTAAATTAAGAATTATATTTGCCATTAATTTCGCCTCATCGTTTACTTACTTCGAGAGACATATATGCAATAGAAGTGTAAGTTATAATCTGATCGTCAATCGCAGTAAAAATATCATCGCAACCATCCACGCTTCGATAAACGTGGGCACAAGCATACAATTCTACACTGCTAAAAGCATAGTAGATGCATACTCGCGGCTGCATTGCTGCATGGATACGTGATATGTAATTTGATTGACGAATTAAAAGACCCTATTCTAACCCTGCATTATACAACATTGCGTAAAGTAAGAAAAAATTTGCTGTTAACTTGACCTGATAGTCTACTTATTTGAAAAGTAATATATCCAATGCAGACGCAAGTTATACTCCGTTCGACAAACGCAACATTAAATACCATAACATCCTTCCACGCTCCCGAAACCGTGGGCAAAAGCACAAAATTTCACTAAGGCAAGAGCTTTACAATTGTGACATTTAAGAATAATATTTTCTGTTTATTTCGCTTCATGCTTTGCTCTAATAGTGATATATACAATAGATGTGTAAGTCATAATCTGATCGTCAATCGCTGTTTAAATGTCATCGAACCCATCCACGTTTCGATAAACGTGGGCAAAAGCACACAATTCTACTCCGCTAAAAGCATAGTAGATGCATACTCTCGGCTGCATTGCTGCATGGATACGATTTATTAAAACTATTAACAAATCTAAAGTCGAAACCTGTTCTCTGATCGTCGACCGTAGTTTCAATAACATCGCACCCATCCACGCTCCGAGGTCCGTGGGCATAAGCACACAATTCTACTCCACTAAAGGCAAAGTAGATGCATACTCTCGGCTGCATTGCTGCATGGATACGATGCATTACAACTCTATTAACAAATTGAAAGTCCAGGCTATATTCCTACTTTAAGGTCACGGAACAACTTAAACATAATAAAATCAATATAAATGGGATGTACTTAATCATATACACGAGTAACATTGCTTAAAATGCAAAATTCATTTATCATATTCCGCATTTTATTTCTTAGTCGTATAATTGAAATCACGTTTTAAAAAGTAAAATGGAACATTTTGAAGAAACAGTTTAATTATAACTTCAGTGAAAACGAACTTTAATTACTATTTTACCCACACTGAAAAAAGAGATTATTATAGTGTTACAAATGTTTCTTTAATTGTATAACATGGGATACGTCGCAATGTGTATCCATTTCTCGACTTTAAAATACCACTTTTTTCCTCTTTCTTGATTTGTCCCTTTTTTCAATCGTTCTCTTCATTTCTCCGATGTTAATAGTCGCGCAACAAAATATAACTTTCTCCATCTTTCAAAATGAAGCTTAACTATCTGACATCGCCTACTAACAGCACAATGTCATCCACAAATTTCATGGCAAATATTTGGGCTGCACCAATCACGGTTCTAAACTTTCTGTTCTCTTGTATTAATTCCGTTAATACTTTCGACAAACAATTATTTCAAATATCGTCGTTACTTATTTTCTCGTGATTACCATATTCAGCATTTTCCTCTATGCATATGTGTCCTGTCGTATGTAATTTATTGCCCTCAGAACCTAGTTTCTTGAATTTGTCTATCGATCTTCTTAACAATGGTAACATTTAACTCAACGACATACGCAATGTCACTAGCAATACGCGATGTCCAATTCCATGATAATGATTTTTTCCAATAGGATAAAGACCAAGAGGGAGACCAAAAGCTCTCTTGTGCTCTTAGGCTCGACTCGAAAACGCTTGCCTCATCCATGTTTAATCTGCTATCCACGATAAACCTAACCGGTAGGCTGATTGCAACTCTATTCCCATTTATGTAATTGTGTACTTTCTCTACCCTCTACCCTCTCTATTAACTAATTAATTACGGAATCTTCGTTGTCTTCATATGTCGTTATATGTCATATCTATCTTGCATCAGCTTTTCATGAGCATGAGTTTCTACTCCTTGTAAAAATATTATCCTTCGACCTGTTGGCGCTACGTTTTACTGTATCAGTATTTATCTATTTTCAAAGTTAAATCTTCGATCACAATTGTGATGTCTTATTCGAATGTTTCATTTTTTGCACCATGTGGGTAATATACTAACTTCAGATGTGAATAGTTTCTCTATAAAAACGGTTGCAGAAAATGTAGAATAATTTGATAAATCAATTTTGCATTTCTAATTGTACAATGTTACCTTGATTTGTTTTCCGTCGACGTTTATGACCATACGGTCGTAGTTGGGGAATGAGAGCGCCAGCCTTCAACATTTGCCTTCTCTTTTTCTTTCGGCGATTCTTATTTCTGTTTCGGGATACTGTACATAATGGATCGGTTATTGGATGCGCTCAGTAATATATTATATTTAACATTTTATATATACAGCATGTCTCATTACCTTTTGTTCCCGGTTCTGTCTCCGACACCGGCGCAATATCTGGAATACAATTTCAATATTACAATCATGTAAGATATTACAACCGTTACATTTGTAATTAACGAAAGGCTGCACAGTCAAACTTTTCACATAGCTTCTTTATAATTTTCCATCGTGCACAAAGCTTTTTCAATGCGGAAGTAGCTCAATCGATTTTGAATATTTTTCATTAAGTTTCAACTACATATTAAATAACCTAGTTTATTAAGAGCAATAAACGAATCTTTTGAATCTTACGAAGAAATACGAAATAATAAAAACGAATTTTTGAAACTTTCTTATCTCAAGGTATGAAAACAGGGCTCAATTAGGGATTTTTTCCAATAAGAAAACTAGCAATATGTTAAAAAGTATTGGATACAATTATATTTAAAACAAGGCTGCAAAGTCGAACTTTGCCCATAGCTTCTTATGAGGAAGCCACAATTAATCGACATAGTACCACGTAAAGGAAGCTTTGTGCAATATAGAGAACAATAAGAAAACTATGTGCAAAGCTCGACTTTGCAGCCTTGTTTTAAATAAAATTGCACTTTTTAATACATTGCCAATTTTCTATCGTAGACATGTCTTAATTGAACCCTATTTTTATTTCTTCTGATAATAAAGTTAAAACAATTCGATTTAATTATTCCGTATATCTTCGTACGATTAAAAATATTCGTCAATTGCTGTTAATAGACTGTAGGTAATTTAATGAATAGGTAGCTAAAATGTAATGAGAAATATTGAAAATCGATTGAGCTGCTGGCTCTGGAGCTATGCGTAGCAATACGCACATTAATATCGCGATGTACATCTTAAATTTGTTCAAATGTATATTTTACTGACCGCTGTCCGTGTCTAGGGTTAAATCTACTTCCCCGTTGACCCCGAAACCTTGTCCGCCGTGAAATTCTTGCCTTGGATCTACGCCCTCAAGGCTGTGACGATCATCTAAAGTGGGTAAAGTTGTTACGAAAGGTGATTTTAAATTCATTGTTTCGTATTAATCGTGAAACGAAACAAACATGAACTTATACAAATTATGAAAAATGATTTTCGTGCAATCAATAAGAGTTGAAGTTCAATTGATTATATATTATAAATTTACCATTTTCCAATATTACGATTGGGATTGCCTCCCTTGTCGCGCTTCGCTCTTCCGTCTCTCGGAGTCTCCGAGCCTCGGTTTGTTGCTCCTCCGCCTGGTGACGTTCCTGAACCTCCCGTTGCTGCTCCTCTGCCTGGCGGTGTTCGTGGACCTCGCGTTGCCGCTGTTGAGCTTCGCGTTGCTCATCGGCCTGGTGGCGTTCTTCAGCTTCCCATAGCTGCTCCTCCACCTGGCGGCGTTCGTGGATCTCACGTTGTCGCTCTTGAGCTTCACGTTGCTCTTCCGCCTGGTGGCGTTCCTGAGCTTCCCGTTGCTGCTCCTCCGCCTGGCGGCTTTCATGGACCGCGCGTTGCCAGGTCGAATTGTTGATGGAATTTAATGATGGTATTAATGAATCATTACCATATTCATTTTCCGAGCTGACAGATGAATTATTGGAATTCTCCTCATCTATTTATAAAACAATGTCAATATTTTTATACCTGAAGATGTGTTCTTACACATTGTTGCCATGGCAATATTCAAAGAAAGTGAACTAAAAAAAGTAAATTTCTTTCTTGTTCTACTTAAAATACCTATTAATTATTTTTTACCTTCATACTTGAATTCAATTGATCGTTGCAAATCATCGTCGTCGTAACGCAATCCTTCGAATACATCGATATCATAATCGGGGTCTTCACCTTAGGAAAAAGTCTTGTGTTTTAATAAAGTACTCAGACAAATTTCAGAATATCGAACGGAAATTCTATGACAATTACAATCAAATTAGTCGGAATTAAATTTAGTCAGAATCGATAATTGCTTACGAGCTGGAATGGTTTCCGAACTTTCATGCATTTCTGCCTCATCCTCTGCCATATTATCGGCTTCGATTTGAAGCCGTTGCCGTATGTGGCTTTTGAGTGATGCAGCCAGTGTCAAAAATTCAGCTGCAGTAATATCCCCCAAATACACTTGTTTCCACGCTAACGGGGAAATGTTTTGAGTAGATGTAAGATAATTATATTTGCATGCGTTGTAAATGTTTATATAACCACTAGATCACTTTGCAGCCGGAAATTGGATCTCAGTTCATTTTAAACGAATTAATAAAAGAATTATTTTCTGTTATAATAAGAAGAACCAGAAAAGATTCAAAAGTCCAACATTATAATGTTCCTAAATTTAATTTAACGATACTGCTTACCAGATATATTTAATATTTGTGTTAAAAAGCAATTTATTTTATGCATTGTAATCAGAATGAGCTAAGTTTATTTAATCAACGAATGCACGTTTTAGACAATTTGATTCATTCTCGACTTTTTAAGATAACCGAACAATGAAATACATACACGAATAATGATACAACTCACCTTTCACTAACTCATTACGTTTATACGTTGTTGAGTATCGCGCTTGCCTCTTGATTCTCTTACTGAGCTTGAGGCTGTTCAAGTCGTCTCGGGCATTTGACGTCAGTTTTAGAAGATGAACTATCACAAGACAAAATAATCGTAGTAGTAATGCCTATGATAAATAATGAGTAACGAATGACTGCATTATTAGAATAGTTCATTTCATAAAAAATGTAACATTCCATTGTTCTGGTGTATATGAGGCAATCCACAGCAATTCGATCTGGGTCTGATCCTAGACACGTCCGATCAGGTCCGCAATTTTCCATATAGTTGACAGAGCTCTAAAGAGCATCAATTTCCTTTGTTAACGTTTTCAATTATTTCCGAATTGCTCAAACAAAATTCGAAAAAACATAATTTTTTAATCTGAAAAAATTCTCAAAAATCCTTCTTCGATAAAGAAATTATTTGGTTGTCAAGCCGGAGTGTGCCGGGTACCCCTACTTTTTTTCGGTATTTAAAAAAAAATAAAAGAAAAAAAAATGATGGAATGACCGACCCACTTTGGCTTAATAACCAAAAATGTTTACTTTAAAAAAACGGTTTTTTAGAATTCTTTTAAATTTCAAATTTATGTTTTTTGATGATTTGTTTAAATAAATCTTAGATAATAAAAATTGTAAACAATATGAAAAAATCAATGGCTTGGTGTTTTTCTGAGTTATACTAATTATACAGAAAATTGCGGACCCAATCGGAGGGGTCAAGGTCTAATTTGTGCGGAATGCCTCATACAGAGACAACAAATCAGTTTCAGACATGGAAACATAATTTCTAATCAAATGTCACTTAAATGTCGGGAAACAAACTACTGACGGAGATGGTTCTACTAAGCTGTGGTTTTTCTGAACTCTCAGAAGACTAATACATCCAAACATGGAATAAGATACGAACCTAAGAAAGCCCATGGACCTGGATGTAATCCTAGTTTCTCACGAAGAACACTATTATAAGATTCAGTTGCGTTATTCGTGCGCCGAGACAGACCATGCACACTGAAACCGCCCGGCTTGACGATCCGCAACCACTGGCGTTCATAGTACGTGAAGAATGGTTGAAATTTTGTGGTCAATGCTGCTGTCAAAGCGATCTTTAGCTCTTCATATTCCCCCTGTATAAGCTCGTGGGGTAAATATGCCAGAGCCATGAGCTTTTTCACGAACAGCCTGGCAACTTCGTAATCCCTTACACATCTTGAGAGGTTCAGTGTTTGGATTTTTCTCAATAAAGCCTTGTTAAAATAAACAAATAATGAAAAATTTAAGAAATCAGTAACAGTATAATAATAACCAAAATTGTGAACCCATAACAGATACAACTAAAATGTGTGAAGTCATAACTAAAAGAAAGTTCGTACCCGATCGTAATGTACAGTGAGGGGCGTTTATGGTGTCCCTCGGCGGAACTAGTGGATAAGGGTGGCGAGGTAGGCAGACGGCGTGAGCTAGAGGTAGTGGGAGAAGAGAGGTAGTAGCCTTCTCCACCAGCCGAAGTCTCTCGTCTTAGGTCCACTCGGTATAAGTCGTCCGAGCAAGAAGACCCATAAGAGCTTCTCGCTCGCACTCACCATGCCTGCGACTGGAGGCATCTCGCTTCCACTCCCAACCACGTGCCGAGTGGAAGGGGCAGCCTTCCCCTCATACTCGGGACACTATCAATGTCACGAGCCGTCGACGTCCCGTATAGGTCTGTCTCAACTTTTTCAACCTGTCTTTCCCATAAGGCTATCTCACTCGCGGCTAGAGGAGTCCGCTCGAGACCCTTGCAGGGCCTGTTCTCTAGAGCAATTGCAGGATCTCGCTTCCACCCGCAATTGCTATCGCTGCAAGTCAAATTGGGAGGCCCAAAAAGAATTGAATAAAAATTGACATCTGTGTTACAGAAATAATCGACGATGCGAATTCTCACAAGACACGATTCATTTTATCTTGCTTTTAAATTCGTTATTAATAATCCTATATTATTAATTCAACAAAAAATAATCATGAAGAGTATATACAGATATAAATTATTGTTTATTTTTTGCTATATAAAATACCAGAATCAATAAAATAAATTCAACATGAAAGTTTCATTCGAAAAAAATAAATAAAATGCATCTCCAGGAATAGAACCCCGACCGTCCAGTAACGAAGCTCGCCCTATAGCCACTGGGCCATTTATCGCTTCCACTAGAGTGTGTATAGTAGACGGGCAAAAAAAAACGAACAATTTTTTTAAAATGGTACTCTGAAAATATTGCTCATGATGACATGAAAAAATTATCCTGAAAGTTCGAGCTCTTAATGTTAATATTAAGGGGTGTATCATTGCAATTATCGATTTTTTACATCTACCGTATTTATTACCCAAAACTCGTAAATTATGAATCTGAAAAATTTAATCTATTAATATTTTTGACGGAAATTAAATTTCCTACAAAAAAGCTCTCTTAGTAAATTTACGTAGAACGAGCCGTTTCCTTGTAATCGCGCCTCAATCATTGATTTGTTTTTTCAAATTTTTGTATGAATTTTTTATTTTTGTAACTACCAGAAAAATTTATATTCTCAAAAATTAAATGATTATTTTTGTGGTAAATTTAATGCTCTACAAAAAAGGTATCTTAAAATTTTTCAGAAAATTCACTCCTTCAAGAGTTATTCGACATTAAAATAATTAAAATTGACATAAAAAATGTCGAATAACTCTTGAAGGATTGAATTTTCTAGAGGCGTGTAGGACGTTTACGCATTTGTCTTTCTACATAAGTGTCTTTTGACTGTCTGCACTTGTTTCTCGTTGCAGTGAGCATCGGCGCCGAAGTCACCATTGTTACTGGTCGATGAGCCCTTAATCCGGCGACACCGCGGATTATTGACCCAGATTTTCCCCCCGATTTTTTAGAGCGTTTTATTATGGGGAATTTTACGCGTCGTTTTTGTCTTAGTGAATTCCGGAAAATTTCGTCAGTTTTCGCTGAACTTTTGGCAAGTGCACATGAACAAAAATTTATATCTGTATATACTCTTCATGATTATTTTTTGTTGACTTAATAATATAGGATTATTAATAACGAATTTAAAAGCAAGATAAAATGAATCGTGTCTTGTGAGAATTCGCATCGTCGATTATTTCTGTAACACAGATGTCAATTTTTATTCAATTCTTTTTGGGCCTCCCAATTTGACTTGCAGCGATAGCAATTGCGGGTGGAAGCGATATCCTGCAATTGCTCTAGAGAACAGGCCCTGCGAGGGTCTCGAGCGGATTCCTCTAGCCGCGAGTGAGATAGCCTTATGGGAAAGACAGGTTGAAAAAGTTGAGACAGACCTATACGGGACGTCGAAGGCTCGTGACATTGATGGTGTCCCGAGTCGGAGGGGAAGGCTGCCCCTTCCACTCGGCACGTGGTTGGGAGTGGAAGCGAGATGCCTCCAGTCGCAAGCATGGTGAGTGCGAGCGAGAAGCTCTTATGGGTCTTGTTGCTCGGACGACTTATACCGAGCGGACCTAAGGCGAGAGACTTCGGCTGGTGGGGAAGGCTACTACCTCTCTTCTCCCACTACCTCTAGCTCACGCCGTCTGCCAACCTCGCCACCCTTATCCACTAGTTCCGCCGAGGGACACCATAAACGCCCCTCAGTGTACATTACAGCCTGTAACGGGGACACTGGGAAAAACGGCCTTGCTCGCATTTCGCAACGCTTGTTCGAAGTCAGCCATTACTATTTTTACACCCTCGACCCGAATGAACGATGCAACTTCGGTCAAGACCACCCTATATGCAGCTTCCGTTTTGCTGGACATTAAAATGTGCGCAAACGGAAGAGCCTAAAATCAATTACAGGGAAGATAATTAATACTTAATAATGCGATAAACATGATTCGCAAAGGTGGATTCAAATAATTACTCGACTGTAATTTCAACTAACGTGATCATAAATGACACCTAAAACCGTGTAAAGTTGATAGACATCCCGCAGTTTTGGCTTCGTTTTGTAGGTGGCGTCTAAAAGAATTGGCGAGACGTTTTTGAATTCGTTTTGCACGAACTGAGGGTCGTACAGAATTATGTGTATTTTCCCTAGACTGTCGAGTATACGTTGGCTACGAAGGTATCGTACGTCATACTCGAGCATACGACTGTTTTCAGCCCGTTCCAACTCTGTGGCCATTTCTTCCAAGTAACTCGGATTTGGAGGGTACATGCAGTTCCTCCAGCGCTTAAGAGTGCTTTTTACAGTGTTATACGGCAGTAGCACTGCAATTTCGCGCGGGTACCTATTGTGAAATTAGCGATATTAGTGTTTTATTTTTAAGTCTCCAAAATAAGAAACAAATTAAAATAAGGACTTCCAATGCAGCCATAGTTTCATACAGCACTTTCAGTCGCCAAAAATTTCTTTCTAGCGCTGTCTTAAGTGCGTGCATGAAATCAGCTTTTAGCTGGCACATTCGATCCTCGTAGCAAATGATCGAATGTTTTCGCGTCAAAGCAATTTCTCCACTGCAGAGCTTTTTGGCGGTACCCCTACAATGGGCCGTTTGACAACGCAGGTAACTGTAATGAGTGTTGTCAATATTTAACCCAATGATTGAGTTTGGTACAGTCATCATAGCAACTATGAGCACGAAAAAAAATTGACTAGATTACAGCATCCTTCAAGAGGGTTGAAATTTTAAAAAATTCATGGTGTTTAGAGTTTCAATATTGCATAAAATTTTTCAAAGCAAGATTACTTTCTTGAATCAGAAGAGTCTCATAGAAAAATTAGAACATTCTCCGAACTCCGGAAAGAACCCTTATAGGGGGTTGAAATTTAAAAAAATTTATTGTCTGTAAAGTTACGATAGTGCATATAATTTTTTAAAGCAAGATTACTTTTTTCAGAAAAAAGAAGTTTAGAAAAAAATAACAATATTCTTCGAAGTCCGGAAAACACTTCTATAAGGAGTTGAAATTTAAAAAAATTCGTGGTGTTTCAAGTTTCGACATTGCATAAAATGTTTTTAAGCAATATTACTTTCTTCAATAAGAAGACTCTTAGGAAAAATCAACAACATTCCCCGAACTCCGGATATTACCCTTAAAGGGGGATGGAATTAAAAAATTTTCATGATTTTTAAAACAGGGCTCGAAACGAAACCGAAAACAGATGAAATATTCGGTTGAAATACATAACCGGAGAAAACGAAGACAAATAAACGAAGTTATCTTATTATTAATTCTTCAGACTGAACGTAGAACAAATAATCGTTAATTTATTTATTTATGTGGCTCGGATCACGATTGCGACCGATAGGAATCGGTTTCAATGTAATTTTGTTTTCTATTCTGTGGCAACATCATTTAGGTTGATGCGTTTTGTAGTACCCCAGATTTTTCATATTAAGATTTAAATTAATAAATCGTTGGAATTCATTGCCGTTGCGAAAATAATTCCAACAGTAATCATTTTCGCCGCCAGCTTCGAGCACGAATGCATGTCAATGCACTCGAAGCTGAGTCGACATTGAATTATGCTGACCCAGCAATTGCGGGTCGAGCGGACTAAATCGGCTCTCGATTTAGTCAGTCTTTAGAAAATCGCAGTAACAATAGGTTGGACTCGTTGCCGTCGTAATTAGCGTAATTATGACCAAAAGAAACCAATTGTATTCAACTTCAACCAATAAAACCTTGTATTACTTTTGGGAATCGCGTGAACTCTAGTTTCTTAATCGGTCCGATCCCAAATACTATTTATAAAACTGCCGGAACAAGACGATTTGATAACTCGTCTCAATTTCGGGCACAACATTTTGGTGGCAGCGGTGGGATACACCGTAAGCGAACCCCGAAAAGGAAAGTATGCAAGAAAAAACCCGGAGTCAAACCCGACTCCAAATCGTTGGGGTAAACGACTTGGTGCGATTCACACGCGGTCGTGAATCGTTAAAGAAGACGTCAGTCAGGTACCACTGGCGAGGAGCCAACCGAAGGACGAACGTCCAGCCAACTGAGGGACGAACGTCCAACCAAAGGATCGACTACGCCAGGAAGGGCGTAGTCATCGACCAGCAAGGTCAACGCGACCACGCAGTCGGGGAACAACGTCAAGGTCATCACGACAACGGAGACGACAACCTCGAAGTCCAGCTGCACCATGGAAGGGATCTGGAAAATGTAAGTGGCGGTTGCCAAAAAAAAAAAATTTTATTTCTGCATGAGCCTATTCGTCCGAGCCAGAAAAACGGGTTAAACAATTTGTAGAGATTAAGACATTGAATCCGTGGGACTGAGCCCGCGAGCCCAGATCTCTCGTTAAAAAAAAATCGATAACCTTACCGGAAATCGTTGCAAGTTTGTAGCAACTTGCAAGGATTTGCGGTATTAATTCGCGAAAGGCAAGAGGCCAGGCTAAAACCAACCTGCCCTATTCGCGATAAAATTAAATTTAATCGTTGCTGAGTCATCGCATCACATGCCGCGAGAAGACCAAAATCGACAGCGGCGGAGAGCGAGCTCCGTGGACACAACAATACATGCCGACGGCGTAGATATCACCACCGGCTTAGAAGATGCGGTAGGCGACATCACCGTGAGGACGCAACGCGCCCTTAGGAAGATTTCACCGACCGGCGGAACCCCCAAGAAATGGTAGAGGAGCAATCTCTAAGAGCACCGATAGGGGAACGATACAGAGAAACGACCGAATGGAAGAGGAGCCCTACGAGTTACTAGCACCACCGCCATGGAATGCTGCCTCTCGGAACAGTGCTCAAGGTCGTCTGGAAACACCCCACCGTGGAATTAACACCACATCATCGAAGCATGTGCAAGATACGCCTGAAGATCTGGGACTAACCGTGCAAAACCAAGCTGTCCAGTTAAAGACTCAATTGGAGCTCATTAGCACTCTACAGACGCAATTCGAGGAACTCACGATAGAGGTTGCCACGGAAAAGAAACGACAAGGTAAAGAAACTCCGGCCAAACCCCCGACACCTTCGCCAAGAAGAGTGTCAGGTGATCCACCTGGAGGCCCCCCAGAGGAGCCGCCAAAACGACCACCAGTACTGCCGAGAAGAAGTCAAGGAGTAGGACCCCCAGAAGATCCTAGAGGAAATCATCCTCATCGGGGATCCGGAGGAGAGCCCTCAGGTGACCCTCAGGGCGGTGGACCCTCCTATGACGGCGGTGAAGATTCGAAACCGCTCGAGCTTGCCCTGGGAATCCAATTCATCAGGTATTTCCATGGAAGCGATCCGGGTAAACTCGTCGCATTCCTACGCTCGTGCGACACAGTATTCTCAAGAATAAAGGCGGAGGAAAAAGGTACTCTACTCGCCTTAATACTTAGAGGCAGAATTGAAGGAAGAGCAGCCGAGGAGCTGAGGTTCCAGAACATTCACACTCTGGAGCAATTAAAAGCGGAGCTTGAATCGCGTTTTGGACGCCAAAGATCTCTGTCAGCCATACAAATGGAATTCCATTCCATGAAACAAGAACAGAACGAGGATGTTACAGCGTACGCGACCCGAGTGGAACAAATCACCACGGAAGTGGTGGGAAAAATCTGCGAGGAGGTTAGCAGCGATGAACAGGCCCGGTTTGTGGAATGGATAACGAGGAAATCCACTCTAACAGTTTTTGTGGGTGGATTGCACGGCCAAGTACAAATTCTGGTGCGAGCACGGAACTGCACTACCCTGCATGAAGCAATAAATGCGGCTGTGGAAATCAGTAACCAGACGCACCCACATGGAGCACCGAAGAAGACCCAAGGAAGTCAGAGAAGGTCGCTACCCGCTCAGCCCAGCGAAAAAACTTGTTATAACTGTGGAAACAGCGGGCACATGGCGCGGGATTGCACCCGCCAATCAGGCCGATTGAGCCTGCCTGCTCCCAATCACCCGAGAGGAATCAATCAGCTGGAAATGGTATGCACCTACTGTAAATTTAAAGGACACTCGTGGCAAGAATGCAGGAAGAGGTTAAAGAAAGAAGGAGGTCAAGGAACTGCACGACAACAGAGAAGTGGAGACAGGCCGCCGAGTCTCGATAAGGCTCTGGAATCCTGCACCGCAGTGCAAACCAGCACCTCTACCAAGACCACGCGTACACTAGGCACAATAATCATACATACGGTCACTGTGAGTAGACCAACCAAGGGGGCCGTAGAGGGAGAGCGCGATAAAGTAAAAATGTGCAGAGTGGCAGCCGAGCGTAGTACTACGCTTGCTACTACGCGTACGCCGGACAGCATTGACCCCGAAGTTATGAGCACCGGCCGTCAGACACAAGGGAATAAGGAGATGCATGTCCTCGAAGTTACCGTTCCATCGAAGAATTCAACGGCCAGCGATTTTGATGTCGCAAGCCCGACCACAAGAGCTCAAGCGCGAGGAAAAGACACGAGTCCCGGGACGAAGAAAGGGACAGCGAGTTCGGTAAAGGAAACGACGACAGAAACCGAACTCCCATGCAATGCAGCGAGCCAGAAGAAGAAGGAAATAGAAGGCTCACGAACGACCGAACACACTAACGCCCGCACCAACACATGCAAGCCGTGTGGCTGGGGCGCTCCGGCTACGAAGCATGGCACAAAGAGTAGACGCGAGGAGAGTGAGACCGGAGTAGAGGATAGCGCGAGTGCAGCGAGAGAGACGGAGCGACGCCACTCACTGCGGAGCGAAAAGGACGCCGATACTCCACCGTTCCAAGCTTACGTATAACGACTCGCTGGCCAAGCGAACAGCCAGCAGCCAGACGGGCCTGGGGAAGCGGCGAGCGGGGCGAATAGTGAGATAGGGAGTTCCTCCAGTGAAGACGAGGAAGCCGCTACAAAAAACAAGCGTCGCTGCAGCATAGGCGTAACCTGTCCGTCGCTAGAGGACCGGGGGAAAATACTAAAGGAATACCATCGTGCCCCTCTCGGTGGGCACCAGGGTATAAAGAGGACGCTAAAACGGATCCGAGCCAAGTATGAATGGCCCGGCATGAAGAGGAAAATAGAAAATTACATCACAGCTTGCGAGAAATGTCAAACGAACAAGCTACGATGTAGAGTAAAGGCACCAATGGTCATCACCGACACCCCCAGCAAGGCTTTTGAAAAAATAGCCGTCGATATCGTGGGACCACTACGTTCGACGGGGGCCCCACACCGTCATGGAGCGACAAAGCTCTGTCACCTACATGATTAAGAAAGGACGGAAGACCGCAACGGTCCATGCGAACCGCTTGCGGACCTTCATCGAGCACTAGTCGCTTATCGCACAAGATAAGATAAGTGGCGGCTGACGAAGGAAGGATATTATAAGAAACTAAAAAAGAAGAAGAAGGCACGGATGCGCAAGGGAGGCATCTACGTGCATATGTGTTTTATATGTCTAAACCTAACTTAAAATAAGCAAGGGCAGGGAAGGGTCTTCCGCTATGTTTGTCGCGGGCGGATCTTAATTAAAATAAAAAACACAAAGACGGATGAAATTTAATTAAAAAGGGTTTTTATTGTCGTTATTTGTATTAGTAAGAGGGGAAAAAACCCTTATAAATAACGGCGGCCACACAAGGGGCACGGATTATCCCCCTGTGAATAGAGCCGTCTGAAGCCGAAGAAGTCGGCGGCTCCCTCGTCGAGGCGGTCGCCGCCGCCCCAGATGTACGCCGCCATATCGCGGAGGAGACGGCGACGGTGCCGAACCTGGGCTGCCTCCCGGATAAAGGTCCGGAGCCACCCGGGGTTTCGAAGGCGCCGAGCGGTCCCCGGAACGTAGACAAACGACGTCTAAAAATAAATAAATAAATAAACAAACAAATAATAAAGGTATAAAATTGAGACAAAAATAATTAGAAAGGGACTACTTACTGCCCAGGTCGCCAGGCGGCTGGTCATCCTGGACCCATCCAGTACCAGGCTGCCATGGCTGGTCATTGTCGAGCTTATCGTCGTTGTTTTTTTAAAAAAGGGGAAAAAAAAGAAACAAATTTGCTGCTGTTGTTGCTTCGGTTGCTGAAGAACGGGTAAGCCGGTGGTGGCCAAGAAGCACCAGCCACCGTCCAACAAAGTGGGACTTTTCGCCAAGTCAGCAGTCCCACGATCTTAGAGTCCTTCTAACTCTCGGACTCTGTTTCAGAATGCTGATCCTCGTATGTTTCGCACACACATACACCGCCAGCGAGGTGTATTCCTTGTCACCTTTCACCAGCAACCCCGGCATCTACTACGAAGAAATCGGAAACCTCATGGAGACGAGAGCCACATGGAGACTGGCAATACGAATGGATTTTTCGTACATCAAAATGCGGGAAAACACAATAAAATTCCACTTCGGAAGGGCAAGGACTTATTGCAAAAACGCAGAGAGGAACGAAACCAATGACCTTTGCTCCGCAATTGGGAAATACGTCACCAGAATGACAACGAGTATCGACGACAACATGGAAACTATTCGAGATATAATCTATCTAAACCCCGAACAACAGCGTAGACGGCGAGATCTCATTGACGGAATGGGGTCAATAATAAAATCAATCACCGGAAATATGGATGCTGCGGACGCGGAACAAATCCACCAGCAGATATCCGAGTTACAGGCCAACCAGCGTGGACTAAAACAGGGCATTAAGGACCAACTCCAAGTGGTCTTATCATCGTTACGGATCTTTAATGAAACCGCGGAAAGGATGAACGGGAACGAGAAAAAATTATTCGACTTCGTACAACACTTGGGTTACAACCTCCACGGGGAACAAGATCAGCTGTTCGTACGTCAAAAACTTGACGAAAGCCTCACTGCAATATCCTTATTGGTAGAGGAGCTAGTCACCGACGTGAAGGAATTGGTGTTGTTCTTCGCAGAAGTTTCTACGGGCCGAGTAAGCGCAGCGATACTGCCACCGCGCAAGCTAGTGGAGTACCTCACGGGCGCTCTACCACACTTACCCGCCGGCACCGGATTCCCCGTGCCGACAATGCGCAGCGAAGCCAACACACTCATGGATCTTACCGACGCGCGAGCCTACAGGGACGGCACAGCAGCGATGTTGATATTGGATATCCCGCTGATTGGAGCACAGAGGTACACGGTAAGCCATGTATACCCCGTGCCAACGAAAGGAACAAACAACACGTATTATTATCTGAATACCACTGAAGACTTAGTGGTGGTTGATCAAGCAAATAGGAATTTCTTGCGAATGTCCACAGTCGACCTGGAAAATTGCAAAAAATTTGGAAGAACCCACGTCTGCTCGTCAACGAACCCGTCGACGCCAATTACTAAGAACGCGCCCTGCGAAATCCTTACTTATGTGAAGGGCGACACTGCTAATGGACGGCACTGCCCAAAACGAGCCTTGACCCTCACCAGCACTATGGTGATTTCCATGGAACAACACGGAAGATGGATGTATATCGCACCATACGAAGATCTAATTACGATAACGTGCGAGAAAACACCCGCGTACCGCGAAACGCTAAAAAATTCGGGAATTCTTGATTTAATAGGCTCATGCGAGGCAACCGCCCAAGATTTCAGTGTGCGAACTCTGAAACGGGTTACCGAAGTGCGAAACGAGAATTATTTACCGTCATATAATCTCACGTTAGTGGAAATTGACGAAAAATATCATTCTCGCGAAAAGAGTGAAAGTGAAATTTTTAATTTATCGAACGTATTGCGAAATCCCAAGGAATTACAAAACCTCGGAACTCGCGTGAAACAAATAGGTGAAAACCTCGATAGAGACGTTAAAGAAAATTCACAGTTTTATCACAATATTAGCTTTTACTCTTTAAGTGCGATCGCGCCTATAGCCTTGGTCAGTTACGCGATCTACAAATTATATCAGCTGAGGCTGAAACGTAATCTTACACCAGCTAGCACGTGTGAGTCGGCGACCCGAGAGTCACCGGCCGCCGTGGGTGCCTTATCGCATCAGCAAGAAAACAAACTACACTTGGAACTCCAGCGAGCATGCTCGGAGAGAGATAACAATCGTGTGCGATTATCGTTCCCGGCCAAAGCTTGGCGCTAGCGAGATAATAAAAACTATGTATAACATGTAATTTAAGGCGATAGAAACAAGTTCAACCGGATCAGTAAAGAAACAATTTCTTTTGCTTAATTTTTTCTTTTTAAGGGGGGAGGGATGTAGTACCCCAGATTTTTCATATTAAGATTTAAATTAATAAATCATTGGAATTCATTGCCGTTGCGAAAATGATTCCAACAGTAATCATTTTCGCCCCCAGCTTCGAGCACGCATGCATGTCAATGCACTCGAAGCTGAGTCGACATTGAATTATGCTGACCCAGCAATTGCGGGTCGAGCGGACTAAATCGGCTCTCGATTTAGTCAGTCTTTAGAAAATCGCAGTAACGATCGGTTGGACTCGTTGCCGTCGTAATTAGCGTAATTATTACTAAAAGAAACTAATTGTATTCAACTTCAACCAATAAAACCTTGTATTACTTTTGGGAATCGCGTGAACTTTAGTTCCTTAATCGGTCCGATCCCAAATACTATTTATAAAACTGCCGAAACAAGACGATTTGATCACTCGTCGCAATTTCGGGCACAACAGTTTCATATGTTTAAAAAAATGCATCCAAACGATCCTTTTTTTATCAACGTAAATTTCGAAAAGAAAAAAAATGTTTAGCGATATTACTTGTTTCAATAAGAAGAATCTCACAAGAAATCTATAACGTTACCTCAACTCCGGAAAGAATCCTTAAGGTGGGTTGAAATTCAAACATTAATGTAAGGTAATTTAATCTGAATTTCAACCCTCTTTAAAGGTGATTTCCGGCGTTCGGAGAACGTTATTGATTTTCCCTAATATTCTTCTTTTTGAAGAACGTAATATCTTTAAAAATAATTTTCATTTTCTTTTCAAAATTTACATTGATAAAAAAAAGGTTCGTTTAAATGCATTTCTTTTCCGCAGAACAGAAAACAAAACTATATTGAAACCGATTCCTATCGTTCGCAACCGCCAACCGAGCCACATAAATAAAGAAATAAAAGATGATTTGTTCCAAATTCAGTCTGAAGAATTATAAATATGATAACTTTCTTAATTTTTCTTCGAAGCGGGTCGATCGTTTCGGTCGAACCGGTTATGTATTTCAACCGAATATTTCATCTGTTTCCGGTTTCGTTTCAAAACCTTTTCTGAACACTATCAAAATTTTTTAATTCTATCGCCCTTTTAGGGTGAATTCCGGAGTTCGGAGAATCTTATTATTTTTTTGGGAGACTCTCCTCATTGGAGAAAGCAATATTGCTAAAAAAATTTTATGCAATATCTAAACTTTACACACAATACATTTTTTTTTCATTTCAATCCCCTTAAAGGGTGCTTTCCGGAGTCCGGAGAATATTCTTATTTTTTTCTGAGACTCTTCTCATTGAAAAAAGTAATCCCGCTTTGAAAAATTTTATGCAATCTCGAAACTTTAAACACGATAAAATTTTTTTCACTTCAACCCCCTAAAAGGGAGCTTTCCGGAGTTCGAAGAATGATGTTTTCTTTTCTGAGACCCTTCTTAGTGAAGAAAGTAATCTTGCTTTGAAAAATTTTATGCAATATCGAAACTCTAAACACCATGAATTTTTTAAAATTTTAACCCTCTTTAAGGGTGCTGTAATCCAGTCAAACAATTTTTTTTCGTGCTCATAATCGCTATGATGACTCTTTGTACCAAACTTCATCATATGGCTAAATAACAATTAATTTTTTTTTAAGAATTTCGTTCCATTCCAACAATGCAAACTTCAACATCATCTAATTTGAGCCTAGCCGAGAGTAATCAATTTCTTACAAATTAGAAAAAAAAACTTTAAACAGATTCGTTAAAAATTCAAAGATCTTAAGAATACGATATCAGACCAGCGAAGATGCTGTAAAAAGGTATGTATAAATAGAGAATAAGAAACACCATAATACGTGAAGCTCAAACGAATGCTAGCTGAGACTAGCTGAACCGAGCTAAGATTTGACTACAACGTGTGCCGAACGTAGTCCAGGAAACTACTTCAGAGAAGAACATCTTATCGCGCATCGTAAATAAAGAGATCGAATTACAAAAGACCATCGTGCACAACAGCGCTGCTCGAGTTCACACCTAAAATCGGCCAGGCGCTGTATCGGCGCCGTTCGAGAGCTAAGGGTTAAACCTCATGTATCATTGATCGCGCGAACCTAAATATTTCTTAAGATTCACAAAAAAAAAAGGATGCAAAGTAGAATCTTGCACATTGCTTCCTCATTTAATTTTTCTCTTTACATAGCAAGCTCTACGAGGAAGTATTGTATCGGATTTTGGCTTCCTCATAGAGTAACCTTTGGGAAGAGTAAAATTAAATGAGGAAGCAATGTGCAAGGTTCCACATTGCATCCTTGTTTTGAATAAATGAATCAATTACCGGCAAATCTCATTTTTATTAGGCACAAACTTTTGTTTTACTTTATGATCTTTTTGCGGAGGTTATAGCAAAAACCGCTATAATCGCTATAATCGCTATAACTTGAAGAGGAATTGACACTCTACTTGCGTGCCAAATTTGAGCTCGATCGATTGTGCCATTCGCGAGTTATCGACGATTGAATTTTCGGTCCCTGGAACACACACACACTTACTTTTTCTAAACCATTTTTATCGACGTTTTAGGTGATTCTAAGCATACTGACATGGAAATATCGAAAAAAAAATTTTCATGAAAATGAATTTATGAAAATGAATTAATATATTCATAAATAATGATTTTATCGATAGTCTCCTAACAATAATTGATTTTTAAATATATATGAAAAATCTATAAGAAAAATATATTATTCTTACATTACGCCTGTAGTTGCCCGCCTGCTGATCGCAAAAATCCTACCGTCTTTTATACGCTCGTGAAGTGGGAGATGTCGAATATCACGGGGAGGCATTATCACTGACTCGAAAAAAAAAAAAAAAAAATTATCAAACTGGTCTATGAAAATTGAATGTCACACGAGGCAATGAGAACAGAAGATTCGATGCACGTTACTAAGTCAAGCTCCGCACCCGTTGACACCACTGCGGGTTAATGACGACAAAAAACGCTTCGAAATCTTCTAGACGTGTGAAGGCAGGCAGGGAAAGAGGTGTCTGGCGTTGCAGCCACGCGCTGCGCTGGCTATGTTGCCTCTTAGCGTAACTGTTTCTTTACATTTTCCGAGGTGAAAGACTTTGCCTGTGCCCCATATCTTTTTCACTCGCGGCATAACCGATTGAAAAACCATTTTCGCTCGATTACTGAATGTTGAGTATATATGTCATGAATTCGATTTCAAAATAGCTCAAGAGTGAACTTTTGAATATATCTTTTTGAAAGTACTACTTTTTTTCAGTTACTGCATTGGCAGTTATTGCGTTATTTTTTATTTATTTTTTTTGTATACGACAGCAGATACGATGAAGACACATTAAATCTCGTGTATGATTGATAGCGTGAACCTAAATATTTCTTAAGATTCACAAAAAGAATGAAAACTGTCAGTATAGTAAATGTATTTACCATTAATATAAGGGATTTTATCGATACTCTCCTAACGATAATTGATTTATAAATATATAGGAAGAAGATATTATTCTTACGCCTATAGTTGTCCGCCTGCTGATCGCAAAAATCCTACCGTCTTATTAAGGATTAATGATCTGTACACACACAAACACGCGCGCGCGCGCGCACGGACAGACATTTTTTCTAAATGTGTTTTCTCGACGTTTCGGAACATTCTGAACACAATGACATAATAATTTCCAAAAAACAATTTTTTACTATCACAAAGCTTTCTGACAAAGCAAAAATGAACAAATAAAAAATAAATTTCCGCCCTCGCTGCTGACACGAAATCGGGTTATTTTAGCAAAGTCGGAAGAAAAATCATTTTCGCTCGATTCCTAAATAAAGTTAAACATAGATTTCATGAACATTGTGTTATATTCGGCGTGGAAAATTTTTTAGAAATTGTTAGCAAAATACACGTCTTTATTTAGTTTCTTTCTATCAGGAAATGTTGTAACACGTTTTCTGTTATTACAGCGTCCAGATAAAAACTGAACCCATTGATAATAAGCCAAAGTTTAAGCAGATTTTTTAAAATATCTAGTTTAATACTACTGAGTGGTAGCACATAAACTGCATAGAGCTAACACTCCCTTTACGTAATGTTCGCACGGAAATGTTTAATAACATTATCTTCAACTTACCTCTTACAGATGATTTTGAAGACAAAAGCACTTTCTGTTACACTTTTTTCACGATTAGAAATGCATCATCAATTTGATTCTTCATCAATAGGAAGATGATACGCGCCCATGCGCGCGCATGGTTGTCCATCAAAGCTGTGATGTTCACACTAAGGTGCTTGCACGTTCTGCTTTGTTATCCTCTATGTGCGAGACGTACACACCATAAGCTGTTTACAGTCTATTGTTGTAGATTGCACGTTCACAGCCATACATGCTTGGCTTTTGTTGTATGAGTGCTGCACATAGCGGATAGCAATTTCGTTGAAAAATACAGCGCAAGGAACTTGTCAAATCAAGTCGGTGTAGACAAATTTACTAAAAAAGTACAATGCGATTAAAATATATAATACTATAGAAACAATGGTTATAGACAGATAAACTTCATTTAGCGTTCAGTACTGAAATTTGGAACGTAATTTTTCTTAAACTCACATAAAGATATTCATTTTTTTCCCTGATATTGTTCTAATCTTAGATATGTAAGATATGTCAACTGCTTTGAACAAACCTTTTTCTATGAGTAAGGGAAATGAGAAACAATGTAACGAAACAATTTAAGCTAGGCGAAATTGCTACTAAACATAATCTAGGCTCCAGGTAGAGTCAGCGTCACCGGCTCTACAATAAAAGTTAAACCTGAAAATAATTTCGTTTAAATAAAAATGTATTCTTTAGCTACATTTAAATTGATGGTCAATGAACAAGGCTTTCGTTAAGACCATACCTTGTGGGCACGATATTATTTAAGATTAGTGCTTAATTTATACGCCGCACAGTCTTCGGCCTGCATAGTTAGTAGCTGCGAGAGTCCCTGTGTTTAGCAGGTTGCCACAGTGCTGCCATCTAAAAGCCGTCAACTGAACTATACCCTGCTGTATATTGTAACCGAGAAAATAATTCTCCGGTACCTTCGTCCTGTATTCCGCGACTGTCTCCGCGGGCGCCAGCCGCCACGAGACGGCCCTAATGAAATTTCACCGAACTTAACTCGGCCACTAGCTAAATTCGACAGCGCAGGAAAAACGACGGTCATTAGCCGTGAGCTCAGGAACTTACGGTAGAGGGGCGGGGCCGACACGCACACAATGAATGGTCAGAAGACAATCACTCAATTAACAAACTAGAAGTTTTATTTACTAGTGGGAATGGTGAATAATGAAATGTGAATTTGGAAACAGAAAAATAAAGAATTATAATATTGACAAGTGAAAGTTCGAATTCTCGTAGTAACAAAAAAAAAATAATACGTCGCAAGCAACAAGGAACGCTATTCCGGTAACAATGACAGCGATAAACCGACAATAAAATTCGGGCTATCACACTTTTGAGAGATTCCTCTCACTTCTCGACAACGTAAATTAATCGCAGAATAATTATTATTAATGACTCAAATAACACAACTAGAGAATTTTCCGAGAATAATTTTTCGTAATAGTCGCCACTAAGGTCGACAGCGCACAGATCGGCTCGAATCTTTATCGGACAAATAAATACGTAAATAGAACGGACAAACACTAACTAATTCCGCGGCAAGACTCACGATCGCTCTCTTCTCTAAAGAATCGGCTGGGACTTAATATTACAGTCGCGTAGTTCTCGTAGGAATAATCTCCTAATGCGACAGCGCGAATAACGATCCGACTAATACTTGTCTCGCCGCTCAACTCTCAACTCAAGATAGCTCATACGAAACTCAATTCTTTTCGTAACTTTAGTTTCCCGAAATCCGGCTTAGGGCGGCAATACTAAAACACCGGTATGCTCCAAGGAGACTGAGTCCGGTACGACAGCACGGCAACCTCGGGAAATGTCTAACTTAATTTTCCTCAATAATCCTGACTCATAAACTCAATATTCGTTAACTCACTCAGTTTACATCACAATCTCAACTTACGATGGTTCTTCCGAAAACTCAATCCTTTTCGGAAGTTTAGCTTCCCGAAATCCGGCTTAGGACGGCAATACTAAAACACCGGTATGCTCCGAGGAGACTGAGTCCGGTACGACAGCACGGTAACCTCGGGAAATCGCTAACGTAATTCTCATCAACAAATATTCAACACTAATTCTCGACAACACACAAGACAAAATAAGACAAGTAGCACCTTCGCGACTCCTGCCTCTCTTCCAGGGCCTTAATCTACGCGAGATTCTGACTCGGTAATAATGTAAATTTTAATAAATCCTATAAATTGTACTTTTTCAAATCACAGTTCCGCAAACGATAGAATAAATCCCGGGATACGGGTACTCACGGCCCTCACTGGTTCTGATCCTCGACACTCTTCTCAATCCTCTCCAGGAAGTCTGGTAGCTGTCCCCGATCCTCTGAATTTCGGAAAGCACCACGACACGTCCGTTGTCGATCACAGGTAATCGCAAAGAGAGTCCTCGATGGTCCTTTGTCTTGCGACAACTCGGACAACTAATCCCCACTTTCGGCCTTCGATTGCCGAAATTTAACGATGCGTGCCGATCGTCTCCCTTCCTCATCAAAAGTCGTCGCTCATTTCTGCTCTTCGTTCCGCTGACTCTAACTAAATAAAAATGTTGTGGAGTTCTCCACACCCGACAGCGGAATAAATTTTCTCAGCTCCTTATGCGCAACTGATAACGGATCACTAGAAGGATTTTAGTGTCATCCTTCCTCATTCATGAGGCTTTTCGCTCATCGGGAATTTCCGAATCTTCCGACAACCTTACGCGGCCCCGCCTCAGCCTGCGGTGCGGTGAAAACCGTGTACCGGTCAACGCTGCTCTGCCGCAGATCCCGTGGGCATCTCAGATGGTGGAGGTGCCGCCTCACGGCTCGAGAGCGCCGCGGGATGGATCTGGTACGGGGGCATCATAGCGTTCTTGGACCTAGAGAGAATCCAGGGGCTGCTCCGGGGCATTTAGGAGATTTCCCACCAAGCATCGGGTACCTCATCTTTCCTCAAGTTGGCGGTTAAATGGTGGAAGTCCGTAGCTCTAAGCGGGCAGAGCGGGGGCGACGGTGGTAAGCTTCCAGCCGTCCGCTGCCCTCTGCTTCAAAATTGTGGATTCGTTGACGAGGTGGACGATCTCGCCGAACAATCCAACTTCCACTCGGCGTCCACTCCTCGAGAAGGTGAGGACTAATACCACCCCGCAGGTTCCTCACATCTTGCGGAGATAATGCTGTCCCTGGGAACACAGGACAGCAGGTTCCTAGCGAACAAAGACGCAGACCCCTCAGGCTCAATCCAACGATGGTCGAGACGTTGAGAACCCAGTGAGGTCGAACCTTACAAAATCTTACTTATAACTAACACACAAGCACACAAATATGACACCAAATTGTTCCTCAAACTAACTTAATTCTAATTAGTTGCCCTGGAGAGAGCTGGACAGCGGGCGGTGTGCCAGATCTTAACCTACGATATTCGACAGCAGCAGTAACGGGGTGTGCAGAAAAAACACCACGTTACAGGCTACAACGAAGTAATTCCTCCTATTCGCCACCGACAGCCAGCACAGCCGACGACGACCCCCAGAAACATGATTGCATAGTCGAATCCCCAAAACGAAGCGCACAGGTGCATTACATGCACGTTGCAGTTGCAGATTACGCTCACCACTAACATCGCCCAACACGGCTGAGCAGTAGTCGAGGTGAGGTAGGGCTAGCGTGCGCGCGAGCCACGCGCGAGTAGAAACATCGAATACTTCTGAACAGCGAGAAAGCTGCGCGAGCGCCCTGAAGACACGCCGCCGAACAGACGAGACCTGCTCACCCCAACCAAGAGAAGGCGTAATTATGAGCCCCAAGTAACGCTTGGAGGACACAAACGGGATTGGTTGACCCGATACACTGAGAGGGGGGAGAGAAGCCAAGTCGAGTCGACCAAGAAATCTTGCCGTACCAAGAATCATGGCATCAGTCTTCGAGGCATTTAGCGAAAGCGAATTGGCACGCGCCCAGTCATGTATACGTGCGATGTCAGCGTTGAGCAGCACTAGCGAGGCAAGAAGCTCGTCCGGGGCACGCTGGCGGTAGATGACAAGGTCATCTGAATACAATAAGTACCGACTGTTGCGGAAGATCCCAGGCAGGTCACATAGATAAAGAGAGAAAAGTAGGGGGCCTAGCACGCTTCTCTCAGGTACACCCGAGGTAACGGGGGCCCACTCAGACAACCGGCCATCCGGAAAGCGAACTGCCTGCGACCTTCCGCTAAGGTACGACGAGAACCATGCAAGGGCCGACGACGCAAAGCCCAGCAAGGAAAGCTTGTTCAAAAGTGTACAATGACAGACCGTATCGAAGGCCTTACTGAAATCAAAAAATACGGCGATCGTAAGCAGCCGCTTGTCCATGCCGAGCCTGACGTCATCGGTGAACCTGAGAAGAGCCGATTGAGTGCTGTGCCCTTCACGGAAGCCTGCCTGCAGGGGATCGAGCAGGCCGTGGGTGAGCTACCACCCCAAAAGCTGCGGGTGTACCAGTTTCTCAACCACCTTCGACAATGCACAGAGGATGGAGATGGGCCGAAAGTCTAACGGGGCAGACGAGATAGGTACTTTGTTGAGGGGTGTTATGAGCGACCGGCGCCAGGCAGAGGGAAACGTAGAGGAAGAGAACGAGAAGTTTATAAGGCAGGTGAACTGAGGAAGGAGAAAGCCGGATACACGGCGAAGATAGGACGCAGGAAGTCCATCCGCGCCAATAGAATTCGAGGAAGAACTCGAGATAAGAGAGTAGAGTAGAGTAGTCATTTTTATTGGTCCTGGGATTAAAACCCCCTAAGGACCAGAGCAGTACAAAATAGCCGAGATACAATATAAAAAAGCGTGCAGAAAAACGGAGTACAGAGTATAATGGTAAAAGAGGCGAAATAAAATCAAAAAGAAAAATGAAAAGCGGTAGATTAAATGGTAGAAAGAGAGAAAGCAGGGAGTGGTCATCAAAATGATCCGCAGCTTCCCAGACGTTGGAGGCTCAATCGAAGTCGGATATGACGTCATCCTGGCAGTCGTCGAAGTTGTCTTCAAGAAGTGAAGTGTTCCGGGCATTGAAACACCCAGCGCATTCTGGAGCATCACCGTCAATCCGAGGACTGGCATCAACACCGGCAGCAAGATCGCCGATAGCAGCATCCAGGAGGTGAGGCGAGGATGAAGCGGCCGGTCGGCACGACCCACCCGTGGTAAAACGACCACGAGGGGTACTACGGCCTACCACGCCACTCACACCGGAAATAGCAGTAGTAGAAACAATTACGGGAGCCGGTCGATCCGGAAGATGTGACGACGAAGAAGCAGCAGGGAGAACAGCCGGCGAAATAATCCCGGTGAGAGGCCCCTGTGAGGCTCCAGGGATAGCTGGAAAAGCGACCGCATCAGTACCAGTTACCGGCCGATCAGCGATTTCACAGGGCGCCCCATCGCAAAACACAATCCGGAGGCCCTTCTCTCCAGCGCCCGAACGAGCGGCCAACTCCGAACGCAACTGCCGGTAAGCAGCATCCTGTGCGGGGGTGCGGTCGCCACGAAACACAACCTCCGCAAAATCAGCACTTTGTTGAAGGAGGCGCGAGGCCCGAAAAACAGAAAATACTGCATCCGGTGAAGGCAGAACGACCTTAAGAGGCCGAGGGCGAAACGGACCAGCCGCAGCAGCGGCGCGAGCAGCAGAACCAAGTCGGACCGCGAGGATGTCCGTAGCCGGGACCAGAGGGCACACCACCTCCAGTAAACGCCGCACAATCTTCTTATCTTCAGCTGAAGAGGCCCCCTCACGCAGTGATGCCAGACGGGCGAGAAAAGTCCCTCGGCGGGATTTTTCACCCCCCGCTCTGCCGCCTGCGGGACAAGTAAATCCCGCGGCCCGCACGGTCGCGCGACTTCCCCCTCCCGCGCGCCGCTGCTCGGTAGTGGCTGTTAGCGCGGTAGGCCACGCCCACTGGTCGCTCGCCGTGCGCTATTATTTCTATTATGCTATTGTTTCCGGAACATTAAAAAAATTTAACAAATAGAATAAAAATTAATGTTTATTTTTTTTATCGATCCGGTACAGCATAAATTTTTATTTATAAAAAAAAAGAACAATTCACCTCGGATCGAACTAACGACCTCATGATTATGAGTCACGAGCTCTGCTGTTGCGAGGTTTTTCTGAGGATCCACAAATTATGATATGAATTTCAAAAAGTTTTAAGTAAAAAAAAAAATATTTAAGTTTAAATTCATATACAGAATCCGAGAAAATATCATGGCTAAAATTGAACGGTGGCGTCGCCGGAAAAGAAATTATTTTCGATAATTATGCCGTAAAATTAGGGTTTAGAATTTCAGTTGGATTTCGGTTAATTTTTTTTTCTTGTAGATCATGACATTCCGCAAATTTTGTTTATTCAGAGACCTAAATAGAATGAATCATTCCCAAGATATAGCTACTTGAGTAAAAAATTGGAAAAAGATTAATATCTCGCTATTTGATGTTTTTTCAGTTTTTTACTCAAGTAGCTACATCTTGACAATGATTCTTAGTATTGAGATCTCGGAATAACCGAAATTTGCGGAATGTCATGAACTGCAAGAAAAAAAAATTCACCGGAATCCAACTGACGTTCTAACCCTAAATTTTACGGCATAATTATCGAAAATATTTGTTTTTCGGGCGACGCCACCGTTCAATTTTAGCCATGATATTTTCTTCAATTCTGTATATGAATTAAAACTTTCAACAATTTTTTTACTTAAAACTTTTTTTAATTCATATATTGAACATTCAATAAGCCATACATTTGTGAATCCTCATAAGAAGACCGGTAACGCAGCGGCAGAGCTCGTGACTCGTAATCATGAGGTTGTCTGTTCGATCCGAGGTGAATAGTTCTTTTGTTTATAAAAAAAATTATGATGTACCCGATTGATAAAAAAAATAAACATTAATTTTTATTCTGTTTGTTACATTTTTTTAATGTTCAGAGAACAATAGCATATGAAAAATAATAGCGTACGCCGAACGACCGAGAGGCGTGGCCTACCGCTACAAGTCCGTGCCTGCTACGGCGCGCGGGAGAGGGAAGCCGCCGGGTGGGGGTAGCCGAGGGACTTTTCTGCGGGAGCACCTGGCATCACTGCCCTCACGAAGTCCAAAGACAATGAAATTTTTACGGCGCTTCTCGCGCTCAAGTAGCTCTGACGCAATGGCGTCGACATCGGCAGCAGGTGCGTAGGCGGGCGGCGGAGGGGTCTCTGAAGCACGAGCAGCATTGGTCACAACCGCATCCAAACGGGACGATAGTGAAGCAACGTGGCCGTCAACCTTCTTCGCGAGCGCGAAGTGTTCGCGACGAAGCGCGGTAACAGCCGCCTCAGTGGACGCGATACGAACCAATGCATCGCCAATCTTTACCGAGAGTTCCGTAATAAGTCCACAAATCCTCCCCTCCATTTGGCCAAGTGAAGCTTGAAAACTGCCGACGTCAAAGGCGACATTCGTAGAATCACGCGGGGAGGCTGGGCGTGAGTCCTGAGAACCGCTGGGGGGCGCTCCCCCAGCAACGGTACCACCTGGACGCGCACCCGCGTCAAGGGGAATCCCCGAAGCCGTCGTAAAACACGCGGTGCAACGAAAGACCCGATCTGATGGCAGTAACGAGCGCGAGGAGAGGCCGGTATTGGCGAGACAGCACTTGCCATGAAAAATGCCACCACATGATCCACTGCACTGGTACCCGGAGGCCACCGCACATGGTTTTTTACATCGGCCGCAAAGTCGGTGCAAATCGGACATCGCGAGTTAGATAGGTAGGAAGCAACGAGGCAGGAAAAAGTGTCAGATAGAGCAAATAGACACACAGTCTAGCAGATGCCTCAGAGCCAAAAGTCGAGAAGCCCACACGCACATACACCAACAGGCGAGGCTAGTCAAGCAGCGATGGAGTCGAGAGGCAGGACGGGAGGTAAGCCTGAAGCGTAAATAAACACACCGCGGCGCTAAGGTGCAGAGCAGTGTACACACGTAGACTCCCACACGCACAACAGATCGAGAGTCAAGAGTCAGACACGTATAATACCCGACACTCCTACACACACGCACCACTGTGTACCAATAGACAAGGTAGCAAGTGAACCGCGACGGCACCAAGCTTTCGTAGACGACCGACAAACTTTTCCCAAAAACAGAAAAAGCGCGAAAACCACGCACTGGGGAGACACAAAGCGAGAAAGAAGATGTCCACGAAAAGCCCGCAGAAATCCGAACAATTGGACATCCAGCAGCAGTAGAAGCGTAGACAAGGACACAGACGACAGAAGCAAATAAAGAGAGCGATAATTGCCCGTGGGATCGATTCGAGACCAAACTCTGTACTCTGTACTGTAAGAGTTATGATATGATATGATATATATATTTATTATGCCTGAGCCTAGGCTTTGGGGCAAGTGTGTAGGTTACAAATGTAATTTAGCGGGGTTAAAACTAGTAGATTAGGTGCAGAAGAATATAATACAAATATAATACTAAGTTTAACATAAGGCATTGGTATGAGTTATAATAATAGTTTTAAATTTACAATCAGCACCAGTTTAATGCTGCTAAGTAGGAACGAGGGCAAGATGTGGAATGCAGCGGCCGTGACAGCACTCTCTGCCTCGAATTACAACACATGTATGGTCAAGAATGGTATAGGTATTGCGATAAGTAATGAGACTCCAAGCCTGATCATGTGCCGTAGATGCTATCAAAAGATAATTATGCCTCTTGTTGTGATCGGAGGAGAAATGTGTAGCAACGCTTTTTGAACACATCTAGTGAAGTTGCGGTGCGAATAGTAGAGGGCAGCGAGTTCCACACATAGAAGGAGGAAAGCAGATAGGAGTTACGATATGTAGCTGTACGATGGGTGGGGATAGTAAACACACGTGATGGAGCTACAGTACGGTCAGGACGACGGGGAGTGTTAAGATGCAGGAGAAATTCGTTACGGAGATAGGCCGCGGAGTCTGAATGGAGGATGCGATAAGTAGAGCACGCAAGGAAGTAATTCCTTCTGTTTATCACCTACAACCAACTCAGTTGATCCCTGAAGGGCGTAATATGGACATCTCTACGTAAGTTAAAGATGAATCGTATACAATTGTTGATTAGGACTTGAAGTTTAGAATGTAGCTCGTCAGTAGCGTCATGGTAAAGAAGACAGCAATAGTCCACTAGAGGGAAAATGAGTGTTACAATTAATTTCCGGCGTATTTGCTGAGAGAAAGAATTTCTGTGGTACTTAAGTCTGTAAAGCGTGAAGTGGACTTTTTGTGATATCATGGCTACATGGCTTTTCCAAGAAAGATTACTAGAGATAATGACACCGAGATTTTTCGCTTCAGATACATAAGGAAGTGTGGTGTCGTTGACAATGATGGGTGGCAGGGAAGATGAGTAGATCTCAGTCACATACGATGAGCTACCCATGATGAGGATTTTTGATTTAGATAAGTTCAGTGAGAGCCCGTTGTTGGCTGAGTAGTCTGCAATGGATGCAGCATCTGCGGCAATTTTATCAAGGCCCTGCCTTAGCTGGGATGGTTGACAACTTAGATAAATTTGAGTGTCATCAGCAAAAATCAAGTGTTTGGAGAATATCAAACACGTGGCAATGTCATTTATGAAAAGAGAGAAGAGAAGGGGTCCTAAGACAGAGCCCTGAGGTACACCACTAGTTATTGGTTGCGGCAGATACTGAGCTGAGTCGTGATCCACTACTACTTGAGTACGATTAGTCAAGTAGGAGTGGATCCAAGTAAGCGTAGTGTTCGAGAAGCCGATGGTTTGTAGCTTTTTTAAAAGGATGTTGTGAGGGATGGTGTCGACCGCTTTGCTAAAGTCGAAGAAAATTAGAATAGTTAGTAAGCGGTCGTCAACACCCTTCCTTACATCATCACAGAGCCTGAGTAGTGCAGATTGTGTGCTATGACCAGAGCGGAATCCGGATTGTTTGGGGTCAAGGATACTATGTGTGTTGATAAAGACAGTGATTTGTCTGTGAGCTATTCTCTCAAGGAGTTTAGAGATCTCGGGAAGGTTTGCTATCGGGCGAGTATCAGATGGAGACAGTGGAGTTTTCACCTTAGACACAGGACGGATAAGAGCGTACTTCCATGCTAATGGGAAAACACCTAGACGGAAGGAGGAATTAAAAAGGGATGTAATAATCTCCTTGATTACAGGGAAGACCGAACGAATAGCGAAGAGAGGTATGCGGTCCGCACCGGAACTGAAGGAGTGTAATGGAGACAACACAATAATATCATGGATATTGGCAGCGGAGATAGGGGCAAATGAGAAGGAAGGCCCACTTACGAGGCAATTTGAAGTGAGCGTGTATAGTTTGAATGCTGAGCAAGGCAACGAGGCAGTAGAAATAGAGGAGTAGTAAGAATTCAGCTCATTGGCGTCAAAAAAGTGTAGAGGAGAGGTTGCGTTATTTTTTATAAGGCCCAGTCGGGCCAGTGCCTTCCACATCTGCACTGGGTCTGTAATACAATTAAGAGAGTTGAACCTGTATATTTCAATGGCGCTTTTAATGTCTTTCGTGAGCTGGCTTTTAAAGTTTCGGCAAACTGCAAACCCTAGCAGGCTATTCGCACACTTAGCCGGGGCGTATAACGCATCCCTAGTTTTCATGCGATTTGCCATTTCTGTGGTTAGCCATGGCGCCGAGGGTCTACGTATCGTTAGTTGGCGGATGGGGGCATGGGTATCAAGTGCAATCAGGAGAAGATCGGATAACGTAGCGGCAAGACAATCAACATCAGATTGATTCCTGCAATAACTTAATAACGCCGCGTCTGACTCAAGTATTTGGGTAAAAATAATAGCACAGTAATCCGCGTCAACAAAATTTTTATAATTGCGGCATAGAATAGTGCGCTCTTTCCTGTCAGAGTTGTGAAAGGAATATTCCAAGTTTAACATGTCATGGCCTGCGATAAAAGGGGAAGACGACTTGTGAAATGAGCGAACTTTATCGAGGTCATCAACAATAACTAAGTCGAGGAGAGAGTCAGAATGCGATGTGTGGTAGGTCGAATCTGAGGGAATGATATTAAGCGATAGAGATCTGACAAAGTCATGAAGGTAATCCGATTCATAGCTAGGAGAGAGTAGATTGCAGTTCAAGTCACCAGCAATGATCAGATTACTGAAGGAATGAGTGTAGGTATTTAGACAATTAAGGAAGAGATTGAACATGCGGCCCCCTGGTCTTCTGTAGATAGATATAGTGATAGGCATCGACCGTTGTAATAATGGTATAGGTAAGGTAGGAGTCGACGATAGCGGTCAGTATTAGTAGATGGAATTTTAGCGAAAACATCTCTATGGTCGGAGACATACGATCGCTCATTATATTTATTTAGTAGATGGAATTACTGCGAAACATATCTCGGGTCGGAGACTTATGATCGCTCATTATATATCGATTGTGGCTGCTTAATAAATTTTTATTAAAATTCATTAATCAGCCACAATCGACGATTTTTTCTAAAACGCGAATGATTGTGAAAAAAATCCTGCCACGACCCGGGTCGTGGATATCGTCGACTCCTACCTTACCTATTCTGTAGATAGATGCGAAGAGGGTAGGACTAGTACCAGGTGAACAAATACTTAGCAGCAAGTACTCTGGATCATTGCTGAATTAACTCGGAGACTTAGCCACGAGGCTTACCTTTAGTGATACGTGAACATAGCAGGCCACACCACCACCAACCTTGCTTTCGCGATCATTGCGAATAAGGAAATAGCCGGGGAGTGAGAGAGAAAGAGAGAAAGAGAGAGAGAGAGGCAATCTGGCGATGGTGTTATTTAAGGTATCGTAGGTACACGAAAAACCTAATCAGTATTACCACGATCGTCGTCGATATTACGCAATCGGGGGTCGGTAACAACCGTCCAATAGTGAAAGAGCGAAAAAATCGGAAGTGGCCTACACGACTGCCGATCGGTCAGCGTCACGCGGCCTTACTCAAAACGTTCTGGTATGCTAGTAGAGATCAACAAAAAGCGCTACTACGTGCATCCGATGAATCACTCGTAAAGTGCATTTGTGAATGTGCTTTAAATATTGTACACGGTGTAGTTAAACTTAAACCGTCTATTAAAAAACGTTTGAGTAAATTCAAAAATGTTCTACGACAATTAGCGCCACCTTTGTCGACGTATCTACGATGGCAACGAACTAGGAAAAATTAAAATGGTAGTGGTGGAAAAAGACCCATAGATGGCACCACTATTACTACTATTGTGGAAAACGGGTTGTCTCGCACAATAACGATTCGAGACCAGGGATTCACACAAACTATATGTATTGAGAATACAGGTCGTTAAATATTAAGTGAAGGAAAATGTACAGATGAGGTGGTGCTTCTTTATGTCCGCTCGTCGTTGTCATCAACTAAAAAACTCTTCCTTGGCGAATTGGCACTTACTCGGGTTGATGTAGAGATGATTATCCTGAAGGATCTTAAAGATGACCTCGAGGTGTTTCAGATGCTCTTCGGGACCCCTGGAGAACACAATGAGGTCGTCGATGTAACAGGCTGCGAAGTCGATGTTCCTCAGCAGATTATCCATGTGACGTTGGAATGTCTGGGCTGCGTTGCGCAGACCTGGAGGCATGCCAAGGAACTCGAACAATCCAAAGGGCGTCATTATGGCCGTTTTCGGGATGTCGTCCTCAGCAACTGGAATCTGGTGATATGCACGCACGAGATCGAGGGTTGAGAATATGCTGCACCGGTGACCGCGTTGCAAAATTTCGTCGATGATAGGTACCGGGTAACGATCAGGCACCGTCTGCTGGTTAAAACCACGATAGTCTCCTGTAGTTCGCCATCCCCCATGTGGCTTCTGAACCATGTGAAAAGGGCTTGCCCATTGGCTGCTGGACGGACGTATGTTTCAGTTGTGAAAGAGATTTTGCACCTCCTCCCGGGCAGCTTGCAGCTTGTCGCCGCTAATTCGTCGCGGCCCTCCGCTACTGGTGGTCCGCTTGTGACAATATAGTGAGCAACCGGGCTGTCGCTCTGTGCCCTAGGAGCTGCTGGTGGCGTCGTCACGTTCATAAACCTCTGGAGAAGGCGACGGATTGGATGCGGAAGTGTTGATTCGTCGTTGGAGACCGTTGAGACGTTGTAAACACTGGTCGCGCACAGCTGTCCAGTCGTCGAGAGGCCAGTCACACGGTCGATGAGGCATTTTCCTTTCAGGTCGATTAGTAGACCATAGAACGTGAGAAGATCCGCACCAATGATTGGGGTCTTCACGTTTGCAATTGTGAAATTCCATCGAAAGTCTCGACGGCGTCCGATTTTAAGAACGAGTAGTTACTGGCAGTACGTTTCAATTATGGTGTTGTTGGCTGCGTACAGCTTGAGGTCGGCTGGTGGCGTAGGGGTTCGGGCCCACGCGCTAGGAATAATCGAGATGACAGATCCTGAGTCTATGAGGAATCTGTGACCGACTATTTTGTCAGTGATGAACAGTCGTAACTCTTGTAAGGCGCTATTGTTAGTAAGATCTGAGCTGCCGCAGGCCGCCTGAACTGTCGGCAGCACTACTAGTTTTCCGGTCTCGCCTCTGTCCTGACGTATGTGCATGGGAGTTTGCAGCGCCGAGCCTCGTGTCCGAAACGCTCGTGAAAGTAAACAGACCGCTCTGGTCGGATCGTGCAGGCGTGGAAGAGCGTTCGCGCGATCGTGAACGTGGCTGCTGTGTGTTGACATTGGCGACTGAGGTAGACAGCTGTTGCATTTGTTTTTTTTAACTCGTCGATGGATTTTTCCACGCGGCTGAGCCTTTGATTATACGCGGGTTGCGCTGAGTTCACGATTGCACAGCGTCGACATCACCTGCAGGTTGTATGCTTGTCGCCAGGACGTGTGCGCCGGAACTGTTCTCCGTGGCGTTGTCGGCTGCCTCTGCGAGCTGGTTAAGAGTGCTGCCGCTTTGAACCGCCTTGAGGATCTTGCTGAGGACGTCGGGCAACAGGGCGAACCATCGACTGCGTAGGAAATCCTCAGATGTCTGAGGACCAGCGAGGTCTCTCATTTTGCGAAGGAGTTGACTGGGATTCTGGTTTACCAGCTCGAGCTCTGTCAACAATTTATGCAAGCGTCGGTCAATTGACTCGGTGAAACGCTTGAGAATGTTTTGTTTAACTGTTCTATACTTATTTTCGTTTGGTGGGGCCCTGATAACGTCCGACACCTCTCCTAGGTTCGTAGGTCCCAGTGCGATGACGACAGCGTTGTATTTGTTGAGGTCATTTGTGATGCGTCTGGAGAGAAACTGGGCCTCGATGTGGTAAAACCAAAGCTCGGGTTGCTCCTTCCAAAACTCTGGTAGCTTGAGAGGCTTGAGAGCCATAACCTCTGCGTTGGCTGGACCGGCAGCGTCGTAATAAGCACCGGCCGCTGGATAATGATTGAAATGCGGTTGCATTCCAGGAAATATATTTCCGGGAACAGGTCCACCGGCGTAGTGGAAACCCTGTTGTTGCTGTTGTACCGGCCCGGAAGGTATCAGTGGTGCGTTGTCGGCATTGTCTAATGGCTGCTGTTGCACGTGGTCTCCAGGCGGATTTTGTTGCTGTGCAGCCAAACGCGCGGCCTCTGCAGCATCCGCGGCGATGGCGTTTCCGTTGCGCTCAAGAGAATGATCGACCACCATTTTGGCTATCGACGTCTATTCGTAGCACGTGGCTGTGTGAGGTTAGCTATGAGTCTGGAATTCTCTCAGATCACGTCGGGGTCACCAATTGTGGAAAACGGGTTGTCTCGCACAATAACAATTTATTGAGAATACAGGTCGTTAAATATTAAGCGAAGGAAAATGTACAGATGTGGTGGCGCTTCTTTATGTCCGCTCGTCGTCGTCATTAACTAAAAAACTCCGTAAGTCCCCGCCGGAAGTCCTAGTCTGTGTTTCTACACATCTAGAGAGGAGAACTCAATCGCCGCTCGCATCGTCTTGTCTTGGGACTAGTATTTGTTTCCTCCGCTGGCGCTGCTCTCTCGTTCTGTCGGTACTACTGGACGGAGGCTGGGGCAGAGCCGCCACACTATCATCAGACGTGTAATGAATCATCTTGTCTGTCTCTATAAATGCCTTTATTATAATTCGGGGAGAGTGTACAATAATTATATGAGGAACGTTGGTCGTTTGAGATGTGATATAGAACTGAAGCGTCCTCGGGCGTCGCGTAGGCCCTTGGACCGCGCTTAGTGCGATAAGGGATACTGTGGGATTACTGACCTAAGCAATCCCACGAACTAAGGTGACGGCATCATAATGCATTCTTGCCACTTTTATTGGGACCCGCTATCACGGTTTGTTTAGTAGGCTGTTTGGCGGCAACAACAACAGTGAAAGTGTCGAGTAATTGACAGTGGAACATGCGAGAAAAATTATTTTAGTACCGGCTGAGGAGTCGATTGTATCTAAAGATTCGATGATCGGCGACGGCGGCGGCGGTAAAACCATACAAAAATCCGTACAAACACATGGCGATCCTATATCGCGACTCGATGCTGAACTTGATGGTATTTTGAAGTTGAAAAAATATCCTGATGATGCCTCCAAGTGGAAAGCGTATCTACAAGTACTACGAAGATATTTATTTCTCGTCGAGACACGAAATGGACCATTAGACCCATCGTTACCGGGAGTGACAACACCACCACCACCAGAGAATTAAGATTTTAATGAAATTAATATATCAAACAGTGTGCAACCAAAATACAAACGACGGGCTCATGGTCTGTTACACTACATACGGAATTCAGCGAGTGCTTCAAAACGCATCACATGGGACAACGAGGAACGTGTGACAATTGAGGGTGTACTCATTCACAATTCAAACATTCTCGATCTTGTTAATGAGCCAATACGTTGGAGAAAAGATTTTGAAGCCAAGGGTCGGCAGTTTATTCAGAGCCTTCGTGCTAGTGCTGTACCACACGAATTTATCGGGAATGTCAAGTTATGGGCCATGGGCGATGAAAGTGTTGCTGTAAAACGGAAGAAAACGGATCCAAAGTATTATAACATTGGAGACGACGACGGCAACGCACTGGAGAACTATCAGCCTGGTGGAAAACGATCGAGAAACAATCGTGGTGCATTTCAAGAAATGACGACGACGACGACGACGGCGAGAAAACAGAAGAAGGATCCTACTACTACTACGACCCGGGACACCGCTATTACGGGAAAAAACATCAGGTCGAAGAGGATTTGAATATTGGCTTAAAATGTGAATTCTAACTTGTGTACAAAAAAAAAATGTAATTCGAAAGTGTGTATTATGACCCGTCTCATCCTGCGAGTTACGCTGGAGCAAGGGATCTAATTGGCAATAAAAAATATAAACCAACCGATGTTTATGACTGGTTAACCCAACAGGATGCGTATACACTACATAAACCTGTCAGACGCCTATTTTCTACGACTATACTATAATATCGAAAATATAGACGATGTTTGGGAGGCTGACCTCGTTGATTTACGATGGTTAAAAAATTATAACGATAATGTCTCATACCTACTCACGGTCATTGATGTGTTAAGTAGATTTGCATGGGTCGAACCATTGAAAGACAAATCTGTGCACTCTGTCGCCGAGGCGTTTTAACGAATTTTCGAGTGCAGCGAGGTCGTTTACCCGTATACCTGAAGACCGACAAAGGCAAAGAATTTGTGGGTAAAGAGTTACAGGCTTTTCTGAAAAAGACGATATACGTTTTAGAGTAATACCGATATAAAAGCCGCGATTGTAGAACGCTTTAATCGCACCTTGAAAGAACGAATGTGGCGCTACTTTACACATCGCAATACACATCGCTACATCGACGTACTACAACAATTTGTGTATGACTATAATCATGCAAGACACACGACGATAAAAATGCAACCGGCTGCTGTGACACTACACAATGCCGATATAGCAGCGAGGAATATAACAAACGCTTCGCTTAAACAACGTTAAAAACAACGTCACGCTATGGTTAAATATAGACACGGCGATTAGAAACGGATTAGTTGAACAAAAGGCACCTTTGAGAAGGGTTACGAGCGAAATTGGAGTGAAGAAATTTTCCAAATTGATAAAGCCGTAAATCGTCAGGGAATACAAATTTACGAGTTACGCGATCTCGAGGGAAAATTAATCGATGATTTCTTCTACACCGAGGAAATAACACCTGTGCACGAGAAATGCATAACAGAAGACAAAGGTTTCAAAATCGATAGTATCTTACGGACGAAAGGACGGGGTGCGAAGAAACAACTTTTCGTCAGCTGGATCGGCTACCCTTCGAAATTCAACTCTTGGATACCTGCTTCTGACGCCTATAATATCGATACCTGACAAACTCACCGACTCGTGTCACCACCACCACTACCTCATTATGTACAACGAGGAAATTTTTTTTCTCTTTTATCGAGTAACTGCAGCATGCAATACTATCCTGATAATACGACAACGCATTTTATTACACAACTTTCACGTGAATTACATCTTAACGGTCAATGGGCTTTGGGTTTATCGAAAATACATATACCCTGCAAAATGACGCATTTACAGCCGGAAGATACGAAGATCAAATGGAATAAGTGTGGTAACAAAGAAAGCACGGGGGGTAACATACCACATGGCATATACAAAAGCCTTGAAGAACTTATGAATAAAATAAATAATGTTCCAGGTCTACGAGAAGCGGGTATACAAGTTGTCACCGCTAGAAAAGCAAACGGTTACGCGGCTATTAAGGGTGAAAAATTGAAGGAAAAATGCGATTCAGAAAATACAACAAATAAAAATACCTTACTCATTGGCGAAAAGATACGACGTATACTGGGTTACAATGTGAAAGACGGTTATGACTGGAGGAGCGACGATGCCTCGTACCTGCGGTTCGTTCGTGGACGTCAACGAAAGGGTGAAACACCTGTCTGTATATCTCTTGCTCTACCTGAACAATTTTTTGTCTATACCGATCTCTGTATACCCTATACAGTGGGCGATACTCAAGCTGCTCTATTACGTATATTGAATTTGGATACAGCGCATTATACGTATGGCTCGATACAAGTGAAATATTTCTCACCGGCGAATTACATACCTCTACTGAACAATTGTTTTCGCACAGTGGAGATAGATATAAGAGATCATCTGGGAAAAGCAATAGCATTCGAGTCCGGATCGGTAACCTTAACGCTTCACTTTTAACGTCTCGCTCAGAATTTGGATCGTGCGCTTTTTACGCACGATAGATTATTATACAACATATTACGATAATCAAGTTGGTGTTGTCGGTGCCAGTCATATAGGAAATGTGTTTGTCGGTGCACCGTATCAACGAGGACACGGAATCGGACGATTTCATGATGCTGAAGTTTGCATCGTTGGGATGCAACGAAATGAATTTAAAAAAATACTGTGGACCCCAAAAAATAATTGAAAGTAAAAATTGAATGACATGGCGATTACTATCATTTTTTAAAACGTCATATTATATTATAGTGGTACTAATAGGGCCCTAATCTTTGGTTTTTAAAATTTATTTGTTAAGTCGTTGCGTTCCAACGATGCATACTTCAACAGCGTACGATTTCTCGGTGGTCTTTTCAGAAGTGTATTACCGCTACTGACAAGAGGCGCTAAAGCCATCGGTAGAGAGGGTCTATGCACAGACCTAAATGTTATCGAGGATGTGAGCGGTAATCGGGTGCCTTTCAAAGAGTCGCTAAAAAGACGCGCCGCAGAATCGGGAGAAAATTTAAAACATACAGCTAACGAAAAAATAGCACTACTCACGAATGGTTCTGGGTATAATAACGCGATTGTCGCGAGAACAATGCAGTCGTCAACAGGCCAAGCACCTGCACGTATCTCTACGAGAAAACGTACTGTGAAAAGGCGTAAAAGGATCGCACTATCATCGTCATCATCGACGGCAAAGATGAGGAAGAAGGAGAAGAAGAGCGGCAGGACCGCAAGGGGAAAAGTGCCAAAGACGAAACGAGCACGACAAGGAAATTCCAAACAACGGAAGAAAAGATCTACAGTGAGGGATATTTTCGGAAGTGCTTGAAAAAAAAAAAATTTCATTTATACACTCACACTCCTGTGAATGTATGAAGTCAGAGCTCGACTTATTCACCATACCGCCAATACAGACATCCATAGAGTCGTCCCAATACGTACGCAACAAACCCGTGTCCTCACTGTCGGACGATGGCCCCATTGAATTTGTTATACCTGGCCACGGCCAGGAATACCTCGATCTAGCCCACACAACGCTCTGCGTAAAATTCAAAGTTCTCGCCTTTGGTGACTCACACTACAAAGTAGCACTTGTTAATCATTTTTTACATAGCCTCTTTAATCAGGTTGACGTGTTTTTCAATCAAAAACACGGTGCACCACCCAATAATGTTTACGCCTATAGAGCGTACATTGAGACATTATTGAATTATGGCCCTGCGGCAAAACAATCACATCTCACGACGGCTTTATGATTTGCTGATGACCCCGGTAAGTTTGAGACCCTACCTGGCGGAAAATCCCTCATGAATAATGGCCAAGAGCTAAGATCGCAATATATAAGCAACGGCAAAACCCTGGATTTGATTGGGCATTCACATTGCGATATTTTCAACCAGGGCAAGTTTTTGTTAAATGATGTAGAAGTACGACTACGACTCGTACGGTCGAAAGATGCGTTTTATTTTCTGGAGACGCCAATACAGGGACTTATGCGCAAAATTTAAATAACCGATGTGACCCTATTAGTGCGTCGAGCAAAAATTAATCCTGGTGTGCTTATAGCACACGCTAAAACTCTCGCTAAGACAACGGCGAAATATCCGATAACACGTGTGGAAGTCAAATCATTCACCATGCATAGTGGAATTATCGGCGATACATTGAATAATGTAATACTCGGAACCGTCATACTGAGCTTTGTCTATAATAAGGCTTTCAACGGTGACAAAACATTGAACCCCTTCAATTTCCAACATCATTCGATAAATTTTCTGTCGCTCTACGTGGATGGTCAGTAGATTCCGGGAAATCCACTTGAACAGGAATTTGGCGGTAACAACACATGGATTCAGAGCTATCATACACTTTTCTCCGGCACTGGTATACATTTTCAAAACAAAAGACTTGCAATTGACCGTGAGGCATACGCCAGAGGCTATTGCTCATTTGCCTTTGATTTGACACCGGACTTATCGGCAAACTGTTTCACCCACTGGAATCTTGTGAGACACGGTAGCGTACGCATTGAAGTACGCTTCGCCAAGTCTCTCGATGCAACTATAAATTGGATTGTTTATGCCCAATACGACAATGTTATTGAAATTGATTAGGTACGTCAAGTTATTACCGATTTTAGTTCCTGAAAAAACAACGGAAATCAATAAAAATTTCGCCCCCTCCATCGCCCCCGATGTCAAGATATTCTGGGGGGAGAACAGACTCTCATTCGCCGTGAATGGTATTTAAGAACCGCTAAGTGCACGGGTTCGACAACAATACACCACAAGTTCTCATCACGGACGCTATAGTGGATATGCAAGCGCTGTTCGAGAAACAAGGTGATTTCCTACCTAAGGAATTTGCAGTGACTACATTACAAGGCGATGATATAGTCCATTGCCTCGTTGACGCACCATACGGCTTTGGTGATTTACCGAAAGAGATACGAGGAAGTAATAATCAATTAACCTGATACTATCATGGACTCGAATGGGTTGACGGTGATATACCACTGCCGGAAGTTCACGTTAACTTGAAAGCCGTGTGTCGGTACGCTTTCCGTATATACACACGTGGAGCACAAAAGGCCGAAATTATACGAGATGTACTGGAACGAGATATTATCAACTTGGAAGATTACGAAAAACCAAGCTTAAAAAAAAACCATCATACGACACATGGTGTATTTATCACCGTCTCGCCAAGGAGCATGATGCTAAATGTGCATTAAATAACATGGGAAAAATAGAACGATTCCTCCAGAGTACAGCTGTCGACACGGCAAACCCAATATACACAGAACCTATTGTCTGTCCGAGCCAGAAAAATGGGTTAAACAATTTGTAGAGATTACGGCATTAAATCCGTGGGACTGAGCCCGCGAGCCCAGATCTCTTGTTTGTAACGGCAGCATTATGATGCCGTCACCTTAGTTCGTGGGATTGCTTAAGTCAGCAATCCCACAGTAACCCTTATCGCACAAAGCGCGGTCCGAAGGCCTGCGCGACGCCCGAGGACTCGTTAGTTCTTAACCACATCTCTAACGACCAACATTTACCTATAATCATTGTGCACTCTCCCGTATAACAATAAAGACATTTACGATACTACTAAGTCCATTCATTACATTGGTGTCAGAAGTGTTGCGAATAAACAAACCACGTGCACCGAAGAAAAAAAAAGTGATACCAATCAAAGTGAAAAGTTTAGCGAAAAATACAAAATTTAAAACCACATCAACTCGAAGAACACCATCAACCAAACAACATATTAAGAAATACACCAGATAGAAGGAAGGAAGGAAGACAATTACCACAAAACTGCAAATTTCGTAAAATCAGACCACTTTAATGCAAAAAGCATTACTACTTTTGCTGGCACTGTAAGTAGAAATTAATTAAACATTTTGATAATTATTTGGCATGACGCTTCACGCATAAAACATTCGGCTATTCTTTTCTTTGTAACGCGTGGCTAGCGCTATCCTTGTTACCGAAGCGCGAAGTGTAAGCACACAGCTAGCGCAACTACACACTCTTCACACTCACGCGCATAGCCATATACCCTTCGCAGTCATACGTACAGCCACATATATTCCCACACACAAATGAAGCACAACATAAAAAACTGATTACGCGAAATACCCACACAATCACATTGTCGACCAACACAAATCCGAGAAACCACCATAGTTCCATCAATCCCACAAGTAACCATTATAAATGAACTACCCCGCAACTCACCAAGAGCACAACCCGCCATAACATTCCCAGACGAAATTCCATAACGACACACATACCGAAACACAGCCACATTACAAGTACACAACACACAAAACAACACATATAACACAGTATAAAACTTCAATAGCTTTATGCTTCACCATTTGTCGAGCAACAACAGCCAAAAGAGGGAAACCCACAGGAGGAGCACAGCATGAAGCGACCCCTGAGAAGGAAACCCATAAGATCTAATATAAATTATTTAGTGTTTAAATTTCTTCAGATAAAAAAAAATGGAGATCCACCCAGACGAGACGGTTATGTGCCCAATCTGCAAAAAGCGTGGTGTGTTCAAACGAATCGCCGACGACATCAAAACTTGCAAACAACAACTGACAAGACGAGCTGCGGATTGCCCCGGAGAAGACGCACCATGTCTTATTTGTACGGTAGTGTTCCCAATGGGAAAAATGCTGACCCACTTGGACCTCTGCGCAGCATACTGGCTCAGAAGGCTACCATGGCCGCTGGAACGAATCACCCATGAATCAACACCGACAACAATACCAACTAAACCTAATAGCCTACCCACAAAAATCAAACCAAAACCACAACCAGAACGTCCGATCCCAGCTGTACGCGTAAAAATCAGCCAGACCAGGAACCTGACTCCAACCTGAATTCATAAACACCGATACCGATACCCAGAAGCGAACACATAAAAATGGAAGTCGACCTCGACCTCGACTTAGACAATAACAACAACAGCAGCAGCAGCAGCGACAGCAGCAACAGTAGCCAGGTCACGGTGCTCGAAAGAGAAAGGGAGAATGCACTAGCAAGCCAAGAAAACATCAACACCACGGACTCGAAAATGGCAAAGGAAGACGTCGAAAGATGGCTTCACTTGCAAGACACTGAAACAGTCCGCTACATTTGGCAACGGGCTAACGCTATCCTCTTTTTAGAAGACGCTAGAAACCTCCTCATAAAGAAAAAACAGTGATTTCCAAACACACACACACACACACACACACACACATACAGCTACAAAACACAATAATACACAACCATTATCAACATTATCACACCATACAACTTACAGAAACACGACACAAACAGCAACAACATTGTTTTGTAAGGAGTCTGGTGTAGGTGGTTTTACAAGGAGGGTGCACGTGAATTACGTACAAAAAAAAGAACGAATGTTTTTATTTTTCAACAATAACACAAAGAAATAACAGTTATTAATTACAGTGAGTGTTGTCCCGGAAATAATTAAAGAATTGATGCAACGAATTCCCGCTCGCAATAGTTTCACCGCCCGTTGGTCCCGAAATGCCGCACGACCCGAAATACGAAGTGTGTGCCCGAGGTGTTAGCGACCATACGTCGAATATTTTCCCGTTATTTCCCGGTTTTTTCGTGAAGCCAGGGAGCTCGAAAAGCCCTGACCCGATTCCGTAACCGATCCCGAGAATATCCCGTGAATTGAAGGAGAGAAACTGAACAGAAATTAGTAATGTAGCCCGAGAATTTCGACAAAGGCCGAGAAGAGTACGAAAACACGTGTTGCACACCTCGCTCGTGGATCGAGAAGAAGGAGTCGATACGGCAGATCGAGGAAGAAGCGGCTCGCGCAGGCGCGTAGCGCTCGCAACGGCAGTGCCCGGAAAGTGGCGTCAGCGGCCGCGCACGAAACCAAACCCGAGGCCGCACAACGGTTGATTCTAATTCGCTAATTCCTGAACATTCCGCCCCCCATCGACAGCAGTGCTGGCGATTGAAGAATCCGGGTGATGAATCGGAAGAAGCGCCAACTTTGCAATTGGTCGTTTGAAGGTGGAGGTCGCCGTTTTGATGGTGACTACCCGTGTGAGCCCGTCTTGTCCCGGATGAAGTTGAATCACTCTTGCGAGTGCCCATTTTGCAGGAGGCGAATTCTCGTTGGTCAGCAAGACCATTGACCCGACCCGAATGTGGTGTGAAGGATGATGCTATTTTGAAGTAGCTTGCTGCTGTTGAAGATATCCTGAAGCCCAATGATCCCAAAAACGTTGAAGCCGTTCTTGGATGAATTGCCAGCGTGATAAGCGGGCAGTGTTAGTTCCCCGAAGTGATGGTTCTGGAACCGTGGTGAGTGCCTCCCCGATGAGGAAATTCCCGGGTGTGAGAACGGATAGATCATCCGGATCATCTGACAGAGGTTCCAACGGACGAAAGTTGAGGACGGCCTCAATTTGTATAAGAAAAGTCGTAAGTTCCTCGTATGTGAGGCTTGTCTCGCCGATCGTTCGTCGGAGGTGATGCTTCACTGACTTGATCGCTGCTTCCCATTTCCCGCCCATGTAAGGAGCGCCCGGTGGATTGAAAGTCCATGAAGTCCCGTCATTAGCCAGCAACGTGGCAATTTGATTGGACTCTTGAGTCCCGGCTTTGAATAACTTCTTCAGTTCTGCGACCGCGCCTTGAAAATTGGTGCCACAGTCGCTGTAGAGCGTGTGGCAGATGCCCCGTCTCCCGGTGAAATGTCGGAATGCAGCAATGAAGGTTTCCTTTGTATAGTCAGTGACTGCCTCAATGTGAAGTGCTGAAGTTGAAAAGCAGACGAAAATGCAGAGCCACCCCCTATGGCTTCGATTCCCGCGACCCCGCCAACTTTTGAGTGAAATTGGCCCGGCATAATCGACTTCCGTGAATAAGAAGGCCCGTGAAGGTGTAACCCGATTTAGAGGCAACTGTCCCATCAGTTGTTGAGCCTTGATTCCCGTAGGCGTGCGCATCGTACGCAACGCAGGATGAAAGAATGGAATGAATTTTTTGCTAACCAGTGAGGTCCGTCCCACCATTGTTGAAGTCGCTCGAGCTGAAAAATGGTTAGCCCCTGTGATGCACAATCTGCTGGATTGTCCCGTCCCGGTGTGAATCTCCATTGAGCCTGTCGTAAGAGCTCGTGAATCAATGAAACCCGATTCCGAACAAACTCCTTCCAACGTTAAGGATGATTTGTTACCCAAGTAAGTGCAACCGATGAATCTGTCCATAGAGTGACCGGTGAATTCGCGAGTTCCAATGTAGTTTGAACGTACCTAGTGAGCTTAGCCAACAGTACCGCTGCTGCAAGCTCGAGCCGTGGAATTGTAAGCCGCTTTATTGGCGCAACCTTCGTTTTTGAACATAACATGGAGACTTTTACCGTGTCTCCAGGTCCCGTAACCCGAACGTAGACGACAGCTCCCATTGCCAGTTGTGAGGCATCCGAAAACCCGTGAATTTCCACCATGGTGTTGGCCGTGATGTTGAGCCATCGCGGAACCGTGATAGTGTTGAGTTGAGCTAGTTTCCGACGAAATTCCGTCCATTGGTGAGAGACGTCTGTGGAAACAGGGTCATCCCAAGACAGCTTCTCCAACCGTAGTCGTTGAAGTAGAATTTTGGCCCGGATGACTACCGGTGAAAGAAAACCAAATGGATCGTATAGTTGAGCAATTTCCGAGAGAAGTACCCGATTGGTTATCCCGTTCCCGACCGAAGAAGGAGTTGTCGTGAATTTGAATCCGTCTGTATCTGGAAACCAGGAAAGTCCGAGAATCTTGGTCTCGCGGTCTTCGACAGAACGCGAAGTCTCCAAACTGGAGGTGACCCCGAGGTTGAGGAGCAGAGTTTGAACGTTGCTCTGCAACTGCACTTCGCGAGAGGAAACCCGTCCGCCGTGCAAATGCCGATTAATTGTTGCGCCTAAATTGTAAGTTCCTGAAGATCATATGCACCCCCGTAGATATCGTCCACATAACTCCCCATTGAAAGAGGGGGGACCGCTTTCGGATATCTCTCGCCTTCATCCTTCACCAGCTGAAGGAGGACCCGTACAGCGAGGAATGGTGCTGGCCGAGTACCGTAGGTGACAGTGGTCAGCTGATACGGCACTGTATTCCCGTGATTGTCCACCCAAAGTATCAGTTGGTGATCCCAATCCGCCCGATGAACCCGAATTTGCTGAAACATCTTGGCAATATCCGTAGCGAAAATGAACCGACGCCGCCGTACCCAAAGAAAAACGTCTGAAATATCTCGTTGCAGCTTTGCACCCGTGTGCAAGAGATCGTTGAGAGAAATACCCGAATCCGTTTTACTCGACCCGTTGAAGACGACTCGTAATTTAGTCGTGGGACTGTTTTCTTTCAATACCCCATGGTGAGGAAGATAGTAGACCCGATCCCGGTGACTTGAAGTAGAAGAAGTTTGAACCATGTGTTGAAGAGTCTTGTATTCGTTCAGAAAACCCGAGTACAAATTTTGATATGCCGCATCCCGAGAAAATTGTCGTTGTAGACGCCGAAGGCAGGCTACCGCAGTATGATAAGACCCACCAAATTGAACCAATCCCGTTTTGAATGGAAGTCGAACGACATATCGACCCGTGGAATCGCGTGAATGCGTGGAAATGAAGTGAGACTCGCAATCCTGTTCATCCGCTGTCAGTGGTGTTGTTGAATCGGAAGGGGTCTCCTCTTGTACCCAGTATTTCTTGAGGAGTTCCTGCAACTTCTGAAATCCGTGATCAACGACGGCGTGATGAACTAGCCCTGGTGAGGAAAGATTGACAGAAGTCGGCCCGACGACGACCCACCCGAACAAGGTATCCTGTGCAACAGGAGCTTCCACCACCCCCCGTCTTATGCCCGACCGAATGATTTGCCCGTAAACATCCGCTCCCAATATGAAGTCGACCGTTTCTGGGGAAGTGAAATCAGGATCTGCTAGATTGAGCCCTTGAAAATGACTCCAGTATGCATGTGAAAAGGAAAATGAAGGAAGAATAGGCATTAACTTAGGCAAAATGAAAGTTTTTATTAATAATGAATGGCTGGAATGAATTGAATGAAGTGTGCAGGCGACTGTCCCGAGTGTATGGCCTGAAGAAGTCCCGCCGATCCCGATAATAGGAATTGAAGATGCCTCCAGACGGAGTCTGAGCTGCTGAACAAGAGAACCCGAGATGAAGAACAGCTCGGACCCCATGTCGATCAGCATCCGCACCCGATGAAATGTTCCGTGTGGTGTTGAAAGGTCAGCCTGCCCCGTTGCTAACAAGACCAGTGGCCTGCTAGCTTCCGTAGTTGCGCCGGTTAATGCCACCAAATCTCATTGAGCGGATGAAGTGGTTGAAGATGGTCCCGTTGTCCCCGATGAAGTCCCTTGAGTCGCCGGTCCCGATGAAGCGTTGTTATCCCCGTATTTAGACCAACCCGTGTGAATCATTGTGTGATGCTTGCGGTCACACTCCTTGCAGCGAGTGGTGACCTGGCAAGTCCCGACGTTGTGATGTCCCAAGCAGTTGAAACAGAGCCGAAGTTTCCCGACTTGATCCCGACGTGCTTCGTTTGACAGCTGACGAAATCGGGGGCAAGTCCCGATGTAATGATTTTCCTGGCAGTATGCACAGGTCCTCCGAATGGTTGCGGTAGTGACTGAGTGAACTCGTGTGCCCGTGATCCGCGAAGTTGATGCCCGTTGATCCGATCCCGATCCCAATTGAGTGGCTGGGTTATTTCTGCCAATCTCAGCGCCCTCTAGTGCCCGCGCCCGATTTGCGAAGAAGGCCCGAAGTTCAGCGAATGTTGGAGGTTCTCGAGACTGTCCTGCCTTGATCTCCCAAGCTTCCCGTGTTGGAGTATCCAAACGCCTGGAGATGACGAAGACGACCACCCAATCCCAGCTATCGATGGGTGAACCCAATGCCCGCAGTGAATTGCACGCCTCGGTAATGGTGTGAAGTAATGAATGTAGATCCCGAGCCGAGCGTGGAGCGATGGTAGCCGTGTTGAACAGGCTCTCCAAATGAGAGGATACAAGGATCCGTTTATTCTCGTATCTCTCAAGGAGAGTCTCCCAAGCCGTTGAAAACGAGTCCGCCTATCGAGGCCAAACTGGCAGTTAATTTGGCCGCTTGCCCGGAAGTTGCTGTTCGAAGGTAGTGCATCCTCTCCACGTCGGTAATTGCTGAATTTTCCCGAACCAGTGCAGTGAATAGATCCCGAAAAGAGCACCTCTCCGAGTAAGCTCCTGTGAAGGCGGGCAGTGCGATTTTTGGCAGCTGCAGTCGGCTCCCGCCAGCAGGCTGCCCCGATGAACCCGTTTCCGACAAAGCCCGTGATGGTTGAATCTCGTCCCGGAGCCGCGCGACCCTGCTGTTGAGGTCGCAGGGAAGACTGAATGCCCGAGAATACGTGTTCTCCACCACGTATGGGCTGTTCACGAAGTCTGAAGTGCAGGCTTCAGTAATGACGTCATGGACATCGGCGAACTTTGCCCAAAGATCGTTGACCTGAAGTCGAATGGCGTCGAGCTCCGATGGCGAGAATCCTGATGAACCAGTGTCCGTAACCCGCTTGTATAGTGCCTGAAGAATACTGACCCGCGAATTTTGCGTGACGACCTTGAGCGCCAATGAACCCGTCCCGTGAGCGGCTGGCACTGCAGGTGATGGATCCCGTGATCCCAACCTGAAACGTGATCTCCCGGTGCCCGACGATACACCCAAGATAGAAGCGGAAGGAGGCACAGATAATTCCTTGTTGTCGCCTTCCCTCTCCATAGGTGGAGGCTTGGTGTCGTCGTCAGCCATGGCTCAGAAAAAGCGAAGTCCGTTATAATTAAATTCGAAATGTCCCGAAAAATTCCCAAAAAAGCCCGAAGATGCCCGAAAATATTCAACGGCACTAGATATTCACTCAATGTAATGATGAAAAACCCGAAACCCGTGAGTGGAGGAGAAAAAATTAGAAAAGTGACCGAAAATGTCCGAGCGGTCCCGAAAATGTCCGACTGTTTACTGAAACCGCACTGAGTGTATGAAGAAGAAATCGAAATATGACCGAAGATGTCCGAAAGTTTCCAGAAAAATGTCCGCCGGGATCCGGTGTTATCCGGTATTACCAAATCCGGTGGGATGGTCTAGCGGTTAGAGTACTATCCTCTAAACCAGAACATCGGTAGGTCGCGGGTTCGATTCCCGGTGCCGTCGATTTTCGTTGAGAAATGTAAATACGAACACGATGAAGCTCCAGATGTATACGTGGGACACACACAGGTACTCTACCTGTGGGGGTCACATGTATACAGCTGTAGTCCGTGTTTGCGTTCTCGACGAAACGTGACGTAGCTCCGGTGCCGTGAGGCGATCTCGAGACCGGCTACATCGGCATAGGTTTTCCGCAGTTTTCCTATGCCCATGGTAGCAATGCCATGGCAAATGCGATGTAGTGGGGGAAGTCGGATGCGGCTGCATGGGGGCCTGGTTACTAATCCGGACCAAGTCCCCAGGGGGGACTGGCTACTGACCCGGGCCGACCCTGCAATAGGCGCAGTACCTGCAGGCAGGGGGAAATGCTAATAAAAAAAATTAAAAAAATAAAAAAAAAATGTCCGCCTGTCACTGAATACTGCACCGAGTGTATGTAGGAAGGAACCGAAATGTGATTGAATGTAACCGAAAAGTCCCCGAGAAAATTCCCGAAGTCCCGATAAATGTCCAACAACCAATAAGCACTCGCGGATCTTGAGCGGTCACTTCCCGCGGCACCAAGAATTACCCGAGAAAGACTCACCAATTCTCTGCCGTAGCGCTATGCGCAGCAGAGAGACGCCATGCCAGTGGTCGAATCCAAGATGGCCGCCCGAGACGCGAGCTCCGCTCTTGATCGATGGCGTGAGCGCTCGATCACCCGTGACGTGCTGAGCCGGCCGGCTTCACTAATGGCCGTCGCACGAATACCCGATAACCCGATGTCCCAGTCCCGCACACTCACTGCTGTAAGCACTCACTGCACGACACTTCGCCACCAGATCCGGCTCGAAGGACCAAAAATGTTTTGTAAGGAATCAGGTCACACATACAGCTACAAAACACAATAATACACAACCATTATCAACATTATCACACCATACAACTTACAGAAACACGACACAAACAGCAACAACATTGTTTTGTAAGGAGTCTGGTGTAGGTGGTTTTACAAAGAGGGTGCACGTGAATTACGTACAAAAAAAAGAACGAATGTTTTTATTTTTCAACAATAACACAAAGAAATAACAGTTATTAATTACAGTGAGTGTTGTCCCGGAAATAATTAAAGAATTGATGCAACGAATTCCCGCTCGCAATAGTTTCACCGCCCGTTGGTCCCGAAATGCCGCACGACCCGAAATACGAAGTGTGTGCCCGAGGTGTTAGCGACCACACGTCGAATATTTTCCCGTTATTTCCCGGTTTTTTCGTGAAGCCAGGGAGCTCGAAAAGCCCTGACCCGATTCCGTAACCGATCCCGAGAATATCCCGTGAACTGAAGGAGAGAAACTGAACAGAAATTAGTAATGTATTTCGACAAAGGCCGAGAAGAGTACGAAAACACGTGTTGCACACCTCGCTCGCGGATCGAGAAGAAGGAGTCGATACGGCAGATCGATGAAGAAGCGGCTTGCGTAGGCGCGTAGCGCTCGCAACCGCAGTGCCCGGAACGTGGCGTCAGCGGCCGCGCACGAAACCAAACCCGAGGCCGCGCAACGGCTGATTCTAATTCGCTAATTCCTGAACAAACATACAAAAACCATCTACACAACTATATTATATACCTCATATACATAAATAGCATAAGTTAAATAGCATATATATATATCACTAATCTTATTTTTATCACAAAAAAAAACTACATTATATACACATAAATAATAAATTCTTACATTATAACCATGCTTAACAAAAGAAAAATTAAATACACGCTTTGCTTTTATAATCATAGTTATTTCGTGTCTTTATTTTTACAAATCACGAATTCCTTTAGCACAGCCTGATCCAACCACTTCCAAATAACAGGTCTCTACTACTAACCCCCACCTGAACTAAGCAAAATAGATTTTTCTTTTTCAGAAGCTCTAATCTCTCGAACAACAAACTGTATGGACAGAAAACAGTTACAAATTATAATGAACATGTACTAGAAAAATTCAAAATTGGAAACTGATGGGATATCGAGAATACAAAGACCAACAGCATAAAACCTACAAGGAAAATGCTAACAGGAAAATACATCAAATCTATTTTTACATATTTTTAATACATGAAACCGAAACCTGACCTAATCCACTTAACAAACCTCACCCACTAACACGAAAACTAATGCACAGTCAGTTTCAGATTGCCAGCATTCAAATAAACTCAGGAAGAACGGGAAAAGTAAACATTTTGGATACTCAATTGGATACGTAATTACAAATAAACCAACATCCCATACCAAAATCTGCTCCACACCTTTTCGGGAACCAATCAACAACCAACAATCAACGATCAACACCCATCGACACACACATATATTCATCACGGCCCTGACAAAATCGTTAAATACCGACCTATTGACCCCAACAATTATATTGCGAACTAAAATCAAAGCTCCAACAACGAACGACATCTTTAAATTACTTTTGAAAACCTCGAAATATTTAATATTATATTGAGTCATAATCTTAAAATTTTTATGTTATATCAAGTCAAAAGTTACACATGATTCGGAGCATCGTTTTTTTAAAAAAAGACCAAGAGAGTAACAATCCGTTAATACCAAATTATTATTGTGTAGAGCCAACTCAGAGAAACCAAGTTGTAAAGAAATTACTATACTATGCGGAGCATCGTTCAGCAGCAGGGGGAGTGTAACGGCAGCATTATGATGCCGTCACCTTAGTTCGTGGGATTGCTAAGGTCAGCAATCCCACAGTAACCCTTATCGCACAAAGCGCGGTCCGAGGGCTTGCGCGACGCCCGAGGACTCATCAGTTCTTAACCACATCTCTAACGACCAACATCTACCTATAATCATTGTGCACTATCCCGTATAACAATAAAGACATTTACGATACTACTAAGTCCATTCATTACACGTTAAAAAAAATCAATACCCCTACCGGAAATCGTTGCAAGTTTGTAGCAACATGCAAGGATTTGCGGTATTAATTTGCGGTATTAATTAAGAAGAAAGAAGTAGGTCAAGGATCTGCACCGCAACAGAGAAGTGGAGACAGGCCGCCGAGTCACGATAAGGCTTTGGAATCCTGCACCGCAGTGCAAACCAGCACCTCTACCAAGGCCACGCGTACGCTAGGAACGATAAACATACATACGGTCACCGTGAGTAGACCGACGAAAGGGGCCGTAGAGGGAGAGCGCGATAAAGAAAAAATGTGCAGAGTGGCAGCCGAGCCTAGTGCTACGCTTAGTACTACGCGTACGCTGGACAGCATTGACCCCGAAATTACGATCACCAGCCGTCAGACACAAGGGAATGAAGAGATGCATCTCCTTGAAGTCACCGTGTCATCGAAGAGCTCAACGGCTAGCGATTTCTATATCGCAAGCCCTACCGCAACGCGAGAAATACTCACTTAAGACCGACACCGGAGCTCAGTGCAGCTTTATAAAATACAGCAAATTAAAAGTAGACATGCCGATCGAAGACAGCGATGCAGTACTTCAAGGCGCGGAGGGTAGCAAATTTTCTCCCGTCTGTAAGGCGCAGATTACCTTGAAAACACCGAAAAAAACAATAGAACATTGGTTCTACGTTATAAAAGATGCCGTGCCGATAGCCGTTGAGGGACTACTGGGCATGGAATTTATAAAAATGCACCACGTAGATATATTGAGGGGAGAAGTGCTCCGACTCTGCGGGCACAGAACGCCGTTACTGAATGGAAGTCAGAAGATCGCTCTCGCACCACGCTCTGAAACTATAGCTTGCGTAGTAACGTGCAGCAACACACCAGGAATTCTTCCAAGGAAAGAGATAGAGGCAGGTGTTACAATCGGCTCGTGCTACACGCTGCCACGAGTCAATAGCTGTGTGGTGAGCCTCAAGAACACTACTGAGAGCGTGGTAGTGGTCAATCGCCCGACGGTGATACTTGAGCCGGTCGAGATAGCGGACGAGCTCGAGACCAACTCTGAGGCATTACAAGTGAGCGCCGTCAGGGAAGAAAAGGAGGCCTTGCGACTCCAGCGTTTGGAACGAGAACTCGCCATGATTCACCTAAATGACGAGGAAAGAAAATTCCTTTTGCCGCTGATAAGGAAATACGAAAAAATTTTCCATTTAAAGGGAGATAAATTACTGTGTACACACATGGTGGAACATCGCATACCATTGAAGGATGGCGTACAACCCACAAAAATACGCCCTTACAGACTACCAGAAATGCACAAACAGGAAGTGGAACGGCAAACTAGCAAAATGCTCGCAGATGGGATAATTCGGCCAAGCAGGAGCCAATGGAACGCACCTCTCTTGGTAGTAGTTAACAAACCCGACGCAACGGGAGAAAAACGACTTCGAGTGGTGGTGGACTTCCGGAAATTTAACGAAACCACCATAGGGGATTCCTACCCACTGTCCAGCATCACCGAGATATTGGACCAGCTGGGAAAAGCCCAATATTTTTCAACTCTCGACTTCGCATCTGGATTTCATCAAATCCCGATGGCGGAAGAAGACAAGGAAAAAACAGCATTATCGACCCCTCAAGGACATTTCGAATACAACCGAATGCCTTTCGGATTAAAAAATGCTCCTCCCACGTTTCAGAGGTTAATGAACTCCGTACTGGCCGGCATACAAGGAGTAATGTGTTACGTATACCTCGACGATATAGTCGTATACGGTAAAACGCTGCGAGAGCATAACGACAGGTTGGAGGAAGTGTTCCAACGATTAAACGAGGCCAAGCTGTCCGTACAACCTGGAAAATGTCAATTCCTACGGAAAGAAACGCAGTACTTGGGACCCATCATTTCGGAAGAGGGAGTAAGAGCAGATCCAGAGAAACTCGTCGCCGTAAAAAATTTTCCCGCACCAACAACCGTAAAACAGGTGCAATCATTCCTCGGATTAGATGGCTACCATCGAAAATTTATTCGAGATTTTTCGAAAATAGCAAAACCGCTAACCGGCTTATTAAAAAAGGGGACGAAGTTCGAGTTGACTGCAGTATGCGACGCCGCGTTCGAAGATTGGAGACGGCATTAACCACGGCGCCCGTACTGCAATACCCCGACTTCGACCGGCAATTCTTAGTAACCACAGACGCCTCTGATAAGGCGATCGGGGCAATCCTCTCCCAAGGCACGGTCGGCGAAGACTTGCCTATATGCTATGCAGCCGCACTTTCTCGAAGGCCGAGTTTAATTACTCGACAACGGAGAAAGAGTTACTCACAATAGTGTGGGCCATAGCGCAATTCCGATCGTATATTTACGGAACCCGGTTCAAGGTCATCACCGACCATCAACCACTCACCTGGCTGTTTGGTATAACCGACCCGGGTTCTCGCCTGATGAGGTGGAAAATAAAATTATCAGAGCCCGAGTTCGATGTGGAATACAAAGCTGGGAAGAGAAATACAAACGCGGACGCCCTAAGCCGCATTTGTATTACCACAAGAGCTCAAGCGCGAGGAAAAGATACGTGTCCCGGGAGGAAGAAAAGGACAGCGAGTTTGGTAGAGGAAAAGATGAAAAAAACCGAACTACCATGCAATACAGCGAGCCAGAAAAAGAAGGAAATAGATGGCTCACTGACGACCAAACACACTAACGCCCGCACCAACACATGCAATGCTGGGGCGCTCCGGCTACGAAGCATGGCACAAAGAGTAGACGCGAGAAGAGTGAGACCGGAATAGAGGATAGCGCGAGTGCAGCCGGAGAAACGGAGCGACGCCACTCACTTGCGGAGCGAAAAGATCGCCGATACTCCATCCTTCCAAGCTTACGTAGACCGACTCGCTGGCCAAGCGAAGAGCCAGCAGCCAGGCGGGCCCAAGGAAGCGGAGAGCGGGGCATATAGTGAGATAGGGAGTTCCTCGAGTGAAGACGAGGAAGCCGCTACAAAAAACAAGCGTCGCTACAACATAGGCGTAACCTGTCCGTCACTGGAGGACCGAGGGAAAATACTAAACGAATACCATGGTGTCCCCCTCGGTGGGCACCAGGGTATAAAGAGGACGCTAAAACGGATCCGAGCCAAGTATGAATGGACCGGCATGAAGAAGGAAATAGAGAATTACATTGCAGCTTGCGAAAAATGTCAAAAAAACAAGCTACGATGTAGAATAAAGCCACCAATGGTCATCACCGACACCCCCAGCGAGGCTTTTGAAACGATAGCCGTCGATATCGTGGGACCACTACCTTTGACAGTGGTTGAAAACAAATACGTACTCACATTCCAGGATGCACTAACCAAATACAGTGCAGCGGTGGCTATTCCCAACCAGGAAGCTCAGACAGTCGCCAAAGCTTTGGTGGAAGAAATTAGCTGCCGATATGGGACACCTGAGATCCTTCTGTCCGACCAAAGTACCAACTTCTTGAGTTCGACTTTTAAAGAAGCTTGTAAGCTCCTCCGAATTGTTGTGCCCGAAATTGTAATTTGAAAAATGTGCCCGAAAGATGTAGTACCCCAGATTTTCCATTTAAAAATTTAAATTATTAAATCGTTGGAATTCATTTTCGCAACGGCAATGAATTCCAACGATTTAATAATTTAAATCTTTAAATGGAAAATCTGGGGTACTACATCCCTCCCCCCTTAAAAAGAAAAAATTAAGCAAAAGAAATTTTTTCTTTACTGATTCGGTTGAACTTGTTCCTATCGCCTTTAATGACATGTAGTACAAGAGTTGTTTCATCTTACTAGCGCCAAGCCTTGGCCGGGTACGATAGTCGCACGCGATTGTTATCTCTCTCCGAGCATGCTCGCTGGAGTTCCGAATGTAGTCTGTTTTCTTGCTGATGCGATAAGGCAACCACGGCGGCCGGTGACTCTGGAGTCGCCGACTGACACGTGCTAGCTGGTGTAGGATTACGCTTCAGCCTCAGCTGATATAATTTGTAGACCGCGTAACTGACCAAGGCTATAGGCGCGATCGCACTTAAAGAGTAAAAGCTAACATTGTGATAGAACTGTGAATTTTCTTTAACGTCTTTATCGAGGTTTTCGCCTATTTGTTTAACGCGAATTCCAAGGTTTTTTAATTCCTCGGGATTTCGCAACACATTTGACAATTTAGAATTTTCACTTTCACTCTTTCCGCGAGAATGGTATTTTTCGTCAATCTCCACTAACGTGAGATTATATGACGGTAAATAATTTTCGTTTCGCACTTCGGTAACCCGTTTCAGAGTTCGCACACTGAAATCTTGGGCGGTTGCCTCGCATGAGCCTATTAAAGCCAGAATTCCCGAATTTTTTAACGTTTCGCGGTACGCGGGTGTTTTCTCGCACGTCATCGTAATTAGATCTTCGTATGGTGCGATATACATCCATCTTCCGTGTTGTTCCATGGGAATCACCATAGTGCTGGTGAGGGTCAAGGCTCGATTTGGGCAGTGCCGTCAATTATGTGGGCAGTGTCGCCCTTTTCCATTTATTTTTTCTTTATTTATTTATTTTTGAATTATTAATATAAATGATACCAAAAAAAAAAAACAAAATTTAGTTGAATTTCAACCGTCTTCGTGTTTTTGTTTTAATTTTAATTTAGGTTTAAATATTATGAAAAACATATGCACGTAGATGCTCCTCTTGCGCATCCGTGCCTTTCTCTATACTTTCTTAGTTTCTTTTAATATCCTTCCTTCGTCGGCCGCAACTTATCTTATCTTGTGTGATAAGCGGCTAGTGCTCGATGAAGGGCCGCGAGCGGTTCGCATGGACCGTTGCGGTCTTCCGTCCTTTCTTAATCACGTAGGTGACAGAGCCTTGTCGCTCCATGATGGTGTGGGGTCCCGTCCATGCCGGTGTTAGCTTCGCTGACTGCCCTCTTCTCACCGTCCCGTCGTGAAGGAGTACGCGATCACCGACGCGGTATTCTTGCTTTCTCGCTTTGATGTCATAATTCTGCTTCGCTCTCTCCTTGGCGTCGCACAGGCTACGTCGTGCTACCGACCATGAGGCCCGTAGCCTCTCGCGTAGCTCGCTCACGTAGTCTGCATGTGTAAATGTGGGCCGCGGTTCTTGTTTTACCGCGGTAGGCAATTCTGCCTCGCACCCGAATACTAGCACATAAGGAGATAGGCCGGTAGCTGTGTGTGGTGTGGTGTTATACACAAACATAGCGTATGGAAACCATTCATCCCAGTTATCTTGGTCTTCATTTATGAAATTCTTTAAATACTCCGCCAAGGTCCGGTGTGATCTCTCCAAAGCTCCATTGCTTTCGGGATGGCATGCTGTGGTTTGGATCTTCTTGATTCGGAGGAGCTTACAAGCTTCTTTAAGAGTCGAACTCAAGAAGTTGGTACCTTGGTCGGACAGAAGGATCTCAGGTGTTCCATATCGACAGATGATTTCTTCCACCAAAGCTTTGGCGACTGTCTGAGCCTCCTGGTTGGGAATAGCCACTGCTACACTGTATTTGGTTAGTGCATCCTGGAATGTGAGAACGCATCTGTTCTCTGCCCCTGTCATTGGTGCCTTTATTTTACATCGTAGCTTGTTTTTTTGACATTTCTCGCAAGCTGCGATGTGATTTTCTATTCCGTTCTTCATGCCGGGCCACTCATACTTGGCTTGGATCCGTTTTGGCGTCCTCTTTGTACACTGGTGCCCACCGAGGAGGGCATCATGGTATTCCTCTAATATTTTCCTTCGGTCCTCTAGCGACGGACAGGTTACGCCTATGCTGCAGCGACGCTTGTTTTTTGTAGCGGCTTCCTCGTCTGCACTGGAGGAACTCCCTATCTCACTATTCGCCCCGCTCTCCGCTTCCCCAGGCCCGCCTGGCTGATGGCTGTTCGCTTGGCCAGCGAGTCGGTCTACGTAAGCTTGGAAGGATGGAGTATCGGCGATCTTTTCGCTCCGCAGTGAGTGGCGTCGCTCCGTCTCTCTTGCTGCACTCGCGCTATCCTCTACTCCGATCTCGCTCTCCTCGCGTCTACTCTTTGTGCCATGCTTCGTAGCTGGAGCGCCCCAGCCACACGGCTTGCATGTGCTGGTGCGGGCGTTAGTGTGTTCGGTCGTTCGTGAGCTATCTATTTCCTTCTCCTTCTGGCTCGCTGCTTTGCATGGGAGTTCGGTTTCTGTCGTTGTTTCCTCTACCGAACTCGCTGTCCTTTTCTTTCTCCCGTGACTCGTATCTTTTTCTCGCGCTTGAGCTTTTGTGGTAATAAAAATGCGCCTTAGAGCGTCCGCGTTTGTATTTCTCTTCCCAGCTTTGTATTCCACATCGAACTCGTGCTCTGATAACTTTATTTTCCACCTCATCAGGCGAGAACCCGGATCGGTTATCCCAAATAGCCAGGTGAGTGGTTGATGGTCGGTGATGACCTTGAACCGGGTTCCGTAAATATACGGTCGGAATTGCGCTATGGCCCACACTATTGCGAGCAACTCTTTCTCCGTTGTCGAGTAATTAATCTCGGCCTTCGAGAGAGTGCGGCTCACATAGCATATAGGCAAATCTTCGCCGACCGTGCCTTGAGAAAGGACTGCCCCGATTGCCTTATCAGAGGCGTCCGTGGTTACTAAGAATTGACGGTCGAAGTCGGGGTATTGTAGTACGGGCGCCGTGGTTAATGCCGTCTTCAATTCTTCGAACGCGGCGTCGCATACTGCAGTCCACTCGAACTTCGTCCCCTTTTTTAACAAGCCGGTTAGTGGTTTTGCTACCTTCGAAAAATCCCGAATAAATTTTCGATAGTAGCCAGCTAATCCGACGAACGATTGCACCTGTTTTACGGTTGTTGGTGCAGGAAAAATTTTTACGGCGACGAGTTTCTCCGGATCTGCTCCTGTGGTCGGGCTTGCGACATCTAAATCGCTGGCCGTTGAATTCTTCGATGGAACGGTAACTTCAAGGACATGCATCTCCTTATTCCCTAGTGTCTGACGGCCGGTGCTCATTACTTCGGGGTCAATGCTGTCCGGCGTACGCGTAGTAGCAAGCGTCGTACTACGCTCGGCTGCCACTCTGCACATTTTTTCTTTATTGCGCTCTTCCTCCACGGCCCCTTCCGACGGTCTACTCACGGTGACCGTATGTATATTTATTGTGCCTAGCGTACGCGTGGCCTTGGTAGAGGTGCTGGTTTGCACTGCGGTGCAGGATTCCAGAGCCTTATCGAGACTCGGCGGCCTGTCTCCACTTCTCTGTTGTCTTGCAGTTCCCTCACCTCCTTCTTTCTTTAACCTCTTCCTGCATTCTTGCCACGAGTGTCCTTTAAATTTACAGTAGGTGCATACCATTTCCAGCTGATTGATTTCTCTCGGGTGACTGGGAACAGGCAGGCTCAATCGGCCTGATTGGTGGGTGCAATCCCGCGCCATATGCCCGCTGTTTCCACAGTTATAACAAGTTTTTTCGCTGGGCTGGGCGGGTAACGACCTTCTCTGACTTCCTTGGGTCTTCCTTGCTGCTTCATGTGGGTGCGTCTCGTTACTAATTTCCACCGCCGCATTTATTGCCTCATGCAGGGTAGTGCAGTTCCGCGCTCGCACAAGGATTTGTACTTGGCCGTGCAACCCACCCACAAATACTGTCAGAGCAGATTTCCGCGTTATCCATTCCACAAACCGGGCCTGTTCATCGCTGCTAACCTCTTCGCAGATTTTTCCCACCACTTCCGTGGTGATCTGTTCTACTCGGGTCGCGTACGCGGTGACATCCTCGTTCTGTTCTTGTTTCATGGAATGGAATTCCATTTGCATAGCTGACAGAGATCTTTGGCGTCCAAAACGCGATTCAAGCTCCGCTTTTAATTGCTCCAGAGTATGAATGTTCTGGAACCTCAGCTCCTCGGCTGCTCTTCCTTCAATTCTGCCACTAAGTATTAAGGCGAGTAGAGTACCTTTTTCTTCCGCCTTTATTCTTGAGAATACTGTGTCGCACGAGCGTAGGAATGCGCCGAGTTTACCCGGATCGCTTCCATCAAGATACCTGATGAATTGGATTCCCAGGGCAAGCTTGAGCGGTTTCGAATCTTCACCGCCGTCATAGTAGGGTCCGCTGCCCTGAGGGTCACCTGAGGGCTCTCCTCCGAATCCCCTATGAGGGGGATTTCCTCTAGGATCTTCTGGGGGTCCTACTCCTTAACTTCTTCTCGGCGGTACTGGTGATCGTTTTGGCGGCTCCTCTGGGGGGCCTCCAGGCGGATCACCTGACACTCTTCTTGGCGAAGGTGTCGGGGTTTTGGCTGGAGTTTCTTTGCCTCTTCGTTTCTTTTCCCGGGCAACATCCATCTTCAGTTCCTCGAGCTGCGTCTGAAGAGTGCTAATAAGCTCCAATTGCGTGTCTAACTGGACAGCTTGGTCGTGCACGGATTGTGCCAGATCTTTGGGTGTATCTTGCACGTGCTTCGATGATGTGGTGTTTTTTCCACGGTGGGGTGTTTCCAGACGACCTTGAGCGCTGTTCCGAGAGGCAGCATTCCATGGCGGTGGTGCTGGTAACTCGTAGGGCTCCTCTTCCATTCGGTCGTCCCTCTGTGTCGTTCCCTTAGCGGTGCTCTTAGGGATTGCTCCTCTACTATTTCCTGGATTTTTGGATTTGGCCCTTTCCAGGGCTCCCCTTTGTCCTTCCAGACCGGTGTCTCGGAGCATCCTTTCTAGCTCGGCATCGATATCTGGTGTGGCAATGGCTTTAGCGCCCTCGCCCTTGGATTCCTCTTCTTGATCCATGTACGTGGCTTCACCGAACGAGGTTCCTCTTCTTATGTTGATGCCGAACTCCTTTACTAAACTTTCTGCTATGCGGGCCTCTTCCGTGCCGGGGGTTCCGCCGGTCGGCGAAATTTTCCTAAGGGCGCGTTGCGTCCTCAAGGTGATGTCGCCTACCGCTTCCTCTAAGCCGGTGGTGATATCTACACCGTCGGCTTGTATTGTCGTGTCCACGGAGCTCGCTCTCCGCCGCTGTCGATCTTGATCTTCTCGCGGCATGTGATGCGATGACTCAGCAACGATTAAATTTAATTTTATCGCGAATAGGGCAGTTTTTATTTTTTGTTATTTACCCTTTTTCGAAAGGGGTTTTAATTATATGTAGATCGATTTTTAATTATGATGGACAGTGGTTGGTGTTAGCCTGGCCTCCTGCCTTTCGCGAATTAATACCGTAAATCCTTGCAAGTTGCTACAAACTTGCAACGATTTCCGGTAAGGGTATCGATTTTTTTTTTAACGAGAGATCTGGGCTCGCGGGCTCAGTCCCACGGATTTAATGCCTTAATCTCTAAAAATTGTTTAACCCGTTTTTCCGGCTCGGACAAATAGGCTCATTCAGAAATAAAATTTTTTGGCAACCGCCACTTACAGTTTCCAGAACCCTTCCATGGTGCAGCTGGACTTCGAGGTTGTCGTCTGCGTTGTCGTGTTGACCTTGACGTTGTTCCCCGTCTGCGTTGTCGCGTTGGCCTTGCTGGTCGATGAGTACGCCCTTCCTGGCGTAGTCGATCCTTTGGTTGGCTGGACTTTCGTCCTTCAGTTGGCTGGTCGTTCGTCCTTCAGTTGGCTGGACGTTCGTCCTTCGGTTGGCTGGACTTTCGTCCTTCAGTTGGCTGGACGTTCGTCCTTCGGTTGGCTCCTCGTCAGTGGTACCTGACTGACGTCTTCTTCAACGATTCACGACCGCGTGTGAATCGCACCAAGTCGTTTACCCCAACGATTTGGAGTCGGGTTTGACTCTGGGTTTTTACTTGTATACTTTACTTTTCGGGGTTCGCTTACGGTATATCCCACCGCTGCCACCAAAGGGTTGTGCCCGAAATTGAGACGAGTGATCAAATCGTCTATTTTCCGGCTGTTTAATAAATAGTATTTGGGATCGGACCGATTAAAGAACTGGAGTCCACGCGATTCCCGAAAGTAATACAAGGTTTTATTAGTTAGGTGAAATACATTTGGTTTCTTATGGTCGTAATACGTTAATTACGATGGCAACGAGCCCAACCGATCGTTACTCCGATTTTCTTAAGACTGACTCAATCGATAGCCGATTTAGTCCGCTCGACCCGCGACTGCTGGGTCGGCATAATTGAATGTCGACTCAGCTTCGAGTGCATTGACATGCTCGCATGCTCGAAGCTGGTGGCGAAAATGATTGCTGTTGGAATCATTTTCGCAACGGCAATGAATTCCAACGATTTGATAATTTAAATCTTTAAATGGAAAATCTGGGGTACTACAGAATCAAGAAGATCCAAACCAGAGCATACCATCCCGAAAGCAATGGAGCTTTGGAGAGATCACATCGGACCTTGGCGGAATATTTAAAACATTTCATAAATGAAGACCAAGATAACTGGGATGAGTGGTTGCCATACGCTACGTTTGTGTATAACACCACACCACACACAGCTACCGGTCTATCTCCTTACGTGCTAGTATTCGGGCACGAGGCAGAATAGCCTACCGCGGTAAAACAAGAACCGCGGCCCACATACACACACGCAGACTACGCCAGCGAGCTACAGGAGAGGCTACGGGCCTCACGGTCGGTAGCACGTCGTAGCCTGTGCGACGCCAAGGAGAGAGCGAAGCAGAATTATGACGTCAAAGCGAGCAAGGAAGAATACCGCGTCGGTGATCACGTACTCGTTCACGACGAGACGGTTAGAAGAGGGAGATCAGCGAATCTAACACCGGTATGGACGGGGCCCCACACCGTCATAGAGCGACAAGGACCTATCACCTACGTGGTTAAGAAAGGACGGAAAACCGCAACGGTCCATGCGAACCACTTGCGGCGCTTCGTCGAGCACTAGCCGCTTATCGCACAAGATAAGATAATCGGCGGCCGACGAAGGAAGGAAATTAAAAGAAACTAAGAAAGGATGGAGAAAGGCACGGATGCGCAAGAGGGGCATCTACGTGCATATGTTTTTCATAATATACAAACCTAACTTAAAATAAAAATAAAAATACGAAGACGGTGTACATTCAACTAAAATTTTTTTTGGTTCCATTTATATTAGTAATTAATTTAAAAAAAAAAAAAGGGGCGACACTGCTAATGGACGGCACTGCCCAAAACGAGCCTTGACTCTCACCAGCACTATGGTGATTCTCATGGAACAACACGGAAGATGGATGTATATCGCACCATACGAAGATCTAATTACGATAACGTGCGAGAAAACACCCGCGTATCGCGAAACGTTAAAAAATTCGGGAATTCTGACTTTAATAGGCTCATGCGAGGCAACCGCGCACGATTTCAGTGTACGAACTCTGAAACGGGTTACCGAAGTGCGAAACGAGAATTTTTTACCATCTTATAATCTCACGTTAGTGGAAATTGACGAAAAATACCAGTTTCGGGAAAAGAGTGGAAGTGAAAATTTTCAATTATGAAACGTGTTGCGAAATCCCGAAAAATTAAAAAACATCGGAACACGCGTGAAACAAATAGGTGAAAACCTCGATAGAGACGTTAAAGAAAATTCGCAGTTTTATCACAATGTTAGCTTTTACTCTTTAAGTGCGATCGCGCCTATAGCCTTGGTCAGTTACGCGGTCTACAAATTATATCAGATGAGGCTGAAACGTAACTCTACACCAGCTAGCACGTGTGAGTCGGCGACCCGAGAGTCAACGGCCGCCGTGGGTACCTTATCGCATCAGCAAGTAAACAGACTGCATGCGGAACTCCAGCGAGCATGCTCGTAGAGGGATAACAACTAGTGAGAATAAAAACTCATGTACAACATGTAATTAAAGGCGATCGATACAAGTTCAACCGAATGACTAAAGAAAAAATTTCTTTTGCTAAATTTTTTCTTTTTAAGAGGGGAGGGATGTAGTATCCCCGATTTTTCGTATTAAAATTTAAATTAATAAATCGTTGGAGTTCATTGCCGTTGCGAAAATAATTCCAGCAGTAATTATTTTCGCCACCAGCTTCGAGCACGCAAGGTGTCAATGCACTCGAAGCTGAATCGGCATTCAATTATGCTGACCCAGCAATTGCGGGTCGAACGGACTAAATCGACTCTCGATTTAGTCAGTTTTTAAAAAATCGGAGTAACGATCGGGTGGACTCGTTGCAATCTTAATTAGCGTAATTACGACTTAAGAAAACTAATTGTAACGTATTTCAATTAATAAAATATTGCATTATTTTCGGGAAATGCGTGAACTCTAGTTCTTCAATCGGTCCGATCCCAAATACTATTTATAAAACAGCCGGAAACAAGACGACTTGATCACTCGTCTCAATTTCGGGCACAACAACAACATGATCAACGGAAACGTCGCCCCCACACGACATCCGAAAAAGTATATAATGAACAGTCTGGAGGTTCTGAACGAACTACAACACATACCGGCTCAGACGAAGGGAGTATTTGCCGCCGATCGTATCCCAATTCGCTGGTCTAGACCCGCTGCAATAGTCGCCAATACAGACGATCATACTAAACCGGGAACTCATTGGGTAGCCATCTACGTGGACAACAATGGTCGAGGCATCTTCTTCGATAGCTCCGGGCTACCTTCGCTCGTTAAGAAACACCATAACCGTATACGTCGAAACACCACGACCTACGAATGGAATACCCGAAGTTTACAATCGATCAAGTCTAGAGTGAGTGGAGAATACTGTGTTACTACTGTGGAGAAACATCTCAATTATATGTCTCGGGGTTGTAACCTGGATAGGTTTCTACACTAATTTTCGACAAATAAGTTAAAATATTGTGCGACGGTTCTATAAAAAATTAAAATATGTGACACGTAAAACACGCTATACAAAACCTGCAGGGTCCAGTGGACTAGAGGGAGCCAGCAGTATATGTGCAGGATCGTGTATACAAATATGCACACCTCGTTTTGGATGTTATCTGTAAGTCTACATTTAAACGATAAATAAACGAGGAACTTGACAATCCATGTGTGTGTGTTTGCGATTGTTTATAAAAAAGATACTACAACTACTGTTGACACCCCCACCGCTATTATCACCACTGCCACCATCACGTGTTTGGTAAGTATAAAAGCAACTACTCTTAGCTCAATTAACCACACTTGTGCAAGAGTAGTGGTAGCTGGAACAGCCGTCGTAAAATGGAGGTTATAAACGGTTTACTGGTTATCGATTGCGGCAAAGATCCATGGGAACTCACTAGAGAAGAGTTGGAATATATACCGAAACCCTTGCTACTACTCTACTGGGGTGATATCATTCATTTTCTCTGGGAAAAACTACCTGAACACATTCGAATGGATCCCGAGGTTGCATCTTACCAACTCTGCGTAGAACACACAGATTCACCAGATCTACTGATGCAAATCGAAAATTGCTTTCCGACCAAGAGGGAATGCGAACGGTGCCTGCAGAATAAACCACCACCATCAACAAAGGATCAACCACAATCAACACTATCAATTGCAAAAACCTATCGTGAAACTTTTGTACAAGATAATCACACATACACACACACAAAAAACTTGTATTATTTTTTGCACATATAATTAAACAATGTATAAATAAATCGATGCACATTTTTTAAAAATATTTGTTCTTTTTATTTCACGAATTACTTGAAAAACTCAAAAATACCAACATTCGAAAAATGGAGTTACCGATCAGATTTCGATTTATCGACACCCGGCAAATCGAGTTACCGATCGTAGGAAAAAAATATCTACATTACCGACTGCCGGAGCATCGATAGATATCCCACCTATGCTTTAGGAAAAGAAGTGAGGAGGAAGTGAGGGGGCTTAAACAAATAAATCAGAGCTCGGGGAATTATGCTAATTATTACCACCTACTTATCAAAAGAAGTGGGGAGGAAGAGGGGATTTGAACAACCAATGAGAGCTCGGGGAATTATGTTAATTAGACTAGACAAGTCGCCAGGTGGCAGGGAGGAAGGGGGTAGGGTCTGTCTCCCAAGCGCTGTACCATACTACTGGTCCAAACTCAAATGAGGCGAGTGCGGTTTAAGTTACGGGAAGCGCGTCCGCTTGGTGCACTGCTGGGCACAGTTTATCTCACTCACTCACTTGACCATCTCTCTCTCTTACTCCGCCCGTCCAATGCTTGGGGATTTCCAGAAGCGGAAATTGTCGGCCATTTTATACGGAGCGTCGACTGCTGTTGGAAGTGTTTTGGTGTGTTTTTGATGATTTACATTGATCTATATTATTGTTTGTTGTTTTAATTGTTTGTTGCTTAGCGTAGAGTGTTTATTTGTCGTTATTTAGTACATAATTTATTCATTAGTTTTAGTTTACTCCATAAGTTTAGTTGAACAGTTTTATACCTTTATACAGTTGAACTTTTTTTAGGTTATATTTTAGTTTATGTTAGTTTTATAGAGTTCGTTTAATATCACGGACACATTGATGCTTCATGCGGGCAAATTATATTTAAACAAAACGTGTCGAGCCAAAAAAAAGTCATAAAATGATGTAAATGCGTAGAATAAAATGTATGTCGGCGTTATATGTGATATGTGTTCAGTACGGTTATTATTGAATGTTTATAAATGTTTATGAATATTTACAGACGTGTTATGGTTATGTATTTGGGGCATTCTACGTCAAATCAGCAGGCCATGACCCTCACTCTCATCGATTTTGTTCATTTTGCTTCCTCATAGAGGAAGCTTTGTTTTCGAGAAAAATTTTTCTTCAAGATTTTCATGTGTCCGTGGCTCTGCGCGCGCGCGTGTGTGTGTGTTCCAGGGACTGAAAATTCAATCGTGGATAACTCGCGAATGGCACGATCGAGCTCAAATTTGGCGTGCAAGTAGAGGAGTAACTCCTCTTTAATTGCTGTGATTTTGAAGAAAATATATCTATGTATACTGTTTTTATAGAATTTTAATTTTTTTTGAAAAATGTCTTATACTCTCTAACTTTCGTAAAAGTTCGCCGATATGGCTAAATAGTTCTTCATAACTAGAAACACGCTAAATGCTGTTTGGTATCGAATTTTGACAAAATCGGTCAAGCGGTTCAGATTTTATAGAATTTTGAATGTTTGTAAAAAATAAAAATTTTGCTATAAATCGCGTCGAATTTCAACAAATTAACTGAAATATTCTATAAACAAAAAATAACATACAGTCCTACTGTGTACTAAATTTGGTGGTGATCAGTAAAGTCGTTCAAATATTATACCATTTCGAATATTTGAAAAAATAGCGATTTTCGTTATTACCTTCGCGGAAGTTACTAAAGTTTGTGCCTAATAAAAATTAGATGTGCCGGTGATTTATTCGTTTATTCAAAACAAGGATGCAAAGTAGAACTTTGCATATTGCTTCCTCATTAAATTTTGCTTTTGACAAAGCTTCCTCTATGAGGAAGCCAAAATCAGTTACAATACTTCCTCGTAAAAGTTGCTATGTAAAGAGCAAAATTTAATGAGGAGGCAATGTACAAAGTTCTACTTTGCATTCTTTTTTTAAAACTTAATAAATGATTATTTAAACATCATATTAGGCCAGCGCTTTTTTCATTTTATTTCCAAATACAGAACTTGTTTGTAAACAATTATTTCATGAGTTTCTGTTTACTTTTTCCTGAGTAAAGGATCTTGTATATGATAATATTTACATGCAACATTTTAATTCTTCAGTTCGTGACATTTTCCGCATAACTATGTTAAGTATATTCGTTTACTAAAACGCTATGTTCTCTGGTTTTTTTTATTATTCTTTCGTCCTAACCTCAATGTAGTCCAATGTATCTAGTTGTTTTGTAAACATTAAATTTTTTATTCAGAATTTGTATCTGAACTGTATCTGTGTTGTGGTTTTTGACTGTTTTTATATGTTTTTTTTTTGTAGATTGAAAATGTGCTCTAAACGGAAACTGAGATCAACAAAACCATCTGGTTCTGGTGAATGGTTAATTGGAGAATACCATAAGGAGCTGATAACTACTAAGTTTTCTTCTCGTCGTGAAGTACTTTGCTTTTTTTTATTCCAATACTGTAAAAATAAATTGACAATTGCAGAGAGTTTAAAATTGACTACTCAAAAAATCCAAAAATGCTGGGAACCAACAGTAATTATCAAGGACTATCATATTAAAGAAAAAATTGAGAAGATATTCGACACTTGGCAGAAGTTGAAGAAGAATCGTTTGAGGGTCACACACGTACAGCGTGAAAACGAAAATACGTTTCGGAACTCTTTAGACGCTATCTTTGAATGTACACTTCAAACAGAAAGAAATAACTCAACAACGGAATCAGTGACACATCCCAAAAACAATTTGCCATTAAATTATTTAGAACCACCTGTTTTACTATCTCAAAAAAGTGATGCATCAGGATATAGTGTGTCATCAGTGTCATCACACGAGCTCTATCATTCTACGCCTAAAATAAGAAAAATAAGTGAACAACGCAAAAAAAATTATAACGCCGCTCTATCACGTATGTTAGATCGAACGAAAATTTCACACCACAGCGCTACACTTATCGTAGCTGCAACATCTGTATCTTTAAAACAAGATTTATCAAAAGTTAGCGTCAGTAAAGATACTGTCCGTCGTACACGCCAAAAACATCAAGCAGACGCCTATAATCATGTAAAAGAGTCATTCAAACCAAATACATGTCTCACTGTACACTGGGACTCAAAATTAATGAGATCATCAAACTCTTCCAAAGCTGAAGATAGGTTAGCAGTATTAGTTACAGGAGAAAGCATATCAAAGTATTCCTATAATCGATGGATCATCTGGTATTAATCAAGCCACAGCTGTTTACAATTTACTTTTGCAGTGGGACATTGCTGATAGAGTTCAGTCTCTGTGTTTTGACACGACTGCAAGTAACACCGGACTACATGAAGGAGCTTCTGTTCACTTAGAAACAATGTTGGATAGGAAATTGCTTTATTTCGTTTGTAGGCACCATATATTGGAATTGATTTTAACAGCTGCATTTTCTTTACGATTAGAACCCGTTACTAGTGGTCCCCAAATAAAATTATTTGAGCGTTTCAAGAAAGAATGACCAAATCTTGATAAAAAAAAATAATGTGGAAATATCAAAGATTAAATCGCAATTAAAGAATTTTTCCTTGATCAATTAAAAAATCAACATCCAAGAGACGATCATAGAGAATTATTAACACTATCTCTAATTTATCTTGGTGAGTATACTAATTTTTCAAGAAATAAACCTGGGGCATACGATCGAGCTAGGTGGATGTCCAAAATAATTTACTATACGTTGTTGAAAAAAATCGTAAAATATATCCTAATGCAAATAAAGCAAATTTAATTCGCACATTAACAAACCAATAAATGTTATTTGTGTAATCAAAATTAAAACCTTCAATCAGAATTAACAACAAAGTTTATTTAAATATTGTTAAAATGTTGTAGTTAATTGAATAAAATTTTTTTTGTCCTGTTTGATTTTCAGTCCATCTCGTATTGAATTTTTGTCGATTATTTTACTTAATAAAAGAAAAAAAATGTATGGAATTTTGATTTAAATATTAAAAGGTCGCTCGAAAAAATCCAAATGCCAACTTTAAAAAAATTCTGAGCGACCTTTTAAAATTCAAATTTTAAGTTGAAACTTTCAAAAACTTATTTATTTCTGTCTATAAAATTATACCGTAACGACGAAAAAATATTGGAATAAAACAATTAAATTTTTGACGTTTTTTGAAATTTTATAAAATTCTGAGCGACCTTTTAAAATTTTTTTTTCGATCTGTCCTTTGGAGGTAACTCTTAAAACATCGAAAACTAACATTTTTCCACTCGTGACACAAAAAAAAAAGTTGGATTTTTTTGCGCCACCCTACTGATCAGTTATTTCGAAACCGTGCCTCCAAGCCCTTTGATACAAATTTATTCATTGCGAAGCTTATGTCGTTATATTCTAATAAAGTGTCATTCCTGAGAGACATTTTAATTCCAACTAATCGCCTTTCAATTTATTTGTATTTTCATCATCCTAATCCAATTTTTTTACAAATTTACTCTCCATCTAAATTCAATTATTAAAACTCTCCCTCTAATTAATGAATCTCATTAATCTCTGAACTGAGTCTTTTTTTTATAATGACTATTTTTCTTTAAAAATTAAAGAAAAATAGTCGTCGAAAAATAATCGGAACCCGCCTTCCGATTCTTACACATTCTTTTTTCTTGAAACTTGAGTGATAACAATGTAGAATCTTGGTAGTAAATATACTTGACATGCAACAAACTAGAGATTGCCATTGACGACACAACTTCTTGAAGGGTAAAACAACTACACCTGATGTTATTGTACCGCATACTGCACTTCTCTTAAGTTCCATAAATGGTCCGTTTTAGGATCAGTCGAAATGTCGCAGGTGTAATCTCAGTTGGTGCAATCGAACTAAACTTTTGTTCGGAGGCCAATATCTGTGTATTTAGAGACGGAAACATTGCCGTATGGGTATTTGTGGGCATCAACTTTCTCTGAAAAAAAAAAAAAAAAAAGTTGAAGTCGACAGTACGTCGACCTTCAATTGCAACACGTTCGGTAGAGCTCTGAGATATATGAGACCGAGATATTCCATCTTCAATAGCGTATGACCGGCTTCCCGGTAATTAAAGAACTGGGAAGGGGTCAGTGAGAAAAAAAAGAAAAAAATGAATGCAACAAAAAAAAATTAAATAATGAGGCAAATATAATAATAACAATAAAAGAAAGTAATTACAATAATAAAAAAAATGGAGGTGGATTTGGGCGCCAGCTACGTTACGTGTAGCGTACGTAACATTACCGGTCACTTGACTCGGTAATTTAACAATCGCTTATAATAGTAAGAAAGAAAGGACGAATGAAATTGATACGAGGCTAGGGGGTAGAGGGGTGAGGGGTCTCAGGGGTGAATTCCCGAACTCGTCGGCTACTTAATTATTACCTCGGTCGAAAACGGGGGGAGGGGGGGGGGGGTGACGTAAGGGGAAGGGGTGGGATTGATACAGTAATTTCGAAGAATTTTGTGCTATCGGTTATGGGCCGCAAAAGAAAGGGGGATATTGATTGCACAATTCAGGGGACTCTATTGAAGCGGAGTATTTCGGGGCGATTACTAACTACGCAAAAGAACCACCACTCACTGATGAACGCAACAGGTGTTAACGACACCCGTGATGGCGGTAAGCGCGTGTTCGGAAAGCACGGAGGAGATAAATGTGAATAATGCTCGAACGAAGGGGGGGGGGGGATTTCAGAATCGCGGGGTTGTAAAAAAAAAGGGGAAGTACTCAAGTACTCACTTGTTAAGGCTTCCAGTCACACACACACTCACTCTATCAAATTATCATTCTCTTCTTTACTTTATCAATGGCGTCCTCTCGCTGCATGTAGCTCAGCTGAAGTGACATGCCGGCCGGCGTCTTCTTCATCGAAGCTTCGTGTCGCGTGTGATTGGCTCCCGCGGCGGTCCAGATTGGGCTCGGCGAATCGGAGGGCCGCGCGCCTGGGGATTGGCCGGTGGGACAAGCGTAGCAGGAAGCGGCGGTGGTGATTGGCGGCGAGGAGGCAGGGACGCGCTAATCGTGCGGGTCCCCTCTGCTTACGCTTTTCCTCACGGCTTCAACCCCGGCAGCAACGGCCGTGGTGCCCTGAGTTCTTCTCCCCGCCGGCGCCACATTCAAATTCGCTTCATTCATACTTGCACTCGGGGGGGGGGGGGGGGGGGGGGGGGGGGGGGGCGGAAAAGAAAAAAAAGGGGCAAGGAAAAATAGCACGTAAAAAATACTCGGGGCTACAATAATAATACAAATAATAATTAAATAATAATGCCGGTTATGGGTACGTACGTGAGTGGCGGCCCTCAGCCGAGCTGCGTGCATCGCGAGGATGCGCCGTGTTACAAACGTCAGAAACAAGGGCGTCTAGCGAGCATTGTCGAACAGCATTTCTTTGCGTAGATGATTGCATGTCATCGAAGCTTACAGTATATGGGATGTTACTGATATGTAACCGATGTTTCCTTCCTTCCTCCTCGTAGAATACTATGGTGGTCGGAATAGTCGGATCGTTGTATTCCACATTTACTAATTAATGACTTCAATGAGATGAAGGGCACGCACATTCTTCAATCCATGTATGGTCAGTTTCGAGAGCGGTACAAGTATGAAAGGTGAGTTCCGAAGTCCTATTCACTTCATACCCACCGTATTGTATACTTGTAGGGCACACGAACTGGTCTAATTTACGGTAATTTCAACATTACATTCTCGAAAAAATTTTCCACTTATCACAGTAGTCCATCTCGGTATACGTAAGGCTACTAAAAAACTAGATAAGCTACCGCGTGTAAAGTTTTTATAATCTTTCAGGAATGCCGAATTTACGGAAACGTTTGTTTCAAGACAATTTAACTCTCGAATAAATGCTTTTCGGAATTATCAGTAATTATCAATTTATCCAGTCGCTGTTCCACTCTACAGTGTTGGCGAGTATTAAAAAATCCACCGGAACTCGATACGCTTTTGATATCACCATTTTTTTCAATAATCAAACTATCGGGGTGGTGGACCCGATCTATAATCACTCCGATTTCATTCCGATTAGAATGGTCTGCGACACTCGAGATTTCAGAACCACTTTCTTCAATATCATGTCATAGTTAAGAACGATCTTCCACCGGAAAGTCACACATGGCTATGCTATAGGACATTTCATTCCGTTTAAGACCAGCTTTCTCATCAACAGCATGCGCGTTATGACTAGATTTTTCCACATTGCTGATTGAGCTGAGGTGTCCATAGATTTTAAACCCATTCTTCGTCGGTACTAATGCGCGCCTATAACCGAATTGAACAAGCCAAATCGTATTTGTACTGAAAACAATTGGCTTACAAAAAAGACATTGCACAGCAGCCACCAGATTTCCGGATCATCCATCTAAATCATAATACTTATTGTAACGATCACACTTTTAGCATCGCCAGAACGGTCGATCGCAGCTGTGAAAAACGTCGTGAGTTTTTGGGACAGGTGGATCAAAAGAAAATTTGTATACAAATTAAAAATTTCAACTTTATCTAATAAACAAAACTTAACGCAGGATTTACAAGTATTTTCTTTAATATCTCTTCATTTTATATAATCTGGTTTGTCCCGCTGAACTTAGCAAAAGGAAGATTCTTGTGTGAGTCGCTCAGCAGCCCCTTTTATACTCAAAATCTGGCTGATGCAATAGCGGCGTATGGTGGGATCATCTCATCCCTTCTCTCGTTGCCTAGTAACGTTTCTAAGTGACGGCGTCGTTTGGTACTTTCTATGACGGTCAAGACTGTAAATTTCCTTTTGCGTACCGCTAGTAGTCGGGAGGTGTCGCTGTCGTCTTGGCGGATTCTCAAGGTCTTGAAGTTCCTGGAGGCACCTGTGGCGGTTTTCTCGATATCTTGATGTTCCTGGAAGCGGCGTGTGGCGGAATCTCGCTGTTTTGATGTTCTAGGAGGCCGGTTAATACTGTAGGTCGATGATGTAGGTTTTCTTTTTCGTACCATTAGTAGTCGAAAGGTGTCGCTGTCGCCTTGGCGGATTCTCGAGTTTGTCATGTTCTAGGAGGGCGCGGGTGACAGATTCTCGAAGTCTTAAATATTTGACGCACTGTTAGCATTTTGATGTCATCACAAAGAACAAAGCGTAGCTTTAACATCTCCTTTTGTCCTGAAACGAAGAAATCAAAGTGCATGTGGTTTTCAGGGAAAATATCTGGAATGAAAGGCTTGTTGGCATTTTAAACGAAGATGTTTTAATAATTTGTTTGTAATTTGAACAAGAATAACGAAAAGTGTTGTTTTTTAATAGTCACTTTCTTCCTCTTCTCTCCTCCTCTTTCTATTCGTAGCGCTTTTCATAACTTCTTCAACTTCTTCGCGGCTTTCTCCATTTCCTGAGCTTTCTTCTACTATTTCTACTCCTTCATGTTCGGAACTTTCTTCCTCTTTCTTTATTATTTCTACTTCTTCTTCTGCTCCGGAAATTTCTTCTTCTTCCTCGTTTTCTTCCTCTTGCTCTATTATTTCTTTTTCCGAACTTAATCCTTCTTCTTCTAGGCTGGAGTAGGTTCCGTATTCGCTCCACTCCGAATCTGCTTCTCCTTTTTCTTCTTCATCATCCCGAGGATCCCAATCGGAAAGGTCAACGACCAAATAGAGGATTGTCCCCTGCCTCGCTCTAACCCTGGTTGATTAGGCGTTAGAAGACGGCTAGGAGGACCAGGTCTTCTTGGTAAAACGTTTGCTCCACGGTAATTTCGCATCCCGGGGCGCGGGGGCGGGAATTCCGACGTTTGACCTTGAAGGTTATGTCTTGGTGAGTAACCAGGTAAAAAAAAAATTACGGCGTTTCGGACCTACAAGGGCTGTCTAGAGGGTTTTACTCCCATTAGAAATCCCCGCCAACCAGTCATCCTTTGCAAATGAGGGAATCTTAAGGATGGCGGTAAGAGGGACCTTCGTTTCTAGACTGTAGTCCCCGTACGCGAATCGTGCCTCTTCTTCGCCGAAAAATTCGAGGACAACTCTTCGTTTGCAGCTATTGTCGGTTTTTACTAAATAACTTAGCCCTACCACCGGATTTTATACAAGAGAGGAGCACGATGCGAATTTCCTCTTCATTTTCGCCAGACGCTTTTGTCCTTAGCCAGTAATGAGGTAAAATCGGCAGGATTCTTCCCGGAGATAACGAAGTCTCGGAATTCGCTCTCCCTATCGCTCAACGCTTTATTTTCGATGCCTGTATTTCTTAAAAATAAAGAAAACAATAACAAAAAATAGTAATAAAATAATTTTTTTTAGAGTATAACCGGCTTCCCTTTTATTAATGGAGGGGTAAGAGGTTAGTGAAAATAAATTATCAATTGTAATGCCAAAAATACTAAGGCATAAAATAATAAGAAAAGTGTATTTAAGTAATCGAAAAAACAGAGTTTCGGCGCCAACTACGTCACGTGTAGCAATGAATATATTATCGGTCACTTGACCCGGTAATCTGACAAAGATAATAAAAGAAAACAATAAATCGCAAAAATGAGGGCACGGCTAGAGAGTAGAGGGATGAGGGATCTCAGGGAGTGAATTCCCGAACCCGTCGGCTTCTTAATTATTACTTCGGTCAGGTAAACCAAAACGGAGGGTCGGGGAGTGAAGCACAGGAATATTCGATAACGGGGGTGAAATGGGAAATAGCGCAAAAGGAAAATTAAACACCATAGTAGACGAGATAGTTACGATAAACCACCACACTACCTCGCACGCAAAAACAATATCCAATGCAATATTAATCGCTATACTCAGAAGTACCGTTCTCCACGTGGTGACAGCCGGCCTTCTCGATACAAAAGATAATCTTACAACTCGACAAATACGGCGGTAAGGGGGGCAAAAGAGGGTCTCAAAATATTACAAAATTAGTCCCATACAAGTTCTTACTGTGGCGCTAGACTTGGCTGTAGCAAAACGGTGTAGCGCAGTGCAGCGGTGCGTTCGCCGGCGGTGATTTGGATTGCCTCTGCCGATTGTTAGAGCGAGTACACGCACGCAGTTGGGCGGCAAACTCCAACATATGTCCCCACGAGTGGAGTCCCCTCGTGTAACGCGACGTGTACTCCTCAGTTGGCTGAAATGGCAGATCTTCTGTCATTCTCTCTCCCTCCGGCCCACACTCTCACCACGTCACTTTGCCTAGGCGGCCGTAGTGTTTCTTTCGGTGGTCGTCCTTAAGGGCTTTCCATTGGTTATCATAACCACGCTTAAAATAATAAAAACGGTGTGTGATGACCTTAGAGCCAGCCGAGGGGGAAGGAGCTCCAAAAATCTACCATGTTACAAGAGAAATGCTTCCCGTCTCTGTTTTTCTCGTTGTCTTTATATTTTGGCTTAGTATTCTTGTCTTCGACTGCTCTTGCTTTGCTTTTGTCATTCCTTCATATCTTCTTTTCTCTTTTCTTCTTTACGGCGATGTTTACCTTTCTTCTTGCTTTGGTGCGTCGTTTCTTCTTGGTACTGCTTTCGAGAATGGACGATGCAAAGGTTTCCTTGACGTGAGGGACGCTACCTCCTCTTTTTACGGTTCTCCATGTGTGTCCGCATCTCATTCTGTCAAAATTTGTGATTTTTCAGTTTTTTCAAGTTCAGTGCATTTTTCCGTGGTTTTAGCAAATCAGTGATCGTCTCTGGCATTGAAGAAAAAGGCGGGAAGTATTAGAAATTTGAATCTTCATTTAAGAAATTTCTATTTTTCTTGTGATTTCTTAATAGTTTTTTCGTCTTTTTCTGGTTTCTTCGTGAGTTTAGTCATATATCACCCGGCGGTAAGAAATAAAGGTGAGTCTTTGTAAGATATGATAACTGTTTTATTGGTTTTTTTCAGTTTTTTTTACGTATTTCTTGGAATCGTCGTGCTCTTCGATGGTGAGTCACCAAGAAATTGAGTAAATGGTGGTTATAAAAATAAAACTGTTTTTTGTTCCGGTTGTTTTAGGTTTTAAAAAAATATTTTTTATTGAAGTCATCGGTTTTTCGACGGAATATTTTCAAAATTCAAAAGTAATGCTGTAAATGTAAATCTTTTTTTTTTAAAGTTCTTTGCAGGTTTCATTTAGAATCGTCGGAGCATCGCCAATAATTTTTTTTGCTTTTTTGTTTGCTTGTTTTTTCAGTTACTGTTTTTCGTTTGTTGGCCTAAAAAACTCTCCTGCAAATCAAGTCTTTTATCCTCTTTATGATCCCATTACATTGATTTGACGTTTAGAGTGTTACGTGTGAGTAACAAAATGAATGATGCCTTATTTTGAACCTCAACTGAAGCTAATTGGTTTGGGAGTTGGACTAAACGATTTGATTGTTTCATGAAGTTTGAATTTGATTATTACTCTGATTTTCCTTCAGATTGTTTCTTAATGTTCAAATGTTCAAGCGAAAATAAAATGGGGGACTTAGAATAATTTCCAAGTCTTGGATCTGAGAAAATTTATGATTTTGTTCCTCCGCGTACAGTCACGGAGGAAAAATTAAGGAAAAATACGTTCAACTGTTCTGCATTTGTGCACCGTGTTAAGCTGGATCTGTCTACGCAAGTAAGATCAGTATTGGAAAAATGGAAACGCTTACAACTGTATTGTACTCGTTTCGTGTTCAAAGTTTAGGATGTGAGCAATTTCCCTAGAGGGACTCACAACCGCGGATCTCCTCTCCTCATCATGACCCGCAACTCGAAGTCGTACTACTCAGCTAAACCGCTCGAAACTCAACATTAATCATGTCAATACTCAAACTCAATATGATTCGCGGACCCATCTCCCTGGCAACAGGACGCTAGGTACCGAGGTATATTGTCGCCAATGAGATAGTCAGAAACGGGGTCGCGCGAGGACGCGGTGAGAAGCCACAAGGCCCACGACTAGCGCAGGCTCCGCGAGCAGATATATGATAGAGAGGCTGGACGAAATTATGAGGCGACAGAATTAGAATTCGAAAGGAATTATTTGGTTTATTAACCATTTCCCGGGCGGCACTTAAACAAGGTCAAGGTGCAGTTACGATGACATCATGGTGGACAAGAATGTGAATAATACTACGGTGACTCGATATAATATAAATATAAGAACGAAACCAAAAGGACCAAATTAATCAAAAGCATTACGCGAGGTTAAAGGTATCATAAACTCGAAGCGACGTCCTAAACAATAGGTAGCGTAATTATAATAAATGATTAAACGAACTTACCTGCAAGTGAAGTTCTATCATCATTGTATGAGAGCCTCTTCCAAAGAGATCAAGGTGTAGTACTACCAACTCACGCTAGTGACGCCATAAGTTTCAAAGTAACTAGTAAAGTAACTTTTGGAACTAGATGGAATCCGGGATGGTGTTCGTTTGGGGTTTGATCCGATCCCAAGGTCCATTCTGGAGTCTTCCAGTCGATAATCAAATCGACAACTAAATTTAAAGTACACGACGTGGACTTTAATTTTTCGGGTCAGAACGAACGAGATATAAATCATCGAAAGGCATCGGATACCTGAAGACGCAACAGACACAACATCATATGCAATGGAAAGAAGTACAGCGCACAAATATTAAAATATTACGGTGAGTACTTAAAAATTTATATTAAAAATAGGTTAATTCCCGGTTCGTCCAGGTTGGATACTATCTTAGCCCAGGTGAGAGTTCAAAATGGACACCACAGGATGGACTGTGCGGACGGGGAGCCTAGACTCCTGGATCGTCCAGGTCGGATACTACTTAATCCAGGTGAGAGTTCAAAATGGACACCACAGGATGGACTGTGCAGCTAGGCAATCGAGACTACTGGATCGTACAGGATGGAGTCCGGGGGAGTTTCTCGTGTCCCGGAAGGAATCCGCGATGGAGTCCCGATGGACTGGAAGACTCCAGAATGGACCTTGCGATCGGATCAAACCCCAAGATTCATACGGGAGTGCACTTTGTACTCCCGCCTGGATTGCCAGGATTCTATTCCGGACACCACACCGGATTCCATCCGGAACTCTATTCTGGACTCATTCCTGGACTGTTTTCTCTTCGCACGGGGAGTTCCGGCGCTGCGTGTCCCACCTCAGGCAACGGTCGGATTTTCATTCTTTAAAGCAATTTTTGCCGTAACCTATTCGGGCTATCTTACAAGATATGGGTGGGCGGGAAGTGATCTCTTCGGAAGAGACGCTCATACAATCATGATAGAACTTCACTTACGGGTAAGTTCGTTTAATCATTTACTGTATTTCGCGCCTCTTCCTCGAGATCAAGGTGTAGATGTTGAAAGTAAGTAACGGCAAAACAAAGATTGTTATACGATTCGTTTTATACATCTATAGATAAAAATCTGCATACGATGACCAGTGACTAGAGCTAATAAGGTAGCGAGCTTTAGTGAGAGTTCCTCGAGAGTTTTTCGTTCGGGAACCATTTTTACAAAAAAGATAAGACGATCTTCGGGTCCCAAGTTGAATCGTACTTAGGTTCAGGCGGTCTCAACTTCGAAACGCTCGTGAAAAAATGCGATACTAAGTTGTTTTTTCCGATGTCAGGTCCGCGAATTAAGGCAACTGCTGATCTATAACAGTGTAAGGAACTGTATGATGCGTTGTTCTCGTACTCTCCTGTCAAAAAAACTAAGACGTCGCGTGACGAGCCTTAAAAGGGGTTAATTCCCGAACTCGTGTAGAAATTCCACCATTTATGCAGACCCGAATTATACTGTCATATTGATGAATCCGACAGAGACGCCAACATCACCTCAATGCATTCGGGAGGTATTTGTCTGCGGAAGAACGCCTCCCAGATGGTCTAGCGGCAACCAGCGGAAGACTCTTCTAATGTGGATGAGGTTCTCTGTGTGAAGAATGGAGCCAGGTTATTCCTGGTTTGAATGTAGTTAACTCTCCTTCAACCAAAGACAAAAATAGTGGAAACCATGGTTGACTCTCCCAACAAAATACAACCAAACCTCCTCTCGCTCCTTCTCGAGTGATCTTTCGCAAAGCCCTCAAAATGCATAAGGAACGGGGAAAAGCATAAAAATATCAATCTGCCCAGCCTACTGTAAACGGGTCAACTGCAATCGAGTCAGGATCGCTAAACAAAGAACAGTATTGCTCGCATTTAGTGTTTGCTCGAGAGGCAAACAGGTCAATCGTTGATTCACCAAAGGTTTCGATTATTCTTTCGAAGGCAGTGTTAGAGAGCTCGTACTCAGTTTCCGGCTCTAATCTACGCGATTCCTCATCAGCCTCCATGTTTTTGCTGGATCGTATATATGACTCGACTACCACCCATGCGATTCGCGTACGCGATCGCAGTTGTATTACCAACTTTTAGTAAAATATTACGTCGCTCCCTATCGTTGGCAAAACATTTTAGTCCGAAAAATACTGTAATTAACTTTAATTTGTTAATGTGGAGTACTGTTTCCTCCGCCTTCCAATGTCCGAGTCATCGTTGTCCTTTGCAATACGCCCACCAACTGATAGGCGATGCATCAGAAAAAAATACTACGTCGTAGCTACGATCGTTTATCGGCGCGCCAACCCTTGTAATATTATGCTTCCCCAAATCGAAATCGCCCTGTAAATCCGCTGGTATAATCATTCGACTATCGAAATTTGTAACTGTGGATTTTCAGGCCCACGTTAACTTCGGCCGATCTCTCTGGTTCCGTCACCTCGGGTGGTTGAGCGCCAGTTAATCTTAATTTTTCGCGGGATTAATAAACCGCGCATCTCAAACGTGTTTTCAAAATTTAATGAATAAAACGGAAACGGAACGGCTTCGGACCCAGAGACAATGGTTGCAGGGACCACGGTTCGCTCAGTGTGCTAGTTTGAAGAGAAAGGGCGTGGGGGCCTAGGTTGCAATCGAGCAGGAACAAAAAAAGGATGCAAAGTAGAACTTTGCACATCGCTTCCACATTGAATTTTGCTCTTTATATAGCAACCTCTACGAGGAAGTATTGTAACTGATTTTGGCTTCCTCATAGAGGAAGCTTTGTCAAGAGCAAAATTTAATGAGGAAGCAATATGCAAAGTTCTACTTTGCATCCTTGTTTTGAATAAATGAATAAGTCATCGGCACATCTCATTTTTTTTAGGCACAAAATTTTGTTTTACTTTAGTAACTTCCGCGATGGTTATAGCGACAATCGCTATTTTTTCAAATATTCAAAATGGTGTAAAATTTGAACGACTTTATAGATAACCACCAAATTTGGTACACAGTAGGACTGTATGTTATTTTTCGTTTATAAAACATTTCAGTTAATTTGCTAAAATTCGACGCGATTTATTGAAAAATTTTGATTTTTTACAAAAATTCAAAATTCTATAAAATCCGAATCGCTTTACCGATTTTGTTGATATTCAATACCAAACAGCATTTAATGTCTCTCTAGTTATAAAGAACTATTGAGCCATATCGGCAAAATTTTACGAAAGTTAGAGAGTAGGGGAGAGGTGCCTCAATTGTAACAAGGGGCAATTGTAACACTAAACAAATAACTAACAATACGATTAAAAATCATTATTTTTGTTCCCCAACTTATTCAAAACAGCAATTTATGAGGTGGACAAAAGTTTTAGCTAAAAATTTTGTTTTTATATTAAAATATTCAAAGTTGTTAAAAATAGGCGTGAAAATTTTTTTTTCACACTTCACAACTTTTTTAATAACTGTTTTGTTTTCTAATATTATGACATGAGACTTGTATCAATACTTCAAGAAATATATCGGGAATAATATTTAATATCATATTATGTGAATTTATCTATCTTTTTATTACAATTCAACTTTTATTATTGAATCAGCGTGAGCGTCAATTGTAACACCTGAAAAAGTTGCAATTGTAACATTCAGAGCCGTCAGTGGATCGGCGCGTACTAGATGCGCAATGGATCTAACCTGCGCTTATGTGTTATAATAGTAAACAATGTGATTTACTTGTGCAATTAAAAATTTAATTTAATTTGTTATTTCGTATGGTTATGATTTATTATAAACTTTTTAGTAAGTAAATAAAATCTATCATTATTATTCAGTAATAATAATTCTGATTAACTATTCAGATATACATGTGTTTATTATTTTCGACATTATAACCTCGCTTTCTTTTACAGAGTCAATATAAAATGGGTAAAGTGAGATAAAAAAAAAACCAACAGAGGTGAAACTTCCAAAGAAGTATTTTTGGAAGCCTGTCGACAAATTGCGGAAACCAAAATAAGTGTAAGAAAGGTTGCTAAATCTTTGGGTATCTGTCACGTCACTCTTCGTAGATTTTACTTAAAATTTAAGAAAGGAGAAAATATTAATCCTGGTTACCATCCACATAATAAAGTTTTTACTGAGGAACAGGAACTTTTATTAGCGAAATATTGTGAAGGTTCGGCCAAACTGTACTATAGACTGACAACTTTAGAGTTACGTAAGTTGGCCTATGAATTTGCTGAAGCAAATAGCTTAAAATACCCAAGCCGCTGGAAGGATAATAAAATGGCAGGGATAGATTGGCAAAAAAGGTTTATGAAGAAACATCCTGAACTGTCCGTTCGAACTCCAGAAGCAACTAGTCTGTCGAGAGCGATGAATTTTAATCGTCCCAATGTTGATAAATTTTTTTTAAATTTAGAAAGTGTAAATAAACGTCATCATTTCGAAGCTCAAAATATTTGGAATTTGGATGAAACACCAGTGACAACTACTCAAAAGCCAACCAAGATAATAGCATCAAAAGGCATCAAGCAAATTGGATCTATAACATCTCAAGAACGTGGCACATTAGTGACTATGTGTTTGGCTATCAATGCAATTGGAAATTCTATTCCACCATTTTTTGTGTTTCATCGACTGAATTTCCAACAGCATTTTGTCGAAAGTGAACCTCCTGGTTCCAGTGGTTCAGCTAATAAATCTGGCTGGATGCAAGAAAATGATTTTTTGCTTTGCATGAAACACTTTGTTAAGCACGTGAAGCCTAGTGAAAATAATAGAGTGCTCTTAGTTTTGGACAATCACAGTTCACATATCTCTCTTCCAGTCATTGACTATTGCCGAGCAAACTTTATAACACTCCTGACTTTTACACCGCACACATCACACAAACTTTAACCTCTTGACAGGAGCATATTTGGTCCTTTCAAACATCGTTACAATGTTGAAGCTGACAATTGGTGTAAAAATCACCCTGGTCAACGAATAACAATTTACAATATTCCGGGCTTAGTGGCAGAAGCTTTACCACTTGCTGTAACACCTGCAAATGTCAAAGCTGGCTTTGAATGTACAGGAATTTTTCCTTACAATCCAAATATATTTTCTGATCATGAATTTGCTCCATCTATTGTTACTGACATGCCACAGAATTCTACCTCCATGGAGTCACCACCTGATCAAGCAAACAGTATACATGGTCCTAATCAAGTAGACCAACAAGTAAACGATCAGCTACTTTCAATTATGCCATTAGGCAACAATTCACCAGCTACGGATGTAAGTAAGGATAAAACTTTTCGTACACCTGCACTTTTACGTCCATTACCAAAGGCAGTGTTGAATTATTTTAATAAAAAGTCACGATCAAGAGGAAAGACAGCCATCTACACTGACTCACCTGAGAAATCAGCTTTAGAAGAAGCGCAAGAAAAAAAAAAGAAACTAAAGCGCTTGAACTTAGATGACACGTCGAAGAAGAATAAAACTTCTAAAAATAAAAATATTTGTAATAAAATAAAGAAGCGTAAAGTTTCAAAAAATAAGAGTTCTACTAAAGAAAATACAGATTATAAGTTGAAGGTTCCAGAGACCAAAGATAATATTCCAAAAAAACGTAGATCTGTAAGAAAAAAATGAATAATATTAAAAAAATTCATAGTTATTTAACTTTAATATTTGTTTAAAATGAATATTTAAATATTTATGTCGTTAAAAATTAAATTATACGTTATGGATGTGATACTATGTGTTAAATAAGTGTAATAGTACATATCAAGTCAAAATAATAAAAGTAATTTAATAAAAAATAACATTTCTGTTCTGTGTTACAATTGCACCTGTACTTTGTTACAATTGCAGCCCACGCGCGCCGCCATCTTGATCCCTGGCTTTGGTTAAATAAATTCATTTTTAAATTAGTTAATATTAATTTTTTATTATTCAACCAAGTCGATTACATAAAGAACACTACAGGTTAACTCTTTAACAGTTTTAAAGTCCAATATTATAGAAAACAAAAAATAGATAGAGAAAATAAAAATTTTTGTTACAATTGAGGCACCTCTCCCCTACTTGGACGCATACCACACACTCTTCTCAGGTACAGGCATACACCTTTTAAACGAGAGTAACTGCATTCCACGCACGATCTACCCCTTTGGTTATTGTTAATCCGCGTTTGATCTTACGCCCGATCTCTCAGCCAATAGTAATCCTCATTGGAACCTCGTAAGATACGCTAGTGTTTGAATAGAAGTACGTTTTGCAGAAGCTCTGGCTTCAACAATTAATTGTTCTGTATACGCTGAATAGGATAATATTTTAGAGATTGACTCATCCCGTCAGGTAATTGTGGACTATAGCGGTTAAGTGCAGATTGAAATCATATATTCATAGCGGGAATGAGTGGCTGTCGTCAGTCAACGTTTATACTTTGAGGTATAACGATCGCGCAATACATCATGAATATTATCATCGATATACAAGATCTGACGAATAGAGCTAACGAGTTTATCCCGAAAGAAATTGCCGTAATTTCTGTCAACGCTGTTTTAGTGCACACTGGATCGTATCAGCACCCTATGCGTATAAGAGTATACCACCTAGTGTAGAAAGACAAAACACATTGTTAAGCAGTAATCGTCACGGCATACAGTGGTCCGACGGGGAAACAACTCTTCGTGCTGTTGAGAGCGTTTAAAAGAGAATCGCCGTGCAGGTCGATCGTATATTTACCAAAGGAACTGATAAAGCGGATTATTTAACACAGCTAACCGGCTGTTTCGTTATAAATTTGGAAGAAGACGCAACGGACCCATCATTCCGTAATTTACCATCGTGCAACACCCTCTGTGTCTATCGTAGTGCATTGTGTGAAAATAGCTCGTATAGATATGCTCTAAATAATGCTGCAAAAATAACAAAGTGGCTTTGTCATAGTGACCGTATCAATTCTTTGTGGGAGTATAGAACAACGTGGTACGCCGGGCTAGGCTCACACAAAGAACTTGGTGTATCTCATGAACAGTCTGCAAATATTGCAGGCACTTCAGAGTGTAAAGAACCATACTATCGGTGTGTATCCTGCCGATTATATCCCGAGAGTGTGGACGAAACCGATTGCAATTGTCGTTAACACAGATGGGCACAAGCAGCCCGGAACGGATGGTATTTCGATAGCTACGGATTGCCACCCGTCATCCCTCAGCATCTTCAACGACTCCGACGAAACTGCAATCTCTTTCGCTACAGCACTTTTCAACTACAAAGATCTGAATCAGAATTTTGCGGTCATTATTGCGTTATGTTTCTTCATTTTATGGCTACAGGGCTTCGAATTCATCGGTTTAGAAGCGTATTTTCGAATAATTTGTCAAGTAATGATAAAATATCAGGAGAATACTATAAAGTGTATAATACTACAAGCATGAGCAGACTAAGTATTAGAATAAACAATTTAACGTTTGTGTGCTAAGATACTGCTCACGGTCTCGTTAATTGCGTGATAATTACAAAATGAAGAAAATACATAATTAATCAAAGGCGAAGAAACGCAGGGGTGGCCTTCAACAGAGGTATCAGTGACAATGCGCTCGTTGACCCGCAGCTGCAAGAATATTGTGTTACATGCACACATGTCTTTAAGACAATCCGATGCTTTAGCTAACGCTGCAGTAAATTGATAATGTTCAGAGTGGGGTGTAATACACTGATGATGAGTAATTTTGAAATCGAGCGCCGAAGATTCATTCGCAGTCGAGCCGTATTCGATACTACTTCTTCTTCTTCTCCTTTGAATGTGTATACGCAAAAAACGTCTTATTCTAAAGCCTCGAATAGAAAAACTCTTGCACGACATTGTCATACTTTAACGCGTAACATCAAAGTGCTCAAGGTACAAGATGGATTTATCAGTGATCAACCCACTTTGGTAGACCCGAGGCATATTTGCCGTTGAAAAAATTGTCTGGGCTGACAATTGAAAAATACTATATCGTCACGGGTGCGAGAGTAGCTCAAACCAAGTGGGGTACACGTATTGCCGTGGATCTTTAGAACGAATTTAAATGTTTTGTCCCGTCGAGATTTGTGGAGACCTTTGCGAAGAATGATGAGCTCCTCCAACAAATGATCGTCTGCGCGGGTGAAAATGAATTACTCATGGTGTACTATGGTTCCAAGTACAATCATTTGGAGTTCAAAAAAGCCCCTGTATGAGCACTTCTCAGGTAATTGAAATCACCAGATTTTCACGGATACGGTTCCATTGAGGTTCACCACCACCAGCATCATCATACCATAGTATTACAAATATATATTTTGACACGATATGTTGGTCCGAGATAATTCGGGAAATTATCTCGGCTAATCGCTCGACAAATTCGATACCCTGAAATTCCAGAAATGATTTATTCTAGGGCGCCAGGCACTTCTAACACGCCTGAAGGGCCAAGAGGATCACAAACTATAAAGAATACCAAGTTCTGCTCGGCTATGCCGGTAGTAGAATGAGTCATGGGGGGTTAGAGGGGTGAGTTTCGCGAATAACCGGGAATAATTCACCACTGTTCACAATAAAATAACACTTTAATGAAAGGAGAAGAATCACACAATAAAGTGACTCCCAGAAGGGAGTCACTTCGCTGTAACGCGAAATGCCGCATTAGAATATACAGGGTATCCCATTTGAAACAATCCACCGAAATATCTCCGGAGGAGGCCAACTGACAGGAAATTTTTAGAGACCTAAGTTGTAGGGTTTCGAGTGGGACATTTGATGCATGCATATTTTTGAGCTTTCAAAGCCATGCTCGCAAAATGCAAACACAAGGAGCTTTTTTTCGAATGGGAATCGCATTTTTCACCCTAATGAAACTTGTTCGCCTTGATGAGTTGTTTTCAAATACCTCATCATTCATGTCAGTTCCTTCGATTTCACTGCAAAAATGTGACGAAAATGAGTTCTGGTATCAAATAAAAAATTCACATTCTCTTGATGCGTGTTGGTGTGGATGATTGTTCCGTCAATCCATTCACCAACCTTACTTATGGAATGTAAACAATAACAAAGAATTCCCTTTACATCGAGGAATTTAGTTATTCGAAACAGTTTCAATTCAACCAGAATCGACATAGTATCACTTGTAATTTCATTAAACACATTATGATGTATTCAGCGAGTCAAATTGTAGATATTTTACTCGTATTAGGAGAGTGCCGAGGATTCTGTCGAGCCGCTGCCCGAACATATCGAGGACGATACCCTAATCGCCGATGTCATACCACACATGTAGTGAATCGCAACATTGAAGGAAATTGTAGGAGAGGACGAATTTGCAAGTTGTCAATTGTCAAGTTGTAGTTGCCGTCGTCGATAAATTACATTATAATGTGTTCAATGAAAAACAGTACATCATAATGTGTTCGATGAAATTACAGGTACTATCTCGATTCTGGTTGAATTGAAACTGTTTCGAATAACAGAATACTCGAGGTAAAAGGGAATTCTTTGTTATTGTTTAAATTCCATAAGTATGTTTGGTGAATTGATTGGCGGAACATCATCCACACCAACACGCATCAAAATAATGTGCATTTTTAATTTAGTACCAGCACCCATTTTCGTCGCATTTTTCGAGTAAAATCGAAGGAATTGACATGAATGACGAGATATTTGTAAACAACTCATCAAGGCGGACAAGTTTCATTGGGTTGAAAGATGCGATTGCCATTTGAGAAAAAAAGCTCCTTGTGCTTGCAACTTGCAAGCATGGCCTTGAAAGCTCAAAAAAATGCATGCATCAAATGTCCCCCTCGAAACCCTACAACTTAGGTCTCTAAAAATGTCCTGTCACTTGGACCCCTCAAAAGATATTTAGGTGGATTGATTCAAATGGGAAACCCTGTATATAAACCACTGTAACTAAATATGTAAAAATATTTCCAATAAATGTAAAAAATGGTGGTGCGCTATGACGACACACTGCTCCTACAGACCCCCACTCCAACCACCCCCCACTTTTTAGAAAAAAGTGGCGGTGAAAGTGGGGGTTGCCATAGCGCACCGCCTACTACTGGTGGAGATTTTATCTTCTACGAGTGGCCACCAGTCTTGAGCTGTTTTCTCTAGACAGGGTCCCAGCAGATATCTGAGTTCATGTCGCTGTGGTTGAGTAACCTGGTAATAATGTTTAAATTCTCCTCGGAATTTCGAGGGCCTTGTTTTCCTCGTGGCATTAAAAGTTGGAGAAATCAATTTCAATTTTCAGGTTCGATTCACCATTGTTTGATTATTTCGGTTCAAAGTAATCCCGAATCCGGTGTTTCGTATTGAACCCTAGTGTTAAGGATCGAATGGTTTATTTATCATTGAAATGAAAAGGTACCCAGGACAGGAGCGGTCACTAACGTCTCCTCTAGCAGTTGCCCGAGGCTGGCGTTCGGAAAAGGAAAAATCATTCTATTTTTAAAAGGAGAAAACTAATTTAAAAAAAAATGAGGAACCAGACAGGAGTAGTCGCTAAGAGTATTCACTAACAGTTGCCTGATGCTGGAGTTAAAAGCATTTTTGGGATTATTCTTACATAGTATCGTAGCCAGAGATTATGAGAAACGTGTTCTAAGCAACAGACTCTTACGCTCGGTCTGGGTGCTCCGTAAAGGAGCTGACGAAAGGTAATTTTAGCTGCTTAGCTGCCCCTTTTACATTCAAAATCTGTCTGATGCAACAGTAGCGTATGATGGGATCATCTTATCCTTTCCTTCGTTGCATACTAACGCTTCTGAGTGACGGCGTCGTCTGGTATTCCTTTCTAACAAAAGTGTTAAGTTATTTTCAATATTACAGGATTGCTACTGTTGTCTTATCGTAATATTAGACTTTTATCTTTGTGTTATCTTTTCTGCAGTGTTCTCGCTTGCGTGCTATCGACTCTTTTGTATTCGGTTTTATGTTCTCGATCTCCATTATGCTACGTCTTCGAGGTGTTACCATTTAGTAATTTTCGTGTGCTACCGATTCCCCTAGATTACGCTCTTTGAGTGATCAGCTATCGGTTATTAATTTTGTTTGTTATTTTTTCGTTATTAAATTATCATCGCCGATCCTGAGCGGAAGATTGTTCGCGTTCACTCACTCAGTTCTCGACACTACCGTTTTTTTGTGCGACACGTTCTCGCGGACTATCCGTGATAACATAACCGATAAATAACTACATAGTTTAGTTGGCCTGAAGCATAGTTGTAAACAATGCCCGACCCAGAGACTGATCTGATCTGAGTAAGGGCGCCATACCGAAAACAACGGGAGAGTTCGATGCTTCAGGGGGTCAGGGGGCAGTAAGGGGAGATGAGCTACCGGTAACTGAGGGAGATGATACGAGTAATCGGCGAAATACGATTACGCAATACGTGCAGACCAAGAGTCTTGAGGTTCCCGTGCTACCGAAAAAGCGACCTGCGACTCGACGAGTAAGAAAAACGCCCCCTATGGTGACGATACCACGAAACGCAAACGAACCCACGACTATGTCCGCTAGCAACGAAGCGTTAGACGACGACGCGATGTCGGTCGCGACCAGCCACATCTAAATACAACCTCCTTCCGATACTAATTTACAGGCTGCCGCCGAGAGTAACGCTTTGGCTCTGCAAGGCCGCGATCGTCCTAACCCCACGGACCATTACTTTTCCGATAACGACGGGGATACGAGCTATAATCGGCCTCTCTCCGCTTTTACGTTACTTAACACTATGAAGCGATGGGATCTATCGTTCTCGGGCAAAGGGGAAAGGACGTCGAAGATTGTTTGGCACGCATCGAAGAAGGACGTGCCTTCCTGCCAGTTTGCGACGCGGAATTATTGAAGCCCATTTCGTTTTTTTTACGATCAGCTGCCCTCACCGGGTACCGTGGTCATGTCATTGACTTTACTAGTTGGGATATAGTAAGAGCCGCTTTTCGATGATATTATGGGGACCCGGATTATCAGATTGCCCTACGCGAAGAAATAACCGACCGAACGCAGGCGGAAAACGAAAAAAAAAACGCGATGGGGAAATTGGGAGCAAGTACGCTACAGCTACCGCAATATGTTACCGCAATACTAGAGGAGATGGCACTCGGGCAGGAGAAAATTTTCGAAAGCATGCATAACCGACCAAGTTTCGCGTATCATGGCAATCATTCCACGAGTTATCGGTCAAATCATAAGCCGCACATTAAGGCCCAATTAGCGTGTACTGGGCGGGGAGACGAAATTAACCTAGATGAGAGAGACGATGAGGAAGATCTTGAGTTTCTAGAAGCGGTGCGGGATCCGCGTTCGGCTTGGAAAAATAATAAAAATCCTGCTCAAACACGCACACCCGCGAACAAGACTCCTGCCGCAGCTGCCGTAGGAAGGGGGAAGTTACCGCAAATGCCATTACCGTCCACCTTGGTCCCGACCACTGCTACCCGAACACCACTCACCGGGGAGGTGGTTCAACGGTCAAATACGAGACCGCCGCACCCCACTCATCCGGATAGCGTATGCTGGAATTGTCAGAAAACGGGTCACCGACATAGAGATTGCCGAGAACCAAGGCACGTATTTTATTACCGTTGCAGCTATTCTGGCATTACCACGCAAAATTGTCCGTATTGCCATCCGGATAATGAACAACTAGACTCTGCCGCCGTAGCATCCGTTGATTCCGAAACGAGATCTTTTTATGGAGACCTGCAAATCCACGGGCACCGCATACGAGCGCTAGTCGATTCTAGTGCCACCAGAACTTTCGCAAGGGTCGCCGGTATGAAATTATTCGCACACGCGGGGTTGCCATCACAGACCGTACCCCCGCGTCAAGTTATGCTCGCGGTACGTCAGGTTGAAACTGTGAACCAAGCGTCTGCATTTACCGCCATTCTGTGAAATCGACAGATGGACGCGACCGCCTATCTCATGCCGATGCTGGCCGAAGATTTCATCCTCGGTATGGATTTCTTACGCGCCACCGAAATGGTCATGGATTGTTATGCCCAAATGTGGTATTATCGCAACGACCCCACAAACGTATTCTCGTTTGTACCAGCCGAAGCCATTTCTCGGGTAATACTTATGGGCTGTGGTCTACGCGTGCTAGGTCAATCTAAGTCAAGTCGACTGTCGAAATTTCTTGATACCGAGTTACTTCCTGCTACCGATAGACCCGGCGTTACCTCGCTAACGTTCCCACAGATCGATATCGGGGATAATACGCCGATTAGACAGAAACCATATCACGTTACTCCCGCGTTACGTAATATAATGTGGGAAGATGTCGACAATATGCTCCGTGACGACATTATCGAGCCCTCGAAAAGCGATTGGGCCAGCCCTGTCGTGATGGTTAAGAAGCCAAATGGGACGTACCGATTTTGCATTGACTTCCAAATAGTTAACGCCGTGACGAAACGCGACGCGTACTCAATACCGAACATGTCTGGTATTCTCGATGAGCTACCGCCGAAATTACAGCCTTTGTCGTTCTCGGTCGTAGGTTATTCTATTTTAAGCGCATGTCCTATGGGTTAACAAACGCCCCCGCGACCTTTCAACGGTTAGTCGACCGACTAGTTGGTACCGAAATGTACCCTCAAGCTTTCGTATACCTCGATGATATAATCATCGTGACGCGAACTTTCGATGAGCACCTCCATTGGGTAACACGGGTCCTTGAGAAGATTGCTATCGCCGGATTAACAATTAATCGGGAGAAGAGCGAATTTTGTCGCTCACAAGTACGTTATCTCGGATTCTTTGTAGATCATAACGGATTGCAGATAGATGGGGAGAAGGTTGTTCCGGTTCTCGATTACCCAACTCCTCAGAACTTGAAAAAGCTGGGCCGCTTCGTTGGTATGACCTCGTGGTATCGCTGGTTCGTTCCCGATTTCGTGACGGAAGTAGAGCCGCTTACCTGCCTCACGTAGAGTAGTCAGCCTTGGGAATGGGCGGAGGCACAGCAAGCCGTGTTCGAAAAATTAAAACTTTATCTTAAAACGGCACCCATTTTAGCATGTCCCGAATTCGAATTACCCTTCGCGTTACAAACCGATGCCAGCAGGGATAGGGATAGGAGCCGTACTCCCTCAAGTTATCGCCGAATAAGAGAGAGTTATCGCTTATATGAGTCGCGTCCTGACGGAAGCAGAGGAACGATATACCGTCACCGAACAAGATTGTCTCGCTGTTATCTGGGCAATTAGAAAGCGTCGATGTTATCTAGAGCGTTATGCATTTATTGTCATTACCGATCACAGCAGCTTCCGGTGGTTGCATAACTTAAAGAACCCGACCGGACGACTAGCCCGTTGGACTCTCGAATTACTCGAATATGATTGCCAAATCGTGCATCGGAGAGGAGCCCTTCATCACGTCCCCGATGCTTTCTCGCGAACCCCTGAAAACTGCGACAAAGCTACCGATGGCGTAAGAAGTTTACAGACCACAGACGACGCATGGTACTCGCGACGTTATCGCGACGTTCAACATATCCCGGATCGATTCCTTGATTGGAGAATCGAGGGAGAGGCCCTGTATTGTCACCGACCGAATACTTTTGTTTCAGCGGAGTTAGAAGATCTCGACGGGTGGAAGTTGGTGTTATCTCGCGCATTTCGTTCTCGAGCTATCGCCGAATCCCACGAGTTACCGCAGTGGGGCCACCTTGGCATCGACAAAACTTATCGCTGAGTCGCGAATAAGTATTATTGACCAAAAATTACACAGGACGTTGTTGCCTTGTGACGTGATTTTTTACAAAATTACGATCACAAGGTCTAATGTTACCGAGTTAGCTATGTCTAGCGATTTCGACGTTCCTCTCCTCGAATTCTACCGTTTGGCTATGAAAAATTGTTGGCGATTTTGTTTTAGTTGTTGTCGTTGAGAGAAGATGGAGATTGGTGCACTCAAATCTGTCGCGAGGACGAGAGCTCAACGAATCGAGCAGCCCGGCAGATGAGAGTCACCGATATGAGTTTTTGGCGGTTAGTTGCAGACCGGTGCAAATCCGGCGCCCTACGGTGACAGTGCATTGCGTTGGAGAACGGGTGGAGTTATGTCAGGTCTGGCCTAGGATGGGGTATCCTAGCGCAATTGTTTTTGTTGAGTAAAGGCCTGTTTTCACGCAATGAGCTAAGGGAGGCGACCGTACAGATCTCTGCTATGTTACCGGCACAAGTTGCGTTCCCGCTATCGCTACGAACTAATTCGAAGGAGAGGGCAGTAGTTCTCGGGTAAGGGATTTTGAGTTATCAGAATAATAATAATGAATCATTCTCGATGGTTACTTGAAATAATCAGTCTTCCTCGGGACACCGCCGAGGTGCCTCGAGTTCGGTAAGCGTTCCCGTATTGACAGTTTTTCTGTCGCTCGCGCGCGCGTCTTCGCGTAGTTCTCGTGTTTCGGCCAAACTCCGTTTAGTGAATACGTGAGTGACCGTGTGGTGAGAGTTTTATTCCACGGAATAAAACTCGAGTTTTCGGTGGTTCCACGGAATAAAACTCGAGTTTTCGGTGGTTCTCGAGTGCAGTGGGATAACTGCACTTCGTGCCACAGCTCTCGTGATCCCTCGATCTCCCTCCATGGGATGGATCGGCTACAGGCAGCTCCGGTGAGTCGTTCCCGTGATATTAATCATTAAATTTGGTATTGCACCAGGTTTTCCCGTAGTGACGATGGCGCTCTCGATGCGCTTCGTCAGTTCTCGCGCATTCTAAAATGCGAATTCGTTATCGATGCCCGCTCTCGATTTTTGTCTGCGGGACACTAGTTTCCGTTGATTAAATTCTGAATATGATTCTTGGCTATTTATTGCACCTTACTGCGACCCTCTCTACCAAACCTAGCAGACTGAGCGGCCGTGCTATCCCGCAACCGTTCGCTCCCGCGAGTGCATCCAGTTGCGTTTGTTGATTTTACGCGACCTCAAAAATCAACTAAGCCACCGATTCGTTCGGTTTTGATCCCGATCGCGAGTTTTACCCCAGACTTTCGATTTGGAGTTTGGGGCTTGAGCCACCCACTCGATCCCTCGGACATACCGGTCCGTTAATTCCGGTAAAACAAAAATTAACTGGCGCCCACCGGGTTTGCGGATGCGCGAACGAGGGTGGACGGCCGAAGGTGACGGTTCCCGATTTTTCTTTTCTTTTCGTGTTTTGTGTTCTCGACCAAAAGACCGATTAATCGGTCAGCTACCGAAAAATACGTCACAGCCTATATCAGGACGTGTGACATTTGCCAACGCGTAAAAATTGAACAGAGGCCACCCGCGGGTTTGATGGGCCGACGGGTTCTCGAGGAACTGTGGACTGTCATAGCCGCCGACATCATGGATCCACTAACTCGAAGCAAAGCCGGATTCTGCTATATCCTCGTGATCCAAGATCTCTTTATGAAATGGATTGAGGTGCTACCGTTGCGTAGAGCTACTGGCAAGATGATCAGTGGAGCCTTGAAAGACTTAGTAATCTCGCGTTGGGGTACCCCGCGTGTACTACTCACTGATAACGTTACCGAGTTCCTCAATAAGCATATCCGGGACCTGGTTAGCCTCACGGAGGTTAGCCTCAAAACATAATACCACGCCGCCTTACCATTCCCAAGCTAACCCATCGAAAGGGTGAATCGGGTGCTAAAAACGATGTTGCGAGCGTATATTGATACCGATCATCGCGACTGGGACCTTAACTTACATGAGTTTCGGTTCGCCTACAACTCTGCTCATCACAGTTCTCTAAACGTCAGTCCCGCATTCGCTAACTTCGGTCGAGAACTACGCCCAGCGATTTCCATGAAGAACGAAATCGAAGGAGATCGCGAAATCGTCAAACGAGAGCCACTAGAGTGGGTCGAGAGAATGCAATGTCTCGAAACACTGCGAAAGACACTGGTGGACGCGCTCAATGAAGCTAACCTCCAGCCGGCCCACCACTACAATCTCCGCCACCGCGATCGCGAATTTAACGAAGGGGATATTGTGCTACGACGGGCTCACAAGTTATCTCACAGAAGCTCTCCCGCGTAAGATACGAATTAACGGATCTTACCGGACGGCCACAAGGCTTCATCTCGGTACAAGATCTAAAACCCTATCGGGTCCCCACGTGATCCCGTTATAATGGGGCTAACGTGTTATGACGTTAACGGCGGAAAACTGTTCTAGCGTGTTACCGTATATTAACCGAATCAGATTTCCGCTACTGCGTTTCCTCGAATAGTATATCTAAATTTGTAGCGAATAGTATGATCCAAGCGGCGTTATCGTAATAATGTTATCTTTTTTATTTCATAATGGCATCCAAGATGGCGGCTGATACATGAAGTGCCCTCCAGTTCCATGCAAAACTGCCTGCATTCTTCACTCGTCGATTTTCAATCTAAAATCATGAAACAAGTTTCATTCAAAAACTATATAAGTACAGAATAGCATGAACCTAAGAAATCGAAATGTGTGCGTGTGTGTGTGTGTGTGTGTGTGACACACACACACAGGAATCAAGATGGCGGCGCGCGTGGGCTGCAATTGTAACAAAGTACAGGTGCAATTGTAACACAGAACAGAAATGTTATTTTTTATTAAATTACTTTTATTATTTTGACTTGATATGTACTATTACACTTATTTAACACATAGTATCACATGCATAACGTATAATTTAATTTTTAACGACATAAATATTTAAATATTCATTTTAAACAAATATTAATGATGACGTTTATTTACACTTTCTAAATTTTTAAAAAATTTATCAACATTGGGACGATTAAAATTCATCGCTCTCGACAGACTAGTTGCTTCTGGAGTTCGAACGGACAGTTCAGGATGTTTCTTCATAAACCTTTTTTGCCAATCTATCCCTGCCATTTTATTATCCTTCCAGCGGCTTGGGTATTTTAAGCTATTTGCTTCAGCAAATTCATAGGCCAACTTACGTAACTCTAAAGTTGTCAGTCTATAGTACAGTTTGGCCCAACCTTCACAATATTTCGCTAATATAAGTTCCTGTTCCTCAGTAAAAACTTTATTATGTGGATGGTAACCAGGATTAATATTTTCTCCTTTCTTAAATTTTAAGTAAAATCTACGAAGAGTGACGTGACAGATACCCAAAGAATTAGCAACCTTTCTTACACTTATTTTGGTTTCCGCAATTTGTCGACAGGCTTCCAAAAATACTTCTTTGGAAGTTTCACCTCTGTTGGTTTTTTTTTTATCTCACTTTACCCATTTTATATTGACTCTGTAAAAGAAAGCGAGGTTATAATGTCGAAAATAATAAACACATGTATATCTGAATAGTTAATCAGAATTATTATTACTGAATAATAATGATAGATTTTATTTACTTACTAAAAAATTTATAATAAATCATAACCATCCGAAATAACAAATGAAATTAAATTTTTTATTGCACAAGTAAATCACATTGTTTACTATTATAACACATAAGCGCAGGTTAGATCCATTGCGCATCTAGTACGCGCCGATCCACTGACGGCTCTGAATGTTACAATTGCAACTTTTTCAGGTGTTACAATTGACGCTCACGCTGATTCAATAATAAAAGTTGAATTGTAATAAAAAGATAGATAAATTCACATAATATGATATTAAATATTATTCCCGATATATTTCTTGAAGTATTGATACAAGTCTCATGTCATAATATTAGAAAACAAAACAGTTATTAAAAAAGTTGTGAAGTGTGAAAAAAAAATTTTCACGCCTATTTTTAACAACTTTGAATATTTTAATATAAAAACAAAATTTTTAGCTAAAACTTTTGTCCACCTCATAAATTGCTGTTTTGAATAAGTTGGGGAAAAAAAATAATGATTTTTAATCGTATTGTTAGTTATTTGTTTAGTGTTACAATTGCCCCTTGTTACAATTGAGGCATCTCTCCCCTACATGGAGCTCTCTGTAAAATTTGGTTGTAGAGGTCATGACGGTATTTGCAGACCGTCCGCATACAATGAGAGATAATTAATGTTGCAATGATGACAATTGAATGGATTCATAGCGCGAACGCCATTGAAAGCTTTATTATCGACAAAACCGACGATTATGCGTTTTGGTAATTGCCCGAGTATTACGTTATAAAGAGTATCACCATAGACCCCCGCATGCATGGACATAGCTTTAACCTCGACGCTCGTGAGAGGATACTTGGCGGTGAATTTTGATAGAGTTTTTTCATGCGCAAGAAGTGTACCAAGTGCTATCTGAACGCATCATACGATTAGCGACCCTCCGTGATTCGTATCGTACAATTCTTCGAGCCAGTCATGAGAAATAAAGCGTTGTTAGTTCGCACAAATCGTAACCTCATCTCTACACCGTTTAGCAAAAACCTCTCCTGGTTAAAGATGTCACAGTGCAGATGTCCTAGAAGATCGATCATTTTACTAGCCACTAAGACACTTCGTCGACTCGTAAGACCGGGATTACCATCGTTAACGTCATCCATTTTTCCAGGTGTATCACTATACCATACAACACTCGTGAGATGCGAAGACTTTGCACCCTGGTCGTAATTAAAGAGCGTTTCATTGTACGCTCTGTATGTGTTCAGGAATTAGCGAATTAGAATCAGCCGTTGCGCGGCCTCGGGTTTGGTTACGTGCGCGGCCGCTGACGCTGGCGGCGCCACTTTCCGGGTACTGCGGTTGCGAGCGCTACGCGCCTGCGCGAGCCGCTTCTTCATCGATTTGCCGTAACGACTCGTTCTTCTCGATCCGCGAGCTAAGCGTGCAACACGTGTTTTCGGACTCTTCTCGGCCTTTGTCGAAATTCTCGGGTTACATTCAAATTTCGGTTCAGTTTTTCTCTCTCTCAATTCGCGGCATATTCTCGGGATCAGTTTCGGAATCGGGTCAGGACTTTTCGAGCTCCCTGGCTTCACGGGAAAAACCGGGAAATAACGGGAAAATATTCAACGTGTGATCGCTAACACTTCGTTTTTCGGGTCGTGCGGCATTTCGGGACCAACGGGCGGGAATTCGTTGCATCAATTCTTAATTATTTTTCGGGACAACACTCACTGTAGATAATAACTCTTATTTTTTTGTTATTGTTGGAAATAAACATTGTTTTTTTTTTTGTACGTAAATTCACGTGCACCCTCTTTTTAAAAACCACCTACACCAGACTCCTTACAAAACATTTTTGGTCCTTCGAGCCGGATCTGGTGGCAAAGTGTCGTGCAGTGAGTGCTTACAGCAGTGAGTGTGCGGGACTGGGACTTCGGGCTAGCGGGTGTTCGTGCGGCGGCCATTAGTGAAGCCGGCCGGCTCAGCACGTCACGGGTGATCGAGCGCTCACGCCATCGATCAAGAGCGGAGCTCGCGTCTCGGGCGGCCATCTTGGATTCGACCACTGGCACGGCGTCTCTCTCCTGCGCATAACACCACGGCAGAAGATTGGTGATTCTCTCTCGGGTAATTCTTGGTGGCGCGGGAAGTGACCGCTCAAGATCCGCGAGTGCGCATTGGTTGTTGGACATTCATCGGGACTTCGGGAATTTTCGCGGGGACTATTCGGTTACATTCGGTTACATTTCGGTTCTTCCTTACATACACTCGGTGCGGTATTCAGTGACAGGCGGACATTTTTCTGGAAACTTTCGGACATTTTCGGTCACTTCTAATTTTTTCTCCTCCACTCACGGGTTTCGGGTTTTCATTATTACATTGAGTGAATATTCAGTGCCGTTGAATATTTTTCGGACATCTTCGAACTTTTCAGGAATTTTTCGGGACATTTCGAATTTAATCATAACGGACTTTGCTTTTCTGAGCCATGGCTGACGACGACACCAAGCCTACACCTATGGAGAGGGAAGGCGACAACAAGGCATTATCTGTGCCTTCTTCCGCTCCTACCTTGGGTGTATCGTCGGGCACCGGGAGATCACGTTCCAGGTCGGGATCACGGGATCCATCACCTGCTGCGCCAACCGCTCACGGGACGGGTTCATTGGCGCTAAAGATCGTCACACAAAATTCGCGGGTCAGTATTCTTCAGGCACTATACAAGCGGGTTACGGACACTGGTTCATCAGGATTCTCGAGATCGGAGCTCGACGCCATTCGACTTCAGGCCAACGATCTTTGGGCTAAGTTCGCCGATGTCCATGACGTCATTACTGAGGCCTGTACTTCAGACTTCGTGAACAGCCCATACGTAGTGGAGAACACGTATTCTCGGGCATTCAGTCTTCACTGCGACCTCAACAGCAGGGTCGCGCGGCTCCGGGACGAGATTCAACCATCACGGGCTTCGGCGGAAACGGGTTCATCGGGGCAGCCTGCCGGCGGGAGCCGACTGCAGCTGCCAAAAATCGCACTGCCTACTTTCACGGGAGCTTACTCAGAGTGGTGCTCTTTTCGGGATCTATTCACTGCACTGGTTCGGGAAAATTCAGCAATCACCGACGTGGAGAGGATGCACTATCTTCGTACAGCAACTTCCGAGGAAGCGGCCAAATTCATTGCCAGTTTGGCCATCGAGGGAGACTCGTTCTCAACGGCTTGGGAGACTCTCCTTGAGAGATACGAGAATAAACGGATCCTTGTATCCTCTCATTTGGAGAGCCTGTTCAACACGGCTACCATCGCTCCACGCTCGGCACGGGATCTATATTCTTTACTTCATACCATTACCGAGGCGTGCAATTCATTACGGGCATTGGGTGCACCCATCGATAGCTGGGATTGGGTGCTCGTCTTCGTCATCTCTAGGCGTTTGGATACTCCAACACGGGAAGCTTGGGAGATCAAGGCAGGACAGTCTCGGGAACCTCCAACATTCTCTGAACTTCGGGCCTTCCTCGCAAATCGGGCGCGGGCACTAGAGGGCGCTGAGGTGGGCAGAAATAACTCAGCCACGCAATTGGGATCGGGATCGGATCAACGGGCATCAACTTCGCGGATCACGGGCACACGGGTTCACTCAGTCACTACCGCAACCATTCTGAGGACCTGTGCATACTGCCAGGAAAATCATTACATCGGGACTTGCCCCCGATTTCGGCACCTATCAAACGAAGCACGTCGGGAGCAAGTCGGGAAACTTCGGCTCTGTTTCAACTGCTGGGGACATCACAACGTCGGGACTTGCCAGGTCACCACTCGCTGCAAGGAGTGTGACCGCAAGCATCACACAATAATTCACACGGGCTGGTCAAAATACGGGGATGACAACGCTTCATCGGGACCGGCGTCTCAAGGGACTTCATCGAGGACAACGGGACCATCTTCAACCTCTTCATCCACTCAATGAGATTCGGTGGCATTAACCGGCGCAACTACGGGAGCTAGCAGGCCACTGGTCTTGTTAGCAACGGGGCAGGCTGTCATTTCAACACCACACGGAACATTTCATCGGGTGCGGATGCTGATCGACATGGGGTCCGAGCTGTCCTTCATCTCGGGTTCTCTTGTTCAGCAGCTCAGACTCCGTCGGGAGGCATCCTCAATTCCTACCATCGGGATCGGCGGGACTTCTTCAGGCCATGCACGCGGGACAGTCGCCTGCACACTTCATTCAATTCATTCCAGCCATTCATTATCAATAAAAACTTTCATTTTGCCTAAGTTAATGCCTATTCTTCCTTCATTTTCCTTTTCACATGCATACTGGAGTCATCTTCAAGGGCTCAATCTAGCAGATCCTGATTTCACTTCTCCAAGAGCGGTCGACTTCATATTGGGAGCGGATGTTTACGGGCAAATCATTCGGCCGGGCATAAGACGGGGGGCGGCGGAAGCTCCTGTTGCACAGGATACCTTGTTCGGGTGGGTCGTCGTCGGGACGACTTCTGTCAATCGTTCCTCACCAGGACTAGTTCATCACGCCGTCGTTGATCACGGATTTCAGGAGTTGCAGGAACTCCTCAAGAAATTCTGGGTACAAGAGGAGACCCCTTCCGATTCAACAACACCACTGACAGCGGATGAACAGGATTGCGAGTCTCACTTCATTTCAACGCATTCACGCGATTCCACGGGTCGATATGTCGTTCAGCTTCCATTCAAAACGGGATTGGTTCAATTGGGTGGGTCTTATCATACTGCGGTAGCCTGACTTCGGCGTCTACAACGAAAATTCACTCGGGATGTGGCATATCAAAAATTGTACTCGGGTTTTCTGGACGAATACAAGACTCTTCAACACATGGTTCAAGCTTCTTCTACTTCAATTCACCGGGACCGGGCCTACTATCTTCCTCACCACGGGGTATTGAAAGAAAACAGTACCACGACTAAATTACGAGTCGTCTTCAACGGGTCAAGCAAAACGGATTCGGGTATTTCTCTCAACGATCTCTTGCACACGGGCGCAAAGCTGCAACGAGATATTTCCGACGTTCTTCTTTGGGTACGGCGGCATCGGTTCATTATCGCTACGGATATTACCAAGATGTTTCGGCAAATTCGGGTTCATCGGGCGGATTGGGATCACCAACGGATACTTTGGGTGGACAATCACGGGAATACAGTGCCGTATCAGCTGACCACTGTCACCTACGGTACTCGGCCAGCACCATTCCTCGCTGTACGGGTCCTCCTTCAGCTGGTGAAAGATGAAGGCGAGAGATATCCGAAAGCGGTCCCCCCCTTACAATGGGGAGATATGTGGACGATATCTACGGGGGATGATCTTCAGGAACTTACAATTCAGGCGCAACAATTAATCGGCATTTGCACGGCGGGCGGGTTTCCTCTCGCGAAGTGGCAGAGCAACGTTCAAGCTCTGCTCCTCAACCTCGGGGTGACCTCCAGTTCGGTGACTTCGCGTTCTTTCGAAGACTGCGAGACCAAGATTCTCGGACTTTCTTGGTTTCCAGATACAGACGGATTCAAATTCACGACAACTCCTTCTTCGGTCGGGAACGGGATAACCAAACGGGTACTTCTCTCGGAAATTGCTCAACTATACGATCCATAGGGTTTTCTTTCATCGGTAGTCATCCGGGCCAAAATTCTACTTCAACGACTATGGTTGGAGAAGCTGTCTTGAGATGACCCTGTTTCCACAGACGTCTCTCGACAATGGACGGAATTTCGTCGGGAACTAGCTCAACTCTACACCATCACGGATCCGTGATGGCTCCACATCACGGCTAACACCACGGTAGAAATTCACGGGTTTTCGGATGCCTCACAACTGGCAATGTGAGCTGTCGTCTACGTTCGGGTTACGGGACCTGGAGACACGATAAAAGTCTCCATGGTATGTTCAAAAACGAAGGTTGCGCCAATCAAGCGGCTGACAATTCCACGGCTCGAGATTGCAGCAGCGGTACTGTTGGCTAAGCTCACTCGGTACGGTCAAACTACATTGGAACTCGGGAATTCATCGGTCACTCTATGGACAGATTCATCGGTTGCACTTACTTGGGTAACAAATCATCCTTCACGTTAAAATGGAGTTTGTTCGGAATCGGGTTTCATTGATTCACGAGCTCTTACCACAGGCTCAATGGAGATTCACACCGGGACGGGACAATCCAGCAGATTGTGCATCACGGGGGCTAATCATTCTTCAGCTCGAGCGACTTCAACAATGGTAGGACGGGCCTCACTGGTTAGCAAAAAATTCATTCCATTGGCCAATTCATTTCATCGGGACGGCGGATTCAGCGGCGCTCGAGGAGCGACCAGGTTTCACATTCTCGGTCTCAACAAACTCTTCGTCGGTCTTCAATTTCATTCATCGGTATTCGTCATTCACTCGGTTGTTGAGAATTACGTCACTACTCTTCAAGGCGCTTACAAACCTGAAGGGAAAGCGGGACGGGCGGAACGGGGAATTCATCACAGCGGGAGACCTGGAACATTCAAGGCTTTATTGGGTAAGAGCCATACAGGGAGCCTACTTTTCATCGGAGATCAAAATACTTTCATCGGGTCATCTACTTCCAAAATCGCACCCTTTCACGCGATTAACGAGGTTCATAGACTTCAACGGGATTCTACGGGTAGGAGGACGACTGAAACACTCAGCCTTACAACCTGAGAGTAAACATTCAGCTATCCTCCCGCGGGTCTCTCCATTAACGGAACTGCTCATCGCAGATGCTCATCAACGGACACTTCACGGGGGTACACAAGTCACCTTAGCACATCTGCGACGACAATACTGGATCATCGGAGGACGGGCTCCGGTGCGGTCTTTCATCCTGCGTTGCGTACGGTGCGCACGCCTACGGGGAATCAAGGCACAACAACTGATGGGATAGTTGCCTCTAAATCGGGTTACACCTTCACGGGCCTTCTTATTCACGGGAGTCGATTATGCCGGGCCAATTTCACTCAAAAGTTGGCGGGGTCGCGGGAATCGAAGCCATGAGGGGTGGCTCTGCATTTTCGTCTGCTTTTCAACTTCAGCATTTCACATTGAGGCAGTCACTGACTATACAAAGGAAACCTACATTGCTGCATTCCGACGTTTCACCGGGAGACGGGGCATCTGCCACACGCTCTACAGCGACTGTGGCACGAATTTTCAAGGCGCGGACGCAGAACTGAAGAAGTTATTCAAAGCCGGGACTCAAGAGTCCAATCAAATTGCCACGTTGCTGGCTAATGACGGGACTTCATGGACTTTCAATCCATCGGGCGCTCCTCACATGGGCGGGAAATGGGAAGCAGCGGTCAAGTCAGTGAAGCATCACCTCCGACGAACGATCGGCGAGACAAGCCTCCCATACGAGGAACTTACGACTCTTCTTATATAAATTGAGGCTGTCCTCAACTCTCGTCCGTTGGAACCTCTGTCGGATGATCCGGATGATCTATCCGTTCTCACACCCGGGCATTTTCTCATCGGGGAGGCACTCACCACAGTTCCAGAACCATCACTTCGGGAAACTAACACTGCCCGCTTATCACGCTGGCAATTCATTCACGAACGGCTTCAACATTTTTGGGATCATTGGGCTTCAGGATATCTACAACAGCAGCAAGCGATTTCGAAATGGCATCATCCTTCACACCACATTCGGGTCGGGTCAATGGTCTTGCTGACCAACGAGAATTCGCCTCCTGCAAAATGGGCACTCGCAAGAGTGATTCAACTTCATCCGGGACAAGACGGGCTCACACGGGTAGTCACCATCCAAACGGCGACCTCCACCTTCAAACGACCAATAGCAAAATTGGCACTTCTTCCGATTCATCACCCGGATTCTTCAATCGCCAGCACTGCTGTCGATGGGGGGCGGAATGTTCAGGAATTAGCGAATTAGAATCAGCCGTTGCGCGGCCTCGGGTTTGGTCACGTGCGCCGCCGCTGACGCTGGCGGCGCCACTTTCCGGGTACTGCGGTTGCGAGCGCTACGCGCCTGCGTGAGCCGCTTCTTCATCGATTTGCCGTAACGACTCCTTCTTCTCGATCCGCGAGCGAAGCGTCCAACACGTGTTTTCGGACTCTTCTCGGCCTTTGTCGAAATTCTCGGGTTACATTCAAATTTCGGTTCAGTTTTTCTCTCTTTCAATTCGCGGGATATTCTCGGGATCAGTTTCGGAATGGGGTCAGGACTTTTCGAGCTCTCTGGCTTCACGGGAAAAACCGGGAAATAACGGGAAAATATTCAACGTGTGATCGCTAACACTTCGTTTTTCGGGTCGTGCGGCATTTCGGGACCAACGGGCGGGAATTCGTTGCATCAATTCTTAATTATTTTTCGGGACAACACTCACTGTAGATAATATCTCTTATTTTTTTGTTATTGTTGGAAATAAACATTGTTCTTTTTTTTGTACGTAAATTCACGTGCACCCTCTTTGTAAAAACCACCTACACCAGACTCCTTACAAAACAGTATGCGTAAGCATTATTGGGCCGTGATACAAGTTTTTAATTGAGAAATACATCAACCTGGTTGAACAGTCAATGCATAAGATTATCGCCAGGCCCTACTTTAACGGGATCCTCTTTTGTACCCGGGGGTGCCTCTATTTTAACTCGCATACTTAGCATGGTATGTGCAAGGTTAATGTACTAATCACCTCGTCCTGGTACGACAAACTCTATCGGAATTTCGAAGAAGCTGGGACATGCACATTCGATTTTTTAAATAAAAATTATACTCAAACTATCGCCTAATTATCGGCTTTTCTTCGGCGCTAAAAGATATTTTCCAGCTCCATCCCTTATACCGACGTGTGGATGTCCTAGCTTCCAGCGAAACTAGGATATCCACATTTTTCCGATAAGAACTATATCTAAATTATCGGCGAATTGGAAGCGATTTATGGGTGTAAAACGATATTTTCCAGCTCCATCCCTTATACTGGAAACATCCCTTGTACCGGCGTCAACAACTGAACAAAAAAGAAAATAATAGGCGCACCGGAAAAAAAAGTACATGTGATTCATCGGCTATTTATCGGCTCTCGAATGAAATTAAATTCGATAAAATCGTACGATTCAAAAATTTACATTAAAAAATAACAATATAATTAGCGTTAAGCGAGATATCCCGTTGTTCATGGCCTTGATGAAAAATATTTTGCGTTATAAAGATGACGTTGATATTTTTATGATGACTACCTTTTGTGAATAAATCGACAATTGTATTATTTGACGACTCACGCATTAAATCGTCAATGATGACGAGTTTTTTTTGCCTCATTGTCGTGTGAATAATCTTCCGCTTGTGGTAGACCCTCGTGGAATTCAATCGTTGGTACGGTCGTTGTCGTCATCGTCGTCGTCATCGTCGTCGTAGAAGGCATTTTAAATAATGCTTCTGTATCGCGATCCAGATTATCACTATAATAGAATAAAATTCTATCGAAGACAGTGTCGCTCATTGTCTCGAGATTACACAAAAAACGTCGAACAAACACTGTTTTACCGCAGCCTGTTGTTCTACAGATCAACGATGTCCATGGATGTTTCCAACGCACGTCCATTTTGTTTCTCTCTCTCTCTCTCTCGTTTTATCTCCAATTTCTATCAACTTTTTCTACAGCTAACCTAAAAGCTTCTTGCCGGCGGCGCGACGGACACACGTCACTATAAGCTACTACGACGTGTGCCCGACCGGGGGGCTAGAAGATCTTATACGCGCGCGCGTGGACTCACGATCGCTCCAACCAGCTTATGAGCGAGCGAACATGAAATTTAGCGTTTATACTGCGGCGGCGGATACCTACCAGCATACTCACCTCTCTCTCTCGTCCCGGTTCTTGCTCGTCGCCAATTCAACAGCAGCAGCAGTAGCAGCAGCAGCGGTTCATTGTTGCGCAGTCGCGGCGTCGTATCAAACATTTATATATTTTTTGGATAGCAGGAGGGGATAGTAATTTTCGAATGGACACGCATAAACACGGAAATTGACTGAAACGTTTTTTTATTAAAAAGCAACTTTTTTTTTAAATCCAATAAAAACAAATTTATATAAAAAATCAGTAGATCTAAATATTGTAAATTTTATAAAATATATTTATGTTTAAATTATAATTAACAATATTTTTTTTACTTTTTTTACATTTTTTTTTGAATAAATTTTACACATTATATATATTGTAACGGAACGTCTCGCGACTGTACCGCTACAATAAGGAATAATTAGTCTTCAACTGATTATTCCTTGATAAAACAATAAAACTTACTCAAAAGTCATTGCGAGAATGAGATAGTAAAATGTTCTATCAGCGAATAGAATATTTTCTGTAATTGAGATAATATTTCGAGTTGGCACTTGTTTACACCGAAATTACCAAGGAGCGAGACAGAAAAACAACACCCATACTACGGCGAGCGGCCACATAGCACCGCCTATACGCACAAGAGACAAGCTAGTGGATGTGCGCCACCGTATATCCAGCGCGTACTACCGCACGCGCACACGTTACCTTGAGCGACAACCACAGACGACGTGCAGAATAGTAGGAGTGAGCGCACACCACTTAAAGCTCAACGATAGGTCGATGCTGCTCGCTCTCCCGTACATAAAGCATGCTCTCTCTCTCTCTAAAAGAACTAATTACTTAATAATTCATAAAATATTAAAGCTAGCTAACACCACCCACAACCAAAAATTAGAAGAGAGCATGGAGCATCCTTCATCCAAAAATATCCAACCAGAACAACAACACAAAGGAAATATTCAACTATTTAACAATTTTTGATAAATTGTCGAATAATTCCTTAACAAATCACAGAATGTCATCAACCATACCGGAACACCATGGAGGGCACCTACTTCCAATAAATTAACAATTTGTTTCGATGACAAATTGTTATTTAAACAAATTATCATTTTGAACGTACAACGGCATAGGCCATAGCCCGGGAATATGGAATTCAACCTCCTAGGAACCTCCATGGAGTCTCGAGCAACCGAAAACGTGGCCGGCGCGCGTGACGCAATCCACCTCACGCGATAGTCACGTGACCGCCACCAACGCCGATTCCACCCGCGCGGAGGGCCCCGAAACCGTACCGTTTCACCGGCTCGTTCATCCAACAGCGATCGGGTATATAAGCGACCACCGCGGACGGCTCGGCACTCTTCTTTTCGGCAACTCTCAAAGTTCGAGTCACGTACTGCTGCTTCTCAGCAACAGTCAATTTTTCGTTTGTATTTGTAAATCAGTGTAACGTAGAGTCCAGATATGAGTTTACTCGAACGACTCGGTCCCCTGACATTGCGTTCTTGCTATCGAGTCGGAGAGTAAACTTAGGATATTCGGCGTATTACTGTCTCCCTCGCACAGCGCGTAGGCCGGCATAATACGTGCGCATTAGGGCCACTTTTTCGTATTTAGGTCCCCACACACAGCGTTGTGGCTATCCTCTGCGAAAAGTAAATAATTAAAAATAGGAGTTATTGTACCCCGAGCACTGCACATCGGCTTGCAATAATGCCCACAGATCTTTTCAGTGTAAAGAGTTCTCAGTTGGCAGATAATACGAACACAAGTGTGAGTGCTTCTCACTCACACTTGAATCCCTGCGCGAATCGTGCTTAACACGAGCCTCGCAAAGTTTGATTTGGTCGTATAGAATCTGCGAACTCGGACCTCGTAGGTAATTCCGACCTTGAGCCATCCTTCACACCCAAACACGGAGTGTGAACGCCTCATCGTTGGCAGATAACACGCACACAAGTGTGGGTGCTTCTCACCCATACTTAAATCCCTGCGCGAATCGTGCTTAACACGAGCCTCGCAAAGTTTGGTTTGGGCGTGTGATCTGCGAACCCTGAGCATCCCGGTGTCTTACGCTAAAAAGACACCCGGTACGCACATTCGCCAGTACAGTCGACGCAATTAGTTCGCGCTCTTCTAAGAGCGCTGATTGAGAGCGTGGGCCGAGTATCTGGCGATCACTAACATCAAGCATACAAGGGGGCAAGGAAGTAGTACCTGACACCGGAGCACATCTGTGTCTAGATAAACAACAGTTTAGGGATCGCGACACAGACAGACGACTATCGAGTAGGCCTACTCACGCGGACTACCGACAGACGAGACGAGCCGTCCGTTAGCGTTTAGCTGTGCCACAGCAATAGATCCCATAGCTCAATTAACAACGATCGAGCTTCGCGCAGATAAACTAATTCGCGAGTTTATTATTAGTCATAGAATCAAGTATCCGATGATTACAACAACAGGATACGGAAGAATCTCATGATATTTCAATGTGTTCCTGTATATGAGGGTAAATCATTAGTAACAATAGAGAGAGTGGCGCGAAACACTCAAATTGTTGTTATTAGACTACAAAGCGTACAGTCGCGGGACACCGTAGTCGTGTCCGACCACCGGGACACAAAACTCATCCCCATTACTAGCTTCACCCAGATTACCAATTAATTCATCACCATCTTTGCGAGTTGGGTGTAAAGCCCCGCACATAAGCACCTCCGACCGTGCGAATATAACATCTTTTAAACAATAACTCAGGTCAAATCCTGTTTCCGTAATTTTAAGTGCGTCCCGATAGACGCAATCGTTTGTAACCCCTTTTGTAAATTGAGTGTAGAGCTCCATACGGAAGTACTTCCGACCGTATGAATTTAGAATCTGTCAAATAAGTAATAACTCAGGTCATAGCCTGTTTACGCGTCCCGATAGACGCAGTCCTTTACAACCCCTTTTTTCTTGTGAGTTGAGTATAGAGCTCCACACGGAAGTACCTCCGACTGTGTGAATTTAGAATCCGTAACATAAAAAATGTTCAGAAATATTCCTGTTTAACGATCCCAGGTTAGGACAAGCGCAAGTAGTAGGCAACCCCATTGTATCCTGGTTACCCTCGTACAATCCTCTACTTCCTCGCCCGAACCGCCTTCACAAAAATTCTCCTCGGAGAGCCTATGATGATGAAGGCAAACTCTCGTCGATAGACACATGAGAGAACAATAATTTAACCTAATTTGAGGCATCAACAAAAAACCACAAAACCCTCCAACTTCCGATTTCCCAGTAGAACATTCGAGTCCTGAACACGAATCCTGAAGGACGCCACTTGCGCGTGTGGTATCAAACAATAATAAATACATCGCGATTTTATATAACAATAATTTAAAGGTCAGGTTTGCAGGGAACCCACACCCCTTCTTAGGCACAACGAAAACCCAATTCTAGGTTAGACTTTGTGAGGAATTTCCCTGGCGGGACTCACAACCCCGGCTCCCCCCCCCCCCCCCCCCCCCTCTTCCCCTCGACACGACCCACAACTTGAAATCACCCTAAGACACTAAACCGCTTGAAACACATCTTTCATTTATCACTTTATCCCAAAACTTAAAATGATGCGCGGATCCACCTCACGGCCGACTGGACGCCAGGTACCGAGGTACCGCCGATTCTCATCGACTTATATTGTCGCCAATGAGGTGGAGTCAGAAGCGGGGTCGCGCGAGGACGCGGTGAGAAGCCACAAGGCCCACGACTAGCTCAGGCTCCGCGAGCTGATATATGGTAGAGGGGCTGGACGAAATGAGGTGACAAAACTAGAATATTAAAGGACTTATTCGGTTTATTAACCAGTTCCCGGGCGTCACTTGACAAGGTCAAGGCGTATATACGATGACATGATGGTGTACAAAAATGAGCGTAATACTACGGGGAGTCGATATAAAATAAATAAATGAAAGAAGCGAAGCAAAATAATTAGCCACGTGAAGTTAAAGGTAGCGTTAACTTGAAGCGGCGACTCAAGCAATAGGTAGCGTGATTAATTATAAGTTGGATTACCAAATAATAGCCACAGACCAAAAGGTAGCTTGAAACAAATAATATTTAATGTATCGCGGAACATAATCATAATAACTCATCGGAGGTGGCTTAGATACGAGACCGAATTCGGGAAAGAAAAACATAAGCCGAACGAATAATTTACGCAAACCAAAAGGGCAAATCAACAATCAAAATTATCCAATAATCTCTCGCACGGAGGATCGGCAAAAATCTGAAGGAGGGGCAACAGATAAATCTCGAGTCCTGTGAATATAGCTAACGCAGTAGTAACATAATAATATAACAAAATAGTATTAATGTAATCATAAATTAAAAGTAATCGACGAAACGCAAGAGTCAAAGATCGTAATGGGTAGTATAGGTAGCATACGATAGGTAGCATCAATGACAACGAGCTTCATAATATCACAGAATAAAATACGCAGGTAATCTACAATAATACAAAGCGGTGAATGTTCGAACAGCTCAGACCAAGATAGTAAGGTAAAGTAGGGGAGGTAGCGTGAGCCGAACAATACGCGCGAGATGTAAACAACGCGCCGGTCCGTATGACCTTCGGCGAGTACCCCAACGGCAAATAAGCAAAAGACAGAAAACTAAGCATAGTAAATTCACGCGCATGAAATATTACGGCGTACTAACACGAAATTAACATAATTACAGAGAACCAAACTAATACAATAATTAAGCGATCGGAAAGATAACGTAACTCAAAATATTGAATCTTAGCAACACGAAGATAGCACAATTAACTCAACCAAAAGCGAACGCGATTACACAAATAATGTTATTAATTAACTGAACGCAAGACTCAGAACAAAATAAATCCAAACGGAAGCTAATCGAAATTTACGACCAATTAATTGTCGGGCGATCTTTACTCCCGGCACGCCGCCGGGGAAGGAAGTGACCCGAGTCCTCCGTGAGTAACCCCACGCAACATACTCAAATACAAAAATTCATAAAGACTAAAATTCAATAAACTCAAAAACAAAACTTACTCACGGGGCCGGATCACTAACTCCTAAAAGATCGCTTGACTCACAGTAGTAGAGGGTGGGCCGAGTCTCACCGGAATCTCCTTCGTCCCGACGATGGTCGCGATGTCCTTATCACCGAAAGGTAGATGTTCACGGGCACGTGGTCAGCAGCAAAGAGCGAATTTTCGCGATCCCTCGGGGGCCGTGGATCGATATCCCCACTCCGCGCGCTCGCCGGCTACCGCTCGCGCACGCGCTCCGATTGAGAGTGGCTCTCACGGTGTTTGGGAGATGCGGCGGCGCACTGCGAATCTCGCGCACTGGCACGCGCTTCAAACGATGGTTTGACCTTTCCGCTGCATTTCTGGTGACGTAGCGGCCCGCTCCGTTGATATCGCCGTTTCCCTCCAATTTCTTCGGCGGCCAATTACGACTGGAGCGTGGGTGTCTTCCCCTCGGATCCGGTGGCCCCAGTGGACGAGTGCGGAGTCCCTCACGCCGGAATTCATGGCCACGATTCATCGGCAGTATTGGACCCACAACAAAAGGCGCAACACTGCAATTAACTCGTTCCACTGTTGCTCCTAGACCCTTTCTTCGTGAGGCGCCGGGTTGGCCGGACCGCGACAGTCCAAGCTCCAGGGGATGGTCCAGCGCCGGGCTGGGAAGTCGTGGGGAGGCGGGTGGCACAGTAATATGTCGGCCCATTTTCCAGCGCGCTCCCCGGGCATCCATAATCCACCGGCACTGTTGTTCGGTGCCCGCCCGCGATTCTGATCCTCAGAATTCCAATATCCAAAACTGGAGTATCGGGCCATAATCCATAACTCAAAACCAATATCCAAACAAAATACCCGAAGTCCCGCGGTGTAGGGGCAAATCCGAAACGTAAGAGAGCGATAGGTAACGGTACGAGCGGTCGGTGAGCGCGTGGGCGTCAGGTAGCGGATTGCAGGCGGAGGGGTAGAACCTCGGTGGTCGTAGGTAGCTGGGGTGAGACTCAGTAGAGGGGGAACAGAGCGGTCAAAACAATACTAAATTTAGAGAAACTAATTACTGTCTAATAAAAACGCTTAAAATTCCGATCGCAAGGTAGCTCTGACGAAAGTAAGGTAGGGAGCGAAATTAGAGAGCGACTTCGCTGTTGACCCGCGGTTGGTAGAAGCGAACGTGCACCGACCCAAGTGTCGTAAATCCGACACTCGTCGCCGTTTACACTTCGCGCAGGTGGCGTGGCAAAAAATCACGACACAACTTAAATCGATTAATTTATTAAAACGACCGAAAAACATCGAAACGTTTCATTGGTGCCCGAACAGGGACTAAAAATAATCGCGAAACGTTTCATTAACGCCTGAAGAGGGACTCAAAATCGTGAAACGTTTCAATATATATATATGTATATAGATTAAAAGTAAAAACACTCACATACACGTTCTCACTAACAATTTCAACACACACACACAGCACACGAGGATGCCTGTAACCTCTACGTGGCGCGTCCCCAGGTGGCGGATCGGGGAATGCTCACTCGCAAGAGAGGCTAAGGCTGAAATAAAATAAGCCTCGCGGACCAACAGACTAGGGGAAGGAGCCCCGAACATAAACCAAATATGGAAGGTGGTAGCATAAAAAAAATACCCCAGGTGGGTACATCTCATGTAGAGAGTAATCCCACCACTGGTTCCGATCGAGTGAAAGCCTCGATGGCCAGTGTCGGCCCCAGGGATTGGGGGGGGGGGGGGGGCAGCAACACAATCCAGAAACGGAAGGTGGTGCGATGTTGATACATCCCAGCCAACAACAACTGGCAACCGCTAAAGCAGAGAAGGTCTTTACAAGACCAAAAAAAGACATGGAGAGCCTTGCGCAATTCGTTCTCGAGAAAAAGAACTTGCACAAGGAACTCAATAATATGTCGAGGAGTGCTACCATGGCGCTGCGAGAGTTGGGGAAGGTGTGGCGGGATGCTGTTAAGCCGCAGACATTGCTTCCCGGGGAGGATAGGGTGACCCAAACATCCCCTATCTTCCGAGCGGGGGTCGTGGAGGCGGCAAGCAAACGGAAGCGTCCCTCACCACCTATGGTACCGGCTAGCAAGAGGCCTCGCAACAGTGGGGCCAAAAAGCCACCGATACCCGAAGGTGGAACACTTGCGCGGCAACAACAGCTAGAGCCGGTATGGACGACCGTTACGCGAAAGAAGACGAAAAAAACGGCCACCGCGAAGACGGAGGATTCCCGAAAGACGAAACGGGAAGCCCCCAACGCAAAACTGGGGAAGATAAGACCCTCCCGACCCGATGCTATCAAGATCAAGTCATCAGGGGAAACGTCATACGCGGACATACTCCGGAAGGTGAGAGCCGCACCGGACCTCAAACCGCTGGGAGAGAGGGTCACTCGCATGAGGCGCATCAGAGCAGGAGAACTGCTACTAGAGCTGGGAAGGCCTGGAACGTTGACTCAAGAGCTCCAAATCGTAGTCTCATCGGAGCTCAAGGAAGCGGCTGAAGTCCAGACTCTGACCCACTGAGAGTCCCTTAACATCGTGGACATGGACGAGGCCACGACAAAGAAAGAGGTGGTTGAGGCCATTAATGCGGTCGCCGGGCCAGGAATGATGACGCTGGAGAACGTGAAACTCCGGCGGTCGTACAGTGGCACCCAGGCCGCCTCGATACTGCTTTCAGCTGCAGCTGCGAACAAAATGCTGCAAGCAGAGAAAGTAAAGATTGGCTCGGTGAATTGCCGGGTACGGCTGCGTGAAGCATCCTCGCGCTGTTTTAAATGCCATGACATCGGGCATGTCGCAAGGAATTGCAAGAGCGCGGTTGACCGGTCGCTATGCTTCCGATGCGGAAAGGAGAGCCATAAGGCTGTAGACTGCACGAACGCAGGTAAACGAGCAACGCAGCAGGTAGGACCACAGAACAGCAATGGTTAAGGTACTCCAACTAAACCTAAACCGCTGTGTGGTGGCACAAGACCTGCTGTTCCAGCTGGTCAGAGAAGTGAAGGCCGACGTCGCCATCATCAGCGAGGAGTACAGGGACCTTAGTGAACCTAACTGGGTAGCCGATACCACCAACAAGGCGGCTATTTGGGTATGTGGACCTCTCCACATTTCCAACAAAATAGCAGCACCCCTACACGGTTTCACCTGGGTGGAAGTGGCTGGTCTTAGACTATACAGCTGCTATACACCACCTAGCGATACTATCGATCAGTTCCTAGGATTCTTCGACGCCATTGTTGCCATTGCAAGAACTTCCCGCCTACCCGTTGTAATCGGGGGGGGGACATCAATGCATGGGCAACAGAGTGGGGCAGCGCGAAAACCAACACCCGCGGTCGCGCTCTCCTGGAGGCCTTTGCAACACTGGAGTTAGAGATTGCGAATACCGGAAATACGCCAACTTACACCAAAGGCGACAAGTCTTCTATAATCGACCTGATCTTCATCGAACCCAAATTGATAGGGGAAGAGTTGAAGTAGAGAGTTAGCAATCTGTACCCGGGCAGCGATCACCACGCCCTCGTGTACGAGCTCCAGCTGATCAGCGGAACAACTCCACTGCAGTGTCAGTGCAGGAAAAAGAGATGGGCACCGTCCACATTCAACCAGGAGATGTTCATCTGGTCTCTGGAAAAAATAAGGGTTGAAGGAACTGCCGAAGAAAGGGCATGAAGCCTCTCACAAGCCATAACAGCGGCTTGTGATGTCTCCATGGCCGCGAAATCCAACCGAAGCGGTCGTCCACCAGTTTACTGGTGGAATCAAGACATCGCAAGAATTAGACGAGAGTGCCTTCGAGCTCGAAGGCGGTACCAAAGAGCAAAGCATAGGCCGCAATACCAAGAACTAAGCGCGGCCTATGAAGCAAAAAGGAAGGAGCTCCCATTAATGGCTCCCAGGCTGCCATTAAAGTAGCCAAGAGGAAGTGCTGGCAGAACTTCTGTGCAGAAGTGGACCGCGATCCCTGGGGCCGACCGTACAAAACGGTTATGAACAAGATCAAACTCAGGGGAAGCAGTGGCCCATCCTGTCCGGCCTTCCTCGACAGGGTCGTCCGCCATCTCTTCCCAAAACACCGGGAAAGGCAGCCCGACAATGGCCTGATGTCAGTCGATGATACGGAGCCGCCAGCAGTCACCGAAGCTGAGCTTAAGATGGCTGTCAAACGAATCGCAGCCCGTAAAGCCCCCGGGCTTGACGGAGTTCCTGGCGTGGCCATAAAGGCCGCTGCGCTTAATGCCCCCGATTTATTCAGGGATACATTCACCGCGTGTTGGCGGGAAGGAATCCTCCCGGCACAGTGGAAGTTTCAGAGGTTGGTACTCCTCCCCAATGGGAATAAACCCCCGGATGAGCCATCCTCGTACCGACCGCTGTACGTGCTGGACATCGCAGGCAAACTACTGGAGCAGGTGATATGTGCCCGGATAGAAACTGCCATCGAGCTGGCCGGAGGTCTCTCCGACAATCAGTTCGGCTTTCGGAAAGGTCGCTCAACAGTGGACGTAGTGGTAATCGGAACGCCAGGCGCATGTGTGCTGTAATCGCATTAGACATAAGAAATGCGTTCAACTCGGCCAGGTGGGATCAGACCATGGTGGCACTAGAACACCTTAAAGTGCCGCTTTACGTACGGAGGGTCATATCGAGCTACCTGACAGACCGAACCCTACTCTATGACACCGATGATGGCAAGCACTCCTACAACATCACGGGAGGCGTGCCTCAGAGTTCGATTCTGGGGCCCCTGCTTTGGAACGTCCTGTACGACGGTCTGCTTAGGCAGTCCCTTCCAGGCGGGGTGTCAATGGTTGCCCTCGCGGACGATGTTGCATTGGTCGTCGTTGCGAAGAGTATTAATGAAATACAGCATCTTGGTGATAAAGCAATCGAGGTAGCAGCCGACTGGCTGAGCGACCATGAGCTAAAGCTGGCGACGGCAAAAACCGTGGCGGTGCTCATCTCTCGCGGCAAAAAGAGAATCCACGCCACCTTCACCGTAGAAGATGCGAAGATCAAGACAGCTGACACTATTAGGTTCCTCGGGGTCACTATAGACGCGCAGCTGTCCTTTAAAAATCATATTTTGAACGCTGGCTCAAAAGCAGCGAACGTGGCTCGAGCGCTCGCGGGAATTAGGCCCAACATAGGGGGACCCAAACAACCCCGACGGTCCCTTCTCTCTACGGTTGTGAATTCCGTAATACTTTACGGGTCTCAAATCTGGGCCAAGGCTCTGAGAAGCCACGCGAGTTACGGAGCCACTTGCCGACGGGCATGAAGGATAGCCGCGCTAAGGGTGGCTTGTGCGTGGCGAACTGTGTCTGACGCTGCTCTCTCTGTGGTCGCGGGACTTCCCCCCATAGACTTGCTAGCAACGGAGAGAGCCGAAAAGTACTGTAAAAGAAGGCGTGCAGAGGAAGACGCCATCGACCAGGAGCGTAGCCAGTGGACCACAGGGACCACAAATGAATGGCAGCGCCGATGGGATTCAGCAAGTGAGGGCCGGTGGACCCACCGCATCATCCCAAACGTGTTGGAGTGGACGAGCAGGAAACGCGGATTCGTCACTTTCCATCTGACTCAGGTGCTTACCGGGTACGGCTGCTTTCGCAGGTACTTACATCGAATCCGCGTTTATCAAAGCGCGGAATGCCCAACATGCCCTGGTGTCGACGAAGACGTGGAACACGCTTTCTTCCATTGCCCAGGGTTCGATTTAGGGGGTATTGCTATTAGACCGAGTCTTTCATTACCCTCCGGTTATGCGTAAACGCATTTTTCGGAACCTCCTCTACAACATAAAAAAAAAAAAAACAAACACACACACACATTAAATAACAAAAAGTAAAATCTAAATGGCAATACCAGCGACAACGAGGTTGACAAGAGGACTTTAGCTACAGTAACGGGGAGGATTACCTGCTAACCTTTATAGCCGAAAGGTAACGATAATCGATGTGTTAAATGTCGACGCTTACGACACACAACCCGGCAGGTTTTTGTCTCTTTGCGGGTTATCACATCGTGAAGGGCTGTTCTTTGAATTGAGGAGAAATTAAGTTCAATCGATTCATGATTTTCTCCAGGCAAATCACTTTCGATCATTGCCCGGATATAATTGAAATGAAAAGACGAGCCTGCGCCGTCGTGTACGCCGCAATAACGACGTTAGTTTGCGGCGACGGGACAACAGCCTCGTCAATACACGACCAATTTGCATACAACACCTGATCATTCACCGGCAATAAACGATGAACTTCTTTGTCGTTGTCACCGAGAAGCAACAACAACTGTTCACGACTGTTGATGACGGTCGTCTGAGTTAGGTTTGACCTCTGTCCGAATTTACTCCAAAACGAATTAAGGCAGAGTTTCGCGACAGCCCGCAAGCCTGGATTTTTTGCGATTTTCTCGCTATCGAGTCGGATACCCTCAGCCCGCTCATATTCAGCGATATAGCGAGCTTTGGACTCCTCGTCGATGCACTCTGCGGGCCAACCACTAGCCTCTTGCTTAATTCGCAGGAAGGTATTTATGTACTCGACAAAGAGCCCTCCCTCGCGTGTTACGGGGTCGTATTGAGTCATCTCGAAGTCCCAAATAATTGAGATTTTCTCGATGCTGTAGCCGACCTCGAGCGCCTTCTTAATCTCGTCCACGACCCAGGTACCTGTAAGCACGCGGTCAGATTTGTCCTCGTGAGAACACGCTGTCTGTGCTGTTTCCTCGGCGTAGGTACGGCACAGAGCAAACAGCAACTTACCGTGCATGCGGACAGGTAGCACAGGATGAAAAAGATCTCTCGGCGGTAGCACTGTACACCTGATCATCCCGTTGACCGTTGTACCACGAGCGTCAAATGAGCCATTCAGCAAACGCTCACACTCCGTATCCACGTATATCTTTGGGTGGCCCTTCGGGAAGCGGCCCACCTTCGATATATAGGAATACAACGAGCAGATATCGATGTAGCTGATTTTCTCATTTGGCGCTGCATCATACACTGTGACAGTGTTGCCGGTACGCCCGCCGTAAAACCCGTCGCGAGGGTTCAAAGTCTCGCATTGTAGACGTGGATGGTCGCGAAGATAATCGTTTATTGCCGGATTCGACCGGCGTAACTCTGCGAATTCACATTCCCACATCGTCTCCAGCTGATAGCCTGCTGAACGAATTTTTGCATCACTTGCAAGGGTGCGCTCATAACGGCTCTCGTACGTCTCGACATTGGCACGCGATTTTTGCGTACGATTGTCGGGAAAACAACGAGGGCAGCCATGCCAATAACACCCGTGAAATTGAAAAACAAAACGATCGTCAGCGAGTTGCAGGAAACTATCAACGAGTGGGCCTTCAGGTAGTCTGAATTCTCGGCCCCTAGTGGCGTGAACGATCTCGTGGCCTAAGCCGTTCTCTACCCACAGAAGCCACGCGTTCACTTGTCTCGAGTGCTGTTCCGCGAGCCTATACCCGCCGTTCAGGATGAGACCGATCGTCCGAGGCTTGAGGAAGTTACGCCTGAATACTTTAGAGCAGGCTGAGGCGATTGTCGCTGCCTCGGTAAAGGGACAAACGCTACCAGCCTCGAGGAATATTTTACGAAATTCCTGACACGCGCGTCTCAAAATATCGACATCGAGAGAGCAATATTTTTCGATCTCGGTGCGAAAATCGAAAATATCCCTCGAGGCAACCCGCTCTGCATACCAGGCATAAAATTCCTCGTGCTCTTGAGGACTCATCGAGTCCGGCGAGTAGAATTCCGCTGCCGGTAACTCACCAATGTATTGCTGGTTTTCGCGGGTGTTGAATAAATGGGGAAAGTAGCCTTTCACCATTTTATCGGCAAAACCGAAAGCTTGCGGAAGAGCACTCAGACGCATGTGAAAGTAATTCAGGCTGTCGATAAAAACTGTGCGTCCTATACGCATAGAGATTATCGCGTTACCTGTGAGAACGAGCTTAGGTAGGCCGAGGTCGCTACAATTCATAACTACATGACGTAATATGAATTGCGCATCGAAACCCTTGGCGTTGTGCGCGATACAAACGATTTTCCGGAAAGACGTTGTGCGACGTACCGCCAGATTGACCAGCTCTTCGACGGGTGATTTTTGGAAAACGTGTTTCCGAATACCACACCATTCGCAAAAGCTGGACGCATCTTGATCGTCCACACTCTCGAGACACACATCGCAAAGCTGTTGCGCAACACAAAGCGTTGCAATGTGTTCTCGAGTATCGTCTTCCGATGATGTAGTGTACGGTGTGTCCTGACGGGTCTCAAAGTCATAAAATATAAATAGTGCCTGCGGCTTCGAGTTGGGCGACACGCTGCGGGCGGCCAAAGGCTGCATGTAGCAGTGCTCGTTGTGACCGTGCAGACTACGACACTGCTGGCAAAACGATTTCTCGCAATCGTGGGCTCTCCTCGGAGTATCCACGAGCTTTGAGCATTTCTTGCAAAAAGGAACTGTCTGGCATATCGTTTTCAGTTCAGGGTGCAAGCTTCGTACACGATTTTCGCGAGGCTTGCGATGATTTGCAAGACACACGGCACCGTGAAAGAACCGATTACAATCATTGCACTCCCACTCATTGTTGTCGTCGTCACCGTTGCCGTTGTTCGATGTGACTGCACACGGTGGCGACGAGAAGCAACGTGGGCACTTGCTGGTGCATTTATGCTGATTTAACGAGCGGTACGACAAATTACACGGAATACAGTAATTCCTCGTACCACCCGCAGCAATGAGATTTGTAATTGGTGCGAAATGATTTTCGCTACTAAAATGTGCGATGTTGAGTATCACACGTGCCGGTGTATTTTCAAATCGCGCTTGCCCATTGAAAATCGGTTCGGCACCACTACCCAAAGATGCCCAGTCGTACACTACTATAGCCACGCCCGTAGCCATAAAGTGCCGCTGGAACATCCCGATTTCAGGTAGCCCGCACCCTGCCGCTGGGGTTGTCACCCGGGCTTCTCGGACAAGCTTGTTTGCCTCGTCCCTCTGAAACTTCGATTTTTTATGACGAATGCGTCCATAAAAAACTTTCGCTTCATTGTTACGCTCGTGCTTGATACGTGCATTAGCAAGAGCAACCACGAGCGAACGAGGGAAACACAAATTGTCCGAGTTGCCGATCGAGACGATAGACCGATTTTTTTGTAATTTCTTTTCCAAGCTACCTGCGCCAGTGATCGTGTCGACGTACGTCACAGTGAATATCAGTGTGTCGTACACCGATAGGATTCTGGTGCTTTGGTTCACGCTACGGAGGAGCTCCCACAATTGCTCGTAAGCGAATCGCCAAATGGGTCGCATCGAAATCCCCGAAACACCGTCGGTCATACCTTCAGCCATGAACCCTATTCCTATGATATTACTTTGAGGTTGTCCCGCGGTGAAATACGCATGGATGTCGCGAATTGCGTTCCGAATCCACGATATGGGATTAACACCCTGTGGAGGCGGAAGCAATGCAACATCCGTTTGCCGCGACACGATTTTGAAGCGCGGCGATATGCGCTCACGCGGCTCGCCTACTACGCGAAAACGATGTCCAACGGCTAAAATAACGTTCCTATTGTCTTCCCCACCACCCACATTATCGTTAACCTACGGAATCGCGTTATTTTCATTATTTTTAACGACCTCGTGGTCGTGCTCATTGTCGTTGCTATTGCCATTCGCGGTTAAATTTAAACTATAACTAGGGCTCGCAAGGCCACCACCGATTTGCCAATTTCGGTGGTCGCTCACCAGCTGCTCCACCGCTGCACCAGCTTCCGCGATCCAGTCTCTTACAGAGGGCCCCGCTGGAGTTGGCGGATGAGGGCGTACAGATGAATCTGCGGGGCCCCCTGCTCCGGCACCTCCTGGTCTCGCTCTGGCTGTTGCTGCTGCTGCTGCTGCTGCTGCTGCGCTGGTACCGCCACTCGCCGGCCCTGCATTAAAATTACCGAAGACTAATTAACAATCTAGTCTTCGGGAAAACCCCGATAGGCCTCCGCGAACCGAACAGCAATGAGGTCATCGTCATCGTCATACGAATCCGATCCCTCGCCAACTTCACCGTAGGAATTGTACCAGGGTATCCTCGCTAAACGCGAGTAATACGATAAGATATTATCACCTGGCACAATTTCTACGGTATCGTCATCGCTGTGAACTTCACCGGAGACCACGGAAGAATCAACAGATTCTTCTTCTTGTTCGGGGTTATTGTGGGCGGCTATCAAGGGATTGCCATAGTGGTATAACGAGACCAAGTTATTTACCACTTGGTCATCCCTGAGCGGCTGCGGCGGCACTTCTTCTTCTTCGCGCCGATGGCCATCCTCCGCTATAGCCAGCCACGATAGCACACCTACGGTTTAACATTTACACATGTTAAACCGATTTTCATGTGCAGCGGCGATACACACACACACACACATATACATATATATAAATATACATACACACAAATAGTATTTAAAATTAATAAAATAATATAGAATGTTTCCCCCCATTTTTTCCATGGGAATTTTTTAAATTTATTATTATTTTATAAATATGATATATATATATATATATATATATATATATATATATATATCTATGGTGAAGTAATAAATGTATTATAAGAACAATAACTCACGATTTTCACGGCTCTCGATCTGTTATGGGATCTCGTTGAGGTCGCCCATGATGACCGTGGCGTCGTCGGAGATTCCCTCGAAGTCCGATCCCGGCGTCATACTTCTTGGGAGAGGAGCGTCCTCCTCCTCCTCCTCCTCCTCCTCGTCCTCGTCCTCGTCCTCGTCCTCCTGATCCGCGAAGTCATCATCATCCTCCTCCTCCTGCTGATCCGGGACGATGTCGTCGTCGTCGTCGTCCACCTCCATGACGACCATCTCCTCCGGACCAGGGACACGACGTTCTTCACCCTCGTGGTCCACGAAAACCCCGGAAATGTCGCTTCCCGCGGTATGAACCCCCGAATCTACCGCACTTTCCGCATCTTCACCGTCTTCTTCTTCTTCGAGCACCCAAATTCTATCAGGGTCTTCAGGGTTGTAATGAAATACACCCTCTAGACCCTGAGGTTCAGGGTGCTCCTCGACGGGCTCGGGATCCGGAGATGCAGGACTTTGAGGATCGTCCTGGTTTGGTCCCGGGCGGATTACAACATTCACTTCAAAGTGCAGTGGATTCGGGGATTGAGGGGCGTCCACGAGGTCTTCGTCGTCGTCGTCGTTGTCGTCGTCGTCGTTGTTTATGGATGGTACCGACGGTGCAGGGCTGGCGAGATCGACGACGAGGATCGCATCGTATTGTCGATCCTTGTTTGCAACGCGAGCCGGAGACGCTTGCGTCACGAGGTCAACAACATCCACGCCACGTTGCGCCGACCTTTCCGGAGCACCGGTGGTGTCATCGTCGTCATCGTCGTCGTCGTCGTTGGTTGCGGCTTCGCCCTGATCCGCCGCCTCCTCCTCCTGCTCCTCCTCCTCCTCCTGCTCCTGCTCCTCGTTGACCGTAGACGCGTCGCTGTCGCATCGCTCGGCCCGAGCGATGAGGCTGATGGCACTCCGAGCGTTTTCGTATGCCTCCATGAGGCTACGAACAATTGGCAGGTGACCTGCGTTACGCTCGAGCACCACCTCGCACGCAATTATAACCGCGTAATGTGAGGCGTCGAAGGCCTCATACTCGTGGACACGAGCGATAACCCTCAGCGGTAGATGCCTCAGGAGCGATTTTAATTCACGCTGGGCTTCACGCAGATCCATCGATCTCAGCGTCGAAGCCCACTGTTGCGTACAGCGACGCGCAATGACCGCACTTCGAATTTTAACAAGACCGACGGTCTTCAATATAGCCCTTATCAAATTACGGGCACGCGGACACTGCTCGTTAGAGGCGTTATTCGAAACACACTGCATTTTCGTTAAATGTATGTGTTTTTTCCGCGAACAAAATAAAAATCCAAAACAAATTTTAATTTCGCAAATAAACCGGCGAATGCTGGAGTTATGACACACACACGCACACACTCGAAACCGGTAAATCCTTTGCGCAAAACTCGAAAATCACTGTAAACTTCAATGTATTCACAAAGATGCTGCGAACACTGAACAAATCACACACACACGACAAAAACGTTGAAACGACGATTTTGAAAGCGCGAGTGATGCTGAAGTGTCACGAGTAACTTCTCGAGAGAGAATTAAACAAAGTCTGAGTTTCCAAAGACTATATAGTTTTAACCACACCCCCACGATCGATAGATTTAAGGGTGCAAAAGGGAAAAAGTAGGCTGTGACAATTTTTTCGAGCTCAAACATTGGTCAAAACAAAGATCCAATGTTTTCCCGAAAACTTTTTTTTTCTACATTGGAAACTGCACAACCCTGGATCGATAAAATGATTAGATTAGGAAATACGTAAAACCCCAAAAATCACCATAGAACAATACCACCTGTTACGAAGATGTCCCAACAGCTTGCCACCGATTAGCGATTGGGTCATCGATACCTTGGAGACTTCGGAAAACTATCTTTAACCCTGCATCTCTACAGGTAGTCGTGAGGTGAAAACTCTCACGCTTCATTGCGACAGCCGGTAAACGTCACCAATACCCACGCACCCTTTGAGACGGCACATGCTTGCTTAAGCGTGACAAAAGACACTTGGGAAGATTTGTCAACAGCTTGCCACCGATTAGCGATTAGATCATCGATACCTTGGAGACTTTTTTTTATTGCCGCCCGCAGTGCAACCGGAAAACTATCTTTAATCCTGCATCTGTACAGGTAGTCGTGAGGTGAAAACTCTCACGCTTCATCGCGACAGCCGCTAAACGTCACCATCACCCGCGTACCCTTTGAGACGGCACATGCTTGCTTAAGTGCGACAAAAGACACTTGTTATCCACTCCCCAAATCACCGATAGACCAGAGATTTCTAAAAGGTAACATATGTCAACAGCTATAAAATGTTAACATCTGGTATACGTGGACCACCCAAAATACATGTTAACAAACAATCTGGGTAGACACATCCTGTGAATCCCACGATATTGCTGTGCGCCTGCACATAATGATTCATCGGTAACACACTCCCCCTAATTTAAAAAAAAGGTTTGCATTCAACGACAAGTGGTTTAGACAACCGCCGAAGCGTGGCTATATAAAGGCCATGATAATAGTGATAATCGGCAGTTAGGCCCGTGACTTCTGTAAAGACGGTTTCACTTGTTGTCGAGTTTAACAACATGGAGCAAACAATCACCGTTAAAGATCATCGCGACAGCGATCTACAACCCTCAACCATGTACCGTGTGCTGTCGGACACCGAGAAAAAACGGCTCGAAGGACCACTGATTCTCGGTACAACGTACACTCTCAACCAGTCTGAGACAAAGAGAGTGAGTGTCGGCCTGCAGCCTCGGATGGATGGAAGTATACAACCCATCATAAAAGTGCAGAACAACAACACGGCTGGTGGTATTGTTTTCGAGTCAAAGGATTGGGTTTTACTGCAAAATCATCTTCCCGATATTTCAAAGTATTTTGCCGATGGTCAGAAGATAGTTTGGGGCTCAGGTTGGCGCACTCCAGACCCGATACACATCTCTGACTGCGAGATCCTGTTTACGTCAAGCTATGGCTCGAAATCTATCGTGTTTGATCGGCGCATTGAAAAAACACCTACCGATGAAATGAACGAAAGTCAGCTCGATCCTGAACCACAAACGAAGAAAAAGCGTAAAAATTATTCACCAGCGGTTGTGATGCAAAAACCCTCGTTCGAAGGATTACAAAACATGGTGTGCACCGACGAGCGCTTCAGACGACTACAAAGAAACGCGGCAAATGTACAAAAGTGTGCCGAAGTGCTTTGTGCTGAATTGTTGCTACATATCCCGGCTAACGAGACACCAGAAAAAATTAACGAACAACGTGTCAAAGTATTGGTGAAAGATAATTTAAAATCTTTGAAAGACGCTGTACAGCGTCGCATGGATGCTGAATTCGTTGAAATTACGTTCGGCATTGTGTTCCTGGAGCTTACCGTATTGTGCACCGCATTCATCACAAACGAGCTTCGCAAAGCACTTGCCGAGAAGAATGAGAAGTCTGAACAATAACAACAACACAACAACAATAACGACAAACTTTGTACATAGATGTTACTGTGTCTGTATATTTCCGTCCTGCCCGCGCGGAAATAAGTATTATTATTATTATTATTATTCTTTTGGCAGCGTATCACACGCACACCCGACGGCGATTCTTGTCCTTATACATCGTATATCAGTCTAAATGTAAGTCTTAATTGTAAGATAGGCCGATTATTTTTAAATTTTGACAATGGTTATCCTTCTCTTGCACTCGTGTATATGTTCATCGATTATCTATATTTAAATATATACGCCTCTCTGAAAACGAAAATCTTGTTCTATTTCATGACTTACCTACCTGGAAAAATTTACCAACATTCGGAAAATCGAGTTACCGATCAGATTTCGATTTATCGACACCCGGAAAATCGAGATACCGATCGTAGGATAAAAATATCTACATTACCGACTGCCGAAGCATCGACAAATTTTCAGCGCTCGAGGGTGGGGAGGAAGTGCGGGGCCTCAACAAATGAAGTGGGGAGGAAGAGGGGATTTAAACAACCAATCAAAGCTCGGGGAATTATGCTAATTATTCCCACCTACTTAACAAAAGAAGTGGGGAGGAAGAGGGGATTTTAACGACCAATCAGACCTCGGGGAATTATGCTAATTTTTCCCACCTACTTAACAAAAGAAGTGGGGAGGAAGAGGGGATTTAAACAACCAAACAAAACTCGGGGAATTATGCTAATTAAACTAGACAAGGCGCCAGGCGGGAAGGAGGGCACAGGGTCTGGCTCCCCAGCACTGCCAGGGACACGGAAGGAGGGGGTAGGCTCCGGCTCCCCAGCGCTGCCAGCGGGTAGGGAGGGAGGGGGAAGCGTCTGTCTCCCCAGCGCTGCCAGCGGGGAGGAAGGGAGGGGGAAGGGTCTGTCTCCCCAGCGCTGTACCATACTACTCGCATCTTTTGTAGCTGCATGCACATTCAATGAAGGTGCTGGTGCTCTTCTAACTTTTCTGTCTGACATGGACGTCAGTGTCGGCCCAAGCGCTCACGAGTATGCATCATCTATGGACAGCAATCGCATTGATAGGGCCGAGTTCCAAGCTGTGCAGCATCGCAAAGAAGCCAGAATAAAACGCAGACTTAAAAAAAAACAGGCTGAAGACATCGACAATGCTGAAGAATGTGTGCTTTATGGAGCTGGAATTGATGATTCTGTGTAAGTTAAAAAAAAAAAAAAATTTCTTCACTTTTTTGCTTCATAAACTTTAAACGCGTTTTTCTCAAAACTACTTTTTCGAAGGCCGTGTTCACTGCCATTTGAAAACTACTCGACCGATTCATTTCAAACTTTGTACACATTTTCTTCATATAAAATACCTCCCCCCTACATTTATTCAAAATTTTTTTTTTAACATTAAGGGTGTTTCCTACCCACAAAATGGCGGAAATTTTAGTCGAAAATAACGGTTCACACTTTAGATGGCCGCCAAAAATTTTTAAATAAAAAAAAAATAATAATCAGAGAACGTTGGGGGGAAGATTTGTTTATAATTTAACTAAATTTTTATGATCTTTCATTTTAAGATAATTTCCGGCCGAGTTACAGTGAACACCGCAAATTGTTTTTTTTTTTAAGACGTCCTGGGGGAAGCTCTGTCACGGGCTAATGGTTTAATATTTTTCCATGAAAAATTTACAGAACATAGTCAAAACTATGCTCAATAATGTATAGAAGGTTTGAATAAAGTTGCTTAATCGATATTTGAGATAAAAAATCACAAAAAAAGTGTTTCTTTTTACGCTGAAACCCAGACCCCTCCCTTAAGAATCGAAGAAAAAGACTCTTAAATGTTGGAATTGCATTGCTTTATCTTATTTGTAACATTCACAGTTAAATTATAACTTGTTACAGACGCTCAATACAATTAACTTGGCCGAATGAAAAAGAAAGAACACCCAAAACAAAAATTGTCTTTCTCGACAACCTTCTGCATCCAATATTAAATAGACGGATCCCTTCTGCCTCTTTAACGATTTACGAATAAAAAAAGAATAAGCCAAAGTACCAGTCATGCTGAGAAAGCATGAAAACAAATTGCTTCTGCAGCTCAGAACTATTACATTGAGCGTGACATTAACAATTCTACGGCGAGTTGAGATTATAGCCTATTCGGAGGATCAGCTTTTTTATCTATTCCGAATGAATAGAAGATTGAGTTGAGGTAATTTCTATTAATTCAAAAGGAATTGTTTGTTCTGTTGGACCGTTACATACAGTAGCATCCATTGAACTTGTATGAACAATATATATTGCAAAGATTGGTATTATAAAGTCCGTGTGCACGCAACATTTACACGCAAGATGAATAAACTTGTCCCAGTAAAAAAGAAGCGTTATGGTGTTAACGTGCAACATCTATATGGATTTGCAAAACGTGCTGTAATACATTACGTACACTTACGGTATTACGAAGAAATAGTTTTACATCTGCCATATTAGGAGCGCATCATATTGCAGAAACGCAAATTGCAGCTTTTCTGTGAAATTGGTATGGTTCGCTGTCGGTATGTTGACGGACAGCTAGCCATTCTTTTTTACGGCAGAGGTGGTTTTTCATAGCCGATAACAATTCAGCATGTTACGAATACGTATTTTCTACACTATTCAAATACATACCTTCTTCTGAGGACAACTCTCGAGGAGACGTAGAGCTTCTGCAGGCTTACGGGACATCATTGCTCGGATGAGGTTGTGCACGATAGCTATCAATTCGTTTGTCGGTGTTGAGTCTTTCAGGCGAGGGCACCTGGGATCATCCTTGTACAGCAGCATCGCCGCTCGCACTCGATCAGAAAAAACCTGCATTTGTATCATTTTACAACATTAAAAATATATCGACGAATATCTCGAAAATCGTACGGTCAACTACTGTCAAAGATATTTAGCATATTCATGTTACACTCATCTAAAGTACAATCATTTTTTCTTCAATTGATACATTTTGTTTACACAACGTTTTTAAAAATAGTAAATTAAATGATAAATCCCAAAGTTATATAGAAAGTATTCTGTAACGCGCTATAATAAGTATAAGTTTACCTCAAAAGCGAGTGGCACATTCATTTTTTGATAACCCTTAGGGTCCACATGTGCTTCTGTTAGTTTGTAAGCCACGCTCATGTTCGGCTTCATCGGACACTCGTGATCAATCAGGGCCTTCCAGTGGTCCTTCTTTACCGTACCGTAGGGTGTCTGATGGGAAGTAATAAAGTTCTTAGTAAAGAATAACGTTGATTTAAGAAAGTATAGAGAATGGGCTGTACAGTGAATGATTCATGACAGTCATGAATAAATGTAAGGGACGGATTTGTACAACAATAGTGGTAATATAAGCGGATTCAAACTGATCCCATTATATTGATTTGGACAGATTCGCTTACCGTAAATTCCTTGATACTTGGAGCCATGATACCATTTCGGAAGCATTTGATTAAATGGGGAAAGTCGGAAATCATCCAAAGACGTCGCTCATCGTCGCAAGGGTGTTGGCAACTGAATTTACCATCCTCCACCCCGAACAGTTTCCATACACCCCTGTTCCATTGAGCTCCATCCATCGTGATAACATCCACATGAAATCCGGCCTGCTCCAATTTCATCAAACACTCGAGTATTAGCTTATGCAAAAGGTTGCTCGTTACGCTGCTCCGACTCAAGAAACATCCTAGAACTTGAATCCAAACTCCTCTGAATGGTTGGAAAATAAAAACAAGAGCGTGATCAGCTCTTTCGTTCAGCAGCGTGTCAGGTGTGTATTCCCCCAAGTCAACAAAACCTTCGAACTTCATCGTTTTATTATTCACCGACTCACTAAGAGCCATTTCGTCGATCAGCAGCGTTCCTGTACATCACATTATCTGTGTACATTCAGTTTCATCTCTGACGAAACGCAATTAAATTGGACAAATTACATAAACGGTTACCTCAGCTATTGCAGCAATACGTCACAATAAGTAATCGATGATAAGAAGCTCGTAAAGGTTGCAATACACACAAAAGCAAAGAAAGAAAGAAAGCAGGGAGAATATGTTAGTTGGGTAAGGACATGCGAGCAATTGGTATAAAGCGAGAAACTGATACTTTGGCGGAGTGTTGACTGTTATTCACAAGAAGCGGGGCGTTTACTTCTGATCGAACATTGATCCATCAACGGCTCTCGAAGCGTTGGTCTTTCTTTTATATAGATGTACCCCCGAACGTTAAATGAGAAAAACGATTGGATCTTCCAACACAAAGTGTCATCAACAAGTTGGAAGATATCGCTAAACAAAGGAACATTGAAAGCGGTCGAACAGTACTATAACCACTTAAAATGATACCTCTTTTATCCAGTTTTTCCATTCTTGAAGCTTTTAAGCGCAAACATTCGAAAACAGCTATTTTAAAACCGTACGAGGTATCTAATTTCTGGATGTATTTCCTCAAAGTATCTTTGCAGGGAAGCGGTAAGATGTTTTGCGATCGCAAGTGATCATAGAGCTTGCTGTTCTTGATGCGCATTAATAAGCATTCGTAAACCCGATCCAGTGTATATCTTCGTTGATTCGTGCAACTAACTTTAGATGCGCTAATGCAAGCTCGCACCGCTTCCTGTAATGCCTGCTCTTTGACAGTAGCGCATTTTTTATAAGACTCTCTGAGATTTTGTTGCAAGCGTTCACCCTAGAGTACAATTTGAAAAATCATGTCAAAATGAAATGCCCGAAAGTCACATGTATTTGTTTACCGGTATATACATTGAAGCGAACCAATCGAAACCAGCCGAAGGTGATGGTGTGCAACCACATGATTCATCCCAGCTGTATGGCTATTATAATAATTCAGGAGACAAGTATGATGGAAAGTTTATCATTTGTGGAAGTTTAAAATATGTACAACTTATACTTTGACAGTTTGAAAAAAAAATATAAGAGTTAAAAACAGGAACGCAGGGGCAATGCACACACGAAATTTCCGAATACTTGTTCACAAACCATAAATCAAACCATTTCAATGAACTCTCATTATTTTTGTGCAAAATTCATATACATATAACGAACATACCTTTCTCCGTGATCGTTTACACGCACGTTGTTTGGTGTTTAATCTCCTTTTACAACGCGCATACCGGCCCTTCAAATCCCTTTTGCGCCTTCGATTCCGATCATGGATTTTAACCCTCAGCTTTAGGCAAACTGCGCACCTCCTATTGGTCTGTTGTTTCTTGCACTCATCCGGCAGTACGAACCCGAGACACGATAGATCACGACTGTTAACAGATAAAATGATTTATTTATTTATGAAAGTATATATACACAAGCATAACCATTATCATGCAAAGTAGATATTAACGTAGGACGGGAAATTAGACTATTGCCAAGGCACTGGTGAAAAATGGTGAAATAAAAAATAGATAACATATACCTTTCTCCGGCGATTCCGGTTCCAGAACAGACCATTTTTTTGCCGATATCATCGAGTAGCTGTATTAACAATTCGACCGATGTAATTACTACTTCTAGTTCGATCTCAACTTTTCCGTCAGGTGTATGAGCCTATGGAGAGAGAAATAAGATTAATTACATTTCATTACTATGGCTAGCTTCAATGTAATTACATCTAATTAGGTATCAGAGCCTGTAGTACTTACGAGTTTACTTTACAAATGATAAAAAATTCTTACTGTGACGGAGAGATCATTATACAGTACCAGACGCAGTCGCTGGGACTGCGTATACGCATCCACTTGTGAAAAAAAACACTGTTGTTACTCCTGTGGTTGGTTGACCAGGACCATCCTTCCGGTAGTACTATCACCGTCTTCAAATTCTGTAAAACATCGTCAATAATAAAAGGCTGCTGAAATGCGTCGTCGTCGTTTTCACGGCCAAGAGCTTCGTAATCCATTTCCAATCCGGGATCGAGGGCTTCCTGTAATAATAATAGCCATTTAACACGAGGAAAAACACTTTTAACATTCTTTCCGTCTTGACGTTTTTTCAATTCCTCATAAAGTAAATATTGTTTTCATTAACGTTTAGATTTGGACTTTTTTGTCAGTAAACTCTGAATATATTAAAACGTTCACAAAAGTGATCAAGAAAAAATGTCACCATTTTTGCTACCTCATAGACAAAGCTTTGTTTTCACGAAAACAAAATTTTCCGAGATTTTCATGCCAGTATGTTTAGAATCACCTAAAACGACGAGAGAAATGGTTTAGAAAATGTGTCTGTGTGTGTGTGTATGCGCGCGCGCGTGCGTGTGTGTGTGTGTGTTCCAGGGACCGGAAATTCAATCGGCGATAACTCGCGAATGGCACGATTGATCGAGCTTAAATTTGGCACGCAAGTAGAGTATTAATTCCTCTTCAATTGCTGTAATTTTGAAGACAATATATCTATGTATACTGATTTTATAGAATTTTTAATTTTTTTGAAAAATGTCGTATACTCTCTAACTTTCGTAGAAGTTCGCTGATCTGGCTAAATAGTTCTTTATAACTAGAGAGACGATAAATACTGTTTGGTATTGAATTTCGACAAAATCAGTAAAGCGGTTCGGATTTTATAGAATTTTGAATTTTTGTAAAAAATCATTATTTTGCTATAAATCGCGTCGAATCTCAGCAAATTAACTGAAATTTTCTACAAACGAAAAATAACATACAGCCCTATTGTGTACCAATTTTGGTGGTGATCGGTCAAGTCGTTCAAATTTTACACCATTTTCAATATTCGAAAACATAGCGATTTTCGCTATAACATCCGCAAAAGTTAATAAAAAAAAACAAAAGTTTGTGCCTAATAAAAATGAGATTTTCCAGTGATTTATTCATTTATTCAAAACAAGGATGCAAAGTAGAACCTTGCACATTGCTTCCTCATTAAATTTTGCTCTTTACAAAGCTTCCTCTATCAGGAAGCCAAAATCTGTTACAATACTTCTTCGCAGAGGTTGCTATGTAAAGTGCAAAATTTAATGAGGAAGCAATGTGCAAGGTTCTACTTTGCATCCTTGTTATTTTCAATAATAATTACCTGCAAATCCATGCTTGATTCAGAACTGGTTTATAATAAGTGATCAGCAAAGCCGGTAGTGTCCATCAAATAGTCGGCAGTTCCACAAATAGATGTGGTTTCAGAAGCGATTATTTCCTGATCAATCGTACTCTCACTATCCATGGCAAGGGCTTCGACAGCAGTCTAATCTCCAGCGTCAAACGCAAGTCCATTCTCATTGGTCGAAGCAGGTTCGACATTTTCCTGTAAATATACAATTAATTAGGTTTGATGAAATAGTTGTTATTAAAGACGTACCCGAAGTGTGGAAATGAATTCCGCAAATGTATGAAATGAACATTTTTGAAAGTTTTGACTGGATCCAATTTTGTTCTCTACTTTTTTTAGGTTCTTTTGATGAAGTTAGATTACGTTCTTTAGATTCTTTGGAGTATAACAATTGTATGTATTGTGTATAACTATATATGCAGTTGTTGTACCAATTAAAGATTATAATATACAGAAAAACATTTCATGTAGTAAAGTTGTGCAGATTGCAAACATTACCTTGTTTGGGTTCGCTGTAGGTACAGCATTTGGCGTAAGCTTTGGTTTGTCACGTAGAAGTACATGCTCTGTGCCATCCTTCAATATTGTCCCGTCTACTCTAATGATATCGTCATCGTTGAAATGCACCTCACAGATAAAATCTGTTGCTAAAAGGTTTTGACCTAAAGCGTTAGAACACTTCCTCAAAGAATTGTTTCTCTATAACAAAAATACAAATAGAAAAAATTTAGTTTAGCATTAACTATATTCTATACAGAAAAACAGTTGCAGCGTTGCACATGTCTCCCTTGTTCTGCACCTATCGCAGACACAAACGCACACACCCACGTACACTCAAAGCTTTCTACATTAAAGGAGCTTAGTCACCTAAAAAAAGGTATGTAGAAAAAAAATCTTCAAGTGATACCCTTCTTTCAAAAAATATTATATTTAAAGTACATAACAAGCATTATAATTCCTTGTGAGATAATGAAAAGTTAAAATTTTCACGTGTCATACCATTCGGATCAAACCAGTGAATCAGTTTTATTGTTCAATGTCTTATTTAATCTGTCAAACAGTGCATTCTAGATTGAATATAGCAATTTTTATTACAAGTTTTTATGACATAGCTATGAGTTTCAATGTGTAAATAAATCTGTCTCTATTAAAAAATCACAGAACAATCAGTTACAGTCTAATTTGGTACAAATCTAATTTTCCAGCATTGCTATATTCAATTCAGAATGTACTCTTTGACAAACAAAAAAAGACATCGAATACTAAAACTGGTTGACCGCCTTGGTCTGAAAGCTACGACAGGTTAAAATGTTTACTTTTGACTTTATACCATTCTTGTGCACTGCAGGTTTCACAAAATTGTAGAATAATAATGTTCATTATGTAGTTAACGAGGTTTGAATGTGACATTTTTTAAGAGAAAGGTTTCACTTAACCTTTTTCTCGCTTATGATATTCAATCATAATGTTTTCAACGGATCGAAGTGAATACAAAAGTGTGAAAGTCCATCAACAAAAACCAAGTGTACGCATATGAAAAAAAATGTTATTACCTTTGGAATGCTGAAAAATGTTAGTGGACGCAATCCCTGGGCTCGACAGTCCTTCCGGTTCCTGTAAGTTCCTGTTGGACAGGACTCTACTGCGCAGATCTTCACCATTCTGTTCAAAACAAAATATTTGTTTAGAAAATAATAATAACATTATGTGAAAAATACAAAAAACATTTTCATTAACTGAAATGGAAAGTTTAAAATCGAGGTTATGTGCCAAAAAGGCAGATCTACGGACCGTCACAAAAAACACTCAACCGCATTCAATAACAATGATGGCTGGTGTGGCTTCCTTCACAACATCGTCAAAGAATCAAGCGATAACTTCACTTTGGGCTCTGATCGATCAAAGCGACGCTCCTGGCAATTTTCAAAACAACTTGCGGATGTTTCATCGACCATATTGTCGGATCTCTCCCCATAAGCGTTCGGCCTCCTGTACTCTAGTCTCCATGGTCATTGGCAATCAAATCGCCCGCGGCGAATGCACCGCCCAACTGCGCCATACCGTTCCGCCGCAGCACAACCCGAGCGCCACTGATCAGCTACACTCGATCCATCGATCGATGCGCAAGCGCCGTAATGTTCAGAAGCCGAGGAATCCCGAGGATCTCCGAGCAGGACCGAAGAGATCGCAGAAGAAGACGGACGATATTTTTCTCACTTCGAGCCCTGCCGTCATCGCGACCCGTGTGATAAAGAGTGTGTGATAAAGATCGACCGGGGGTGTTGTCCCCGGTGCTGCTTTTGAGTGTCTGTGAGAGATTTTGAGTAAGTAATTTTTATAATATTTTTAGTCCCCATTTTGCTCCACCAGCCCCGTATTTTTCGACAGGAGGCAAGGCTATCACCAACCATTGTCCACCATAACTAAACTTTTTTTTTTTTTTTTTCACCAACAGCGAAAATATACAAACGATAATTGACATTCAATTTTACGCGTCTCACTTCGCGCTAAACAAACTCAACGCGTAAAAGGTACTATCATTAATCAATATTATCTACGCTAAATTCGCTATCCACCAAAGGTAAGAGTTAGTATTAAGGATCCTTTATTTCAGCGTGTTTCACTTCTGCGTGCGAAATCTGACAACGCTTTAGGAATTCGTTGCGCGAACGACACGTGTCAAACATTAGTCAGAAGACGGGTTTCGAGAAAAATAACTCTCCTCTTGCGAAAATATATCGGTTAACCCCTTTGTTGGGTTCTCATCGCCTTACAACTCGCTAACAACTTCTCTACTATCCACTCTTTAATCGGGACCTCTTTTCTTTTTCCCTTTCCTAATCACTTCACGTGTTTAAACCCCCTAAAAAAAATATATATATATATATACGAATTTTCGATTTATCTTCGCATTTTGTTTATTTCCCTCTTTCCAAAAAAAAAAATTATATATATTTATATATACACATGTATATAAAATAAAATAAAATAGAAAAGATAAATAAATAAATATTTCTTGTGCCAGAGAAATTATTTTGCTTTCCGTTCGTTCTATCTATTTTTGATTCTTTATCTCATCTCGCCGCATTTATTTAGGCTTTGCGTTGCTTTTTATGAAACATTAAAGCCCTTACACCAATTTGCGCCCTACTAAACAACTCTGCCCTCCTTTAACCACCATTTCCTTTACTTCTCAAGAATTCTTTTCTTCCCTTCCTGCTTCCACGATGTTACCCAACTTCCGCGCGCAATCGCCACGATTTCGAGTTAATGGGCAGGGCCCGTTCCAGGCGCAACCCGAATTAGGTATTAATTCTAACAGGGCGCTGACCCCTGATGCGTCGGTAATTTTAGACAACGATGATCGTCGTAATGTAATTTCACCCGAGGGTGCAGTTGGACCACCACCAGATAGTGCTGGCCCTTCTCTTGCACCAAATCTTCACACCCTCGATTCCTAAGGCAGTCGATCTGCATTCAGTCCTCGCCCATTCCAAAACCACCCCTCTAATCACACACGAAATCAAATCCCTTCTCCTTGCGAACCTAACTGGAACAACCATCCCTCCAACCAAAATCATCGACACGACGACCGATCCCAATATCCGGTAAACTCTCCCTCACAATTTAGTAACAGGACTAGTCGTCGTTAGCGCAGAATTCACTCGAATTCCGATCCTGACTCACGCCAAGAAGATTTCGAAATCTGTGCCCGTAACAGAAATAACGTGCGCGGTGACACCGACTGGCTGACCAAAGCCTTGATCCCTATCACAGAATTCGACAGGAAAAATCTCCCGGTCGAAGACTTTATAGGCGATGTACAATTTGCGATGGAAACTCTTAAACCGGAAGACCTGGGTAAATTCCAGTATCTCTTATTTAAGAAATTGTGAGGGGACGCTCGCCGTCAAATTCACCCTAAACGTGGAAGCTATCGGTCGATTGCTGAACTCCTCGGGGATCTACGTACCCTTTATTCTACAAAAAGGGGGACGCTAACTCTTAAACTCGAGCTACCTAACATTGCGCAAGGTTCCAAAGAAACAATAAGTAGTTATGCCGCCAGAGTTAAGGAAATTGGCGGAATTCTTGACCGTCGTGTTCGTGAAGACCGACACCAAGAAAACCCCCAAATAATTTTGGTACTGCACGATGAAAATCGCTCCACCGTACTCGAGTGTTTTGTCAAGGTTTATATGACGAACTTCCGAGCTATGTTTGGAGTAAACAACCACGCAATATCGAGAAGGCGATTTCCTATGCCTATGAGGCGGAGGAATTAATACGCAACCGCGCTATTATAAATGCTAATCGCGCGAAATTCGATGTCTCTGCCGAGGGCGAACGATGCCTCGAAACCGAGTCCGACCATTGTGACCCCGGTGTTTCCTCGGATTCCCATGAAAATTCATTAAAATCTGTTTTACGCGACTCTTAACGGACTCGGTCTAGTAACTCTTCTACTAGAGTTCGTTATGCCAGTTCTACTCCGCTAGAAATCGTCTGCTATTATTGCAAAAAACGCGGTCACGTAATCGATGATTGTTACACCCTACAAAATCGAAAGTGGCACGAAAATCAAGAGCGCAAATCTCGTGAAAGGAACCGCGACTCCTCCCGTTCACGACAAAACTATCATGAGCCACGCGACGCGTATAATTCGGACAGTAGTATTTCGCCAGATCGCCCCCAAAAACGCACACGTGACTTTTCGCGAGAAAATTATCTCAGTCGTCAAGAGAGAGAGAGAAAGAGAGAGTTTCCGCACTCGCTACGATAACTTCGGTAGAAATTCCCCTCGCTATAATCGCAACAATTCGAGATCTCGTCGTGAAAACTATGGTAGGGATGGTCCACGTTCACGCGTCCATAATTCTTATCGAGAAAACCCTCGTTCGCGTCGCGATAGCCACAATACAGACGTCTCTCGATCGCGACGTGACACCTCCGATAGAGAAGAGCAGCGTCCTAAGCGTAACGAAGTCATTAACGAAAAATCTATTAAAAAAAACAAAAACACGTAACTCGAAACTCGCGATATCCCCGCGACAAATCCGAGGATTCTCGTGATAATCGTCACAGTCGTGAACGCGATAGGTCTCGCTCTCAATCTAGAGAACGCAATCGAGACTACCGTGGAACCAACGAAAAAATTTAAAAAAAGGATGAAAAGTAGAACTTTGTACATTGCTTCCTCATTAAATTTTGCTCTTTACATAGCAACTTTTACGAGGAAGTATTGTAACTGATTTTGGCTTCCTCATAGAGGAAGCTTTGTCAAAAGCAAAATTTAATGAGGAAGCAATATGCAAAGTTCTACTTTGCATCCATGTTTTGAATAAATGAATAAATAACCGGCACATCTCATTTTTATTAGGCACGAACTTTTGTTTTACTTTAGTAACTTCCGCGAAGGATATAGCGAAAACCGCTATTTTTTCAAATATTCAAAATGGTGTAATATTTGAACGACTTTACCGATCACCACCAAATTTGGTACACAGTAGGACTGTATGTTATTTTTTGTTTATAGAACATTTCAGTTAATTTGCTGAAATTCGACGCGATTTATAGCAAAATTCTTATTTTTTACAAAAATTCAAAATTCTATAAAATCTGAACCGCTTGACCGATTTTGTCGAAATTCAATACCAAACAGCATTTAATAGCTCTCTAGTTATAAAGAACCATTTAGCCATATCGGCGAAGTTTTACGAAAGGTAGAGAGTATACGACATTTTTCAAAAAAATTAAAAAATCTATAAAATCAGTATACAAAGATACATTTTCTCAAAAATTATAGCAATTGAAGAGGAATTAATACTCTACTTGCGTACCAAATTCGAGCTCAATCGATCGTGCCATACACGAGTTAACGACGATTGAATTTTCGGTCCTTGAAACACACACACACACACATACACACATACGGACACATTTTCTAAACCACTTTGCTCGACGTTTTAGGTGATTCTAAGCATACTGACATGAAAGTCTCGAAAAAAAATGTTTTCATGAAAACAAAGCTTCCTCGATGAGGAAGCAAAATGCTGAAATTCACATAATAAAATTTGACGAAGCAGACGATGTATGTCACAAAAAAAACATTCCGTCTGCCAACCTGAAAAAGTTACCACCCAGTGAAAATGGACCAGGTTCTATTCTATTTCCTGCCCCATTGCCACCACTGACTTTTGATTTGAATATGAAGTTAAAGAAGACTTCTATACTGGAAATGCAAGAGGACCTCATCTACTTTTGGGGTACACATCTGTGGCACGTAACCCATGGACAGACAAGCAAACGAGATTATCACAATATTGCCATGAGTATCGTTGCAACATATTCCACTCTGGGTGGAGGATCAAAGACATGTGTACGACATGCAATAGTATTTTTTCCTTTTATATTATATTCTCTGTCTAATTTTTCTTTCTTCTAGGAGGATTGTTCAAACGCAGTTACGTGTTTGGATAAGAAATCATCGAGCAAATTATAAATAAAGCTTGAAAAGAGGGATTATTCCGGAAGAGTAAAGCCGCTTGTTCAATGTGTACTCCTTGGTACACCGGAAACGTAAACACTTTTTACCAAATATTCTGTCACTTGATACGATAATACATACTAAAGAAATCTTGTGTTTACAGATCTGCATCAACAGACAGTAGTATAAGAAACGCTTAGCAAGAGTAAGAAAAAAAACAACGATCTAAACGCGCCATACGTCAAGAGACTTTTCAAAATTACACTGACGCCACGAAGAGCGTTCATCAAATAAGAAGCTGCTTCAATATGTGCAGTACTTAATGAGTATTCTGGATTTGGAGAATATGAAATGATACGATTCGTTTAAAAAACAACAATAAAAAATATTTTTTAGATGATGTTCGAGATATTGACTTTGAAAAAAATGACCATGGATGTCTTATTCGACAATATCAACATCATGATTAAGGAGCTGTCAAAAAGCTTTTCTGTTGCGGGAAATACCGAGGAGTCAAAAAGTTGATATTGACTAATCTGTACGATGCATTCACAAAAAACAAGGCGAAAGTACATATTTCGGCCCTATTTATAGTTAAGGAGGTTCGTTCTTTTTATCGATTGGAAGTTGAAGATGTTTTATTTACAATTTACAGTATGGTTGTCTCGTACAATTGATTACTTTTTTTACAGATGATGGTATCGACTGAGAACCTGATTACGATAAAAGATGATTCTCCGCGCATCGTGCTATACATCGCGGAGGAGGGAGTTGTAGCGGCATACCTCGTTGCTGTGAGGATATGCGCATAACAGTACCCGAACCAACAGTCGAGACGAATATCGCGTGTCTCATGACTTAATACTACGCATGGCATACGGATTACCCCAAAGCATATTCAAATGTATTGAAGTATATCGACAATGAGGTGTTCGTAACGGACATTAAACTGAAACCTGCTTTATTAAAGTTTATCCGCACGCGAGATAATATCTTTTATGAAAGAACAGAGCTAAACAGAAGGAGATTTATATTAGTTAAAAGCTGTACATTATAACAATGAACATTGTTAAAATAATTCGTTTCCTTTATCTGATGACCATCCGCAATTCTAATTAAAGTTCATTTTATTTACACGCTTTATGTGCACTAATGGGCATGACACGACTTTACCTATTTAAAACGTGTTAAACAATAATACGGTCGTAACGTGTTAAATTATAACACGGCTGTTAAATTATAAAACGTCTTAAATTACATTACGTTTTAAACGTACAAAAACGCGTCATTCACATTAATGCACTTAAAGTGCATAAATTTAACTCACTTGCATTTGCAGTGAAGTATGTTCGTTTGATCGAGTAATGATATTTACAAGTATCGTCCTCACGATTACAAGCTGGATAGTTAGAGAAACGATTTTTCATTCTTTACTAATATTTTAATGATGTAAACATAAGGACTCAATTGACTGGTATCTTCTGTAAAGGATAGAAGCCACTTTTACAACGAAATGCGCGCTACTAAAATGATAAAAGAGCCGTTGAATCAAATTCGTCGCAACTAGCCCTAATCGGTTTATTATGAAATTTCGTGAAAATTAGCGAATCCCTAGTCACCGTACTGCTGACTACGCTAATATGCAGAACTTTCTTCTAGGCTGCTGCAGTTGAGGCACGCCTTGCGCTAACTACTTAGCAGTGTCAGAATCACGCTTGATGTAACGCTCCCAATTTCAACTTGAGTGTGTAATTGAATATTGAAATTGAGCGTACTGTCCGTCGCCCGAGTGAAATGAGGGTCGCATTCACAGGAATCGGGAATTACCTACCCGCTAGGGATGTGCACGCGCTCGCTCAAACTGGCTTAAACTCACTTACGAGCCATCAAACGCACGTGACCAACTTGTGTTACAATACAGCGAATACCATCTCAAAATTTTGTGCACAGAATATGCCTCGACTAATCATTCGAATCGTATGAAACTTTTTTTATATATGCAGAGATGCGGCATACATTGCGCTCAACTAAAATATTTGGTGCACGGTGCTTGTGAGGTGTAAAATAAAATAAAATGTATTATCACAATGGAAAGGGATGGAGGCTTCAGCGTTCAGCCGACTCAGAGTTTTTCAGTTATTGTGCTTTCTAGAATTATTTCCTGCAAAAATACCAAGTTGACAATCATGCAGATTATTCAAGAAGTTCATTTTTGATATTTATTCATGCGATTTTTTGTTTATTTAGTCGTATTTTATCTACAAAAATTTTGTAATTTCTTTTTTCGCCACGGCGCTACGTATGCATGCGCTTGATAGCACTTGAGGCATACTCGTGAAACTTGGCACATATTCAAGCTTTGTATCGAGCAAAGTAAGATTTAGTCGACATCATAATTTGGAAAGTCTGTGTCGTTTAGTGTTGCTTCATAGCATTCCAGTACACTAAATACAATAAATGCAAGCTGAGTGAATGTGACTCATCAACCGTTATGAAAAGTAAAAGAACCAACTGCAAAAAACTGCGTATAAGGGTTACATGTTGAGTCGCGTCGTGGTCGAGATCGTCCTCATTGGCCTTTTGAGAGGACAGTCTGTTGCGCCATATACAAAAGTCGAAACGATGTACTGCGACGAAGCGACCGTCGCACCCTTTGGATCCTCAGGAAACTTCGATATTCGAAGCGATGCGGAATTACCGACGGTAACCGTTGACGTGAGTCATCGACGACCGTTGGTAAGAGAGCTGGCCTACGTGACAATTATCATATACGCCAGGCCGAATAGTCGTTAGACAGGATGAGTAGCTGAAAAGCAAACAAAAAATAGAGAGGTGGGGAGAGTCGAGCGGCCGGTCGGACGATTAGAGCCCACGCGTATCTCGAGGACTTACCCAAGAACCACGGAACCGACCGGTACTTACCTTGCGAGCGAGAAGTTATCGGTAGACCGCAAAGTAAACCTCTCATAGTTGAACGGAGATAAAAGAATAAAACGCAATCCAAGGCATCAAATGGTGCATGCGCAGGCTGAGATTGATTTGGTATAGAAAGAGTTACGGTATAAAGTCGATGGAGAAGAGATGGGAGTCAACATAAAAGTGAAACGTACTTTTATTTAAATGCGAGTGTGCTGTAACGTAGTGTTTTTCTGCACACCTCATTACTGCTATCGAAAGCCTTATTTTAAATAACTGGCACACCGTCCGCTATCGCGCTCTCTCCAGGGCGAAGAATTAGAGTTAAGTTAGGTTAAGAACCGTTCTTGTATTGATTTTGTGTGCTTGTGCGTTAGATATAAGAGACATTTTGTAAGGTCCGACCTCACTGATCTCACAAGATGTCAACCACCGTTGGAATGAGCCTGAGGGGTCTGCGTCTTCGTTCGCTGACAACCTGCTGTCCCGTGTTCCCAGGGACAGCATTAATCCCGCAGGACGTGAGGAACCTGCGGGGTGGTATTAGTCCTCACCATTACGAGGAGTGGACGCTGAGTGGAGGTTGGATTGTTCGGCGAGATCGTCCACCTCGTCAACAAAAATCCAAAAATTTCAGGCAGAGGGCAACGGATGGACGCAAGCTTACCACCGTCGCCCCCGTTCGGCACGCTTAGAGCTAGGGACCTCCACCGTTTAAACGCCAACTTGAGGGAAGTTGAGGTACGCGATGCTTGGTGGGAAATCTCCTACATTCCCCGGAGCAGCCCCTGGATTCTCTCTAGATCCAAGGACGCTATGATGTCCCGGTACCAGATCCATCCCGCGGCGCTCTCGAGGCGTGAAGTGGCACCTCTACTATCTGAGATGACCACGGGATCTGCGGAAGAGCAGCGTTGACCGGTACACATTCATACATTCTTCAATTCTCGATGAGCGAGAAGCCCTTACGAATAAGGAGAGATCACGCTCTAATCCTTCGAGTGATCATTTATCAGTTTGCAAATAATAAGCTGAATAAATTTATTTCGCTGTCGGGTATGGAGAACTCCACAACATTTTATTAGTTAGAGTCAGTGTAACGAAGAGCAGAAATGAGCGACGACTTCTGATGAAGAAGAGAGACGATCGGCACGCATCGTTAAATTTCGCCAATCGAGGGCCGAAAGTGGGGATTAGTTGTCCTAGTTGTCGCCGGACGAAGGACAATCAAGAGATTTCTTCGCGATTACCTATGATCAACAACGGACGTGTCGTAGTGGTTTCCGTAATTTAGAAGATCGGAGTCAGCTACCAGACTTCCTGGAGAGGATTGAGAGGAGCGTCTAGGATCAGAACCAGTGAGGGCCGTGAGTACCCGTATCCCGGGCTTTGTTTTGTCGAATGCGGAGCTGTGTATGAAAATTTTGTAATTTGTCGGATTCTTAAAAATCAATTTATTATCGAGTGAGTTACTCGTGTAGAGTAAGGCCCTGGAAGAGAGGCAGGAGTCGCGAAGGTGCTACTTGTCTCGATTTGTCTTTGTGCTGTCTAGTAACCGTAGGAATTGTATTGTAAATTTGTGGTATGGATGTTCGTAAGTTCTGAGGTAATGAGTCGGACCCTACGTTAATTTGGACCCGAATTATTGCTTAACGAGAAGATTCCTTTTCAGTTTGTTGATTCAATTAGTCAGATTTAGTTCACGAGAATTTAGTTAGATATTTCCCGAGATTGCCGTGCTGTCGTACCGGACTCAGTCTTCTTGGAGCATACCGGCGTTTCAGTATTGCCGTGGTAAGCCTGATTTCGGGAAAAGAATGTTCCAAAAAGAATTGAGTTTTCGAAAGAACTATCGTAAGTTAGAATTGAGTGGACGAGACAAGTATTAATCTGATCGTTATTCGCGCTGTCGCATTACGAGATTGTTCCTACGAGGACTAAGCAACTGTAATATTAATCCCCAGCCGATTCTTAAAAGAGAGAGAGAGAGCGATCGCAAGTCTCGTCGTAGGATTTCATTTTTTGTTATTCGCCATATTCAAAAGTGAAAACATCTTTCGTTAGCTAGAAGATTAGCTAGAAGTTAGCTAGAAGAAGAGGTAGAAAGCTCTCCTCTATTCGAATCGTCGAGCGAGCAGGTCGCGTTTTCGGGAGAATATCGACCGGAACGAATTATAAACCATAATCGATTGAGCAATTGCGAATCTGTGCATAAGAAATCAGAGGAGATTGCATGCTAGGATAAGCTAGGATAGTGTATGAAGCATTGACATAGAAAAAGCGAATTAGATAATAAGTAATTATTTATTTATGTTGTTGAGGTATCGGCGAATGACGGCTTTTTAAGTTTTTTTTGGTTTTAAAACTTTACGTTTCGCCCTGATCAGGGCCTCTTCAGAATTTTATTATACACTGTACATAGAAAAAAATATATAAAAATAATATTTGTATAAAAAAATATAAAAATAATATTTGTTGTGTGCGCATTATCAATTACAATGTTATTGGGGTGTTTTTAAATTAGTGTTTTGTTTTTATTGTTTATTATTAATATTGCGGTATTGTGGGAGAAGAAAAACTTACTATATTGTATTAATAATATGGTTGTCATGGCTCTCCGGTCAAATAGGTTATGTTGTACCGTTTATCTGTGAGGTGTGAATGTTTTGTTTAATAATACTTTTAGTTATTGAACCATCATACTATAAAAGAATTATACAAGAAATGATTAAAATCAAATCAGACAAAAATGCAATAAATTATAGAACTGATATAATTAATCTTAGCATCATATATAACGCTTTAATTTAAACACCACATTCATATCACCAATCCATACCACCAATAGAAACCCACCATTAACAATTCCGCAATAAAAACCCACCTTCAAGCATTCAAATCCACCCAATAATATAACTGACAAACATCAAGATGTGACAACACATAGACCGAACTCTCTGGTCAAAACACATAATAAAATCATGTTAATAACATAAAACAACTAACCACAACAAAACAGGTATAAATACACACCATACAACATACAAAATCTTTAAAATAATCAGTATTATTAAACGAAACATTCACACCACACAGATAAACGGTACAACATAACCTATTTGACCGGAGAGCCATGACAACCATATTATTAATACAATATAGTAAGTTTTTCTTCTCCCACAATACCGCAATATTAATAATAAACAATAAAAACAAAACACTAATTTAAAAACAGCCCAACAACATTGTAATTGATAATGCGCACACAACAAACATTATTTTTATATTTTTTTATACAAATATTATTTTTATATATTTTTTTCTATGTACAGTGTATAATAAAATTCTGAAGAGGCCCTGATCAGGGCGACACGTAAAGTTTTAAAACCAAAAAAAACTTAAAAAGCCGTCATTCGCCGATACCTCAACAACATACACCATTCTTACAACGGCTGAAACAACACCTCACCTTCGTAATTATTTATTGTTTGAGAAACCCGATCAAATACATGCGCGAGCATTACATCTTATCAGGTCCTATGTCCCTAAAGAGCAAATAATCACATAAAAAGCAAAGAATAAGTTGCATAGCATTATTTTCGAGTTTAGATTGTATCGGCGAGTGAGGTAGGAATAAACGTATTGCGACGGTAGATGGCACCGCGGAAGTTCATTAAATTTTTATCGATTCAAGATATATTTTTGAATATTCAGTTTGAAGAAATCCTGCTTTTACCTATAAAAACAGTTTAATTATTGATCTTTTCCCGGCTCGAGTTCAGAATCCTTTAAAATTTAATGTAATTGGCTAAATACTGTTACAGTACTAATGCTGAGGGTGGTACTGCACTATATATACTAGATGTAGAAACTGCAAGCGCAGGGTGTTAGCAAAATCACAAATTTTCATTTAGGCCTCATTAAGCGAAGAAGCAGAAAACGACGAAACAGGGTCAAAGGACGCTACTGATTCCGACGCTCGAGGACGTACGGAATCTGGAAGAGTGAGCGAGTAAGAAGTTATCGTTGTCCCGACATTTAGAGGTGCGGATCGTGAATTTTAGACGAGTAAATGAGGCACTAAGGCTCTTCGTAAGATCTCCGGACGGGATGGCGGCAGAATTACGATAAGTTTGGCCGCAATACTTAATGCTCGTCTCTGATAGTACGTTTCATGGGGAACTATATGTCTAACTATCTTAGTTTTCGAGATATTCAATTTAAAGATTTTAAGGGGATGCTGGAGCCGATTTTTCGTATACCCTATCTATTGTAAATAGGTGCTTTCGTAGTATACACTGTTCATCGTGAATACACTACATATATACATTAAATTTTCCAGGAATGTCATAAATCGCTTCCTGCTTCGGCTCCCGGTGAAATTATTGTTCAAGATATACAAGGAATGTGAAAAAATGTATATTGCTGAACCTTTTAAAAATCAATACGGCCGCTTGAGTGTCAAAAGATTTTTGGAGCAAGATCTAATCTTTTCTGGGGCTCAGATGTGTCATATCGAACTGGTCGCCAATTCTTTGAATATTCCTGAATCTTTCAAAATCATCGGAATGACGGTTACACAAACCAAATTCACGAATAGTGTATACTACGATTGCAAAGACTGTTTACTCTTGGCAGAGGATCAGAGTTGGTAAAGAAAAGCATGAATTCAGTTCGGTCAATAGGAAACAGGTGGCGCTATCTTTTACTTCTGCGTCATGATAGTCTAAACCCGACCCCGATAGGTGCGTAATTGGCCTTACGGGCAACTTGACCTGTATTGTGAGTAAATGCATAAGAGAGCAATGTGCTAGATTATACATTAGACGAGTTTCCTATTTCTTTCGATATACTATTGAATTTGCGCGAACTTTCAGTACTCTAGCGTTTTGTACATGAACTAAATGTTCGCACTAGCGAAAACGGCAATTAAAAAAAAATAGAAAGTCCTGTGGAAACGTAACCCTCTATTGATTTTTCCTAAACAGAAAATAATTGGGTGTTATTCTTTCTCAATACAAAATTGTAATAGTTATCGCAGGAAAAATAAAATTTCGGGGAATTATATTTTTTTCAGTACAAATTTATGGGGTACAGGTGCACTTGCTAGAGTCCCAGTGTCCGCAGCCAGATCCGAGCCCGACAATGTGTAGGGAAATTTCTTTTCATTTCGATTATTTTATTAAAAACGCGAGATTTTTGTTTAGTATATATTGTAAGATATATAACGGCGCAGCGTTATAATATTTTCCTCCCTCGGCCGGCTCGAAGGCCATGACACACCGCTCTTTGAACTTTTAAGCATTATTTTTAATAATTAATGCAAGCGATATTTTGTGTAGGAATTCCCTTCTTTTGCCCCCCCGCTGCTATGAATGCGTATTTGATTGCCACTTGGGATTGGAACAACGCCGAGGCATCAAGAATCAACGAGAGACACTACGACAGCCTAGGCAAAGTGACGTGGTGAGAGTGTGGGCTGGAAAAGGACAGAAGATCTGCCACGCCAGCCAACTGAGGAGTTCACGCCGCGTCACACGAGGAGCCTCCACTCGTGGGGACATATGTTGGAATGCGTCCCCCAACTGCGTGCGTGTACTCGCTACAACGATTGGCAGCGGCAATCGTAACAGCCCGCGGCGACCGTACTGCCCAACTGCGTTACACCGTTTTGCCGCAGCACCGCCCGAGCGCCACTGACCAGCCACACTCGATCCATAGATCAATGCCGAAACGCGTAGTATTCTCGAGCCGACAACTCCCGAGGATGCCCAAAAACCCCCGGAAGATCGAGGAAGAAGCCGGAGGACATGTTCCTCACTTCGAGCTCTGCCGTCGTCCCGACCCGTGTGATAAAGTGTGTGTGATAAAGAGTGACCGGGGGGTCCCCGGTGCTGCTTTTGAGTGTGTGTGAGAGATTTTGATTGAGTAATTTTTATAATATTTTTAGTCCCCGTCTTGCCCTCCCCCCCAGTATTTCTCGAGTTATTTTTCTTTTATCTTTTGTATCAAGAAGACCGGCTGCCACCACGTGGAGACCGGCGCCTCTGATTACAGCCATTTGTAGTGTGCTAATTTCGATTTGCAACAAATGAGAGTCTGAATTGCCTTTGGATATGTAAACAGATTTTGACGAGTTGCGAATTGAAGACAGAGTCATCTGATGGTACTTGATTCGATTTTTATGAGAGATCGTCAATAGCGATACAGAAGTGTGCTGATGTTGACAAGAAGCCAGTCGAACGCAGAGTCATTTGCTTTGACAGATGCTGATTTTTTACGAACGCCTTCGTCGACCTCACCTTTTAACAGAAGTGTGCTGAGTTCGACAGATAGTGAGTCGAACACAGACTCATCTGCAAGAAGCATGTGTTACTTTCTGGTAAAGAATTTCTTTTTTTCTTTTTTTTCCTCATTGACTCCGACATGCTTACAGAATTTGCATGGCTTTCATACGCGATTGAAGCATCTCCGACGCACAATTTGTTACATAGAATTGTGTTTTAAGGTTATTCCGATTGCGTATGGCCATGTTTTAGTTCCGCTGACAGACGCTGCAATTGTAGTGTGACTAGCCTTGCACGGCGCGCTCTGACACTGCAGTGCGGCTGACTGCACACAAAGCGCGCTGTAGTCAAATTCTGAACACTGCGTATGTTAGTCGGTAAATTAGATTAAGAAAATTTTAGTTCAAACTTAGTGGTGCTGGGCCACGGCATTTTAGAAATTCGCCTCCAGCATCCCCTTAAGAGGATGCTGGAGTCGATTAGGCGATTAGTAGTATTTACTACTCATCGTAAATATGCTACAAATATATTTCAACTTTTGCACGGAGGTAATAAAAACCTTCATGCTTCGGCGACCGGTCGAATTATCGTTCAAGACATAGAGCAAATGTTGAAAAAAAGTATATTCCTGAACCACTCAGGAGCCAATATGGCCGCTCGAGACGTCAAAAAGTTCGGTTAAAATAAGATATAAACGTTTCTGGGGCTCAGATGTGTCAAATCAGATCGGACGCCGAAGCACGAAGGTTTTTATTAAATCCCTGCAAAATTTGAAGTATATCTGTAGCATATTTACGATGAATAGTGTATATTACGAATTCGCCCAATCCAGTATCTCTTTAATATGGTTTGAAAATATGGACATTAATACGATTTTTGGGTGCCAGGATTTGACCGTGGATTTATCATTCTTGGACCAAGAGACATAACACCAACAACAATAACAATAATACTTTTTTCTACGGGGGGGGGTATCGCCCCCCCCCTCCTACACTTCACCGGGGTTCCGCCCCTGGACCCCCTCACCCCGCATCACGGCAATCGGCCCCGGCACCCTCACACGCACACGCACAATGAGAAAACGGCCGCGGCAACCGCCGCGTAGTGTATTCTGGGTAACGCAAATGGTCTGCTAATTCATGTTGTCAGGTGAATCAGGGAAATTCGATCGCCTTTCTGTTAATTACTACTTTGTTTGTCCATTTTCCTTTAATATCCATCTCTGGGCCCCCAAGCCTGGATTTTTTAAAGTCCCTCATGGGCGCGCAGCCGGAATATTCTTTAAGTCCCCTCATCCTGTCGGGAGACGCGTATTCCCATCAGGCGCGTCCTCGGGTTGCGGATAGAGGAACGCCCTCCCTGCTTGCAAAGGGCAGGGGTGAAATAAAATAGCCTCCGTAGACAGACACCACTCACAGAGGGCGGGAAACCGCTGTCTCTGTGCGACCATTCTGTTTCTCTCAGCCGCGGGGAATGCTGGACCTGGTCGGGTAGTGTACAGCGGCTGCTGCTGTCGGAGGCGGCGGTGCACCGAGCGAGCGTCGTCCGTTCGCGTTTTCCAGGACGACAAAGCGCAGGTCGGGCCTGTGAGTACACAAGGTCAGGGCCGGTTATCCGCGAGGATGCCGACCCTGTGAACGTGCCCGTTCCCGATCAACTGCGGCCCGCTCCTTTGTACACGATGTGTGGCAAACAAACAACAAACGAATGGCATCAACAAATAACAACGATAAAAGAAACAAGGTGAACGACAAGACGAGTGTGGTGTCCAGCGCCCCTAGGGGTGAAGTACCCTGCAACGAAGGAGAAGAGAGGGGAGACGAGCCCAACCTGGGACGTAACCCCTTTGACGCAATGTGCGTAGCGAAGGGCAACGGGGACAAGGCTGGCGAACGCCTTGTCGTCAGTAAAGACACAGGCGTGCGCTGCAGCGACACACTGGAGAAATTAGTGGACTTCGTGGCCAACCACAAGAACGTCCACAAGGATGTCAAGGATGTGACCCGTATTGTGGCCCGGCTTTGGAAAATGGCAAGGTGGGAGGCAACGGTGGTGACCCGCCTGCCCACACCGAAACAAAAAAAGGAGGGCACCACCGAAACCTCCCCCCCCCCCCATCGGCTGCCGCGAAACAGCACCAGCCGACGACGATTACCAAGAGGCCGAGGGAGTCCTCGGGGGAAACGAGCACCAACAGACGGCGCCCATCACCGACCCCCAGAACCCCCGAAGCCTGGACGGAGGTGGTGAAGAGGAGCAAGAAGGGAAGGGCCAATGCGGCCCCCGGCCCAGGAGCAGCATCCGCACTGTCACCAGCAACCTCCCGCCCCACGAAGACGAAAAAGAAGGCCCAGGCGAGAAGGGCGAACGTACCAACGGCTGCCAGCCCCAACAACAGGGGCCCGCCGAAAAAAAAATCCAAGGACGCAGAGACCGCCGAAAGAAATGGCCCAGCGGAGGAGACCCCGACAGGACGCCATCATCATGAAGAGCGCCGGAGACACCTCCCTGGGTAGCGTCCTGAAGGCGATGAGGACCGATCAGGAGCTGCAGGTGGTCGGGCGAGCGGTCACAAAGTTCCGGAGGACCGGAACAGGTGACCTCCTATTGACACTTGGAGGAAAAGAGGGCTCCACGCGACAAGAGTGCGCTGAGACCTTTAAAAAGTCATTGGGGCAAACGGCGACAGTCGCTGAAAGAACCCCAATGGCGGACTTGGAGGTGAGGAACCTGGACGGATTGACAATGGCGGAGGAAGTCAAGGAGTCCCTCACCAACGTAACAGGAGAGCAGGCACCTGTGACCGTCATACGCATCCGTCCGGCATACGGGCAGACACAGGTAGCATGGGTCCGCCTTCCCAGAGGCCAGTGCGAAAAAGTACTGGCAGCTGGGATATTGAGAATCGAGTGGGTTAACTGTAGGCCCGCCCGGTCGAGGCGATACTGCGGTGCTACCGGTTCTGGGGCAAGGAACACATCGCGGCAAAATATAAAGAGAAGGACCGGTCGAAAGACTGCAGACGATTCGGAAAGACCGGTCACTTCGCCAAGATGTGCCCAGACGCGATGGCTGGGAAGAAGAGGACAACGAACACCGGACCACCACCACCACCTCCACCATCACAATCACCAATACCAGCGGAGGAAACGGCAACGCCAATGGAGGTGACAGCGGCGCCGGCAGTGACGACGACCGACGAAGAGGAACGGCCAAGGCCAGGAACTGACGGAGGAGTCAGTGCCAGCTCCAACAGAACGCGACTCCTCCAGATCAACCTGAACCGGTGCCTGGCCGCACATGATCTCCTGACGCAGGATGTGAGGAAGAAGAGCATGGACGTGGCCATCATAAGTGAAACATATAGAGGAGGAGAGCAGCGGGGCGAATGGTGGCGCACGGACACCACCGGCCTTGCTGCAATCTGGGCCTGCGGGGGGACCCCGTTCGGAAAAACCCCCTGCAGGCGCAGAGATGGCTACGTCCATGGGGAAATAGGCGGTATACATATCTTCAGCTGCTACATCTCGCCCAATGAGCCCCTGCAGTACTTCGAACAGGCGCTTACTGGTCTAGTGAGGGAGGCTCGCACGCTGATCCACCTGGTAATTGCTGGCAACTTTAACGACTGGTCAACCCAGTGGGGGTCCCGAGTGACGAACACGCGTGGGAGAGCCCTCATAAACGCACTGGCGACGCTAGACATGGTACTCGGTAACGAGGGGAATGTCCCGACGTTCACGGGGGTGGGGGCGGCGTTCATCGTGGACATTACCTTTGTGTCCCCCACCCTCTATAAAGGACCACATAGCTGGAGAGTGAGCCAGGGGTACACCGGAAGCGACCATCAAGCAATCCTATTCGAGGTGTATCCCATCAAGAGGCTTATTCCGCGGGTGGCACGCAGACTAGGTGCCTCCCGCTGAAACATTCGGGACTTCGACGAAAACACCTTCGTCGAGGCACTGGGGCTAAGGCAGCCCGAACCTGCCGCTGTCCCCGGTGCCAATTCTCAAAACGCGAGTGCCACGGCTGATAAGCTAGCGCGTAGTGGCTCTCCAGAGCGTGCGATGCCTCCATGCGCACCAGTAGGGGGTGCGCCCGGGAACCACCTGTGTACTGGTGGAGCGACACCATCTCTGACCTGCGGAGACCGTGTCTCGCATCCCGACGCCAGTACACACGGGAAAGAAGAAGAAAAAACATAACACCCGATGCAGTTGAAGTGCTCCGCCTACAGCACGCAGAGGGAAAGCGTGCCCTGCGTCAGGAGATCAAGAAGAGGAAACGGCAGTGCTGGTCGGAACTCTGCTGGTCGGAACGAGCTGGACGCGGACCCATGGGGCAGAGCCTACAAGATTGCGGCGAAAAAAATCAAGCAGAGTCAGCCGGTGATGGAGAAAGAGGACATCGACCGGATTGTGGAAGGCCTCGTCCCCAGCGTCGGCCGGACTACCCTTGAACTGCGGGGGGATCAAGTGAACACGGCGGAGGAGATCCTCCCGGTGACGCAGAAGGAGGTCCTAGACGCGTGCCGGGGCTTCGGTGGAGCGAAAGCACTAGGATTCGATGGCATACCAACCTGCCCCTGAGGGGGGCCGTTAAGGCCTCACCTGCAATCTTCGCTGAAGCATACGACACGTGTCTACGCGGGGGCATCTTTTCGGGGAAATGGAAAAGGCAACGCCTGGTCCTGATCCAAAAACCCGGGAAACCCTTGGGTGATCCATCTTCGTATCGTCCGCTGTGTATGCTCGACACGGCGGGAAAGATCCTGGAGAAGATCATCCAGGGACGCCTCCGAGGGCATGTGGACCGTGACCTCGCGGGAAACCAGTATGGCTTTCGACCCGCGAGGTCATCCACCGACGCTGTGGAGGAGGTAAAGTGGCTGGCTCTGCAGTGCATCAGGGGTCCACCGAGACGGAGGCGGCTCTGCCTCATGGTCACGCTGGACATCAAGAACGCGTTCAACTCGGCCAGATGGGACAAAATCTGGGAGGCCCTCTATCGGGACTTCAAAGACCCGGGGTACCTGATGAGGATAATCGGCAGCTACCTGGGCGATAGAGTGCTGCTCGCAAAAACAACGGAGGGGGCCAGGGAATTCAACATCACCGCGGGCGTTCCACAGGGGTCAGTAATCGGCCCCGATCTGTGGAACGTTCTATACAATGGCCTACTCACGCTCCCCATGCCGGAGGGCTGGTGGCTGGTGGCGTAGGCGGACGACGTCGTGGGACTTATACCGGGCGTTGTCCCGGACGCCATAGCCAAAAACTATGAGAACATCATGGGCGCGGTCAACGGCTGGATGGAGTCGGTAGGCCTGTCCCTGGCCCTTCACAAGACGGAAGCAGTGCTCTTCACCGGGAAGAAGGTCAGGACGACCATGGAGTTGACTTTCCGTGGCTGCACGATAAGAACCAAGCCAGCCATCAGGTACCTTGGTGTGATGCTGGATCAGCGGCTCAACTTCAAGGAGCATCTCAGGTCCGTCGGAGAAAAGGCAACAACAACAGTGGGCGGGATCGCGAGGATACTGCCCAACATCGGTGGCCCGCGTGGACCGAGGCGGCGAGTACTCACGTCAGTGAGCTTGTCGATTCTGCTCTGCGGCCCCGGTGTGGGCCGAGCAGACCCGTATTCCCGCGTACCTGAGATAAGTAACCCCAGCACATAGGACGGGCGCACTTAGGGTCGCATGCGCCTACCGGATGATATCCGGCGAGGCGATCCAGGTTATCGCTGGCTTGCCACCCCTGGATCTGTTCGCCGAGGAGCGCATGCGACTTTATATAAGGAAGAAAGCCCCGAACAACGGAGAAGGAGCGGGGGCCGAAGTCGCTGAGCCAGCAGCAACGGAGAGGGCCGTAACTCTACGGCGGTGGCAGGGGAGATGGAATGGATCCAGCAAAGAACGCTGGACACATCGCCTGATCCCCAACATCGAGCCTTGGATCACCAGACAACATGGGCAAGTAAATTACTTCCTCACCTAGATACTCTCGGGACACGGGGGGTTCCGGGGGTACTTAAACTGGATAGGGGCAGAAACATCACTTGACTACCCCGTATGACCGGGGATCCAAGAAACAGCGGAGCACGTTCTGCTCGACTGCCCCCGGTTCGAGCAGAACAGAGGAGAATGGGAGCGCAGCAGCGGCACTCGCACCACCATCGAGAGCTTCGTCCCGACAATGCTGCGATCCGAGGCTCTGTGGGATGCCGGCTGCGCACTAGCGGCTGGCATCATGCAGGTGCTCCACGCTGAAAAAGAAGCCATGAGGCCCAGAAGGAAACGTCCACCACCAGCACTGACCGACCGGCCAGAAGGAGGGATGGTGGAGGGATAAACGAAAGTCGTCGGCAATGCTGAACCTCCACCCCCCCACGAAGCAATGACGAGAGTCGGTCCGGCGGGGGGGGGGGGGGGGGGTAACAACAGGATCGACTAGAGGAGTTTTTTTAGTGGGTAGCACGGAAGTGTAGTCTCACACTACCCGCGGTTCTCTTCCGCGGGTGCTCGTAACGAGTGTTCTCTCCTCGATTAATAAAAAAAAGGCCCTCATGAGCCGCTGAACCCCAAAATTTCTAATTCTGCCATGGGCCGACAAGCCTGAATTTTTCCAAGTCCCTGATGGGCCTCCAAGCCTGGATTTTTTCAAATCCTTCATCGGTCCAACAGCTTGAATTTTTCCAAGTCCCTAAAGGGACTTTTTTCACAAGTTCTTCTAAGTTCCCAAAATCATTATTATTATTGCTGTTGTTGTTGTTATGTCTCGGTCCAAGAAGAATAAATCCATGGTCAAATCCTGGCGCTCGGATCTCGGAAATTAAAATAGTTAGGCATGTTACGTCTCGAGGTAACGAGACATTGAAATGGAATATATTTTTTGGGAGTTCTTGTTCGATTAAGAGTTGAAACTCAAATTTCGCATTGATACACGCGTTTAATCTTTATTAGAAGAAGGAAATTCAACAGTTTAAATTAATCAATTGAATAGGGAAAAAACTTCTTATTTATCGCCGTTTACGATAATTACTAAATAATATAAATCAAGTTTATGATAAAAAGTTAGGCTAATGAGCCTTCGATAATTTGTTTTTATTCCATGTTTCTTGTTTGATTAAAGACTAATGAAATAAAAGTTTGATAGAATGAAGAAGGTGTGAATAAGATTTTAAGTGGGGGTTTTGGGAATCGTGGGACTGCTAACCATGCACTGCACATGCGGACAGCGAAACTGCACAAAAGTGAAAACGGGATTTGGCAGATATTGGATATACATCCGGCGCGACTGGATAGTCAGCGTCTGAAGGTGTTCTTCATGTAAAGAACACAAAATTACAATATTGTGGGAATATGGAGTTTAGAAAAAGCGTTAGGACTTCGAAAATTCATTGTAATGATAGGATAAAATGTGTATTAATTATATTAGGAAAAATAGCCGGGACGAAACAAAGCATATAGTTCATATGAACTTTTTGTTCCTCATGAAAAGTACTATCAGAAACAAGCATCAAATATTGCGGCCAAACTTATGGTTATATCCCCGGGTTGACTGCCAAGTGCCGGAGGCTCTCGCTGCGACGTTGGAGTGTCGACGCGAGCGCCATTTACGGTGGGATGGCGCAAGAGACCGAGTAGATAGGGAGCGACGGGACTTTAGGAAAAGAGGGAGGGACTTGATACGCTGTGTATAAAACCGAGAATGTTTAATAGGATGGTAATAAGGTCCAGAAGGTACGGACGTTCGAAAAGATAAGGTGTAGACAACGGATCGGCTCTAGCTTTGCGACAACGACCGAGAGAAGGAGATAGCGAGAAACTTGGAGTGTGAAAATGAAAAAGCAGGCGATGGAGTGAGTTGCGGCTTCTGGCGCCACACTATATAACTAGAGAGCGACTAAGGATCTTACGCATGTAAATAGAAATCGGCCGCAAAAGTGAAGGAGAGAAGCACGCACAAAAAATCCCAGAACATTGCAAGCGAGATGTGACAGGTGCCGAAAGATTCTTCAGATATCATGGCTGACCTCACAACCAACAACTTCCGCCTACCCGTTCTTTGTACAATCCCTGAATTTATCACCCACACTGAATTATCTGTACATTTGGCAAACTGGAAAAGCATGACCACCGTAGCAGCAAGTCTCGATACAAGACATAGTACAAAATGAACTACGTAAATTCACAGCCGAAGTAAGAAGTACAATTTTTAAGAATATCGTAAGCAAAAAAAAAAGCTAAAAATTATCATTGATGAATTAAATCAACTTGAATTTATTTTTGTAGTGACACTGGACCAGAAAAAAGGAACGAGTCGGCAATAAAACGAACAGAGATCGAGGAAAATCGTCGAATCGACGAACAACATCGAGACGTTCGCAAAAATGGCAAATAAACGCAGGCCACAGTGGATCATTGTAATTACACTTGTGGATCAAACAAGTGAATACACCATGGAGCAAATAAAAATCAGAATGGGTTTCTTATGCCTTGGGGTTGGGGCCGATAGAGGACCTAATAGACAAAAGAGTAAAGTGATAATCAGTTGTGAGAAAAACAAAGAGAACGTGACGCTGAGCTCAGCCCTAATAGTACATTGTGATAGAAAAGCGTGATGATGAACTTTATAGGAAGAGTGTGGAGTCGGCCGCAGGAGCCACGAGTAAGACAGCGGCACTCGCCTTCGGCTCGTGCCGTCTGTGGTACTAATGCCATGTGTGGTCAACTTCACACTCATCGTACAGCTTTCACCATGACGCCCGAGTACCATATACTATTTTTTGTAACAAATGCATGAAATTTGTACATTTTTATTTGTAAGATTTGAAATAAGCGGAAAAAAGCTTGGGTCCGGGGTGAGAGAAACCCCGGTGGGGGGCTTAGGGGGCCAAGCCCCCCCGACTGTAGAAAAACAAACTTATGACAGAATTAATAAAACCGATAATACACTGGATACAATTTTGAGGTTTTCCTCATTTCTCTCCATCGCCTCGATGTGCGCGCTTCTGTTACGGTGTTCACATTCACACTAATTCACATTTCATCCGACTAGGTGGCGCGTCGAAAGTCTGTGTTATGGCGATCTCTGCTCACGCTCATGAGAATGCGCCTTCTCTTCGCTCGACCTGCGCGCCAAGAGACACCGACGTCGCGCCATGAATTCTGATTGGGACAGCGCAGAGCCAATTCCCTCGCTTCGTAGCGATCCTCTTTTTGATGCTTTGCGGAACGCAAACACAGTTCGTCCCCGGTTCTCCGACGTGATGCAACCTAATGAAATCGTTCCTTTATTTCTAATTTTGTATACCTTTTAAAATAATAAATAAATATTTCGAGATTACTATTTTATTAAAATTAAGTTTTTATATGTTAGTCTTAGCCGGGACTCCGGCGCAGCCGAACTGCTTTCCTCACTGAAAACGCCAGCGGAAGCCAAAGGATTTTTCTATCGCCCGTTGTCTTGGTCAGTCCATCGCTGGCTGGCGGATTGTAAATCATACGCATGCCCACAAGGCAAAGTAGCAGGGCCAGAAATGGATCCAAAACACTCAACTGTACTTCCTCGTTCCGCTTTTACCAAATGGACGGACCGACCATGCGATTTCCAGCTGTTCGCCTCGAATAATTCCGTCATTCCTACTTACGGTACTAAGTTCTTCGATCTGGATCTGAATTCGCGTCGACCATTCCCGTGGCTTTTCATCGTCGCGGATGTTTGTCGACTAATCTTAGGCGCCGATTTCATCCGCCATTACCGCTTGTGGATCGACCTGAAAAGTGAGAGGTTGATTGACAGCATAACTCACCTCTACTTGATCGGCAAAACACTCAAGGAAGCATCCTTATCAATTATTCAAAGCAATATCAAGAACTCCTCAAAGAATATATTGATATTACGAATCCTTCGAGGCTCACTGGTCGTGAGCAGAATGACGTCGTACATCACATTCTGACTCAAGGAGCTCCCGTCGTGGAACGAGCCCGTCGTCTCACAGGAGAAAAGCTACGAGCAGCCAAAGCCGAATTCGAATTCCTGGTTGCTGAAGGAACTTGCCGTCCATGAAATAGCTCTTGGGGCAGTTCACTACATCTTTTTCAAAAACCGAACGGCGATTAGCGACCATGTGGTGATTACCGTAGACTCACCAGTATCACCGTTCCCGACAAATATCCGATCCTACACTTACAAGATTTTGCACACCGTCTCAGTGGTTGCACCATTGTCTCAATGATTGATTTGGTTCGAGCGTATCACCAAATCCCGGTCGCTCCAGGGGACCAACCGAAAACTGCGGTTATTACACCCTTCGATCTATACGAGTTCTCCGTCATGACTTTCGGACTATGCAATGCAGCACAGACATTCCAACGTTTTATAGATTCTGCTGTACGAGGACTGAAATGTTGCTTTGTATATATCGACGACATACTAGTCGCGTCAAAAGACGAAGAAGAACACAAACATCTCCGACAGGTTTTCAAGAGACTAAAGCAGCAAGGAATAACTGTAAACAGCGCCAAGTGCGTTTTCGGTCAACCTACTGTGAAATATTTGGAATACCTAATCGATGCCAATGGAACGAGACCACTCCCCTAACGTGTGGAAGCCATTCTTGCGTATCCTAAACCGACGAATATTATCGAAGTTAGACGTTTCTTGGGCGTGATCAACTTTTATCGGAGACACGTCAGAAACGCTGCCTAACTTCAAGTTCCGTTGAACGCATTATGGGTCGGTGCCAAAAGAAAGAATATGAGACCGATCGACTGGAATCCGGACTTTGAACAGGCTTTCGAAAGAAACAAACGGGCCCTCGCTGACGCGGCTTTACTGGCCCATCTTCTCGAAGGAGCAACGCTTTGTCTACCGACAGCTCCGATTCAGCGATGGGAGCCGTCTTACAGCAACTAAGCAACGGCGAATGGGAGCCTCTGGGATTTTTTTCAAGAAAATTTAACACAGCTCAAAAGAAGTACAGCACGTACGATCGGGGACTTCTCGCCATTTTCGAGAGTATCAAATATTTTCAATTCATGCTGGATGGACGTCGAGTAGTTATAAAGACTGACCATAAGCCTCTAACTTTTGCTTTTCAGCAAAATTTGGATAAGGCTTCTCCACGACAAAGCCGTCACTTTGACTACATTGATCAATTCACGACCACAATTATCCACATTTCCGGAACTAACAATACAGTAGCAGACGCTTTCTCTAGACTCGAAAGTGTAGACATGCCTGTCATTGCCAGTACCACAGACATCGCAACAGCCCAGAAAAACGATGATGAATAGAAACAAATTCTCGAATCAGAAACATCATTCAATTGAAGAAACTTCGAGTTGACGATACACAGCAAGTCATTTACTGCGACGTTTCAACACTTGATGTACATACGTATCTTCCACAGAATCTCCGTAAACAAATCTTCGACAATGTGCACGGATTATTGCACTCCAGTGGTCACTCTACTAAGAAACTGATCCAGCAACGTTTCGTTTGGCCTGGTATGAGCAAGGTTATCCAAAATTGGGCACGCACTTGTTTACCTTGCCAACGTAGCAAAATCCGTCGGCGTACAAAGAACGTTCCACAGCATATCCCGATACCGGATACTCGCTTCTCACACGTACATCTCGATATTGTAAGACCACTCCCGAGGATATCGATATTGTCTCACGATGTTGGACCGTTTCTCTCGCTGGCCAGAGGAAGTTCCTATGAAGGACATAACTTCTGAAACAGTCGTTCCCACCTTTTTCACCGCCTGGGTAGCACGTTTTGGAGCACCAGCAACGATTACGACTGATCGTGGATTACAATTTGAATCTCGCTTATTCCAAGTGTTAACACCAGAATTATTATATTTGGAATTGGCGTGCTGCGAGCGACATTATCGAGCCTGCGTAGAGGAGAGGCAGCCACGTGGCGAACGTTGGCGCCCTCTACTTCCGTCGGTCACCGGAAGCTGAGATGAGGAAGGCAGTCGCAAGAGAGCACTCGAGTGAGAGAGAGATAGTTAGAGCGGGAGAGAGAGCGAGCGTCCGCGAGCGACGATAGGAATAGAGCATTTGAGTCTACCATTAATTATTGTTAAGTCTTTGTATTTTGTACCGGTGGAGCGCCATATTATTTTGATTAATAAACAGATATATTTCTCTCCCTTTAACAATCAGAAGTGGGATGAACATAGTTTTGGGATGATCATAGAGTGAAGAGAACGGTTCGTGTGTTGCGAGAATGGAGTCGGAATAACGATTGAGGATCGACGCCATTACGGAAGAGCGTGACCACGAGGCGAAATAGAGCGAACACGAGCGGGACGAGGAAGAGGACGGGTTAGTTGCAATATTCGAGAACCTGGACGCGAATTATTAGCAAATGGGAGTGATGTATCGGACGAAACGAGATTGTCGAGCGAGCTGCACGGACAGCGAGAACCCTTGGAAGCGGACGGAGCCCTGGGAGCGTCACAATCGCTACCTGCAAATGGCGACCGATGAGAACCGCCACGAGTTCCATTGGCCCCGAGAAACAGCGATGAGTCGGCTGGAAGTCAGAATGCGACGGCCGCTATGCCCGTTGGACATTCTACAGCATACGGAGCGGGACAACCGAATCCTGCGATTATTGACGCGTTTCGCAATTTGCTAACCGGTGAAAATCGGGAAGACGCGTTAGCACGATTGCTTGCGAGTTTGATGGTGGCGCCGCAGCCAGCAGCACCAGTGGTCAACCCCATTCCTACTTATCACGTGATACCCGATTTGTCGAGAAATATTGACAACTTTACTGGAGATAATGTCAGTACGCGAGCGAAAGAGTGGATCGAGAACCTCGAGGCTATGCAACGATTGCATCAGTGGCCGGAAGACAATTTGTTCGAAGCTGCGCGAATGCACTTACGAGGTGGTGCACGAGACTGGGAGCGTGCGCGAACGAGAGACTTGCGAAGTTGGGAAGAGTTTCGAAGTGCCTTCCGTGAGACGTTTATTGTGCGCGATGATATATCGACGCGATGGGCCAGAAAGAAGGCGCGTGTGCAGGCAAAGGGCGAGTCGCTCTCGCAATATTTTCACGCGAAAACTAAGCTCTGCAGTGCATTACAATTGACATTCCGCGAAACGAAAGCCGAGATACTGATCGGTCTATGGTCATGAGATTTGTGTAATGCGGTTATGCCGACGACGCAACGTAACGGTGACGAGTTGCTACACGATTTGATATATTTTAAAAAACTTTTAGAGCAACGAGTCGAAAGAGTGCGAACGACGTGAGAATCAGTGAGTGCGACAACGAAGACACGATTACCCTCGGAGAAGCCAAGTAGCGAAGTGTCGGAGCGAGCGAAAGGCAACATGATGCGCAGTGGTTCGTCCTCAACTGTGCGAACAACTGATAGAGACAACAACACCAAGTGTTATAATTGTAACAAACAGGGACACATCTCGCGCGATTGTCCTGATCCGAAGAAAGAGTTCAAGTGCTACAAGTGTGACGGAGTGGGACACATCAGTCGTAATTGTACCGCCCCCGCGAGGGAAAGCAGAGGAACGACGAACACGATTGGCCACCCGAGTGATCGAGCAGCGACAAAATACTTGAAGCCTGCCTTGATTGGTGGACAAGCAGTTGCGGCGTTCATAGACACTGGGAGCTCAGAGTGTACCATACGAGCCACGAGAGCTCTAACAGGGAAGTTCGTGATGATCGCATCCCCAGCGACTTTGAAAGGTTTTGGACCGCCTGGATTTGTTGTTACAAGCCCGCGAATTGTACGAGCAAGTATTTCCGTTGACGGAGCCGAGATCCAAGATATTGACATTCGAGTGGTACCAGACGATTCTCAACCAGTAGACGCGATTATTGGAAGATCGTATACAGAGCAACCTAGCATCGAATACCATAAAGTGGGCGAGTCATTAACTTTCCATCGCAACGATGAGTTACCGAGAACACCTGCGACACTACCGACGAGTCACAGTGCAACGAGAGGAGCAACAATACCACCACACTCAATTGGTTTTCTCAGCGTAATGGATGGCCGAGACGCGTACGAGGTACCGATCGCAAATATGGGAGAACGAGCACGAGACTTCAAGGAGGGACAGACAGCAATTCGAGGGGAGGTATCCCGCCTCTTTATGATTGAGCGTACGACGAGGAGAGGGGAGATTCCGTTGGCAGACATCAACATCGGCGACGATCAACCGAGCGACGTGGTTAATGAACTGTGTGAGGTAGTAAATAAGTATCGAGATTGTATATCGACGGGTTTGAACAATTTGGGTTATGCGAATAATATGACGATGGATATCAAGGTTACTAATCCCTCAACCCCTGTATTTAGTAAGCCGTACCGAGCGACCGAGCGAGAACGACAAGAGATATAACGCATTCTTAACGAGTGGCGACAAGCAGGCATTGTTACCGACACGCAATCGGCGTATGCGAGTCCTGTGTTGTTGGTGAAAAAGAAAACGGGAGAGTCACGACTCTGTGTCGATTTCCGAAAATTAAATAGAGTAACTGAGCGCGTACACTTTCCATTGCCGAACATAGATGATCACCTTGCCCAGATTAGAGATAGCGCTATATTTATTGTTTTGGATTTGGCACACGGGTATTTACAAATTCCCTTATCGGACGAGGCAGGAGAGAAGACCGCAATTATCACATCAGAAGAGACGGTTGAGTTCACGCGTATGGTTTTTGGCCTCATGAATGGCCCCGCTTTTTTTTCAAAAGCCATGCACAAAGCTCTTGGTCCGCTGCGCGATAACGTAGCATTGTTTTATCTCGACGATATTTTGATTCCGGGAAAAGACTGGTCAGACCTCAAACCAAAACTAGAGCTTGTATTGGACGCCCTGCGAAAGGCCGGGTTAACGCTAAACTTATCTAAATGTCTTTTTTTGAAACGCCGAGTATCTTATTTGGGACACGAGATCTCAGAGCGCGGTATCGAGCCGGGTGGAGGCAAAATTGCTGCAATTCGCGATTTTCCTGTACCGAGAAATCAACACGAAGTTCGACGATTCCTTGGCCTCACCAGCTATTTCAGAAAATTTGTTTGTTATTTTGCACAGATAGCTCAACCGTTAACGAATCTATTAAAGTCAGATGTAAAATTTGAGTGGGGAGAAAAGCAACAGCAAGCTTTCGAGACTTTAATAACCAAACTGATAGAGCCCCCGATTTTGCATACATTCAACCCGCGAGCAGAGACCGAGTTGCATACAGACGCGAGTGCCAACGGTTTGGCAGCGATGTTAATGCAACGAGATTGCAACACAGAGAATTGGAAACTTGTCTATGCGATCAGTAGACGCACGAGCGAGCCAGAGACGAGGTATCATAGTAGTAAACTCGAGTTATTAGCGATAGTGTGGGCAGTATCACGGTTACGACCCATGTTAGCAAATATTCCATTTACGATCGTTACAGATTGCCAAGCCCTATGCTATTTGAGTACACAAAAAACTTTAAACCCTCAGATGATACGTTGGAACGATTCGTTGAGCGAGTATGATTTTCGAATTGTACACCGAGCAGGAGTCAAATTAGCTCACCTAGATGCCATGAGTCGAGCACCCGCAGAGTCCCGATCGAGCCCGAGAATTTGGTCGTAATGACGCTAAATAGTGAGGGAGATTTGATTACACTGTACCAATATAACGACAGGGAACTGCAGGAGAAGAAGCGTATTCATGAGAAACCGAGGAATGAGCGTACGGAAATCGAGAAAAATCGAGTCACGGATTTTGAGCTAGAGAACGGAATTTTGTATAAACGTCGAAACGATAAATTACTATACGTAATACCGAACGAGATGCGAAAGGGGATAGTCATTCATTTTCATGATTTAAAGAGCCACCAAGGCGTAGAGAGTAACTATTATTTTATATATATAAATAGAGAGAACACTATTATTTTCCGAGAATTAGAGCTTACGTCAGGAGACATATTAAATCATGTTTACATTGCCTTATGTGTAAATCAAAGCCGGGAAAGCAAGCGGGAGAACTACACCCGATTCCCCCAGGTCACCGACCATTCGCGATAGTTCATATGGACCACCTAGGACCATTTGTATCGAGTTCTAGAGGGAATAAATACGTTTTTGCCCTCGTAGACAATTTGACGAAGTTCACGATTATTCGAGCGGTGAAGAGCACCAACACAAGCAACGTTATCCGAGTCCTAGACGAGTTTGTCCGAGAATACGGAGCACCGACGCGATTTATTTCCGACCGTGGAACGAGTTTCACCTCACGAGCATTTGAGCAATTTTGCGAGAAACACGGAATTAAACATACGATAAATTCACCGAGACACACCCAGGCTAAAGGCCAAGTAGAACGTTTGAATGCAGTATTAGTACCCGCCATTCAAAACAACCTTGTTGACAATAACGGAAACTATTGGGATAAAAACATCCGCAAAATTCAGACCGATTTGAACGAAATGAAAAACGCGAGCACGGGCAAAAGCCCATTCGAGTTAGTCTATGGATATGTACCGAGGCGTAATGAGGGAGAAGTGCGAAAACTAACGGAAGATAACGCGAATACCTATAGTCAACCACGAGAGTTGCAAGAGACCGCACGAGCGAGAATTATAGATGAGCAGCGTAAAATGAAAGCCCGATATGACGAGGGACGAGCGAGAAATGTAGACTTTAATGTAGGAAATATTGTTTATGTTAAAACTGTTCCGATTGCAACAGGAGAATCTACCAAACTGCAGAAGAGATATCGAGGGCCTCTAGTAGTCGTAGAGAAATTACCGAGTGATACGTACAGAGTGGCTGATTTGAATGCTAGCGCGGAAAGGAGACGTTATGCGTCAACCGCCCACGCGAGCCAGCTTAAAATTTGGAAGCCTGTGCTACCTGAGTCAAGTGATAGCGATTCCGACGACGAGGACGCGCCCGATAACTCTACAGCGAATCTAGACCGTAAAAAGATTGTAAACGTGCAAAGTGATAGCAATAAGAAGAAAATTGTGAAAGTGCACAGTGATAATAGAGATAAGAAAACAGCGAGTGCCAGAGAAAATTCCGAGACCGAGTCGACATGCGACGACGAAGAATTCGTATATGACAGTGAGCCATCGAACGCTTGTCAAACGACTGAAAATGAATCTATTGTAACCGAAGTTCCTGAAAATGAGATAAATGTACCTGTAAACGATAAGTGTAAGAATGAAGCGAAGCCGCGAGAGCCGAAACGACGCCGACGAGCACCGAGAAATTTAGACGATTATGTATTGGAGTGAAGAAAAAACAATACACGCTCGAGGACGAGCTTTTTCTCAGAATGGCCGAGTGTTAACACCAGAATTATTATATTTGGAATTGGCGCGCTGCGAGCGACATTATCGAGCCTGCGTAGAGGAGAGGCAGCCACGTGGCGAACGTTGGCGCCCTCTACTTCCGTCGGTCACCGGAAGCTGAGACGAGGAAGGCAGTCGCAAGAGAGCACTCGAGTGAGAGAGAGATAGTTAGAGCGGGAGAGAGAGCGAGCGTCCGCGAGCGACGAAAGGAATAGAGCATTTGAGTCTACCATTAATTATTGTTAAGTCTTTGTATTTTGTACCGGTGGAGCGCCATATTATTTTGATTAATAAATAGATATATTTCTCTCCCTTTAACACAAGCATTAGCAAGTCTCATTCGCAGTGAACGCATGCGAACCACGGCGTATCACCCTGCCTCCAACGGCATCCTTGAACGATAACATAGGTCGTTAAAAGTCGCGATAATGTGTCACCAAGAGAAAGACTGGGTCGAGATCCTACCAACCGTCCTCCCAGGCCTTCGCACTAGTTTGAAAGAAGACTTCAAGGCGTCTGCTGCAGAAATGGTTTACGGCACAACTTTCAAACTCCCAGGCGAATACTTTGTGCAAGCGGACATGCCACCAGACCCACAAATCTTCTTGGAAAAGTTTCGAGAAATCACGGGAGTCGTTCGGGCAAAACCTACAGCTCATCACAACAAACGCTCGAGTTTTACGCAAGAAAATCTTTACACGTGCTCACACGTCTTCGACGAGGCCGGCGGCACCAAACGACCGTTAGAACCTCCGTACGATGGGCCATTCAAAGTTCTGAGATGCATTTCAAATTTCGTTCCTGAAGTGGAGATAAACGGTGAGCATGTTACCGTTTCGACGGAGAGGATAAAACCATCCTTCTTCGAAATGACAACACCGCATGAACCAGTGCCACCAACCAGTCTGTCCGCAGCAGATCAACCTGCAGGGATAAAATATACGACGCTACGCACCTACGCGGGACCAAAGAAAAAAGTCCAATTCGTGACTTAGAAAGTCACTAGGAGGGTATTATGACGATCTCCGCTCACGCACATGAGAACGCGCCCTCTCGTCGCTCGACCTGCGCGCCAAAGAACACCGACGTCACGCCACGAATTCTGATTGGACCAGCGCAGAGCCAAATCCCTCGCTTCGTGGCGACGCTCTCCTCGATGCTTTGCGGAATGCAAACACAGTTCGTCTCCGGTTTTCCGACGTGATGCAACCTAATAAAATCGTTCCTTTATTTCTATTTTTGTATAACTTTTGTAATAGTAAATAAATATTTTGAGTTTACTATTTCATTCAAATTAAGTTTTTATATGTTAGTGGAAACTCTCTTTCACCATTCCCTACAGCGTGAGGTAAATTATTGGCAGGGGAAAGTGTGTGGGAAGTAAATTTGCGTGCGTGAAGTGCGAACGGCAATTTTATACCATGGCCTGCTATAATGTGGAATTTCTGCAATATTTTCGAGGCACCTAAAACAGCACATTTCATGTACGTGTTACAATAAAGAGAATATCAGACCAAACTACAATATAAATGTAATTAACAAGAAGTTTCTAAAAATAAAATTCTTTGGAATCGAAGAGAATCTGGAGTTGACTCTGGAAGAAGGAATACAGTTTCTTGAAAAAGTTGCTAAACAAAATGGACTAAAGACGACACCTTCATGACAAGGATTCTTGATAAAATCGTGAACGATCGATAGATAGTATATCATAATCCAAGCAGATCTGAAAACTCACAAAACTGTAATGGATCAAAAGAAGATACCAATCGGCTAATGGCCATAGCAGTAGACGCCGTAACAAACAAAAAAAAAAAAAAAGAAGATACCAATCGGAAGGATGATGTGCAGAATATACGACTTTGTAAATGTTGTACAGTATTACCATGCTAGGAATACAGCCACTCTGCGAAAGACTGTAGAACTTCGGCCACATGCAGAAAGGATGCTGAACAACATGAGGACCAAGACGGTAAATCGGGTAGTAAAAATGTAAGAACTGTACGAATGGTATTGTAAAGTTTAACATCGAAGCAGAATAGTTCGAAAATGCTGAGAAACATACATTATATTAACAAATAACAATTGAAAAGCCAAGAAGAAAAAATGTAGATGGCGTGTCAAGATACAATCCATTTTTTCTACTTTTAAGTGCACAGGGATTTCTTGGGCATAAGTCCTAAATAGAAAAATAAATAAATGATAGGAACCCAAAGGTTATTTGTTTAACGGAGACACACATAACGGATGAAATAGACGATGCAGAACTGACACTAAATAACAATACCATGACTATAATTCATTTACATAATGGTAGAACTGGAGAGGTATTGGCATACATTTATTTTTGCACAACTTTTGAGCTGCTTATTTCTGAAAATGTAGAAAACAATTTATGGATAATTTCTATTCAACTAGCAGAACAATACGAGAATACTTATATTTTAAACATACATCATTATTCGTGCGAAAGGGGCAGTCAATTTATTGAGTTAAATGAATTTCCCATTGACTCGATTTGTGGATTGAATTTCGAATTTTTTCCAGAATATGCGTTGTCGACAGACCGTCGAAAGACTGAAAACTATGCTCGTCACAGTCAGATTTATGAATACAATTAATCAGCATTATCAAAATAATTCGGTAAACATTTTAAATTCAATGCCGAATGTGCGTCAATTGGTAATTCATTAACAGTACTCTATCAAAAAACCGAATGTGTAAATCGATCAGTTTTCGATTAAATTTATCCAGAAAAAAAATCATAATTTAAATGTTATACAAGCAGCTGGTAGCCTAACCGTCAGATTTTTGACGCTCGCTTCAGTTCGAGCACTGAACAAATTTCCCACTGACTGTTATTTGCCTCACCACAGTGAAGCGAAGTACATCGAAATTCTCTATTGTTATTTGCGCCACGACACCTCGGATAAAGGAGTGCTCTGATTCACTGTCGCAGAATGGCTTCTTCGAAACTACTCATCATTAACACGTTGACTGCCACGCGTGTTTACAACACAATCCCCGTCAGGCCACCCGTGCCACTGTAAGCCGAATACGGGTGACGTGGCCTGATGAGAACTTTTGCTGTCACCCGAATACGGGTGACACGGCAGTTAACGTGTTAAAAAAAAAAAGCAAAGTAGTTTCATACTCGGGTGATCAAAATATTCTTAGAAATATCAACCGTGTAAGTAAATTACGAAATACCCTGCATAATAGTTGACCAAGTTGAACTCATACTTTGTCAACCGAGGGAAATAAATTCCTCGCTATTCCCTTGACGATAACAATGATATTTAGTAATGAACTTGTTGAATATATTGTTTTGTGGAGAAAAAGCATTTATTAAAAAGGACCTCGATCACGATTGGAATGTCTAAATAAGAAGTTCTCCTCACTGACGCAAAGGTGTCAATAACAACATTAGAAAGGTATGGAATAAGAAAAGATGTGATCAACTGGTTTAAATCATGCTTAACTGATCGAATATATTAAGTCCAATATTGAAAAATATAGTGAGATTATTGAAAAAAAATATACGAGATAATGCCACATTCCTATGTCTTAATCAGGCCGACCAACTTTTTTTCTTAAAAAACGCAATAGTTTGCAAGTTTACCTGAATTACCAATTTTTATTTTCCAAAAACCACAAATACTATCTTAGAGTACACTTTCCATCGAGTATTTACAACAACAAAATCGACCCTCAACGATTTTTTTGACCGCGTTATGCCATTATAAAAATATTCCTATCTTTTAGCCAAATACCGCCAACATCAGCATTATCCGATACGTAGCCCTGAAAAATTATGAGATTACATTTAACGAATTCGTGCCCCGGGAGCTATCCTAAACCCTCATAAATAGAGGAACTACATTGCTATTCGTAACTTTGATTTAAACAAATTAATCCATGAAAAGCGTAGCTTTATTTAAAATTATACCACTACGTTTTTGTTACATTTAACATTGCACTACCACACTTTTGGTAAAATGATCAACCCTACCGACAAATCAATTAAAAAAAAAAAGTAAAAATTTAAGGCGGCATAATGGCCAAGAGTTAAGGCGAAAGATCATTCAACATTAATTTTATTCTACAGAGTACATAGCAATTGAAAATTACAGTAACATATACTTAATCGAAATGCCCCGGCTTACTGAAATGCAATCTGCTTAAATTATTGCCCTTATTGAGCGATGAATCCCCATTCTTTTGGATATATCGCTTTGACTCAGTCCCGCTTCTAGCAAGGCAAAATGGATACTGACAACTAAATTCCGGTCGGACGGAACAATTGATCGTCGAAAAGCGGTTTAGTAGCGAGGGGCTTTACTCAGGAACGTTATGTGGACTATGACAAAACATTTGCCCCATTTACTCGAGCCAGTTCAATTCGTACTGTTATAGGACAAGCAGCCGATATTGATCTTAAGATTCAACAACTGGACGTTGTTAGTGCGTACCTAAATGACGAACTTGAAGAAGATATCTTTATCGATTTTCCAGAAGGTTTGTCGATGATCCTTGATCCACAAAATTTACCGAAAAACAAGGTATGCCTTAAAAAAAATCTATTTACGGATTAAAACAATGGTGACGTCAATGGTGCAAAAAATTGGCTCTGCGACTAAAAAAACTCAGATTAAAATCATCTGATGCTGATACTTGTGTCTATATATACAAGGAAAACAAAAAATTTACAATAGTCCTCATCTACGTCGACGATTTAATCGTTACATCAAACGACAAAGAAAAAACGGAGGAGTTGACGAAATGTTTAGCCGAATCTTTCGAAATGAAAGATCTAGGCAAAATACATTATTGCATGAGTCTTGAATTTTCACAAAACAACGAAACAAAAACCTTCCACATTATCCAAAAGAAATATATTTAGAACGTACTTCAACGATTCAACATGGAAAATTGTAAACCTGCAGCCACACCCATGAATCTTGCTGTAAAATTGACGAAGAAGATGTGTCCGGTTTTTCAAATTGAGAAAAGAGCGATGGAAAAGATCCCGTACTGAAACCTCGTGGGATCATTGATGCACCTCGCAATTTGTACACGTCCTGATATTGTTTATCCAGTGAGTGCCCTCACTCAGTACAATGAACATCCAGGCGATGAACATTGAAAGGCTGCTAAGTGAGTCCTCAGATATCTAAAGGAAACACATGACTAGGGTTTGGCATTTTACAAAACGGATAAAGAACTGATAGGCTATGCAGATGCTGAGTGGGCGGGTAATACTGACGATAGACGATCATGTACCGGTTATGCTTTTAAATTGGCAGGAGCAGCTAACAATTGGTCATCCCGTAAACAAAAAACAGTCACAATGTCAACAGTAGAAGACGAGTACATGGCTTTAGGAGCGGCTTTGAAAGAAGCAATTTACCTGCGCAAATTTCTTTCAGAATTTATACAAAACCTTGGACCGACAAAACTTTTGTACGATAATCAAAGCGCTGGATTAATGGTTCAAAATCCTGTTTTTTATGATCGAATGAAACATATTGATATTCGATATCACTTTGTATGTGAAGTTGTTCAAAGGAACGAGTTACAAATCGAATATATCCCGACAGATCAAATGCCTGCTGATATATTAACGAAAGGATTATCAGCGCCAAAGCATCTTAAGTGCTCTGAAGCACTCAGATTGAAATGAGTTAATGGCGTATTTATTCGATGTGTGTGTGATTGTATTTTACGGGGGAATATTGAAATATAGTAAAAAACAATGTATGCTCTATTTTCATAGCCACTGCTATGACAATTTTCTTTCGCCTTTTTATTTAAAAAAAGGGTGTTGTTTTGTTTACTTGTCTTGTCAACTAATTTTCACCAAGAACGGTTTGTTGTTATTTTTGCTTAATAAATAAATATGTTCGAATAAAATCTGCGTAATCGTCTTTAATGCATATTTTCTACATAATTAAATTATTACCATAAGAAATATTGGAGATCGAACTGCTAAATCAACTGCTCGAAAAACTGTTATTTGAGTCAATCTGACCTCAGATTCGATAAGAGCAAATTTTCAAAATGTTAGAAAAGATGCTTGCAATAATTATACATTATTTTTTCGATAAAAAGTATTGGGCCGAAACTAGCAATGAATTCAGGTCAAGGCAGGCATTAAAGGGTTAAATATCATTGTGAATAAAACATAGTTAATAAACGAACTTTTAGGAAAGCTTTGACATTTGATTGAACATACGCATTCCATTGACTAAAAAATGATGACCTCTGAATGAAATACCGTCAACAAGGAATATGGCGGATTTCTCGCGATCTCGATACCACTTCAAAATTGAAGGAGAGGACGGACATCGCAAACTGAAAAAAGTAATTTTCCAATTATTTTCCAACGTGATACTAAAACCTTCTGATAAGTTTCTCTCCATTTGTACGAGTTTCTAATGGGCTTGCCCACACGGACGGAGAATGGAACGATAATCTATCGAGTGGTTGTTGAACGAGCTAAAAACAAAACGACTTTTCTTTCCTTGTCACACGAAGAACCTGTAAGTTAGAACGCTGACACTGAACTTCGTCCAAGGAAGGCCTCATACTGTTACGTTCTAGTAAATAGGACATTCCGTACCAACATAATGTGAGTCTTAACCTGGACCTCTTGGATTTCATCCTCGATTTTTTATGTTGGTGTTCCGGGTGTAATCTGCAACCATAATTGGTATTAAGTTTGCTTTAAAACAATTTATATAGTAAGTAGTACTTGAATGGGAAGTACAGAAGGCTGCCTTTGAACCTAGAAAAAAATTTTTAAGTTCTGTATCAGGTATAAATATTGTGAAAGTCAGACCAAGGTAGATGAAAACCTGCTAATGGTTGCGAAGAAATGGAAATAATATCTTTGCGCGGAAGAAACTTTCAACCGCTGGCTATCACTTAAATGAGACAGTGTGCGTATAACTACGAATATTGCTGTTGAGTTATAATACAATGAAAGTTTTATTGCAGTAACCGTGACAATTAATTATTCGCATATCGGAAGCCGTATGAAACAACTCTGTTCCTCTATGTCTCTCACACACGCATGCACGCACACACACAAAATAATAATAATACTTGACTCAATCACCCCATAATTAATTAAGAAATTATTTACAATACAGTTCATTCGAATGATAATCATGACTGATCAATGTCCCAAGTCGAAATTTAAACCTTCTTTCACCGTCGAAACATCGACACGGTGAAGACCGGTGAAACGAGTGAAAGTAAGGCTCGATTCGCGTGTAAATTAAACCCACCTTTCATTGTAAACTAGGAACTTATGTCCATTTGAGAACAGTTTACAATGAAAAACCGCAAAGAACATCCGCCACAGACCCGCCTCACAATCCACGAATAAAAATTTGCTGGCCCGCCTTTCACCGTATACACCGATCATCAAGGGTTTGTATTCTCTAAATTTAAAACAGTGGAATCTCACTTTTTCGTAGTCAATACTCACTTTTTTGTAAAGTTATAAGTGAATCTCACCGAAAATGTGATTATTGACTTTTCTAAAAAGTGAATACCACAGCAAATAAATATTTGGATTCGAATATATTAGCCAAGTAAAACTCTCTTCAAAAAACTTGGCGTGCCAATGACTAGCTCCCGTGCATAGTGCATTGAAGTAAGCGTGTTGTTCAGCAATTTATAATAATATTAACGTGACATATCCATGAAGAGTGTGACTATTTATGCCGGGACGCTACCTAAAGTAATATTGTTCAAGATGGCGTGTTGAAAATGCTATGTACTGGAGCACATCTCGTTATTTTTACTTTATGTACGCTCTTGCAATCGGGATGTATTCAAGAAGTTATACTTGTGCCGACATGCTTCGACGCAATCGTCTTGGCGCACTTACTCCTCCTTTCGAATTAACGGATGCTTATATTAATTTTTAGTTAGAATACTTAGAATAGACCAAAGTCTATATACGAATGTTCTTCTTTCTCCTCCATATTAACTGATCTTTCTATTCATTTAACGTTTATCGAAGAAAACAAAATTTTAACCGATTGTGTTACTTTGGGGGGGGGGCTCGCCCCCTCTGCCCCTTCCCCCTCTATAAGGCTATCTGTTCGAATTTTCTGCAATTCTTCTTCTCAGGATTATTTGAATTCATCAGTTCAAAGTTACATTTGTGACGACGTGCAATTAGGGTCGCGTAAATGAATGTAAACGTTTATGGGCAAATGCGTGTATCATGTGAACAAAAGGTGGAGGCGGAGTAAACGTTACAGAAGTGTGGTTTATTCGGTGGCTGAGTGAGAACTGGCACTGTTGGTCCATTGTCTTGTCTCAGGGCTCGTCAAGTATCCCTACGCCGGAGATAAGGCGGCCGTCGCAAGCCTAGATGCTGTGCGGCGGTCGCCCCGAGCATGGGATCGCTGACGTAGCCCAGGTAAGGCTTCTTAGAATAAGTATCTCATATTATATTATATGGGGCCGTTACACTCCCCCCCTTAGAAAAAGAGCAATGCTCCCGCATTGGGGTAGCTACAATTAAGATTTCTGTGTGCTTCTATACATTTCAAGTGTGTTGTGCGTGGTCTGTTGTTCTGTGTATGAGTGTGTGTTTTTCTCTTTGCGGCGTTGTATTTTCCTTCTTCGTTCCCTTGGCGTTAAGTATGGTTTATTTATTTTTTCCAGGTCTTCCTCTTCGGTACCATTAGTTCCATCCATTGTTTATTATCTATATACAGGGTGGGGCACTAACTTTTGCCACCTTGAATATTTCTGTAATTATCGGCGTCATAAAAAAATGTTCTAAACAAAAGTTATACGGTACGAGAGGGGTCATCAAATGCGACCATTTTTTTCAATTTCCGTGGAGGCGCTGACGAACAGTGAAGGTCACCTCCATTTTTTTAAATGGAATGATACATTTTTTTTCCGACTATCTTGTAGAGCACTTCAAACCTATAAAAAAACATCTGAGAGTCAAGGTCATTAAAAGTCATTTAAGGTAATTTAAGGTCAAAAAGAGACATAAGCTTTATTTTTATGTAAAATGAACTTTATTTACAGTACAGATGTTCGAAGTGACTGCTATTGGATTCAATACAATATTGTAATCTCCTTACCAAGGATTGTGTTGAATTTTTTATCACTTCCCCACTTATCGTATCACATGCTCGAAGAATTCTCTCACGCATGTCATCCGGGCTAGTTGGACGTTGATTGTAAACTACATCTTTCAAGTATCCCCATAAGAAAAAATCAAGAGGCGTCAAATCTGGCGAGCGAGCCGGCCACGATACAGGTCCGCCGCGTCCAATCCAACGATCTGGAAACCTATGTTGCAGCTCAGTTCTAGCCATCAGCGAAAAATGTGCCGGACACCCATCGTGTTGATACCACATTCTGTTTCTTGTTTCCAAGGGTATTTCTTCCGATAACGGACCTAACGTTTCTTGAAGGAATGTGGTGTATTTCCTACCATTGAGATTCCCTTCGATGAAATAGGGAAAATACTACGGTAAAATTTTGCATGATATCGTGAGACGAGAGAACATTTTTTGAGCATGTGTTTCGATAAGTGCCGAAGTAGTAAAAAAATTCTACACAATCCGTGGTAAGGAAATTGCTGTAATACTGTATTGAATCCAATAGCAGTCATTTCGAACATCTGTACTGTAAATAAAGTTCATTTTGCATAAAAATAAAGCTTATGTCTCTTTTTGACCTTAAATGACCTTAAATGACTTTTAATGACCTTGACCCTCAGATGTTTTTTTATAGGTTTGAAGTGCTCTACAAGATAGTCGGAAAAAAAATGTATCATTCCATTTAAAAAAATGGAGGTGACCTTCACTGTTCGTCAGCGCCTCCACGGAAATTGAAAAAAATGGTCGCATTTGATGACCCCTCTCGTACCGTATAACTTTTGTTTAGAACATTTTTTTATGACGCCGATAATTACAGAAATATTCAAGGTGGCAAAAGTTAGTGCCCCACCCTGTATATATATATATATATTTTTTTTTTTTTATGGTGTCGCTGTCCTGAAACTAAAATTTCCTATTGCTGTGTTAGGGGGGGGGGTATGCTTATGGGTCGGATTTGGGGGGGGATATGCTTATGGGTCGGATTTGGGGGGGGGATATGCTTATGGGTTGGATTTGGGGGGGGGGGGCAAAATACCAGAGGGAGAAAAACAATAAACAGTTATAGTAATAGCAATGATTACAATGATACTAGTGATACGAAACCGATATTGAGGTGTCCTTTTGTTTTTTCTTTCTTTTTGCTCAGATGTTCTGTTTGTTCTTCCTGGTTTAGTCTTTTCTCCGTTTCCTTTGATGGCTACATAGTTTTTATTTCCTCCCTAAATATTTACTTGTTAGGTGGCCTAGAACATTCTAAAATTTAATTAGTTCTCTGGGAGGTTAGTGGGGTAGACTTGTTATTGTGGATGCGGTAGTGATGTGGGTCCGCTATGTGAAGGATGTGGAGGATACGAGGAGAGAAACAATCGCACTAGAGTTGTAGGTTTATGAATTACTATTAGTTTTATTCCCCTTTTTTTTTGTTGCATGTATATGTTGGCTCCTCCTTCGTTCAACAAAATTTTTCCTAACCTGTATAAGTACATAAAAATTCTCTTCTTTCCCTGAACAAAAATAAAATTCTTTTCTTTTTTTTTCTTCGAAACAAAAACAAATTCTTTCTTCCCTTAAGCAAAAAAAAATATATATATATATATGTAAAGAAATACGACGTCGAGTATACCCGCCGTCGCATCTCTTTCGATATTTGACTTAGCCGCCGGGAGAGACAGGTGGGGGTCGCGAGCGTGTGACGTACTCGAGGTAGGAGACACGATTGTGAGCGCGTGTTAGAGAACAGAGAAAATAAACACGTAGTGTATTAATAGGAGAATATCAGCTGTAAATGTCGTTTCCTGATATTACAGGTAACGGCATACTTTAAGTTATAATAAAATAAGATAATTTAGGATAGGTAACATATGTGGAAAAAGTGTAAAATAAAATACCTGATATTACAGGCAACAACATGACAGCGTGATCTAACCTCTATCATATCATCATATTACACATTATAAAACGACATTTTTTGCTGAACTGGAAAAGAAAAATACATTAAACATTGAGAGATAAAAGAAGAACCATGGAGAAATTTAAATTTGAGTTCACCGTAAAGCCCTCAAGCGAGGATTCGAAAACAAATATGATTGCCCTAACCTCAATCACGACGACGGAAGATCGCTGTTTCCTCATTCCGGAGCAGCTTCAATCGATGAGATACCATTCCGAACTCATGACCACGGCGGGTTACCAAAAGATAAAATCTACATTGCAAAAAAGAGGACAAACAAGGAGGGTATGGATTTCGTTGACGGAGAACATTCTAAAGCACTATCTGGACGAAGACGGCAACATGACCTACGACGATTACTTGTTGGAAGAAGCAGAATACCGAGAAGCGGCAACAGCAACACAGGGTGCGGCGCCGGCAGCAAACATCACAGAAGAAATGTGGACAAGAATCCTGGAAAAATTTACGGAGAGACCTCAGGACAACGGAAACCGTAATTTACGAAAGGTATCGGAAAAATTTATTATTGGATGGATATCTTCGAAAAAGAATGTACGCGCTTAGGAGTAGAGAAAGACATAGAAAAAATCGAAATATTTAGATTATTTCTTGAGGATTCTTGCGTCGATTGGTATGGGTCAATGCTTATAAAACTGTCATTAGACTCGGAATGGGAAACATGGAGAGAGAACTTTTGCGAAACTTACGCAGATAAAGGGTGGAACCCAATTAGGTACGCAATGTCCTACAAATTCGTAAAAGGCTCACTGCTAGAATACGCATTAAAAAAAGAGAGACTCTTATTAGAAGTAAATAAATCAATTGATACGGTTACATTGATTGACCTTATCGCAGTAGGGTTACCTAACTTCATATCCGATAGAATAGATAGGGAAAAAGTAAAGAAACCAGAAGGTATGTTCAACGAAATCAGAGGGTTAGAGCATTTAGTCAATAAAAAAAATTTAGAAAAAAGAAGTAACACTGAGATTGAAAATAAGGGAAAAGTTAAAGGCGATAATCACAAACCGTGCACGATTTGTGAGAAAAAAAATAAAAGCAATCGTTATCATCCGGAATCCCAATGCTGGTTTAGGAAGAAAGACGATGAATCACGGAAAAAAGAACAGATAAGACATGTAAATAATTCGGAGTTAGAAGTAGAACTAAACGCAAAAGATCCAAAAAACTGATTGTGCTACCATTAATCAAAGTCGAAATACTATTGAATGACACGCTACAAGTTCTTGGCGTTTACGATTCAGGTTCGAACATTTCCTTAATTAACGCGAGATTGTTAAACTTGAAGGGAAAGAAATTCAATAACTCACAAAATGCGAAATTAAAAACGATTAATGGTACAAAAAAAGTAAATGGCATGGTAACACTGAAAGCCAAGGTGTTCAATATGGAGAAAGAAATAGATGTCTTTACAATAGATAATGAGGATTTTGAACACGATTTTCTAATTGGATTAGACTGTATAAAAGCTTTCCAACTAAGACAAAATGAGAGGTTGGAAATTACACAGAACATTCAGGGGATTCCTAACGATGCGGTTGAAATTAAAAACAACATACGAGTTACAGATAAAGAATATTCAAAAGAAAGCAAAGATATCAAGAAAGAAAGTATAGAATTCGAGGTTAACTTTAATGAGCATATAGATACAACAAAATTTGAAATATCAATAAACCACTTGGAGATGCACCAACAAACTGATATTGAGGAATTAACGAATAAGTATAAATCGATTTTCGCTAAGGACAAATACGACATAGGTACTGTTAAGGATTATGAAGCGCGTATTAGGTTAATAATCGACGAGTACCGCTGCAAAAGACCGTACAGGTGCAACCTAGAAGATAAAAGAGAAATAGAGCAGCAAGTAACGAAACTACTAGAGGAAAAATTAATTGAAGAATCATACAGTCCGTTTGCCGCGCCAGTAACATTAGCATATAAAAAAGATGAAAAAAAGAAATCGAGATTATGCATAGATTTCCGAGACCTAAACAAGATTGTGATCCCTCAGTCACAACCATTCCCGCTAATAGAAGATTTAATAGTAAAAACAAGGGATTGCAAATTTTTCTCGACGTTAGATATCAATTCGGCTTTTTGGTCGATTCCCTTGAGAATCGAGGACAGACAGAAGACCGCCTTTGTAACTCAAGAAAGCCATTTTCAATGGACCTGTCTGCCGTTTGGTTTAAAAACTGCACCGGCGACCTTTCAGCGAATTCTAAGCAGCATAATAAGAAAACACAGGCTTTCAGACTTCTGCGTAAATTACATTGTTACGTCCTAGTCATTTTTCCAACGATCTATGGCTAACAATTATTAATTGTTATCCTTCATATAAAACCCCGGCTAAACGTTTTACTCAAACTGTCTGATGCGAATCTCTCGATCACACCGGACGACCATCTCGAATTTCTGCTTTGTTATATCCGTTCGCGATCAGCAATAACTGGCCGCGCGTGGAACGCGTGATCAGTAGCCTTGAACCGCGCCTTTGCCACCTAAAATTCCCCTTCTTTAATTACCTTCCTATGCTTCTTCCCCTCATAAAACAAATTCTTAGTTTAGTCTTTATTCTGCATCCAACCGATAATGTCCAAGTGAACATACCGCGAATCGCGAAGTACTTCGTGCGTTAGAGCCGTAGCTCCGCCATATACCCATAAACTTATCTATTTATATTATTGTTAATTCGAGTTCGCGTCGAGATAATCCGCGTGGTAATATATATATATATATTGTATTGCTAATTTGAGTCCGCATCGATATAATCTGCGAGGCAATTAATCCCTATCTATTAAGTTGCATTCTTATTGCGTGACTTGTTCAATCTGTTTGCCATAATTGTATCAACATTATCTACACCTCGTTTAACACTGCTATTATTGTTCATTGCCTACGGGAAATTGGTGTTAATGTTCAAGCCAATATCATTTGAATAAATATTATGGTTTATCAAAAATCTTTTTAGTGTAATGATTTAAAATCTGGGATTTTAATCCCTTAATTGAGCAACGATCCCAATTCCTAATATAAAGAAACATTTGATTGTGCTCACTCCTGCCTACCAATTAGCCTGGACGTGACATAAATTTTTTTTGGTGTCAGAAGTGGGATGCTCAAGTTTTAAACCGTTACCCCAAAAAATCGTTAAATTTTACATTGAATTCGACAAAGCCGATTACAAAAAAAAAAAATAACTGCGGTTATTAATAATCGAACGAGTCACTACATAATTTTGCATTCGTTTTGCAAAATCCCCCTTTTGATCATTAATAGCACCCGCCTCAGTTGGGAATTTTATTTCACCACGAGTGAATTATTCGAAACTATTTGCGAACTGTCCGCAAGTCATCGAACTTTTGATCTTTCGCGAAATAAGACGAGTTCTACGCGCGAGTGAACGCCACAGTGAAGAACACATCAACCGCCATCGTTAGGGCACGGCTAGTGTTACCTGACCCGTTCCTCCATCGAAGGACCGTACTGGACGTTGCTCACGTTATCAGCTGAGCGCTCGTCCACACAGATCTCACAGAGCTACAATTGCATCGAGCCAGCGATTAACTCTCTCGCTACTAGACGCGAAATTCCTTATCTGGAGATAAGTGTACTCACCGCTGCTTCCGACAAGATGAAGTATTGCTTCGCAGTAATGCTGGTGCTCGCTAGCATTGAGTACTAATTTATTCATCGATTGTTTCTCCCGTTTCACCCTTTCCTCTACCCTTCATATAAAAGGGGAAGTCACTTGTGTACATCTATCTGAATTGTTATATATATATATATATATATGCTTCCTTGTATTTATACATTTATGCGATACCGTGAGGTTGACTCCAAATAGTCACTCCTCCCGTCAACAAAAAACCGCGCCCCACCGTAACTCCCTCACAAGTCGGTACTTAAGGGAACACGGTTTAAGGAAAATTCCGTAGGACTGGGCCCGCGAGCTCATTTCCTTCGTTAACAAAAATCGAGTCCCTACCATACAATGCATACAAGTTTGTAGCAACTTGTGTGGCATATTGTTGGTATTAATACAAAAGGCAGAAGGTAAGGTTATCTCCAACCTCTGTCCACCTTAACTAAAATTTCCACCAACAGCAAAAAAAAAAAAAAAAAAAAAAAAATACAAAATAATTAACGTTCAATTTCACGGGTTTCACTTCGCGCTAAACAAACTCAACGCGTAAAAGCAATCACCACTAATTATTCGCACCTAAATTTACTATTCACCACAGGTAAGAGTTTGGTATTAAGAACTTTCTATTTCAGCGTACTCCACCATTGCGTGCGAAATTTGACAACGCTTTAGGAATTCGTTGCGTGAATGATAGGTGTTACACGTTAGTCATAAGACGGGTCACGCTAAGAATAATTGCCCTCTTGCGGAAATATACCGCTTAACCCTTTCATTGGGCCCTTACGGCTCTACACCACCTACTTTGTAATAGGGATCTTCTTACTTTTTCCCTTTTATAATCATTCGCCGTTTGAACTTTCTCCTTCGCTTCTTCTTCCCAACGTTGAGACTCCAAAATTTTGGATTAATCCCCTCCTTATTTGCAAGGCATATATATATATATGCTTTTCCTTGATAATCGTTAACCACTCGAATAAATAAATAAATAAATAAATAAATAAATAAATTAACAAAAAAAAAAAAAAATAATAATAGCATTTTCCATTATTGTTGTTTTCTTATTGTTATTATTCATATTTTTCCTTCTCTTTTTCTTTCTTCTCGATATTTAAATAATCAGTAGTTTCACCGGCAATGTTGAAACTCATTCGGTAAATGACTATACGAATTATTCAGTACTAGGAAATTTGAGACGATATTTTTCAAAACACTAATCATTCGTATGATAAGTAATTAAATTGCGACTTCTACTAATTATTGGATTAACTATTAATCCAACCTCTCCTTAACCAACATTTCCTTTACCTTTCAAGAATTCTTTTCCTCTCTTCCTGCTTTCGCGATGTTACCTAATTTTCGCGTGCAATCGCCACGATTCCTGGTTAATGGGCAGGGCCCGATCCAGGCGCGGCCCGAATTAGTTAATAACCCTTCGAGAGCGCTGACCCCAGATGCGTCAGTAATTCTTGACAACGATGATCGCCGTAATCTTATTTCACCTGAGGGTGCAGTTGGACCGTCACTGGTCAGTGCTAGCCTTCCTCTCGCGCCAGATCTTCACACCCCTGATTCTCAAGGGAATAGATCCGCATTCAGGCCTCGCCCATTCCAAAACCGCCCCCCTAACCACACGCGAAATCGAATCCCGCCTCGCGAACCTAACTGGAATAATCATCCCTCCAACCATGATCATCGACACGACGACCGATCTCAATATCGGGTAAATTCTCCCTCACAATTTAATAACAGGGCTAGTCGTTATCGTCGCAGGACCCATTCGAATCCCGACCTTGACCCACGCCAGGAAGACTTTAAAATCTGTGCTCGTAACAGAAATAACGTGCGCGGTGACACCGATTGGCTGACCAAAGCCTTGATCCCTATCACTGAATTTGATGGGAAAAATCTTCCGGCCGAAGACTTTATTGGCGACGTACAATTTGCGATGGGAACTCTCGAGCCGGAAGAGTTGGGTAAATTTCAGTATCTCTTGTTCGAGAAACTGCGGGGGGACGCTCGCCGTCAAATCCACCCTAAGCGTGGAAATTACCGATCAATCGCTGAACTCTTAGCTGATCTACGTACCCTCTATTCTACAAAAAGGGGGACACTAACTCTTAAACTCGACCTAGCTAATATCGCGCAAGGGTCCAAAGAAATTATAAGTAGTTACGCCGCCAGAGTCAAAGAAATTGGCGGAATTCTTGACCGTCGCGTTCGCGACGACCGGCACCAAGAAAACCCCCAAGTAATTTCGGTACTGCGTGATGAAAATCGCTCCAACGTACTCGAATGTTTTGTCAAAGGTTTACATGACGAACTTTCGAGTTATGTGTGGAATAAAGAACCGCGCAATATCGAGAAAGCGATTTCCTACGCTTACGAGGCGGAGGAATTAATACGAAACCGTACTATTATAAACGCTAACCGCGCGAAATTCGATGCCTCTGTCGATGGCGAACGATGTCTCGAAAGCGAGTCCGACCATTGCGACCGCGGTGTTTCCTCAGATTCCCACGACAAGTCATTAAAATCTGTACTACGCGACTCTTCACGGACTCGGTCGAGCAATTCTTCTACTAGAGTCCGTTATGCTGATTCCACGCTGCTAGAAATCGTCTGCTATTATTGCAAAAAACGCGGTCACGTAATCGATGATTGTTACACCCTACAAAATCGAAAGTGGTACGAAAATCGGGAACGCGAATCTCGCGGAAGGGACCGCCACTGCTCGCGTTCACACCAGAATTATCGCGAGCCTCGCGACACGTACAATTCGGACAGCAGTATTTCGCCAGATCGTCCCCAGAGACGTACACGCGACTTTTCGCGAGAAAATTATCTCAGTCAACGAGAGAGGGAGAATTCTCACAATCGCCGCGATTATTCCGATAGGGATTCTCCTCGCTTTAACCGCAACGATTCGCTAACTCGTCATCATAGGAACAGTAAAGATAGTCTGCGTTCACGCCGCGATAATTCTTATCGAGGAGACTCCCGCTCGCGTCACGATAGCCGCGATAGAAACGTCTCACGATCGCGACGTAACAGCTCCGACAGAGAAGGGCAGCACCCTAGGGGCAACGAAATAATTAGCGAAAAATCGAGGTTCAAACGCGATAAACACGAAATTCGAAACTCGCGATATCGTCGCGACGCATCCGAAGAGTCTCGTGATAATCATTACCGTAATAAACACGATAGTTCTCGCTCTCAATCTAGAGAACGTATTCGTGACCATCAGGGCACCAACAATAAATTTAAAAACGGCAAAACGGGCGATTCGGAGCGCGAGCGCGAGAGTTCTAAACGGCCTCTCAAAATTGATAAACGGAAAAGACCTAAGAAGCAAGCATCGTCGAGCGATTCGAGCGATTCCGACACGATGCATACTAGCTCGCAAAATAATTGCGTAAGCCGCCGCTCACGCGAAACAGACTCCTCGCGGGAAAGGGGCCATAGCGTAAACAAGGGGAATACCGACAACGTACACGAATCCAGACAGACGAAGTCTTTAAACTCCGAAACAGCTCGAAGGAAAAGCGCGACTTCGAGCGACCGTTCCCAAGCGCGGAAGTCCGAAAAGCCGAAATCCGTAAAGCCGTTGTACGGAAGGATCCCTACAAGGAAGACAGCGTAGTTCGACTGTTTTCACCAGATCTCCTCGACGGCGAAGCAATCTTTTATGTCGACAATGGTTCGGACATATCGATAATTAAAGAAAACTTCGTACCCGCAAATGCCAAAATAAATCGAAAAATTCTATACGAAATTGAGGGCGTTACCAGCGGAACAGTTTACTCACTGGGCTCCGTCGACCTAGTAGTAAATGACATGCTCATGGAATTTAACGTTGTTGCAAACAGGTTTAGAATATCCGAAGATGGTTTGTTTGGACGAGACTTTTTCCTTGAACATAAAGTCGACATTAGTTACCAAAATGGTTGGATAGCCCCGGCTAATCCGTTTCAGATTATTCCATTCTTAAATTCAGAAATATTGTCGGTCCCTGCGAGAACAAAAAAACTCATGAAAATCATAATAACTAACGATCTTCCATTCGGTTACATACCTAGAATAGAGTTCACCGATGGCGTGTATTGTGGCGATGCTGTGGTCGAGAATCGTGGAGGAATTGCGAATCTTTATGTAATTAATACTAAAGAAATAGACATAGATTTAGTTGTGCCTCGTGTAGACTTAGAACCATTTGAAGAACTCTCCCCCTCGGACGACGAAGGTAAAAATTCCGATGAGTTCAGAGCGCGCGTAGCTTGCGCGAATGCAAAAAAATACGATCCAATGGAAGAGATACTCCCCCTATTGAGATTGGATCATCTTGCGAATACCGAATTCAATCACGTCGTCGAACTCGTAGAAGAATTTCCGGCACTCTTTCACATGCCCGATGAGTCGCTCGGGGCGAATAACGTTGTAGAACACCGTATTCCTACTTCGGACGATTTGCCCATTAATACAAAGCAATACCGCTTTCCCCATCATATGAAAGAAGAAATTCGAAACCAGGTAGAAGATCTACTCGACAAAAATGTAATACGAGAGTCAACTTCACCATTTAATTCGCCAATCTGGATCGTCCCAAAAAAAGAAGATTCTCATGGAAGAAAGAGGTGGCGAATGGTGATCGATTATCGGAAAATCAACGAAAAAACGGTCGCCGATGCTTATCCTTTGCCAAATATTACCGACATCCTAGATCAGCTTGGAAAAGCCCGTTATTTTTCCGTATTCGACCTTGCTTCAGGGTTTCATCAAATCCCGATGCACCCCGATGACCGCCCAAAAACCGCGTTCTCGACCCCCCACGGACACTACGAATTTAATCGTATGCCGTTCGGGTTAAAAAACGCCCCTGCCACATTTCAGCGTCTCATGGACCAAGTATTAACCGGTCTTCAGGACATCGAAATGTTTGTGTATCTTGACGACATCGTCATCTACGCAGATTCTCTTGAAGAACATCGAAAAAAATTTCGGCGCCTCGCAAAGCGGTTAATAAAAGCTGGGTTATCCCTTCAACCCGACAAATGCGAGTTTCTTCGCCCCGAAGTAGTTTACCTCGGTCATATAATTAGTGCTGACGGCGTAAGACCAAATCCAAAAAAATTGGAAGCCGTAAAGAAATTTCCAATTCCCAAAAATCAAAAGAACATTAAGCAATTTTTGGGTCTAGTCGGCTATTACCGCCGTTTTATAGAGGATTTCGCCTCAATTGCCAAGCCCCTCACGCGATTATTGAAAAAGACCGCACCCTTCATCTGGGGCGAGGCACAGCAATTGGCATTTGAAAGGCTTCGTGACGAACTTTGCAAAGAGCCGATCCTACAGCATCCAGATTACGACCGGCCGTTTATTATCACAACCGATGCTTCTGATTATGCGTTACGAGCAATACTCAGCCAAGGCGAAATCGGGCAAGACTTGCCAATCGCGTATGCCTCAAGAACTTTAAACGATGCAGAAACACGGTACGATGCGACGAAGAAAGAGCTTTTAGCAATAATTTACGCCTTAGACAATTTTCACTCCTACATCTATGGACGAAAATTCACCTTAGTCACAGATAACAAACCTTTGACTTGGCTTAAAACTTTAAAAAATCCGAACTCGCAACTGCGTCGTTGGTCCGACATTCTTGACGGCTGTGACTACGACATTGTTTATAAAAAGGGCGCACGGAACACGAATGCCGACGCCCTGTCAAGAAACCCTACAAACTTCGAAGCGACAATCGAAAAATCAAACGCTTACGTCATCAACGCGAAAACTCCTCAAAACAATCAACCCGACTCGGAGTCGTTGTCTTCTGACAACCCAATTGACCACACTCTCGTGGTCACCATCGACCTTTCGTGCGGAGGTAAAAAACAACCTCATAAACGGGTCAAATCAAAATTAAACGTAACCGATGATATCCCGGTTAACGATAGCCCGACTCCTCCTACTATCGACGGGGTAACGAAGGTAGTCACGTCAACCAAGCGCTACCACTCCTCCACCGATACTTCCGACGAATCAGTGAGGCCTCAACGAAAACGACGTCCACATGAATTTGACTCCGAGGAGGAAACTCCCGATCTTTGGTGGGATGAAGAGAATACAGAAAGACTCACACCAAATCACGAACAACCTAGCACCGACAACGAGGAGGGAACGACCGATAATTCTCTCGCTTTCGGCCCAACTGATATCCCTGTACCACCACCTACCTCCGTTATTGTCGAAACTGGGGAGGCAACTAATTCGGAAATCATCGCTGCCCCTCTAAGAACGGGGGAGGCGGCATCATCACTGCCTGATCAAGCCACCAACGAAAACGAGGGAACAGCGAATTTTTCTCCAAACGAATCTTCACCGATCGAAACTGAGGAGGCGGAAAGTTTGTTCGGGTCGTCTTCTTCCGATGTGGCAATGGAAGCCGCAGATTCGAGCTACGAACCGTCAAGAAACGAAGATACTACGGATTCGGTAATTTCCCCGCACCATCCGTCGCCGCTACCAACATCAAACTTTCGCTCCAATGCTCGATTCGCCACCAGAGAATTTCCCTCCATCGCAACTTCGAGCGAAACCTCAATAATGGGAGTACCAAACGATCCGAGAAATTCTCGAACCGTACCGCCACCGCCACTAACGGAGTACAGATCGTCAACGAAGATATCGCGTCCCGAGAAGCTTGCTTTGCCTATCTCGTCGCACAAGACAAAAATATTACGGCCAACTCTACGACCTTACTAGTAGAAAAAGGATGGTTAAATTGGGATAAAATACTTCAGGAAAATGCTGAACCCGGCGAAGTCATCGTTACTAAAAGTAAAGGCCGATACTCTTTCGGTCTAATATATGGAAAATTTTTTTCGAATGGTTTGAATATCGATTACCTTGACGCTTGTCTCCTAATCTTGAAAGAATTACTGCGAAAATTCGGAATTAATTCACTTCGCCTTGCCCTCGACAACATCTGTTTCGAAAACTACGAGCGAAGATTGATCGTCAACTGCTTGCACGAAATTTTCGACGAGACGGATATATCTATCTCAATTTGCAATAGTACAATTATTGTGCCGTCCGCCGATAATCGTTTAGATATAATCGCAGAAAAACACTCATCGGCAATCGGTGGCCATAAGGGAGTAACGAAAACTTTCCAGCTTGTCTCCCAACGATTCTACTGGCGTAAAATGAAATCCGACATTGCCCAGTTTATAAAACGTTGCCCCGATTGTCAACGCAGGAAATTAGTCAGAGTTAAACATCGTCTGCCCATGGTAATCACAGACACTCCAACCGATTCCTTCGAAAAAATATCAATCGATATCTACGGTCCATTACCTCGTACCAAACTTGGTCACGAATATGTTCTGACTATACAAGATAACCTTACTAAATACTCGGTCGCGATTCCTCTAAACAGAACTACATCTAAAGACGTAGCTCTAGCACTCGCAAATAAATACATTTGTATTTATGGTGCACCCAAAATCATAATTTCCGACCAAGGCAGAAATTTCATCAGCGAAATTTTCGAAGAATTCGCAAAAATCTTCGAAATAAAACATTATCGCACTACCGCTTATCACCCGCAGTCAAACGGTTCACTAGAGCGCAGCCACCACGTATTGACTGAATATTTGAAGCAATTCGTGAACGAACATCGAGAATGGGACAGCTGGATTCCAGCCGCTATGTTTTCATATAATATCAGCATTCACGAGGGAACAAAATACTCGCCGTTCGAACTTGTGTTTGGCAAAATCGCTCGAATTCCATCAAACTTCGAACGAGAATATGATACGCGCAAATTAGACGAGTTTCATAAAAACTTGACTGAAAAATTACAGATATCAAGAAATGCAGCAGCTGCAAATCTGATTGCTGCTAAACATCGTTCAAAGAAATATTACGACAAAAGGGTCAAGCCACATTCATATGAAAAGGGAGATAAAGTGTACCTGTTGAAAGAACCCAAGAACGGGAAATTCGATGACGAATACACTGGCCCATACGACATAGAAGAAGTTCTACAAAACAACAATATTGTTTTACTGTTGGGCCCGGGTAAGCGAAAAAGAGTTCACGTTGATAAAGTGAAGCGCGCTTACGAATAAGAGCCGCTACACCTCCCTATCTCTTACTACAGAGCCGAGAGTCACCGACACTGCGATCACGCCGACATAGCCTCTCTTCACCGCACTCTCCGCGGCCCTGCTCGCCGTACCACTCAACGGATATACGACCGGTGGCCGTTCACCGTTGAGGGGGAGGGATGGCTCGGCCGGGCTCTCACCGCTCACTTTCAAAATAATAATAAAAAATAATATCTAATAATAATAATAATAATACCTAATGAATAAATGCGCATCTTTTTCCCTTCTCTTTTCCTTTTCATTCCTTCCTTTTTTCCCTTTCCTTCTCCTCTCTGTTTCTTATTAAACTAAAAGAACTTAGAGGAAGAAATTAACGATTAAGAAGAAAAAAAAAAAAACAACATTGTACTTCATAAACATTTTTCGTGGAATCAAAACACGCTACACTTCCCCTAGAGCTGATGCGCCGCTCTATCACGAATGTTTCCGACTCGAACCTGATGCTCCGCGGCCACTCTTCTTTCGGTTTCTGCCACTCGTATACTCACTCAACTCTCAGAAACGAACATTCGCGTGCCATACACACACTAATTCACGTATACATATAAACGCGTTCGTGAGCCTATGTATTCCGCGATACCAAACTCCGTAATAAAATAAAACTGCTCGCTTGCAGATGGACCGCGGGACAAGAAGACTTCACTATCACCCCGATCGTCAACAATCCCGGAATTTATTCCGATCGATGGGGCTCGCTGAGACCTTACAAAACGTGTTGGAACCTCGTCACGCACATCGACCTCGCTCATTTCTTAAACAGACGATTCGAGCTCACGAACCAACTAGCGAAACTAATGAAAGAATGCCGACAGTTAAGAGTACAGTGTCGAATTTTCAATCGATTATCCAATCTAGAAGAATCAATAAAGACCATTGAGAAGGATCAACGAGATATTGAAGAACTAATCTACGAAGACGAAGACAATTCGACGCTCAGGAGAAAACGCGCACCCTTGGGATTCATCGGTTCACTCAGCAGAACCCTGTTTGGCACACTTAACACAGAAGATGCCGACTTTTATAATCAAAAGATAGAAGCCTTGGAAAACGATACGCGATCGATCATCAATTTAGTCGCCAACCAAACACACATAATTAGATCAAAATTTAACGAGGAAAGAGCTCACGTGGCAAATCTGTCAGCTACATTCACGAACAAACTAAATAATGTGTCGCGCGCCATATTGACAATAAGCAACGACCTAGGAGCTATCCAATTCCACGAAGCACTCTCCGATGTAGCTGCGACTCTCGAGCATAGCGTCACGGAATACGAACTCGACACCGCCATACTCACGGACGCTATTTTGTTCGCGAAGCAGGGCCAATTACATCCCCGCTTATTAACGCCACATCAAATATTACTAGGTGCAAGGGCTATCCAACGCGAAAGACCAAACGCAGAATTCCCGTTCGCGTTAAAAATCGAATCGACACCAGAGTTGCTGAAACTCTCAGAAATAACAATTTTCCATTCTAAAGGGAAACCAATATACATAATTTCGGTGCCGCTCATAGACCTCAACAGGTACACCATTTTCAAAAATATTCCTGTCCCAGTCTTGCAACACGTTACTTCCCGCGGGACGAATTTCGCCTTCATTAAACCTACATCAAAAATGACCGCAATCTCCGATGACTTCGAAACATATTTTCGGCTAGACGACGAAGCCCTACGGCATTGCAGACACACTAACGACCGGTTTATTTGTAAACATACAAATATCCTGTACCGTATTGATAAACATAGTGATTGCGAAGTAAAAATACTGACAGATCCGCGTTTCCAGGATTTCGCATCCTGCGATGTACGCGTAAAAACTAGCAAACGAACGTACTGGTCACGAATTCACTCCACTAACCAGTGGATCTTCTCCTGTTCGCAACCGGAAACCCTCCGTATAAAATGCCACAATTCTGAACCATTGGCCATAATAATAAATAATACCGGCATACTCCGCCTTCGACCGCGATGCGAAGCGGCAGCTATGTCAACAGTCCTGACATCGACCGACGAAGTAACATCGATTTCGTTGTCAGAATTTGCGCCACGCACTCACCTCAATATCTCTCATATTTATACCTGAATAGTAGATCCCGCCGACCATTTAAATTTTACCGAACTACTATCCGACCTCGATTCCCCTACCCTATTCGATCCTAGAGACACCCATAATCTCGATGATGTCGACGGTGGGATCGAACTCCAATCCGTCATTGATAAAGCGCAAGATTTGTTAAAGCGCAGAAATACGCAACGCCGGATACGCCAGCTCGAGTTTGCCGGGGGTTACTCGATCCTCGGCCTGGGAAGCCTCCTGTTGGGACTCGGGATCGCATGGAAATTTTCCCTAATTTCTAGACTCGGGTCTCTGGTATCCAATTGCCGGAAGACACGTCACCGAAAGACCACCACTCGACAACAGAACGAGGCACCCATCGAAGTAATCGAGATGGTCCAGCCCCAAAGAGAATACATCAGCGCCGACGCCAATCCGGGAGCTGTAATGGGACACTCACTTAAAGCGATATGCGCCGCTCCGATCGCGGAGCACAGAGTACGCGTTATCAGACCACCTCAACGCGTGAACACGTATCGGGACGTAGACGACCAGATGCTCTACTCGGAACGTTTGAACTCCGGTGACCTATAAGTATCAATCCCACAATTTACACCCGACCCAACCGCTAAATTCAGGTAAAATACGCTTGTCCTTATAAAAAATGATTTTAAAAAAAGAAAATTAAGAAAACCTTAGAGATATATATATGCGCATATATAAATATGCAACACTTATCTATTATCTACCATCATGTCTCCTCTGTCAAGCTCTCGAATATTCTTATTAATTTTCGACATCTTCACTTCGCAACTAATGTGCTCTTATTCCATATTTTTGTGACTAATATACTTTTGCGATAGTTCTAGATCGACCGCAACTGTAAAGAAGAAAAAGGGAGGAACGACACGGCACAGACACTAATCGCGGAACCAGATAAACAGGCGACATCACGACGACCCACTCGGACGTAACGAAATCGACACCGCAATATCAAGGGCCCGAACGTCGCTAAGAAGAGCCACAACCCCTTTTTTCATAAACTCATAGACACGCACGCGTACACATTTTATTTATCTTTCTTTTTGCCCCAAGATGGAAATATTTAAGTTAGAAGTAGGTGTATGGATAACCTCGCCCTAACTTTTTCCCCCAGATTTTCCTCTTCGCCCCGTTGAAAAAATGTCGGACATACAAAACGCTTCTTGCTCTTTGCTCCACCCAAGGCTCCGCCTTGAGTGATCACCAGAGGGGGAGGTGTTACGTCCTAGTCATTTTTCCAACGATCTATGGCTAACAATTATTAATTGTTATCCTTCATATAAAACCCCGGCTAAACGTTTTACTCAAACTGTCTGATGCGAATCTCTCGATCACACCGGACGAACATCTCGAATTTCTGCTTTGTTATATCCGTTCGCGATCAGCAATAACTGGCCGCGCGTGGAACGCGTGATCAGTAGCCTTGAACCGCGCCTTTGCCACCTAAAATTCCCCTTCTTTAATTACCTTCCTATGCTTCTTCCCCTCATAAAACAAATTCTTAGTTTAGTCTTTATTCTGCATCCAAACGATAATGTCCAAGTGAACATACCGCGAATCGCGAAGTACTTCGTGCGTTAGAGCCGTAGCTCCGCCATATACCCATAAACTTATCTATTTATATTATTGTTAATTCGAGTTCGCGTCGAGATAATCCGCGTGGTAATATATATATATATATATATTGTATTGCTAATTTGAGTCCGCATCGATATAATCTGCGAGGCAATTAATCCCTATCTATTAAGTTGCATTCTTATTGCGTGACTTGTTCAATCTGTTTGCCATAATTGTATCAACATTATCTACACCTCGTTTAACACTGCTATTATTGTTCATTGCCTACGGGAAATTGGTGTTAATGTTCAAGCCAATATCATTTGAATAAATATTATGGTTTATCAAAAATCTTCTTAGTGTAATGATTTAAAATCTGGGATTTTAATCCCTTAATTGAGCAACGATCCCAATTCCTAATATAAAGAAACATTTGATTGTGCTCACTCCTGCCTACCAATTAGCCTGGACGTGACAACATAGATGACATATTGGTCTTCTCGAAAACTTTTCAGGAGCATGTTGATCATTTATCAAAATTACTAGAATCGATTATGAAAGAGGGATTTAGACTAAAACTATCGAAATGCAATTTCGCGTCGGACTCGGTCAGATACCTGGGGAACGTGATAAAGAACAATTCAATTAGCCCAATCAGAGATAATTTGATCTCGATAAGAAACTTCCCAACTCCGAAAACAAGGAAAAATATCCGACAAATTTTAGGGAAAATAAATTTCTACGGCAGATACATACCAAACGCTTCGATTATCCTAGACCCGTTGCACAACCTATTGCGCAAAGGACAGAAATTCGTCTGGTCGGAACAGTGCCAAGAAGCGTTTGAAAAAATAAAATTGCTTCTTTGCTCTCAACCAATTCTAACGATCTTTGATCCGCACCTACCAATACATATTTACACAGACGCAAGCTTACAAGGTATCGGAGCTGTACTAAAACAAACACAATCAAACCAAGAAGATAAACCAGTCGCATATTTTTCAAAAAAGCTAAACGAATACCAAAAAAAAAAAAGAAAGCTATCTACATAGAATGTTTGGCGATAAAGGAAGCTATAAGATATTGGCAACACTGGTTAATAGGTAGATCATTTACGATATTCTCGGACCACAAACCTCTAGAAATCATGAATATTAAAGCTAGAACAGACGAAGAGCTAGGAGACTTGATGCACTATTTATCACAGTACAATTTCGAAATAAAATACACCCCGGGAAAAGAAAACTTAGAAGCTGACTGCTTAAGCAGAAACCCCGTATTAGAATCAAATGAAAATGAAAACGAAGTCTTAAAAACAGTCAATCTCATAAGACTAGGAGACATTCAAAATGATCAAGGTAACAATGCGGACATTCAAGATAATAAAGACAAGTTAATATACAGGAACAGCGCATACTATAAGAAAATAGGGAGAAGAGAAAAATTTTGCTCTCAGAAGATTTCAGTACGGAACTAATAAAAAAAGTACACGCCTTTTACTGCCATTTGGGAATAAGACAAATGCAAAATAAAATAAAAGCAATCTATGCAGCAAAAAACCTAAATGAAAACATAAAAAAAATTTGCGAAAACTGTGAGATTTGCATAAAAAACAAATCAAGAGGAAGGCACAAAATTGGCCTGATGTCTCAGTTAGGTCCCGCGACTTCCCCTTACGAGATAGCCTCCATCGACACGATTGGTGGATTTGGAGGCTCGCGATCAACGAAAAAATATCTACACTTGCTAGTTGACCACTTCTCAAGATATGCAACAATCGTAACATCAAAAACGCAGAATTCCAACGATTTCATAAAGTTGATACAAAAGATAACATCAGAGAACAAACCAAAGATGATTTTATCGGATCAATACCCAGGGATGAATTCGAAAGAATTTAAAAAATTCGTAAATGATGAAGGTATAATCTTAACCTTTACGGCTGTAAACGCGCCATTTTCGAATGGTCTCAACGAAAGGCTTAACCAAACGATAGTAAATAAAATTAGATGTAAAATTAATGAAATGAAAAAGAAAACCGCGTGGACAACTATAGCGCACGAGTGTATAGAAAGATACAATGAGACCGAGCACACAGTGACGGGATTTTCCCCAAAATACCTACTAGAGGGAAAAAACAATACGATCCTACCGGACGAATTACAACAAGAAAAAACACGAAACGACTTATATGGAGATAGAAAACGTGCCTTAGAAAATACAAAAAAATCACACGAATACAATAAAAGACAATTCGACAAAAATAGAAAACATCATGAATTTAACATCGGAGATCTAGTTTACGTGGAAAATGGTCATCGGTTGAATCGAAGAAAATTAGACGAATTAAAAATCGGACCATACGAAATCGTAGACAAAATTTCAGACTCAATCTATAAAATACACACGGACCGGAAAAAATCAGAGGCACTTTTTCACATTACAAAGCTGGTGCCGGTCCCAGAGATCGTCCAAGAAAACTACTCTCTGTTCGCAGTTTTCTTTCCCTAGGGGGGGAGATGTAAAGAAATACAACGTCGAGTATACCCGCCGTCGCATCTCTTTCGATATTTGACTTAGCCGCCGGGAGAGACAGGTGGGGGTCGCGAGCGTGTGACGTACTCGAGGTAGGAGACACGATTGTGAGCGCGTGTTAGAGAACAGAGAAAATAAACACGTAGTGTATTAAGAGGAGAATATCAGCTGTAAATGTCGTTTCCTGATATTACAGGTAACGGCATACTTTAAGTTATAATAAAATAAGATAATTTAGGATAGGTAACATATGTGGAAAAAGTGGAAAATAAAATACCTGATATTACAGGCAACAACATGACAGCGTGATCTAACCTCTATCATATCATCATATTACACATTATATATATATATATTTTTTTTTTCTTTTTTTCGGAACAAAAACAAATTCTTTCCCTTTTAAAGATATAAAATAAAATTTCCTTTCCCTTTCTTTTTGTATGGTAACGGTGGCAACGAGGGTCTTTCACGGAAGCACATTGCGGTTGAATCTTAATTCGTACATTGATCTGTGTGATGGTTGGCGCGGTTGTTCGTTTCGCATGACAATTTCTCTACATTCGCATTCCGGTGACGGAGCTATTTCCTCGACACGAATCGGTTGTCTGCGCAGAACAGAGAAAATAAACACGTAGTGTATTAAGAGGAGAATATCAGCTGTAAATGTCGTTTCCTGATATTACAGGTAACGGCATACTTTAAGTTATAATAAAATAAGATAATTTAGGATAGGTAACATATGTGGAAAAAGTGGAAAATAAAATACCTGATATTACAGGCAACAACATGACAGCGTGATCTAACCTCTATCATATCATCATATTACACATTATATATATATATATATTTTTTTTTCTTTTTTTCGGAACAAAAACAAATTCTTTCCCTTTTAAAGATATAAAATAAAATTTCCTTTCCCTTTCTTTTTGTATGGTAACGGTGGCAACGAGGGTCTTTCACGGAAGCACATTGCGGTTGAATCTTAATTCGTACATTGATCTGTGTGATGGTTGGCGCGGTTGTTCGTTTCGCATGACAATTTCTCTACATTCGCATTCCGGTGACGGAGCTATTTCCTCGACACGAATCGGTTGTCTGCGCAGCTCGACACGTTCTCTTCGTCTATTGATAACTTTTTCCCTATAGCGACGTGTTTTTTGACCTGACAGGCAAGATATAACTCTACAAGCGTTAGATATTCTTCTAAACATTGATAATTTCCAAACAATGGCAGCGAGAATGCTAAGTGAACCTAGACCTAATCCGCCGAATTTAATCGCGGTCCCGATATACTCGAGCTTATTTCTCGTAACGTGTTCCCTTGATATTTCCTTCGCTTTCGCAATAACGGCTTTTAAGGCAATTTCATTTTTGTCAAGATCATCATTGACCGTATTTGAATTCAACAGTTCCGCAAATGCTTCTGTTTCGATCAGGACTTCCGTAATATTCACGTATTCAATCGATTGGATAGACTTTTCTATGATTCCGGTGATATTTAATACAGGTACCTTTGAGAAATCGACCTCGATGGTTGATGTAAGTTCAATTGATGGCGTTAGTGTGGTTACTCTACTTTTTACTTGGCAAGTGGGTTCAATTTGCAAGATGCCGGAATTTTCTATGGTTCTAATTTCGGATCTGTGATTTTTGCAAAAGACGTGCAGTGTTTCTGTTTTTGGCACCGCGTATATCCATGCATTTGCATTAGGCATTTTAGACAAATAAGTTCTTTTCAATATTTTTAATCTAAGGTCACAAATCTCCAAATTTTCAAATTGTGGGTCCACAATCAACTGAACTTCACACTCCGATTCGGCATTGACCTACTCGATGGGATAGATTTGCTCACAAATGTATCTATTGTCTATGAATTTACAAGTATTTTCACTGTCCAAATTAAAATAGTTGCTGAAGTCTTCCGAAATTGCCGTGTATCTCGTTGCTGGTTTGATAAACGCAAAATGGGAACTCTTGGATGTTGAGGGTTGGCGCATAGGTACAGGCAAATGCTGATAAAGTTTGTACTGGGCCAAGTCCAAGAGTGGGATGCCGAGCATGTAAATCAATTTCTGCCCGTCGTGAAAGATTGTTAATTTTGAAATTGAAGTCAAGTAAGGCGCATGTTTTAAATCTAGCGGAATAGGGAACTCTGTGTTTGGGGAACTTTTTACAATTGCACTCGCGCCAAGATGTATTTTTTCGGCTGTCAATATTCGAGGATGGACTTGTCCAAGTTTAGCGAAAAGTATAGCGTTTGTTAGCGTGTCGGTGTCGATCTCAAGCTCCTTTAAATCGTCGTCTATCTGTGTGGCGTATTGTTCGGCTTTTTGGTTATATTCGAGTACTCGTATTTCGTTTGTAAATGTCTGAATTGCCCCGTTCATTTCTAGTGAAGCGTTATGTAGTCTTTCTGCCAATGATTTTACCTGTTTTTGTGAAATATCGAACTGTGATCGTAAAATGTGTATTTGATTTTTAACTATTTCCGCCAATTCTACCGTTATATTTGTTAAAGACTGTATTCGAGAACTGATCCGTATCGCGTCGTCATTATCCAACGTACCGTAAAGGAACTTGTGAATTTTCCCGACAAAGCCGAATATTGCGCGTTTTTCTCGCTTCACTACTGGGTTTGCTTGAGTTGATGGTATAAGTTCCGCTAAGATTGTTTCTGCTTTTTCGAGCGCGTCGAGTCGTGCCTGCATGCTCCTCAATTGCCCCTTTAATAAACATTGGTCTCCTATCCCAAAGCAATATTTGGCGGTGAAATTAAGATTTTCTTGAATTTGAAGGCGCCTAGTCTCGAGCCCGAATGTGTTGACGAAAATAACAAGGGTCCACGTGGTGTGGTAAGATCGCAGTGTACCGAGCGGTTCCGAATATAAGCCAGGGTTCCGTACAAGTGGCGTGATTTTGAGTGCCTCTCGGGGCCTCAACGCTCCTGTGTGGCATCTGAAACATATGCCCGATTTATTTTATCTACGTGAACCGTTCTCGTGGCATTATCTTTCACACTTAAGACTACGTTGTTCCGATCGAAGACTTCTAATATTTTATACGGTCCTACCCAGTGCGCATCAAATTTCCCTGTACGCGGTTCTTTCTGCAAGTATACTAACTCGTCCTTCCTAAATTCTAGTTCTTTTACTTTTTTATCGTAATACTTTTTCGTTCTTTCCTTATATCTAGTTGCCTTTTCTAAGACGAGTTGACGAACTGCTTTAAAGTTTGCGTTCAAGTTTGCCATGTAGTCGTCGTAAGTAATCGTTTTTTCGAGTGGCGGAAACTCGGAAGGTAGTTGTGCCAATCTGCCGAAAACCAGCTCAAAAGGAGTAAAACCCGTGCTTTCATGAACGCTCGTGTTGTGTGCGAATGTCGCCAAGGTCAACAGTTCGTCCCATTCTTTTTTATCGTTAATAAAATGTTTAATGTATTCTACGAGGGTATGGTGACTACGCTCGATTGTCCCGTTTGATTGCGGGTGATCCGCGGTTGTTTTATATTGGCGGATCTGAAAAAATTCCGCGAAGTTCTTGAACATTTCCGACATAAAATTCCTTCCCTGGTCCGTCAATATTGCGCGTGGTGCTCCGAACGTGGTGATCAACTTATCACACAAAGCGCTCGAAATATCGTTGGTGGTTTGACAACTCAGTGGTACGGCTATGCTGAATTTGCTGAACAGATCGAGAATTGTGAGGATGTATATGTTTCCTTTGCTTGTTTCCCGCAATGGTCCCACGATATCAATGGCGACTTTGTCGAACGGCTTTTCTGGTGTGTCGGTGAGCACCATCGGGGCTCTAGTGCTGACTCGAACCAATTTGTTCGTCTGGCATTCCAGGCAATACTTGATGTAGTTCTTGACGTCCGCTTTCAATCCTCTCCAATAGTATTGTGTCAGTATGCGTTAATATGTCTTCTCGATACCTTTATGGCCACCCAGGTTTGAAGCGTGCAATTCTTTAATGATATTTTCCCGGTTGTCCTGCTCTGGAACTGTTGACAGACCTTCGCATATCGTGATCCGTATATCAGCTCCCAGTGTCAAAAGGCGCATGTGGCTTTTTATATTCGACCACAAGAGTGGGCCGACACTTTCGGGGTCCTTCGAGATCGAACAGGACTGGAATTTATCCCTCTTTAATATTTTCACCAGGACGGTATGACATTTCTTGACCATGTGTACAGTGGTAATATCCGTTGCCTTCTCTTTGCAGAACATCACAAAGTAGCATTCGCTTTCGCTTTGGCAAATAAGAATGTTCCCCATTCTAGGGTTTTGTAAGAGCAACATCTCGCGGCTGATTCTTCTTTTTTCGACGAGTATCTTGGTGACTGTTGTGTTCATGATGCAATCCGCTGATACGAAAAATGCTAAATTATCTTCGTTTGCTAAAATATTGTTTTGTAAAATTTTGATGATATCTTCTAGTTGAATGTCATTTGTTATTGTTGCGCTTCTGGTGACGAGATTGCTCTCCGAACAAGTGAGTCTTTTCCTGTGATATTGCGGTGGTTGGTATGGGAGATCAGCATTCGAATCGTCAGATTTACTCTCCGACGATATCTGTTCCCTGTAGTCTTTGCTGGGTCCAGCCATGTCATGTTCGTTCGTTGGTTCCTGTGTTTTCAGCGTCTCCTCCCAAGTTTGTTGTGCCGATGGTGAAAAAATGTAAGGAGGTAGTGATGGTGAACGATACTGCGGTGGCGGTGTTGGTGAGCAAAAGCGTGGTAAAACCTTCGGTGGTGATAAGGTTCCGGTTTCCACTGGTGGTAAGAACTTTGTTGCTGGCATGGTGTCCTCCAGTTTCTTGATTGCGTTCTTCTGTTCCTGCGGTGTAAAACCTTCGAAATCGATTCCTTGCGGGGACAATTCCGCGCTCACTTCCTCGATCGACCTTCCGGGTGGTGCAGGGCCTTTAAAATCAAGGGTTGTCGATGGTGAAGAGGTCCGCTGTTCCTTTGGCTGTGGTCGTGACACCGCTTCGTTTAGGGTCTCGTCCAAAGACGAAGCGTCAGGGGTTTCCTTTCGGTAGGTGCACCTCGGGTTTGTTCGACGTTTGGTCCAGCGTGTTTTTAGTTTTTTCTTTTTCTTTGGTTTCTTTGGCTGCACAACCTTCGGTGGGGGCCTCAAGACTGCTTGTGGACTTGGAGAATTTGCTTGCTGAGCTTGTGTTGGGACCACGTTTTGCGACTTTGGTTCTGGAGGATCCCAGTAATCAGGCGTCATTTCAGGTGAAAAGTAAGCTGCTTCGTTCTCCGATGGTGAAGTTGGGGAGTCTGAGTCCGCGTTCCTCGCTTCCACTACTCTTTCGATCTTTAGGTTCTCATCTCCGTGTTGGGAAAACGAAACTTGGGTTGTGTCTTTCGTCAAGTCTGCTATTTCTGACTTATTTAATGAATTATCTCTGTCTTGTTGTTTGCTTATTTCTGATGCCTCGTCTCGTTGTTTCTTATTTTCTATAGACGCTTGGTCTTTGTTTCCTATAGACGCTTGGTCTTGTGGTTTCTTATCTTCTATTGACGCTTGGTCCTTATTTTCTATAGACGCTTGGTCTTGTGGTTTCTTATCTTCTATTGACGCTTGGTCTTGTTTTTTCTCATCTTCTATTAATGCTTGATCCTTATTTTCTATAGACGATTTATCAGTTTTTTCTTCTTCAGATAATTCATGCTCGTTTCCCTTTTTGGAGAAGTTTTTCTCAACATTTCTTCGCTTAGTATCGTGGTCTTCAAATTCTTCCGATCGAATCCGCTTCCCTGGATCTATTCCATTTTCCTTGTCTTCTGCTGGCGTACTCGCACCCTCGCTGACGGTTGAATCGATGTCAAGTGTCGAATCGTCTTTTGTTATCAGTGGTTCCAACGGTGGCTCCTCTACGTTTGCTGTTTCTGAGTTTGTGCTCGTTGTTGATTCATCGGGTGATTCCTCCGAGAGGCGCTCTCGTTTACGGGGCGCCGGGTTCCCCGAAGATTCATCGGATAACATTCGACCTCTGGTTACTGGTGAGATTTGCTGATGTGTTTTCTGTCTTTTCGCTTCGTGTTTATCGCTGCCGCTTGATGTACTCTCGTGGGGCCTGATTGGCAATATGGGGACCGGATTCCGTGACAATGCGTCCGCAACAACGTTCAATTTCCCGGGCTTGTGGTGGATTTCGTAGTTATAGTCGTTTAATATCGCTTGCCAGCGCTGCAATTGTTGCGGCGGGTCCTCCTTGCTCGTGATGTATGTGAGCGCTCTGTTGTCCGTCACGAGGATAAAACGCCGTCCGTACAGATAGGTCTTGAAATGTTGAATTGCGTTGACTACTGCCAATAGTTCCTTATTTAGTGCGTCGTAGGCTACTTCCGACTTTGAAAGTAATCTGGAGTAAAAAGCGACTGGGTCATCGAAGTTGTTGTGCTTCTGACTTAAGACAGCGCCCAAAGCATAATTTGATGCGTCCGTTGTAAGCGTATATTCTTTCCCTTCGTTCGGGTAACGTAGAATCGGAGCTTCTGTGATCCTCTGTTTTAGATGTTCAAACGCCGCTTGGGCTTCTTCAGTCCACTCGAATGTCGCTTCTTTCCTGAGCTGGCGAGTCATTGGTATGGCGATTTCTGCAAAGTCCTTGATAATTCGGCGGTAATATCCTGCGAGAGCGACGAACTGTTTAATATTTTTCTTGTCGGTTGGCACTGAGAAATTCTGCACTGCTAACACTTTTTCTGGATTTGGTTGGACTCCCTTGTTAGAGATCACGTGGCCCAAATAACATACTTGTCTGCTGAGAAAATGGCACTTATCGGTCTGCAATGTCAGCCCGGCTGTGGTTAATCTCTTTGCTAAGCTACGGAACTTTCTCTCATGTTCTTCGAGAGTGTTCGCATAGATAACAATGTCGTCCAGGTACACAAATAAATCCGTGCCCTGGAGACCCGAAAGAACCACATCCATTAGTCTTTGGAAAGTTGCTGGGCCATTGCTGAGGCCAAATGGCATACGGCTGAATTCGAAATGCCCGTTTGGTGTTGAAAATGCTGTTTTTTGTCTCCCCCTCTGGTGGACTTGTATCTGGTGGAATCCAGATGCTAGGTCAAAGGTGGTAAAATACTGTGCGTTCCCAAGTTGGTCTAAGATGTCGAGAATATTCGGAAGGGGGTAAGCGTCGGGCGTGGTTTTTGCATTTAGCTTCCTGAAGTCGATGACCATGCGCCATTTCTTGTTGCCCTGCGAATCTTCCTTCTTCGGGACTATCCAAACCGGCGAATTATACGGTGACAGTGATGGCTGGATTATGCCTTTTGCCAACAAGCTTCCGACTTGGTTCTGGATTTTTCCCCTATGAACCTGAGGAAACCGGTACTGCTTCGTATGGATAGGCTGCTCGTTGGTCGTGTGTATTTCGTGCTTGAGGATATTCGTGCAGCCCAATTGCTCTCCGGGTACGCAAAACAGATGTTGGTATTCCGATACCAGTCGCATAACGTGGTTTCTTTCTTCCTCATTCAGATGTTTTAAGTCCAGTAGTGATTCAATCGTTGTTGTTTTATCCGGGGCGCCAGTTATCATTGAAAAATAATCTGCGTCGTGCCTTGTACGGGTGTCATCTCCTGTAACGTCGGTAGGGTCAAAAATTCGATTCACAGGTTCAAGCTCCAGTGTTGGTACCGTGAGATTGATGTCGAAGTCGTTGCTGTTGATAGCCGCCAGATAAGCAACCCTGTTATAATTTGACACGAGAGCGTCTCCGATGTAGAGCTTATCACCCGCATTCAGCCTGGGAATATATCCCTCCGTCAAGCTTGTCGCACTTAATCGCACATGCATTATCACTTTAGACCTTGCTGGAATTAACACTTTTTCGAAGGTTTCGAATGGAATTTTGTATCCCGCGAAGGAAATGCAAAGCTCGCTGTATAAAATATCTGCTGGTGTTTCTCTAAAAAATTTGTCACCAAGAACAGCGTCCTGTTTAATTGGAAGGCTATCTTCAACCAAATGGAACTCGACTCTAAATTCCTTTATCTGTATATAACACATCCCCAGCGTGCGCACAATACCCTCTGAGATACCGGACAATTCGTAAATGATCGACGGGTCGATCCTTGAATTATTTGAGATCTTGGTCAGTTTAACTAAATTTATTTCTGCTCCCGTGTCTGCGAGGAACATCGTTCGTGCAGAACATAAATCGGGAGAGTCTATCGCAACGGTCGGTGGTTTATGTCTCTTAGATAATCCTAAATTAATTCTTGCTTTTTTTATGACGATAGTCATTCGGGCCTACAATTTCGGATCGCACGCTCTTGTGGCTGACTCCCCGTCGCGTTGCCCCGAGGAGTGCCAACCTGGTTTTTTTGGTTCGAGAATCCCGCTACTTGATCGGTTTCAGTCTTACCATATCTGGACTGAAAACCATCCGATGTCGTAGGGTTTTCGTTCGAACTGCGATCCCGTGAATTATTTCTACTATTCCCACGTGAGCCCTGACGGCCATCTTGCGCTTTGTTTCCGGAATTTATTTGATTTTGCCGATTGCCCCAATTCTGTGGATTGTTTGGACGATGTTGGGAGTCCTGGCGATTTTGCGCATGTGAGTAACTTTGATGGTTTTGAGGATTTGGATAAGTTTGGTGATTTTGTGAATTTTGGTAGTCCTGGTGATTTTGTGGGTACGGGAAGTTTGGTTGGTTTTGAAAATTCGGGTAGCTTGGATAATTTTGGTTATTGCGCGGGACGTACTGCGCGTCCTGTACATAACCTCTAGGATATTGAAAATCCGGCGCGTCAGGTCTGAAATTTGGCTGGTAGTTTCGGTAACCGAAGTTCGGCCCGAAGTTTTGACTGCCATTTTGGTAACCTTGTGAGTTCTGTCGGAAATTTCGGGGTGGGAAATTTTGCTGGTTAATTCCAGGTCGTGGAGTGTTGTTTTGCGGAAAACCCCGGTTTTGGAAATATCTTTCGCGGGAAGCATCTCTATTTGCATAATTAAATCTATTGTCGCTCAGTTTTTGTAATGTGACGCATTCTGACGAGTTATGTGTATTAGTTTTGTGATAGTCGCAAAACTTTTGCTCCGGTGCATGATTTGTTTGCGCAAACTGAACTCTCGCGGGTTCCGGCGTTTTAGTGTCGATCTCTGGTTCGCTCCGTTTCCTGCCCTGCTCTATAACCCTCCTTTTCTGTTGCTCACGCTCTATATCTATTGCGTCCAGAATTGCTTGATCTAGTGTCGCGATATCGCGTTGGGTCAGCATATTTGCAATTTTTTCAAAGAGGCCGCGGATAAAAGCTCTTACTATTTCCTTCTTAAGTTCGTCTCGGCGGTTTGCAAGATACTGCCGCTGATCTTCCGCGTTATAAACTTCTTCTAATCGCTTAAAAAATTTTTTTTGGATTTTACGTGTACGCGTACCGTAGTCTGCTACGGACTCGTTATAATTTTGGACGATTTTCTGCATTTCCGCCACCAGGTCAGCCAGTTCTACCGGCTTCTCGAAAGTGTCTCTAAGATCAATCAAAAGTTCTTCAAGGTTCACGTGGCTTTTTGTCTCTACATATTCTCTAGCTGCTCCTCTCAATTTAAATTTAACCGCTATTAGCATAATATTATCCGAGGGCGCGAGCGGCGCTGCGTCTCTGCACAGGCTAGCGAAAAGGTCAATAGAAACATTTCTTTTGTCAAAATCGGGCAAAAGACTGTGGATGTCGCGGATCGACAATCCGTTGCCACCATTACCAACATTGACCGCCATTTCCGGATTATATCGTTGTGGTCGTATTGGTATGAAGTTAGCTACAGCATTCAGTCTAAACCAGCGCGGTGTTTGAGGTGTAAGCTTATGAAAAAAATTAAAAAATAGTCGATTTTTGGAAAAAATTGACAATTATGTAAATATTACGACTGTCTTACGAAAAAGAGAAAAGACAAACTTTATTTCTTTTTTTTTCTATTTATTTTTTTTGTTTTTGAAAAAAATTAAAAAAATAGTCGATTTTTGGAAAAAATTGACAATTATGTAAATATTACGACTGTCTTACAAAAAAGAGAAAAGACAAACTTTATTTATTTATTTTTTCTATTTATTTTTTCTGTTTTTGGAAAAAATTGACAATTATGTAAATATTACGACTGTCTTACAAAAAAGAGAAAAGACAAATTTTTACTTTATTTATTACTATATATATATATATATATATATATATGTCATAGGGTGGTTATCGGGACATTTTTAAGGGGGTACATTTTAATACTGAAATCTATTAAGGGGAAGGCCCTGATCCTAATTCTAGTGCGATCTGATCTTTATATTGCTTCTACAAGAAGATATCATTGAAATAATGTGTAACGGTCGTTCTCAGGTCCGTTCATAAATAGTGGTGCTTATCAAGACCTTTTTATTGCAAAAAATATGTAACGCTAGTTATTAGGACTTTCCATAGATAATGGTGTTTATCAAGACCTTTTTATTTGTATGGTGGTTGGCAGACACTAAAGCAGAGCATAAGATAGTTCTCATCAGCCCAGTCCCCATAAGCACCATGTGTCCTGACAACATACAGTACATAACTAAAAAAGACCTGACAACTACCCTATGATATGATATGATATGAACCGAATTGCAAATGATGAATCTAAATATACAACGAGTTGAATTCGAGCGTTGAACCGATTTGGTCTCTCATAACCAATATAGCATCAAGCTTATTATCCTTAAAAAAAGGCAGGCCCCCTCTAATTTCAATTCCTTACAAGTTATTGCAGTGTTCATGTTTCAACGTTATTTATAATAATACATTGAAACATTTAAAGAAAAAAATTGACGGAAGCGACCATTAGAATATAGGGGCTGTTTAATACATCAAAAGTCGAGGTCTTGGTTTTCTCAAATTCCAAAACGATCTTGTCAGGACAGTTCCCGTAACAATGTGTCCCGACAACATACAGTATATAATAGGAAAAGACCTGACAAATACCACATGGTAAAATAGATCAAATTTGCCTTGTAGATAATGAATCTGAGTACTCATCGGTTTATTGCTTATTCACTAGAATATGTAATTGTATTAATCAAACTGCTCAATATTATAAAGCATCATGAACTGTCGCTTGAACAGCCCAGTTAAGACATCAGAAACATCTTTTTGGGGGTTATATACAAAAAAACATGCATCAGTGACAATTCTTTGAATTGTCAAATTTCTTTCAAAAACTACTAATATTGACACAAGAATAAAAAGTAAAACGTTTTCTCAAGTCATTTTTACATTCATTTTAGCCAACTGCAGAAATATATCTTTCATTTTGAGTTTATCGTAGCGGTGCAGTTCAATGATTACAGCAAGCAGGCTTCGCAGGGATCCAATTTTCTTTGAAAGGAGACTATGCTTGGTCCTGAACTAAGAACTCCCATTGCAAATTCTGTTGCAAAAGAATTTACTAACTAATGGACAAATTAATTAATTAATTCACTAACCACTTTACAAAGTAATTAAGTTTTTTAAATAATAGTTTAAAAAATTACTATAAAGTATTTACCTTTACAGTAACTTTTTTTAATAATAGTTAGAAAAATAATTTCTTCCGTAAATTCTTAGTCTTTCTTCGAAGAAAATTGGACCCCTGCGAAGCCTACTTGCTGTAATCATTGAACTCCAACTCTATAACAAATTCAAAATGAAAGATATATTTCCACAGTAGGCTAAAATAAATATGAACACCACTCGAGAAAACGTTTTACTTTTTATTCTTGTGTCAATATTAGCAGTTTTTAAAAGAAATTTGACAAAGCAAAGAATTGTCACTGATGCATGTTTTTTTGTATATAACCCCCAAAAAGATGTTTCTGATGTCTTAACTGGGCTGTTCAAGCGACAGTTCATGATACTTTATAATATTGAGCAGTTTGATTAATACAATTACATATTCTAGTGAATAAGCAATAAACCGATGAGTACTCAGATTCATTATCTACAAGGCAAATTTGATCTATTTTACTCTGTGGTATTTGTCAGGTCTATTCCTGTTATATACTGTATGTTGTCGGGACCCATTGTTACGGGAACTGTCCTGACAAGAACGTTTTGGAATTTGAGAAAACCAAGACGTCGACTTTCGATGTATTAAACAGCCCCTATATTCTAATGGTCGCTTCCGGCAATTTTTTCTTTAAATGTTTAAATGTATTGTTATAAATAACGTTAAAGCATGAACACTGCGATAACCTGTAAGGAATTGAAATGAGAGGGGAGCTGCCTTTTTTTAAGGATAATAAGCTTGATGCTATATTGGTTATGAGAGAGGAAATCGGTTCAACGATCGAATTCAACTCGTTGTATATTTAGATTCATCATTTGCAATTCGGTTCATTTCATATCATATCATAGGGTAGTTGTCAGGTCTTTTTTAGTTATGTACTGTATGTTGTCAGGGCTCATGGTGCTTATGGGGACTGGCCTAGAGGCTATCCATTTTGTTGGCCAAACGGCACTTGTCAAGTCTTTTTGAGATATGTATTGTATATTGTTAGGGCAGATCGTGCTTTACGGCGACTGGGACGAGAATATTTATATAGAAATGAAAGAATGTTTGTAATGGTCGATGTTCCACCAAAGATTCTGTCTGATTGAAATGAGAACCATCGTCACGAATAACAATGTCGCTTTCGTAAAGTACAACGAACAAAGTGGCTGATAGTAAACAGTGATGGGCCAAGGTGAGACAATGTAAGAAAAGCCGTTGAGCTCAACCGATGAATAACAACAAAGGTTCAGTCTTTGCTCTGCGAGCAGAGGGATAACATCGCGTGGATCGTATCACAAATTACAATATTTAAAACAACGACAAATGCTATTTCTCGTGGTTTTCGAAGATGGCATATATTATGTATGCAAAAAAAATCAACTTAGCAATGTGCAAGAAGTGGAGTATAACGCCAAATATAAGGATGGAGGCAGATACCCGGCACGAATTTTGTCTCGAAACGGTAAGTACATATTAGCTGAACGATCTCAGATTATTAGTCAACTAAATAACCCTCAAAATTTCTGCATCTTCAAAAAAAAAACTTTAGCACGCTGTAGCGCCGTGACATTAGTTCTAAGAGGAAAATGTTTAACACCTTTTTGTTCCTCTTCAAATTCCCCGATAGCGGATATTTTAGAAAAAAAAAAAAAATATTTGAAATTAAGACGATTACTGCGAGTTGAAAACTTTGGCACGCTGCATCTTTTTCATTTTGACTCGGAGAGAAAAGTTTGTAGGAAACATTTTCTTTCTTTTCTAATTTTGAGGTGGCGGTTATTCGTACTTTTCGGGTGGCGGTTATGTGTGGGTAGTTATTTGGACTTTTGTCTTTGACAGTGGTTCCTGACTAGAATATTGATCATAGGCAAAAATGCCAAAGGACTTTTTTGTAGTATTCGCGATTATCTAGTGGCGGGTTCCGCCGGATTTTTTTTTAAGGGCGAAGAAATATATTTTTTTTGCCATTTAAAAACTTTGGTTCGCGATATCTTGGCCAGATCACCTCCTAGAGAAAAAAACATATGTGCCTTTTTTGTTCCTTTTTCGATTATCTAGTGGCGAGTTCCGCCGGATTTTTTTTTAAGGGCGAAAAAAATTTTTTTTTGCCATTTCAAAACTTTGGATCGCAATATCTTGGCCAGATTACCTCCTAGAGAAAAAAATATATGTACCGTTTCTGTTCCTTTTTCGATTATCTAGTGGCGGGTTCCGCCGGATTTTTTTTAATGGTGAAATTTTTTTTTTGTCATTTCAAAATTTTGGATCGCGATATCTTGTCCAGATTACCTCCTAGAGAAAAAAATATATGTGCCGTTTCTGTTCCTTTTTCGATTATCTAGTGGCGGGTCCCGCCGGATTTTTTACTAGATAATCGAAAAAGGAACAGAAACGACACATATGTTTTTTTCTCTAGGAGGTGATCTGGCCAAGATATCGCGATCCAAAATTTTGAAATGACAAAAAAAAATTTTCACCAAAAAAAAAAAATCCGGCGGAACCCGCCACTAGATAATCGAAAAAGGAACAGAAACGGTACATATATTTTTTTCTCTAGGAGGTAATCTGGCCAAGATATTGCGATCCAAAGTTTTGAAATGGCAAAAAAATATATTTTTTCGCCCTTAAAAAAAATCCGGCGGAACCCGCCACTAGATAATCGAAAAAGGAACAAAAAAGGCACATATGTTTTTTTCTCTAGGAGGTGATCTGGCCAAGATATCGCGAACCAAAGTTTTTAAATGGCGAAAAAAAATATTTCTTCGCCCTTCAAAAAAAATCCGGCGGAACCCGCCACTAGATAATCGCGAGTACTACAAAAAACTCCTTTGGCATTTTTGCCTATGATCAATATTCTAGTCAGAAACCACTGTCAAAGACAAAAGTCCAAATAACTACCCACACATAACCGCCACCCAAAAAGTACGAATAACCACCACCTCAAAATTAGAAAAGAAAGAAAATGTTTCCTACAAACTTTTCTCTCCGAGTCAAAATGAAAAAGATGCAGCGTGCCAAAGTTTTCAACTCGCAGTAATCGTCTTAATTTCAAATAATTTTTTTTTTTTCAAAAATATCCGCCATCGGGGAATTTAAAGAGGAACAAAAAGGTGGTAAACATTGTCCTCTCAGAACTAATGTCACGGCGCTACAGCGTGCTAAAGTTTTTTTTTTGAAGATGCAGAAATTTTGAGGGTCATATTAGAGTTTTTGTTGTGTCACGATTCTGGGTATGACACGTAAACATGTATCCACTTTCAATGTAATTCTAAAAATTGATCGTTATATTCATATTATAGATGATCGAAAGGTTTTGGAAGCCTTAAAAAAAGAAGCGGAATCGCAGAATTCAACCGAAGGAACGGCGGACTCAAGGAGAACAACAAATACGGACGAGTTATCTGTTTTCAAGGGCTCGGCGACGACACTGACCGGCGCAGATACGCCGCTGATGCAAAAATTGGATATAGAAAGTCCGGGAATTTTCATACATTTCAAAGAGGTTTATCTTGTTTTGAATTCAGTAAATAGTGAATATTGTTCTATTTTTTCACTTACAGTTGATAAATCGGTATCAAATATGGTAGTGGACGAAAACAAAAGTAAATCTACCGACTTAGAGGATCCGCAGGAACGTGATCCACGCAATAAAAGTAATATATATTTTTTAAATATTATAATTTTGTCGTTACTGGAGTACAGTATAACTTTACTCTATATTTTACAGATAGGAGTGGTATTTCGAGTGACAGTGTAGTAATACACCAAAAGAATCCGGACCTTTCAAATGATACGTACCGTATCACAATGAACAGTGCAGATTTGCACATATTTGGTGGGGAAAAAAAAAATTCTGATTCGAACTGTCGACTCGCACGGTCTTCCGTCGAGAGTTCAATTCCTCCGACACTATGCCCCAGCAACTGCGAAAATACAGAGCGTGACCTTACGATAGAAAACTTTCGTATTCCCTGCAGTGAAAAATCCAGTTTGGACCCATCGTCTACCACTTATAAATCGTCTGACACACCGACGCTCGAGTCCGTTTTCACCGAATCACTTATAGATGAGTTGCTCGGCGAAGTCTCCCCAGAAAGGCATAACAAAAATGAATTCAGTACGTCTTATCTGATGGCGTCTAATTCGCCAGCTAATGCCGTAGTAGTTACCGAAAACAACAACGAATTGCAAGACACAAGTCAAATGATCACCCAGCACTTCGGTAATAATGTAACGGCCGCAGCACAATTTACCAGCGATATATCTATCGACCGATCCGCGCTATTAGAGGCCCTTAAGGAACCTTTGATGTTTAGTACTCCAAACGATACAGGTAATCGAACATTATACACACAATTATTAATGAAATGAATCCTATAAACTATACTTATATTACATGCATTTATACACAATACATCATATTCCATCCGTTTGCCCTGTACGGGCTATAGAGAACACGATTGCCGAGCCGGTTTTGGAACATGATATTAGCAACGCGACTTTCGTCATTGGCGATCCAACAACAAACATCGTTGTTCACTCCGAAACATTTGTGGCCCATATCGAAACTGTCGATAAATCACATGTAGATACGCCACAGAATAGCGTTAAAAGTACTGAAACCTCTACTCCTTCAGGTGCATATATCGAAAATTATAATCTTTTAATGCAAAACGTAATATTCAACACTATTTATTATTAACGTAATTTTCGTCACAGATGAAAGCGAGGGAGGCTCTTACTACGTGCCTTCTACAAATAATACTTCGTCACATGATGATTCTGTAGATGAGAATGCTGAGAATAGTCTTAACGGAAGACGATCGTTCAGTCGTAGATCTCAAAAAAATTCATCGTTGGAGGTATCACTTTCAATCAACGTGCCAGGAAAATCTACCCGTGACGATGGAGAAATGTTTGTTGCGACAGCCTCAGGAAAAAAAGGATTAGATCGAAGGTCGTATTGCATGTATTGCCGAAAAATGCAGACGAAATTCGTACGTCATCTCGAATATAAGCATAAAGATGTAGCCGAGGTGCAAAAGTTTGCGAAACTACCAAAAGGGAACTCTGAACGTTTAAAAATCATTGACACAATCTGGAAGAATTGTATGTTCGAATTTAATACAAATAATGCGGTCAACGACGGCGAACTAATGGTTTGTCGAAGACCTAATGCCAATATAAAAATGTCAGCATCGGATTATAAGCTATGTCAAGGTTGTAAAGGATTTTTTTCGAAAAGCAATATAAGACATCACGCAAAAAAATGTTTCGGATACAGTGGCAAAAAAAATAGAACTTTGCTGGTATTGGGTCGATAGATTCTGGGACGCATACACGCGGACGCATCAGATGTTTTGCGAAAAGAAGTATTCCCGGTCCTACGAGAAGATGACGTTGTTCGACAAATTCGATACGATCGTCTGATCATTTTATTCGGCAATAAATTGTGTGCAAAATATGGTGCTTTACAACACCAGCACGACATGATTCGCTCGCAGTTGAGACTTCTCGGTCGATTCTTATGCGCTCTCAAGGCAATTAATAACGACGTCACAGAATTCGCATCAGTATACCAACCAAGGAACTACGATGATGCAATTTTGGCAATCAATGAAATCGCAGGTTTCGATGCTAAAACGAAAACTTACCAATCACCTTCGACGGCATATTCGATGGGCGCATTGCTGAAGAAAATCGCCAATTTATATATCTTCGACTGTATCAAACGAGAGGACGTTGAACAAAAAGCAAAAACCGAGGATTTCCTGAAGCTTTTGATGGAAGACATTGCGATCTCCGTGAATAAAAATGTGATTGAGACACAAACGTTACAAAAAAGACGAAAAAAGGTGGAATTGCCACCAGCAAAAGATATTCAGACGTTGCATAATTACCTAAAAAAGAAGCAAAGGTCGGCCTACCGAGCATTAGAAAAAGGGTTCGAAATGTCTGCATGGCTTGAACTAGCACAAACTACGATGATAATGGTACAAATTTTCAATCGACGTCGGTCAGGAGAGATCGAGCGTATCCTGATTGAAGATTTTCAAAATTATGAGAGTATCAACCGAGAAGAATTTAGGAAAATGTCCAAGGAGAGTCAACAGATCGCAAATAATTACGTCCGCTTCACTATTCGCGGTAAACTGGGACGTACAGTGCCAGTACTTTTGACAACAGAACTATTACGTTGTATGGAGAAAATTTTGCAGCATCGAAACGATGCAAACGTTCCTCCCGCAAACCGATACATATTTGGCATCAATGGTGCCGATAAAACAAGATACTTTTATCTAAGAGCATGTGTACTCATGCGGAAATTCGCAAAAGAATCAGGCATTGATTTCCCTCACAAAATGAGGGGCACACTGATGCGAAAGCACATTGCAACAAATTGTATAAACCTTAATTTATCGGAGAACGAGGTAGCGGATATCGCCAATTTCATGGGGCACGCTGACAAAATCCATCGGGATCATTATCGTCAACCTATCTTGAGTCGTGAAATCATCCGAATGTCAAAAATACTTGAGCAAGCCCAAGGTGGTGACGAAGACATCGACGACGATGCCGACGAAGACGACGAAGAGGATTGCGAGCACGAATCTGATAGCGACGATAAATCCGGTACTCTCTTTCATGAAATAATAAGAGTGAAAGAAATAAGGCAGCGGGAGTATGCTGTCGTTAATATTGATCGTATTCGTAATGCTATTCTTTTAGGCGATCGGAAGCAATCCAGCATCGTTCGGACCGGTCCGAAGGCAAATGTCTGTAAAGGATTCCCACCAAAACGGCCTTATAGTAAGATAACTGGGAAGGCGTCCTGGAAAAAGGCAGTGAATAATGACAGTTCTTGCTCCGATGATTCCGAAAGTATTAACAGTATTCAGAGCCCCCCAGCTTTATCGAATAAAACGAAAAAAAAGCGTTCGAGTATGTTAGTGCTTGTTTCTGCGACCATCCCCTTTGTATTCTCTATTTCAAGTAATTTATCTTTGCAGCATCACCTTATGGACCCGTAAAAAATAAGCAACGCTGGACCGCTCAGGACAAGGAGACTGTCATGCGACTCTACCCGTCTCACTTCAAATTACAAACATTCCCCTCACTCAAACAAATTTCGCAAGATTGTTCGAAATACCCATCGTTGGCGGCCCGTAGTCCGGCCGTGATAAAAAGTTGGATTTCAAACCAATACAAAAATCTGAACAAAAAAATGTGCAACTAGCAGTATGCAACCAAAATGTATGTTGTTATTGAAAGTATTTGAATAAACCAAAACCTTTAACCGTAAGATTTACTTCTATTATTTTAGTGATAAGTCCCTTCAATTCCTTCAAGTCAATTTTAGTGATAAGTCCCTTCAATCTTCTGAAACTTGCTGTAAACAGCATGCTAATGTCATGTCGAATGCTAAACAGTCCTGATAAATACCCATGTCGAAAAAGTATGTGTGTCAGGACTGTCCTGACAACCACTAATTGGCTGAAAAACCATATTTAAATAAATAAAGGTTGTTGCGAAGACAGTCCTCGTATCATACATTATTAATAAAAAATTGTCAGGACAGTCCTGATAAGCACCAAGTGTCCTCATAAACACCCATCAATCGCTCAAAAAGACCTGAGAACCACCCTATGACATATATATTAGGGTGTGCCATTTTTGGGCAATTTTTTTTTTTCGACTCAGAAACAGGTTGTATACTTTCAGGAAGGTAAAATAAGAAGCCTGTAAAAATTTGAGCTCTTAATATTAATATTTAGATGCGCCTCATCGCGAATTTCTATTTCCCATTTAAATAACATGGGAAAAAAATTTTTTCATGTTTGGAATATTATACGTTGGCAATGGCATATTGTTCGATGGAACGCATAACATATTTTATAGAGAATCGCACGCTCTACAAAAAAGATGTCTTGCATTTTTTCGATAGACACAGCCATTCTGATAATATTTGAGTTCAAAGTTCAAAATATACGAAAATATAGTATATATATATTAGGGTGTGCCATTTTTGGGCAATTTTTTTTTTTCGACTCAGAAACAGGTTGTATACTTTCAGGAAGGTAAAATAAGAAGCCTGTAAAAATTTGAGCTCTTAATATTAATATTTAGATGCGCCTCATCGCGAATTTCTATTTCCCATTTAAATAACATGGGAAAAAAATTTTTTCATCTTTGGAATTTTATACGTTGGCAATGGCATATTGTTCGATGGAACGCAAAACATATTTTATAGAGAATCGCACGCTCTACAAAAAAGATGTCTTGCATTTTTTCGATAGACATAGCCATTCTGATGGTATTTGAGTTCAAAGTTCAAAATATACGAAAATTCATCTTTTTGTTAATATTATAGCGAAACTATTGACTCTGTCGAGAATCTTCGATCAACTTTTTTGTAGATTATTAAATTTACCATGAAAATTGTCTCATCCATGATTAAATTTGATTTGCCGTCTGATTTTCTCGAAGAAGATATACTTCTATGGCCGAATAACGAGAGCTATAGAGAAAATTTGGACTTTTTCACAAAATTGAAAGTAGTCAATGACGCTGCAGAACGTGGAGTGGCATTATTGGAACAATATAATGCATGTTTGACAAAGAATGAAGAGCAGTTCCAGTATTTATTACGAATAGTGAAGGAGCATCGTCGAAAATATCCGACTTGCAATAAAAAAATAATTGAATAATTATTAATGCATTGGCGAATTTTTTATACTCGGTATAGCAAGACTTACAATAATGGCAACAACAAATAAAAAAATGTTCATACTGTAATAAATTATTCAATATTTATAATTTTTCATTAATAAATTTACTTAAAAAGATTGAATGAAACATTTTTTTTTACTATTAATGGAAATAACGAAAGATATTTTTCGTGAGTATTTTGTCGATTTTTTTTGTAACTATTTATGATAAGTACCAGCCCATTAGAACCAGTTTCGTGACAGAAGACAGGTCTCTACAGCATTGAACAATTAACAATAAATATTAATTAATCATGGATGAGACAATTTTCATGGTAAATTTAATAATCTACAAAAAAGTTGATAGAAGATTCTCAACAGAGTCAATAGTTTCGCTATAATATTAACAAAAAGATGAATTTTCGTATATTTTGAACTTTGAACTCAAATACCATCAGAATGGCTATGTCTATCGAAAAAATGCAAGACATCTTTTTTGTAGAGCGTGCGATTCTCTATAAAATATGTTTTGCGTTCCATCGAACAATATGCCATTGCCAACGTATAAAATTCCAAAGATGAAAAAATTTTTTTCCCATGTTATTTAAATGGGAAATAGAAATTCGCGATGAGGCGCATCTAAATATTAATATTAAGAGCTCAAATTTTTACAGGCTTCTTATTTTACCTTCCTGAAAGTATACAACCTGTTTCTGAGTCGAAAAAAAAAAATTGCCCAAAAATGGCACACCCTAATATATATATATATATATTTCTCTCTTTTTTTTTTTTTGAAACATTTTTTTTTTAGTCGATTGAGGATGCTGTAACTTAATAAAAGGAAATTCAATTGAAGCACCTTTAAAGTTTTCAGGGAATTCTATAGTTAGGGTTCTAAACACAATTCCAAAAAAAAAAAAATCTTTTAAAGTTCAAAAAGAGAGAGAAAAAAAAAACTTTAGTTAAAACTTTCTAAGTTTTTAGGAGATTCTACAAATTTAAAATTCCGTTAAAAATGAAACCTTTCCTTACAAAAAAAAATTTTTGGAAATTCTTTAAATTAAAAGTTCAATCACAATTAAAAATCTTTCTTCCAAATAGTTTTGAGTAATTCCACACTTTGGGAATTTGAAAAGCTTTATGATTTCCGAAATACTTCGAAATCAATTGAAAGCCCCATACTTTGGAAATTTTATAAGTACTACAATTTCGGGACTTTCGAAAAACTCACAATAATTTAAAAATCTCTTGAAAAACCCTGTGATTTGAAAAAAGGGAAACCCAATCAAAGATCTCCTTCCCCCTGGAAATCCTATAGTTTGAAAATTTCTTTTCATCCACAATCAAAATTTTTCTTTTTTTTTTAAAAAGGAGGGTCCTGTATTTTAGGGGGGAAAAAGAGAAGTAAAAAAAAAATTTCACCATTAAATCCTACAATTTGTGGGATATTGCAATTAAGTAGAAAGAAAATTCTGGGGGTTCCACCACGCTAACACCTCAAACGTGAAATAAGCAAGCGTTGTTTTATAATATTTAAGTAATCTGTACTTACAGTACCACGGTGATGATGGCTGGTACGAGCATTGGCTACAAAGCAACGGACAGAAAAATTTTTGCATGACAATTTCTTCTTTCCTTCCTTCTATATATTTTTTTATTTTTCTTATTGTATACGTCCTTCCTTCTATTTTTTGTGGTTATTAGCGATTCCTCTGGTTCTTAAGACGTTTCCTTCTTCTTTTTTTTTTTTTCGATGCTCGTTTTTTTTTTTTCACTGTCCGTCGAAACTTTTTTTTTCTCGCTTTTTCCTGCTTTTTTTTTTTTTATTGGAAAACCCCGGCACGTGGTTTTGTTGTTCGCCACTTCTGACACCAATGTGACGACATGCAATTAGGGTCGCGTAAATAAATGTAAACGTTTATGGGCAAATGCGTGTATCATGTGAACAAAAGGTGGAGGCCGAGTGAACGTTACAGAAGTGTGGTTTATTCGGTGGCTGAGTGAGAACTGGCACTGTTGGTCCATTGTCTTGTCTCAGGGCTCGTCATGTATCCCTACGCCGGAGATAAGGCGGCCGTCGCAAGCCTAGATGCTGTGCGGCGGTCGCCCCGAGCATGGGATCGCTGACGTAGCCCAGGTAAGGCTTCTTAGAATAAGTATCTCATATTATATTATATGGGGCCGTTACACATTGTTATTCGAGTTAATCCGAAAATGGAAAAAATTCTGTGTACACATCGATCAGTGATGATTATAATTCCAACGAAATGTATTGTCAATAATTTCTTAATAAGTTGAGGCAGGTCAAGTTTTTTTAAGCGAGTTTTACTTGGCTAATATATTGGATTCTTAATATTTTTTTGCTGTGGAATAGCTCCATCCCTTTTTTACTTTGCGCCCAATTTTTGTTTTAAAAAAATATTTTTGGAGGGATTTTTGGGGTTGATTTCATTTTGAAAGTCAGACCGAAATGAAAAATCAAAGCAGACTGTAAAGTTAATCTGTAATAAACAGTTATAATGGTTGGGCCGAGAATTCGGGGATGTGTGTAGGATGATAGTGTGGATGCATTGCCGAAGTATCGAAGAGAGAAAAGGTATGGTGATCTCCGGCGATCGAACCCGGAATGTTCATTCCTAAATCAAAGCGCTAACCACTGCGCTAATGTCACCTATGCTTCTCTCTTATTCGAATCGTCTTCTTATATTCAATGCTACCCCGTTACACAGTCGATAAAATAAAATTAAGTAAAGTTAAGCTTTACTACATGTATATATAGTGATAGGCATCGACCGTTGTAAGAATGGTATAGGTAAGGTAGGTTTTATTAGTAGATGGAATTTTAGCGAAAACATCTCTATGGTCGGAGACATACGATCGCTCATTATATTTATTTAGTAGATGGAATTACTGCGAAACATATCTCGGGTCGGAGACTTATGATCGCTCATTATATATCGATTGTGGCTGCTTAATAAATTTTTATTAAAATTCATTAATCAGCCACAATCAACGATTTTTTCTAAAACGCGAATGATTGTGAAAAAAATCCTGCCACGACCCGGGTTCGAACCGGGAACCCCAGAATTCCAGCCTGGAGCGTTACCAATTTCGCCACCGTGGCCCTGGCAGAATCGTTCTCACAATCATTTTTAATTTTTAAGTTTAACGTCAGATAATGACATATATAGTGATAGGCATCGACCGTTGTAAGAATGGTATAGGTAAGGTAGGATATTTTAAATGATTGTGAAAAAAAATCCTGCCACGACCCGGGTTCGAACCGGGAACCCCAGAATTCCAGCCTGGTGCGTTACCAATTTCGCCACCGTGGCCCTGGCAGAATCGATTAAATGATTGTGAAAAAAATCCTGCCACGACCCGGGTCCTACCTACCTTACCTATACCATTCTTACAACGGTCGATGCCTATCACTATATATGTCATTATCTGACGTTAAACTTAAAAATTAAAAATGATTGTGAGAACGATTCTGCCAGGGCCACGGTGGCGAAATTGGTAACGCACCAGGCTGGAATTCTGGGGTTCCCGGTTCGAACCCGGGTCGTGGCAGGATTTTTTTCACAATCATTCGCGTTTTAGAAAAAATCGTCGATTGTGGCTGATTAATGAATTTTAATAAAAATTTATTAAGCAGCCACAATCGATATATAATGAGCGATCATAAGTCTCCGACCCGAGATATGTTTCGCAGTAATTCCATCTACTAAATAAATATAATGAGCGATCGTATGTCTCCGACCATAGAGATGTTTTCGCTAAAATTCCATCTACTAATACTGACCGCTATCGTCGACTCCTACCTTACCTTTACTACATGTATACATGAAACGTAGGCTGCAATAAGAATTTCACGTAATGCCTCGTGTAATTTTTGAAACAATCGACAACATTAAATTAAACAACATTAAATGAAATCGAAATTTATATACATACTTTCAAGCAATTACACCCTTCGTTGTTCTGTATTTTAGGAAGCATCCTGGAAGATTGATTAGTACGAGATTCAAAAAATAAAATTAATTCTCTTCGATCATGGAGCAAAAATAATGATTTATTACACATTTACAATGAGTATGCAGAATAATCAGTATTGAACCCGTAATTTAAATCACTGACACAAACTAATTAATAAATGAACTGATGCACTGACGAGCGATATGATGCCCTGTGCAACGTCCCGCGCCAAAAAAAAAAAGTATTTCCAAAAAGTCTTAAGCGTATGGCGTATTGGATGGTTTAAGATTCCGTTAATACTCGATTTGAGTATTAAAAGAGTATAAAAAAAGTATTAAATGAATTTCACAGGTATTCAGTATTAAAAAAGTATTTAACAAGTATTAATACCCGTGGAATTAATTTGATAGTCTTTTAATACTCTTTAATGATGTTTAAATACTTTTTTGATAGTGAACTGAGTGACAGCTGCCATCGGCTGATGTCCCCGACGCATAGACGACGATATCAGCATTACAACGACAAATTTTTTAGCGACAGCACTCATTGGAAAAAAAAAATATATATATATTGACCACCTCACATTTTTCATTTAGAACGTATGGGCAGAAATATCTCCTTTTCGAAAAATTTGTTATTCTTGTGACGTCACACGCTACGTCATTATATACACGTGAAAAGGACATTTAAAGTTGTGTGGTTTGGTGAAATTACTAAGACCAGGTATCTCAGCCTTAAAGAAACACATTTTCTCGCTACAAGTCTCATTAAAAAGAGAAACATTGATAAAAAATATTGGCTGTGATACATTTTTTGTTTGCGAAGTGTGATCAAATACGTAGCCACGTACGTGTGAGAAGACGTCCAAAGTTGTGTGAGTTCGCCAAACGCAAGATTTTTCGTCGACTAGAAATTACGAAAAGTCGAAATATCAGCATTAAAGCAACAGATTTCTTTGTGGCAGGGCTCATTGAAAAGGGAAAATAAAAAAAAAATTAGACCTGACAGATTTTTTGCTTCCGATCTGTGTTGAGCAATATCTAGGTTGACAATTTAAAAATGGCTAGTGAGTCGCCGCCTTCAGGATAAATAGAGTAGCAGTAGCACTTGTGATGTCAGTCGTAGAGCCCGGTAAGGATCAACAGAAATCGGTACATAAAAGCATGGGTATATATAGGCAATATTTATTTTTTTTCAAACTTGACGTCGAGTCATTGCCGTGACTCTTGATTATGCACTTGCAAAAAAGTTTTAAATTTTCACTTTTTTTCAGTTGAATTTTTAATTCAATTCCTAATAAAGTGAAAATATATATATATTTCGTCTCGATGATTATTTATTTGAGTCATTGTCAGTAGTATTGGTTAGGGGGGGGGGGGGGGGACAGTTTCCGTCAAAGAAAATTTTCGCCTACGCCGAAATTCGGATCTACGACCCTGATACCTACCTAACTTCCTAACAACGCAACGAGAGAGAGAGATTAGATTAGATTAGATTAAGATTTATTGCACTAGGTCCGTCTGGTCCTGTAGGTAATCCTGTTTCCAGGGAAGTACATTAGGCAGGTAGAGTACGACATATCAGTACTTCAACCATTACAAAGTAAACTTAAAATTAAACATACAAGGTTGTCATTGACATTAGATAGATAGCAAAAATTAGGTAATTCTGAGAATAGTTAAAGTCATAATAATAATAATAATGATAATAATATTAGTGATGGTAATGACTAGGGAACAGAAAGAAAGCGCAGGCCACGTGTCACGATGCTACCCGCGTTTGGTCGTAATGAAGTTGCTAAGCGCCATTCTTAATGCACGCTTGGATAACATTTTAAGCTCTAGAGGAAGAGCATTCCAGCCATAAGTCGCTGCAGTGCTGAAACAATTTCTACGTGTCTCCGTCCGAAAAGGGGCAATTTTTAGCTTAAGACGAAGCCCATCTCGAGTCGCCATTCCTTGTGGTTCAATCCACGTAAAAAGCTCGCGCAGATACTGAGGCCTACCGTCTAGTAGTACGTTGTGAGCCAGGCATAGCATATTCAACTCCCGTCTCTGATCTCAGCCATCCGAGACGCTGATAGTACGGGGAAATGTGGTCAAACCTGCTGACGTCAAAGATAAAGCGGATGCAAGAATTGAAGGCCACGTCGATGTTCTTGTTGTAGTCTGTAGATATCCCAAAGAGTAGTACGCTATAATAGTCTATAATAGGGGTGACTAGAGCTCTGATAAGAGAGAGAGAGACTGCTACTAGCGTCACCTGAAACCATCGATTCTCGGGCGCTGCAACTGTTTCTAAAACGCTTGTATATGTACATATACTAACCCTCTGCCATTGCTACCGCTTCACTGATGCACTTATCCTCTGCTGCACGTAGCTACTCGATTTTCTATCTTCCTCTAAGCGCTTTTGCCGTTCGGGGACTGCCGCGAGGGATACTTACTCTAGTATACTACCACTACTGCACTGAATGTTACTACGGCTACGGCTTTTACTACGAATACTACTATGATTACCATTAGCAAACGCCGTCAAGTTACAGCGTGTGCTGTCTTTTCTGCTCGCTCCCCGTTGAGGATTCCAAGCGTAAGTGTGCTGCTCCCAACACGTTTCATGAATGGAATCCACGTGCCGACCACGTGTTTATCTGGATGACTCATTGTCAACGAGAAACATTTTAGGACTGATATTAAATACTCATTCTTCTACATATACGATTATTTTTCGGCTTTACATGATTGTTTATCTAAGCTCTTTTTATGATGGAGTTGATTATAAGTTTGGAGCTATGTATGGAGCTGTCTCGTACTTATTGTCTCAGAAGGCGTCCGAAACAGGGCTTTGCAGTCGTCGTAAGTCAGGCGTGTCCTTGCAATTCATTCTCCTTCGTTGTATATGTAAACATCGATCTGTTCTGTGAAGTTGACAGGCTCGTAAAAATCCAATTGAATCAATTGAACAGTGTAGACCAAGTCGCAACTATCAAAGTTAATTTGCTGTTGTTGATGCAGGTACTCAAATAACAAACATTTCATGAAGGAATATAAAGATGGCAAGGGAATGCTGCTCGTCATTATTCCGTCAGCCGGGTCGATATATTCGGCGTAATCATACACTGGTTTGTTTATGGCCCATTAAAATAGCCTGGGCAATAAAAATGTCTGCAGTCATAAAGTAAAATAATACTCGCTCGGTACGGCCAGTTCTTTTTCCGTCCCCTTCCGAGGTCGGTGTTATAGGATATAATTCCGGGATCACTCAGGTAGCCGCGAAAAGAAATCCACTATGTAGACATATGAGCGCTTATTGTGTCGTGAGACTTCACGAAATGCAGAATATAAATCTTGCAACGAAATAGTACATGCGAGTGTATAGTTATATAGTAAAGATACTTACTACATTGCTGCATGTATGCTTTATTGATTTGTTGAAGGTTGCTTTAGCCGTTAATATAGAAAAGATAGAATGTGCTTCGGCGACTAAGTGCTTAATAATTTATTTAAAATAATCTTGTTAACGTTTCGCCCTGGCCCGGGCCTCCTCGGGAAGTTTATTTCATTTCACATCTGTGTCGAGTTTGTGACCTTTTTTTCTCATTGTGATTTCATCATTGCTGGTTGGGAAGATAATTGTTCATTTGTAGGTGTAAAATAATGACCGGGCTCTCCGGACGTAGTCCGTAGGTCCAACCGAGATACAAAGCATGTTATACAAACTATTTGTTCGCATTGATTCCTATTTCGATAAATTGTTATTGGAAAAATGTTCATTGTGTCACTAACAAATCCGTTATATGCAATATTCTTATCAAATCTATCCAGTCCGTAATGGGCTTAGACTATGCGTATCGCTATGTTGCCATCCACAATATTTTATAGCATCATTCACATTTTCGTTGTTATTCAGTGTATCAACGCAATTCATCGATACAGTAGAGCGTCGATTATCCAAACTGCTTGGCTGCGAATAACGTGCAGATATTGAGATGACGGAATAAATATTGAAAACTTAACATCAAAAGAACACACGCGCTTTAAAAGAAATATAATGAATATTTCATTTCCGTTATTCTATCTCCACATTATTCTGATGATGCTACATTTTTTTTCAATCGTGGGTAAACACAGGACGTTTACACTTAAAAGTTGAAGGATTAGGTGTTGAACCCATAGCGAATGTGAATTCGGGAATGAAACATTATATGAATTAGAAAATTAAACATGAAAACAACATTCACATGCAATCTTAATTTGACGTGGTTCTGGGAGCGAGTACAGTCTGCCATAGAAAAGCAAAATGTAAGTCACCTTGAAGTACCAGCGACGCGCGCGACGCTGCCTAATCGGCACTTGAAACTGTAGGTTTCGATGTACAAACTCCAATTGGCTGTTTATGAATAGTCAGGGGAATCGACCATGAATATGATACTCTCACCACAAACAACTTGCCTTGCCATCGAAATGGCCCTTAGTTGTTGTATTCTGTTTATTTCGAAAAGTGGCCGCAGCGTGGCGCCTCAAGTGATACATCTAAAGCATACGGTCTCAAAAAAGACTATACGCTTAAGAATGACATGACATATCAAAAGGCGAAATATCGAAGACTAAAGCCACTTTTCTAACATACTGAGTGGTCGTGAACGGAATTGACGTAAAACCAACTGCAGACTGGTATGATCGTTGCAGAGTTACGTCTCGTACGTATTTTTAATGGCCGGATTTTTCGCAGTTGTGAAAAAGAGTGAATTTTTCTTCTCGTAAAGAATAATATGGCAAATCAGAAGTTGAAATACGGAAGTCGAAATATAGTCACGTACGATCATGAATTGCATAGGCATGGAATGTCCATCGTTATATACAAGAAAAGACAAATGATAGGAGTATGCGCGACGCAAGAGAGCGCGTTATTACTAGTATTATTGAATGAATGGTCCCGTTAATAAGTAAGTTCACGAATAAAAGTATATATGTCCGTTGAAAAAGTAATTTTGAATATTCCAAATGTTAGCGATATTAGTCAATTTTAAATTGTTCATTGCAATAATGAAAACTTTCAAAAATTATTTATTTGTATGCTAAATGTATGTTGGGTGTGGATGTCAAATTATATGAGGATCGTACGTTGACGTTTGTGACTTAGTATTTTCGTAATGTTATTTCTGCTCATTTTTTGTAATTGCGTACACTTCAAATGAAATACTTATTTCTGAATAAAGTGGAATTATAACTCATTCAGCAATAACTTTTTTCTTATGAACAAACTAAATAGTATAATAGAGAAACCATGAGGGCCTATTACGATAGTACGAGAAATGAGAGTGAAATCTGACGATATGTTATTAATGTACAGTAAATGGAAATTGAAAAGTTATTACTAAGCGATCCGTTGAGGTAAACCAATTCTTTACGTCATATTCTCATTGCAAGGTGAGAATGTGTAATAGAAAAATTTCAAATCAGTTGTAAATAAGTAGACCAATTTACCATACATTTTTGTTAAGAATGTTGATCTAATCGAAGTAGAACCCCTCAAAGCTAGTTCAATGGGACGTTATGTAAGCTAAGTAGAGTACTCTCCTTCTCTTGACGACGTCCAATAAAAGTGCTGAGATTTAGTCACCGGTACACGTAACATCCCGCATGGAAATAAAGTAAATGAGGAAATATATTTTATCATGTGTATTGATTGATTGCGACTATACATATTTTTTATAATGTATTCAATACACATCGGAGATAAAAAACAGATATATATGATATACAGGATATATATCTTATTTGTTATAAAAATGTATCTCAGATATATCTCAAATACATTTTAGATATATATTTTCCGTTACTATGATATATCTTTAATATATTTCCGAGTTATATAATACCGAGTAAAACGACAAATAAATTACAAAATAATTATCAGCGCTCATCGAATTCGATTTATCTTGCTCTTTCTATTCGATATTCAGGCTTATTTAGATTTAGTAAATATTAATTGCTGAAAAAAACACATGTACATTTTTTTAACCGTTGCTGAGAATCGAACCGGGATCGTCTGGGTGACAGTTCTGCACCTTAGCTCACTCGGTCATTGGCTTCGTAGAAAATCTTTATATTTATTGTCTATTTAAAGTACACTTAACTGGGCCAAAAAAAACGAACAATTTTTTTCAATGGTACTCTGAAAATATTGTTCGTGATTACAAAAAAAAAAAATTATCCTAAAGTTTGAGCCCTTAATATTAATATGAAGGGGTGTATCATTACAACTATCGATTTTTTTATATCTACCGTATTTATTGCCCAAAACTCGTAAATTATGAATTTGAAAAAGTTGATCTATTCATATTTTTGATGGCAATTAAATTTCCTACAAAAAAGCTCTCTTAGTAAATTTGCATAGAACGAGCCGTTTCCTTGTAATCGCGCCTCAAACATTGAATTTTTTCTTCAAATTTTTGTATGAACTTTTTATTTTTGTAACTACCAGACAAATTAATATTTTCATAGATCAAATAATTATTTTTGTGGGAAATTTGATGCTCTACAAAAAAGGTATCTTGACATTTTTCAGAAAATGCACTCCTTCAAGAGTTATTCGACATTTTTTATGTCGATTTTAATTATTTTAATGTCGAATAACTCTTGAAGGAGTGAATTTTCTGAAAAATGTTAAGATACCTTTTTTGTAGAGCATTCAATTTCCCACAAAACTAATCATTTGATCTTTGACAATATTGGTTTGACTGGTAGTTACAAAAATAAAAAGTTCATACAAAAATTTGAAAAAACAAATCAATGTTTGAGGCACGATTACAAGGAAACGGCTCTTTCTACGTATATTTACTAAGAGAGCTTTTTTGTAGAAAATTTAATTTCCGTTAAAAAGATGAATAAATTAGATTTTTCAAATTCTTCATTTACGAGTTTTAGGTAATAAAGACGGTAGATGTAAGAAAGTTGATAGTTGTAATGATACACCCCTTAATATTAATATTAAGGGCTCAAACTTTCAGGATTATTTTTTTTGTCGTCATGAACAATATTTTCAGAGTACCATTAAAAAAAATATTGTTCGTTTTTTTTGCCCAGTCTAAATTATATATCTCCCACTTATGCTAAATATAAATCATATATACTGTTGTATATAAAAATGTATTGAACGTATATCTTTTATATACACATGCAATATATAAAGCGGCAAAAACTTCTACATTTCGGATATATATATCATAGATAAACATGAATTTCCTATATATCCAAGATATATACTGGATACATAAAAATATATACTTCCAAATATACTTACTTTTCGTGGGGGATGACTGATGAAATTTCTACTCGGTTTATTGATCATATCTTTTAAAGAAATATAAATGTTATATCCAAGATACATTTTAGCTACAAATAATATATACTTAGAATCTATATGGAAATTATGCGTATTTATGCGTATATTCCAATATATATCTTGGATATAGTAATTTCGAGCCAAGTTATATAGTATGTATAAACGTTATATTTTTGGATATATTTTTCATATACTTTATTTCCATGGGGGATAAGAGCAAACTGTTAGAGATTTCAGTGTAACAGAAAATTTTCACGAATCCTGAAAAAAGCATTCTGCTGTTAAGTTGCAACTGATCTTTACCGGGTAATTTCAACCTATACAAGAACAATTGAGTTCATTAAACATCAGTAATCATTAATGAAGGTACTTTTGGGAATCCATTGTTTGATTGTTTGAATAATATCAGCGAGCCTAAATGTCTCTTGATTTCGACGTGGGCTATTACCAATTCCCGTTGATACTGCGCATGAAGGACTCCCACGTGGCGTCGGTGAATCCGTCTGGCAGCGCAGGAGACATTCGTCGGGTGAGCGGTGGGAAGTCGGTACGGACAGGTAGTCGCTAACAGGCGGCGATGGTGGAGTTGGCTTGTAATACCGCGCGCTCTGCACATTCACGGCGATGGAGTATCGCAGAAGCACGCACTACACGCATCATACACGCTGATTCGGCTGACCGGCAAATCGGATACCCGCCACGACGCGATGTAACGTAAGGCAAACATACCGCGGTACTAACCTACCCCCATCAGCATTTCTCGAGGCCGACTATCCAGATCCAACCTAACCGGAAAACTAGTGGCTGAGTGTAAAGAGGAGAAAATCCGGACGTCGTGGAAGAGAGGAGCGACAGAAGGGTCGAGCGAGTGAGGAGCAAGATAGAAAGAGAGAGTGGGATTGAAATCGGGGAACACAACATTTGTGTTGTGCTTGGCGTATAACGAGCCTCCCGACCCTGCCCCTGCTTCCAGAACTCACGAGACACAAACATTCCCGTGGATGTGAACCCGTGTCATTTGACACCTCCGTTGCTGCTCCACTGACTCCCTGTGAACAACCCTACTAATTTCTCGAGCACGTGACGCGACATGCCCACTTCTATTACTATATACTAATACTACTATTCTCGTACACGTGCCAAGTTGTTATGATGATAGTCCACAACGAAATTAGTGCACTAACAAAATGCGCTATGCTTCACAGCTTCGAAATGCCATACTATGTTTTATTTCTTGTACTCGGCATGTTAGTATACGTTTGTGAATAATAGGCAGTGAAGGAGTTTGGGTTTGATCTGGACGCTCTTGGTTAAACGCAATGTGCTTTCGTCGAAAATCTCACTACTATATTGTGTTCTGGTGTCGTTTATATACAGTTTTGTTGAATTTACTTGAACAGTGTAATATTATAGTGTCGTAATTGGGTACATATGTCGTTCCCGATGATTTAGAGTAACAAGGAACAATGATCGAGGGCGCTGTGATAACAGCTTTTTCGATACTACGACGGCAGCACCACAGAATCGGATGCAATTAGTCACAATCACGTTGCTATCGTATGTTTTTGTCTCCTTCACGTAATACATAAAAACACTTTCGTTGAGGTTTACGTAATTGAAGGGACTCGTCAACAATTGACTCAAAGGCATTGTGGTGTCACAACATCGTTCATCACAAATTTGGATCTCAGCAAGCAATGTGTATAATTCAAGAATTTTACACTGTGTGGCGAAAGAAAATTCATTCGCACACAACGGATTTTTAGACTTTAGTAAATAAAATCCGTGACTTAAGTAACTCTTAGGTGGCGTTCTGTGAGGTTTTCAAAAACTTAATGGTGACTGTTCAAGCTGCGATTATTATATATGTCAGGATTTTCCCGAAACCTGCTGCTGGTGGCAAATCTCTTTCAAGGAGATTATTGACAACGAAATAGCAGTATTGAAATAAGAACACCGAAGAAAGAACGCGAGTTGGCTCGCACGGAGGATTGAAAGGGAGCACTCAGTCTGTTACTCGTGCACTTGAGAATCGTGCTGCTACTGCTAGCTATTAAACTCGGTACTACTGTACTACGAGAACAGAACTCAACAAAGAGTATTGTAGTTGCCTTTTTGAGACGACGCGACGCCGGAAGGTGCATCTTTCTCTTGCAAACGCGCTTTCCAGCCGCCGCTCTTGTGCCAAATAGCGAACGTAAACAAACTCTGGAGTGGACAGTAGCTCTCGTATGTGCCAGTCAGTGTCCATATATATTTCGTTTAGAGTAGATTGACCTTCGCTTGGATGCCGAAAGGTGTATGTAAACTGCATATACAGTACATAATCTAGAAAAATGTACTATCATTATTGGGACAGTTTATAACAAATTGGTCAGTGTTATTATTCGTCATAAGCCTGCTGTAAGAGTGAAGTCTGATTAATTCAGTGTTCAAGATTTCAAGATATAATAGTACGGTCACCAAAAAAACGAGAAGATGAATTAAGAAGAAGGATGATTATCTACAAAACGATTCATCTGGAAATACGATGAGCGACGAAATTCTTGGGGCTATTGCGATAAGTTTATTCGGTACGTTTCAATAACTCATGAGATATTAATTAATTACTGACTGCTATGCATAACACCTACTACCGTGCGTGTTAATGTAAGGGTGTACAGGCCCCCTCGATTTTTATGTACTCACAACGGCATCATTGTAGGCGGCGAAAATAAGTTACAAACAAGAACATCGTCCACAGTTATGGGTCCTGATGGTATGGACGGTGGGTACGGAATCCTGAGCAGTGATTTCGACGTTTGCAGAATGTTCGACCAGTATAGTTACAAGGTCGGGAAATTTTTTAAATATTAATTATTATTTTGATTTTAGAAATTTCAAATTATCGAGTGGCACGTTTTTACATGCTTGAACTACGGAGGACGAGAGTCAGTAGTTTAAAGATTATTTTGTAATAATTAAAGTCTTCAGTTTTTAACTTTGAGATCGCAACTAATTTTTATTGTGTTTGCGGCGTTAGATCAAAAGAACTAACAAAAATTTCGTAATTTTTCACCAATCAAAATTTTCAGAACTATGTAACTCATTAAGTTTTAGTCCTGTAAATGACCGTCGTTGCATAATTAGTACCGGTAATTATAATTTTTCGATACAATTCTCCGGAAATTGGTAACATTTACAAGAATCGCAAATTAAACTAAAATATAATATATTTGATGATACGTAAAGAAATATACCAATTGCGACAATCCGAGTTTGGTCACTTAAAGACACTATATGAACGGCACTTGCATACTAGAATCAAGACTGAAGTCGTGGCTGGAGACTTTTAAATCAGTCGACAAACGTGGCCCAGCTAATTGGCATAAGATTTCGTTAGTTTCTTAGTAGAGAACCGTTCTTTTTTTTTGGGTTGACGGACACCTAGGGTATATTTTATTTCAGTAATATAGAAACTACGAATGTAGTTTTGTAGCTCAACGTTTTAAGCTTGCGAAATGGGATTTTTGATTTCATTTATTCTTACTAATATAGTAAGAATCCTCCACTAAATAGTAATTACCACTCATTTAATATACTTATTTCTATAAACTTTCATTCTGTTTTACGCTATAATAATATCTCAGTATCGTAGTAGTGCACTTGCACAAATGGATTGTTAAAATTCCCACGATGTCCTTCAACAGATCATTCGTCTTGGAACCTACCCGCATTATAATGAAAAATTGTGACAATTATTATAGGAACTACATCGTGGGATCCAAAAACATTAGTATTGCTTATTATGTTGTCAGATTAAATTTTGAATATATGAATTTTTAGGTCATCAAGTGAACATTGAAGATAACTAGCTCAAGGTCTCTCTCCTTCATTGTCTTCTGCAACTACGCTTTCACCTTATTATTATATCTTCTTATCACGTTCATTGGTATATTTCACGTACTGGTAGAACAATATTCACATACGTTGGTCACACAATTTTGGCATTATCTCTTATAATGTTTAATATGTTCTCGTGTGCAAAGTATAAACACGGCTGCGAGGGCAGAAAATTGTTTAACAAATTCTTGTGGCTGACAAAGCAGAAAGTCAGAGAATCTTCTTACTCAACTCTAACACACGGATACAAAATTGAAGAATCGAATGAATAATTGCACACCGAAATATGCTCCAGACTTGAGCAAACTTCCTCAACGAACTGTCGCTTTCTTTTGCCACCGAGAAATGCATAGACTAATTTGTTTTCCTGCAATTAAGTTTATACAATAGAGAATGATTAGATTTGATTCCAAACGAGTAAGAGACAGCACCGTCCATAGTTAGAACCAAATTCAAAGTCGAATGCGTGTAGATTTGATATTATATTCTTGCAGTACTTTGATATGATGGACAAGATTGACACATGGCATTCGAGCATATATTGAACAACAAGTATAATGTCTAATACTCGGTAGCAAATCATATTGTTACGTATTGCACTAAGAGGGGAAAACAAACCGCAAGCGAGTCGTGTGACATTTATTTATCGCGTCAACCTAATAAGATGTAAGAGTGTTTGCGTTTGTCTACGACATATTTCCATGCGTCCATTTCAAATACCTCAACTCCACGATATAATAATAGTAATCAATTATGAGTTCTGCGAAAACCTGAAAATTCTATTGGATTTATTGAATATAAATTTATTGAACGTGGATTATTTTACAAGATGAAAATTTAATAAAGAACCGCATTTTGATTAGAACTCAGTGGTAGGTACCCATACTTTTATCACGCATTATCCTCCTTATAATTTCCTTCCTCCTTATATAAAAATCAAACATTCTCGAGTTAGGCTAGATATATGACGTCAGTTCTGTTTTGTTAATCGAGATAGAGCTGATTAACCAATGCTCGCGAGATAGAACTGTTTGGTACGACCCTCCATATAATCGCATTATTACATGACGAGTCAAGTGTTCGCCAAGAGAAATCTTTTCTTTGATAAAATGAAATTTTGTTGAAATTTCCACCTACGAAACAGTTTGTGAATGTCAATGAAATAAAATAATTAATAGTACAATCTGTGTTTTTTAAATACTCTTAAACGCAATGGAGTTTAGTCACATTGAATTAAGGAAAATTTTCTTTAAACCATTGAACAGTTTTTCACTGATTCCAAAGAAATCGTCTTCTAGACACTAACAGCAAAACATGATCTGTACAATATCATGTTGCTAAACGATTGAAAACATGGCACAGGTTAACAAAATGGAAAAATAAAATTTTCCATAATGTATACATCCTTAAGAATACATCCTTATTTTGGTTTCAATATTACAGATTATAATTATAATTCCTACTATGTACATTGTGCTTTATACTTTGCCAATTGGCCATTGACCGCGGTCCTTCAGTCTGGATCTTACTTTGTTCAATTTACTTAAGATGATTTATTATTCCAGGTGCTGTATATATGTTGCGTATGTGAGAGATTCTTGATTTTTTGGAATAGTCTGTCTCGGTTGAATATTTATTGGTTTTAAGTTTACTATTTGCACAAACCCGCACAGAAAAAATCAGTTCCGGATGGAGTCCCGGACGGAGTCTGGGCGGAAGTCCTGGTAACCCCGGCGGAACTCCCGAATGGACTTCGGCATTTGGTCCAATGCCGAAGTCCATCCGAGAGTCCGGCCGGGGTTACCGGGATATCCGCCCGGACTTCATCCGGGATTCAAAAAAGCTCTCCCGGACTCCGCTCGGGACTCCATCGATAGAATCTCGGCGCGACTTGGTTGATCAGGGCAGGATAGCTTGGGCTCCCGCCTGTTCTCGGCAGACTATCGGTAGAATTTTGGCGAGAATCGATCGATTAAGTTCGGATCTTTGCCCGGACGCCTGACCGGACTCCCACCTGGACTCGGGTCCGTCCGAGAGTCTGGCGCGAATGCCTGACCAGACTCCATTCGGGACTCAAAAAAACCCTCACGGACTCCGCTCGGGACTCCACCAACAGAATCTCAGCGAGACTGAATATCTGAAAATATATATTTTGACGTCTCAAGCGGAAATTATGACGTATAGACAACATTTTTTTGAACAATACTGAATATGGTTTCCAAAACATTACATAAGTTTAACACGAATTTCAATATTTTTGAGCAGTTTGCGAATGAATGGGACATTACTCACATGACATTACAATTGACTTTCAAAAATTGTATGCAACCGATTATTACCATTTGCGAAAAAATTAAGACTTGTCGAACGTCTCTTTCAGTCAGTTAGGTACAGCCAAGCATTCTAGAAGGGCGTGCCAGTACATCGGCAAAAAACTGAATGGTTGGGCAGGACGAATGGAAGTCAACGCAGTTGTTAAGATGTTTCGGGACTCGGAAACTTTGAACGAGGTCAAATGCACTCACTACATCGGTGACGGTGATTTTAAGACTTTCAAAGGCATTACAGATGCTAAACCGTATGAGGATTTCACGGTACTTAAGAAAGAATATATAGATCATGTGCAAAAACGAATGAGCATCCAAACGAATGGAAATCGGCCCTTTGTCATTCCTTTTTTCGCCACGGCGCTGCGTATGCATGCGCTTGATGGCTTTTAAACCCAACTTCGACTAACCGCGCGGAAAAAATTAGTCCAGGAAGGAGTCCAGGATGGAATCCGGGATGGTGTCCGGAATGGAATCCTGGCACTCCAGGCGGAAGTACAGAGTGGACTCTTGTATGGACCTGGATGTTTGATCCGATCCCAAGGTCCATTCTAGAGTCTTTCAGTCCATCCGGAACTACATCTAGGATTCCTTCCAGGACACGAGAAACTCCCCCGGACCTCATCCTGGATGATTCAAGAGTCTCAGCAGCTCGGCCGCACAGTCCATCTTCATGTCCATTTCGGACTCTCATCTGGCCTGCCATGGACTGCCCCAGAATTCCAGAGCTCATTCTGGGATTTTGGATTTCTACCTGGAGTGCTTCTGACTCCATCCCGGACTTTGCCCTGGACAATTCACCAATCTTGGCTTCCGCCAATGAAGGGTGCACTTTTCCAATCTTATATACCTTCAGGCTTCAAGTCACTTGCGAGAAAGATTTCGACCACTCGCCATCTCGCGGAGCTTTGTGCGTCAATGTTTGGTATGATGCCACTAGATGGCAAACAGACAGAACGTTTCTCGCAAGTGACTTGAAGCCGGAACGTATACAAGATTGGAAGGTTTTACCATTCATTGACGGGAGCCAAGATTGGTGGATAGTCCAGGGCAAAGTCCGGGATGGAGACGGAAGCACTGCAGGCATAAATCTAAAATCCCAAAATGAGCTCTGGAATTTGCAGGTAGTCCATGGCAGGCCAGGTGAGAGTCCGAAATGGATACCAAGATTGACTGTGCAACCGAACTGCCATTACTCTTGGATCATCCAGGATGAAGTCCGCGGGAGTTTCTCGTGTCCCGGCAGGAATCCCAGATGGAGTCCCGAATGGCTGAAAGACTCCAGAATGGACCTTGGGATCGGATCAAACCCCAAGGTCCATACAAGAGTCCACTCTGTACTCCGGCCTGGATTGGCCGGATTCCATCCCGGTTTCTATCCCGGTTTCTAGTGATTGGATTTGTGTATAATAAGGTTTAGTGTTTCATTCTGTGTTCCTTTGCGAGTGACTTCCAAGCTCCTAATGTCATGCGGTTAAATATTGCGTTCTTCTGTTCATTTATATGCGTAAGAAATTCCATTTTTGAATAAGTTTAATAAATTTAGAGGTTATTTGGTGACGAACTGAGATTTGCGTCGGCAGTTTATGACTAAATTCAGTGAATTTCCATGTTCGTTACTGGATTATTAACTTCCAAGTTTCTGAAGTTATCTGGTAAAATTTAGTGGTGTGGTCATTTGTTCCAACATAATTCAATCATATACACAATCTCCCAAAATCATTTGGTATGAATAGAATAATAAGGACATGTGTCTGCAAAAACTTTTAAAAATCAATTGAAAACATGTACGTGCACAATATCTCATAAACTCGCTATTCTCATTAATACGGTTGGTAGAGATCCAAAATGATGATTAGCAATGGACGAGCGCCGACGAAAACGAAATCTATTTCAGATTTCATGATTAAAACGATCATATGTTCCGTTATTTAAAGCCTATAGCATTACTTTCGAGCGCAACGGCAATATTTTGAGCAAATACATCTCGGCAGAGTAAATATCCTCAAAACCCATCTAATTTTCTTATGTAATGGTTAGAAACGGCCATAATGTGGCTCAAATGATGTGACTGTAGCAAGATCGTCGTGGAAGCGTCTCGCCATAGCCAAAATAAGTTAGGTATTGGTAAATGGACTTGTCTCAAGAAGTTACCACCTCTTTCAACTTGGATAAAAGAGACCTCTTACGACGGAGTCTGATCCATTTCGTGAAATCACTCAGTTTATAAATCTTTTTACTCGATGTGATTATTGTCTGCGTTTTTAATCTGGTTAATATTCATTTTCGCTCGTTTTTACTCGCGATTGTTTTGAGATAGGTTATTGAAACATGATTTACATTATTAGTAATGTATTAAACCGCGCGTACAATAATAGCTATAAATTCGTCTATTCATTGCTATTAAATCGTAGTGATAAATTCGCGAACTTCTGAATTTGTGAGCATAATTTAAAACTACGAGAGCAAGAGGAACCTTCATATAACGCAACCTGCGTGACGATTTAAACAAGGTGATTGACGTGTAAGCTTTCCGTCACTTTAATGTATGCATAGAAACAATGCCTATGTTACTGTAGGCACGGCATAAAAAATATAAAGAAACTCACCTAAAAAAGAGATGACGACGTAATGGTAACGGATGCGGCAAGTACTTCGATTGATATCAACATGGCCGTATCTCGAACGTCAGTATTCGAATAAGGTATCGCTCGGATGATGCTCAGCTATCGGTACTTGGATGGGTAGCCACGACGTTGATCATAGACTATTACTATTGTGAATAGTGCACAACAGCCGCTGGCGCACAGCAGCCGTTGGCGCACAGGAGCTGTTGTCATATATTTGTTATAAATATTGATGGAACTCCTAAAAATGTAGTTGAAAAATTGATTATATACATGATGTATAGTGTGTTCTACGGTTGCGTGGTCTGTTCGTTTTAGGTTAGACGTTTTATCTTCCGTAGAACACACTATACGCGGATTTTGTTGAGGTAATCGACATTTCGGGAATACTGGAATGTAGAGAAAACTTCAAATAATTGCGGTACGGTCTGATTTGACAAGTTTGAATTCCCGAAGCGATTATACCTTGCAGCAAAGGCTCTGTTGACATTTCGAGCGGCCATATTACTTTTGAGAGGTTCAGGAATATACGATTTTTCACATTTTCTATCAGTTTTGCACTGAAATTCGAGCTGACGGCCACTCATTAATGTTTACATAACATCTCCCTCAAATTTCAACTACGTACGTAGGGTATTAACGACGTATAGTGTGTTCTACGAAATAGCACTCTTTACATAGAAAATGTCGGTAACTAAATCTACTCCAGCTTCCCCTTAATGTAAATTTAAAAAAAAAATATTTCGTCTCCGATATACTCAGTAGTGTTCACTCCCATTCCACTCGGTTTACCGGTTTAATTATATACGATGCTGCCGTACCTAGTATTTGGCAATAGAAACAGACGGTCTCGAGTCGGCTTATATCGACGGCATGTTCCTTGTTTGCGTATCTTACTATCGTATGAATGTTCGAGAGCGTTGTGATATCTATACAAGTTGCGAATTGTTTTCGTACAATGCATGGACTTACTATAGCGTAATTGCGAGCCACACATTCGCACAAAGTTGGACAGCGACAGTCGGGTAATCTTATGAAACATCTGATGTTACCAATACGAGACGAACTGCCCTCTACAGAATACACGGCAAATGCCGAGTTCGTTCGTTTACTGCGTCGATATTCGGTACATGAGTACATGATATTCTTTTTGAGAAGTCTCTTGTAGTCGAAACAGGCCGCGACCTGTTCGTTCGCCTCTTCAAAGACTCGCTTCAACTCCGGCAAGAGCTGCTGCAGTTTCGTGCATTTACCAACAATATATACAGACTCTGAAATTCCATGTCGCTTTATTCTTCCTTGCTTCGAGTTCAAGCTGTCGCAACAATCATACGCAGGTCGTCCTTCAATCAATGTAATCGTTTTCAAAGTCGTGAGACACAAAAACATCGATACGGCATTATAAATCTGTAACTGCGCAGAATTACTTCCCTGGACCATGGATTTTAATCTTCCGTTCAAGTCTTCGAATGGGAAATACGATGTTGTCCATAACGATCCGAATTGTCGCTCATTTTCGGCTAAATGAAGCAACTGATGAAAGTTATTCGTCATATATCTCCTTCCATATAAATGTTCAAACCTGCAAACGAACTCTCGAAGTGCACGCTCTACAACGCCAAATTCGGCTGGAGATATCGACGACATACACAACTGCGAAATCCCTTGCACTAAAAGTATATAGTGGTTGAAGTACTTCTTTTCACAGAGATCATAAACGCAGGGTATGGAGTAATAAAAAAACCATGCTTTGGTTTCGTGTGCTTTCCAGTAAGCTAGATGTTCCGATATCGATCGAGGAAGACTTTGAAGGATGGATGGTGGCGTAAGAGAATGAAGCCGCGAGTCCACGAGGCCAAAATGTTCTGATATTGACGAAGGATGATCAGAAAATGGTAGCCAGAACCAGAAGTTCATTAGATTTTTTACGATACCTTCAGCAACGCAATGCATCATATCGACACTAATTGCTCGCATACTTTCGTGCACGATCATGGACAATATTGATGGACCGTTTACACCGCACACTGATCTACAAGCCTGGGGTGCTTGTCGAGCATGTTCAACTGTCTCATGATCGATGCGCAAATTCAGTGGCTCATATGGCCAAACACGAACGTTTCCGCCAATGAGGAACACGCCTTCTTGTTTACATTTCTGACAGCCGCATTTGCCGTTGTACTGCTTATATGCATATATATGCATATTTAAGAACATAGCTTTAGCGGGCAAGTCGCACGTGCCACAGATTATGATTCCCTTCACTATGATATGATCATCGGCGTTTACAGTTTCCACATCAATACCTCGTCGCAACAGCCTTATGCTATTTTGAAGTGGTGCTCGAAATAAGTTAGGTACCGGTTATTTATCACCGAACCATAACACGGCTAATAAGATGTTTTCTTTTTTCGTTCTCGCTGCGAACGGTAGTTCGTTGATGATTGAATAGAACGGCCAGATATTGAATTTTGATGACTTGAAATCCCTAATTCCATCAGTGTACCATGTGAACGAGATATTTGCTCCATCATTCAGGAATTCGTCCGCCTCACATAAATCTTTGTAAACAGCACCATCGTAGATGTCTTCATAATTATCGGGATTCTGACGATCTCTTCTGTGGCGGTGCTGAAGCATCTCCTGGAAGTCAGGTCGTTTGTACAAGGACTTCAGTTGCGGGATTATCGGTCCTTTAATGAAGTACGTAATATTTTCTGCACTATTACACGATGAGCAAATACAATCTGGTCTATCAACAGCTTTTACACAATTTCCGCAGTAGTAGTACCGGATTACAGGCGCTTCACTCTTACCGAAAGACTTTCCGAAAGTATGCAATGTTTTCTTGCACTTATTTTCAAGTGGACAGTGGACCTCTACAAGGCGCAATACATCCGAAAGTAAAGCATCAGACACGTTATGCCGGAGGGATATGTTTAAAAGTGCTATCGAGCTCTCTGCTGTTATTAATGGAGCGCCATCATAAAGAAGTTTATTGATGTCTGGTTGAGCTTGGTCCACTCCATCATTCAATCGTTCATCATTGTTTTCACTGTAGCTACTTACAGACTCGATATTATCATCCGATGCAAGACTGTATTCTTCGGTCGATTCGCCATCGTCTTGACGATCTTCATTCAGCAGCACTTCCTCACGTTCTGGATTAGCCGATTCGCATTCTGAATTTTGTTCGCTTTCAGACGCTGTATCAGATTCATCAGGACATCGCTGAACTTGATGCTCGGAGTCTGATGAGGTTTCATCGCAACTCTGTTCCTTTTGTTCTTCTTCAACTTGTCCAGGAAAACGTAGATCTTCGGCATTAACGTCATGTTCCTCGACAATGGCTTGCAGCCATTCGCGTCTGAATCGTTTCTGACTAGTCCATGAATAGAAAGCAGATCGTTTGTATCCATCCATTTTATAATTTGGAATACAATGGATGTTTCAAATCAAAGGTTCAAGTCGAATTGTGAGAGAACGCCAGGAAGTATGGCCTAAACTTCTTGCTCCTCAATACTCGAAGTAGGTGTTCTTGAGAGAATCGAATAACTACACGTGAATGTCAGGTATGCAAGAAATAGCCGAATGGGTGTTTGGCCATATACGATAAAATTTCTACAGGCGGATTACTGTCTCTCAGAATAAAATCAAAAACACCAATGAAAACAGCAATAACAACTTAAACGAATAAACAATGTAACAATTAATAACGATCACAAGTACGATAAACATATGCTCAACTTTCAGCTGCTTTAAACTCGAAGCACTTTTTCACAAGAGTTCAAAAACTCCAAGTGGGAGGTATGACAGAGACATCCCTATTAGAATGTAAACAGGGAAACTTACCCAAGCGTATTAAGGCCTCTTGAAACACAAAACAAAAACGTACTGTAATTAATAATGGAAGAAAGATAACTTGTTTAAGGTAACAGGAGTCTGATAGACTTATACATTACACTTAATTACTAATGATGAATAATTCAATCTTACCATAATTAGCCACAGCTAAAGGTCCATAAAAAAATTCGTTTGTATGCAATGATACCGGGTTGAAGGCTTTGAGGTTCAATCGACTCCGGGGAGGGAATATCTTTCACGTCAGGAATGGAAACGCACTGTAAATAATATAATTACGAGAGCTAACGGCTCTCGAACAAAACTGGTTTCGATTAAATCGGATGATTTAGAAGAAAAACTTCAAGAAAAAGTACGTCCTCGAATTTAAAAACGTTCGTGCTTAAGTACCTAGGAAAAAAGGAAGCTAGAACACTCCAATTGATCTTAAGATTCATCTCCATGCAACGACCTAAAATTATTCCGTGGCCACCGATTTTGTCACTCCATCCCCTTTCTTTTAGACAACAAACCCCTTATTCTATTCTGATATAATTCAGTCTACAGCCCAGCTCGCATTGCACCTTGTTTGATAAATTTTATACATGTTAAATACATTTTAAATTAACGGACTAACATACACTACGTGTTCGATAGTGATTATTCTGCATACATGTCATCAGTCCTTCATCTTTTCTTCGGGATTATTAATTTTTATTCAGTATATATGTGATGTATGATGTCGTGGGGCGTCTTGATTTTTTTTATATTTTTTTTTCGTCTCGTTCTCGTGAGTGTCTAACTGCTATCCACATAATGTCGATAGCCTCATTTTAGTGTGTAATTTACTATAATTTTACTATCGAGTGTCTCGTTTTATAGTCGGTTTGTATCGTACCTAACATCATTTCAGTTAGTGCCCGATAGCAATTTGATGCACAGTTTCCTGCATCGATAAGAGCTGTAGCTGTTGGCATGGGGACAAACTCTTAAGACAAGAGAAAAGAGCTGTTTGGCTCGGTCGCTGTCAGTTTACAGGGTTTCAACACACCCTCAGTGTAACAAGAGTGATTTGGTTTTGTGGCTGTCGACATAGAGTTTTGACAGATCTTTATCGATCAGAGCTGTTTGGATTCATCGTCAGCAACGTAGGGTCTCGACAGACCCACATCGACAATCAACAAGGGCTGTTTGGATCAATCGCTGGCAGTGTAGGATTTCGACAAAGCCTCACTGATAAGAGGGATTTTAGTTCGTGGCAATAGATGTAGAGTTTCTACAGATCTTTATTGATTGATAAGAGTTGTACGTTTTGATTGATTGATGTATTTTTTTTATTTTACATTTAAAAATTAAATATAATTCAATTTTCATTTCAATTTAATTTTAATTTTTTCACTTCATTATTTTATTAATCAATCTAAAATCATAACTCACATTTATATACTTTCATTATCAAGATTTTAGCGCTGATACTTAACTTTCATTGATTGTATGAATATTCAAATGGTGAAGCTCCTGTGAAGTATTAATTAATAAAATCGTACTTTTTTCTTACAGAAACGATAGGGATTGGATCTACAGGTACCTACAAGAGTTTCAACATACCCTTATCGATCAACAAGACATAAGAAAATGGATTATTGTAATCATCAGAAAGAATTACAAGTTTTCTGCCTGATAAATGAATATCCAAGTAGCGGAGTTGCTATGAAGTGTAAATTAATATAATCTGATTTTTTTCTTTTTAAAAAGATATGATCACAGAAAAGATTAATCAGTCTTAAATAGTAAGTTAATTGATTTTGACTTTCTCGTAGAAGAAGATTTGTGAAAAGCGAAAATTAATGAAGAAAAAATTTGCAAAGTTCCACTTTGCAGCTGTATTAAAATTATTAAAAAGGCATAATAAGAAAAATTCCAAAGAAAATATCAGTTTTGTAAATATTCCATTTAAACCTTATTGAATACATCACAAGCATTATCATTCTACAATTGTAACCACACACAGTGAACCTAAATTGTTCCAGCTAAAAAAAAAATTATCCACTTGTCCTATCTTCCAGACCAATTCGGTGACCAAATTTTAGTGTTCAACATCCTATTGTATTTATCGAAGAGTACAACCTGGCTTGAGTGTAGGCCTTTTTGACAAAGCTATGATTCTGAACATGTTAATAAATTTGTCTTTATCGAAAACTCACTAAACAATTGGTTACAATAACTGCATCCAGGATCACTATACTTAAGTCATGATGAACTCAAAGACAGATCAAATAATACACTGAACACTAAAATTACTCACCGGTTTGGTCTGAAAGCTACAACTAAAAATGTTTAATTTTACTTTTTACCTCACACTATCTTCGTGCATCATATGTGTTTACAAAATTGCAGGATGATAATGCTTGTTATGTAGTTAATGAGGTTTGAATGTGAATTTTTTTACGAGAAGGGTATCACCTACAGAATTTTTTTTCCTATGAGTTTTTTGAGAGACTTAGTTCCCTTAAACCATAACTTCTCAATATAAATATATTATATTATAACTCAATATGAAATTTTCTTGTACTATTTATCTATATGCATTGATTCTTTAGCCACAACTGCTTATTATAAAATATTGATAATCTCAGTGAATGAATATATATTGAGAATTTCAACATGACCGATTTTATAATAAATATTTTTTCCATATATTAATTATTACTTCTTCAATTGTCGTTAGGGTTCATGAGGGACGCTCTGGCGGGGTCAACGGGTGCGACCCCTTGTACGGTCTAGAGGCGAAGCCATAGCGATGGGTTCCCTCCATCCACCCACTATATACATATGTATTTTATACACTCAAGTATTAGAGAAAGTTCATCTTGAATTCTGCCCACTGTCCTGTGAACATAATTATCCATCTTTCCTTGACTTTCTGGTAATGAATCATTATTTTTGCTCGATGATCGAAGAAATTAATTTTCTTTGTTGAATGTCGTTCTAACCAATCTTCGAGGACGCCTCTTAAAACACAAAACAACGGCGGGTATAGGTGTTTAAAAGTATCTATATAAATTTCGGTTTCATTTAAGGTTGTCGGTTGTTTCAAATATATTTATACATGTAGTGAAGCTGAACTTTCCTAACTTTATTTTATTTACTGTTTATTTCAAATTAACTTTACAGTCTGCTTGGATTTTTCATTTCGTTCTGAATTTCAAAAAGAGATCAAATCCCCCAAAAATGTTTTTTTTTTTAACAAAAATTGGACGCCAAATAAAAAAGGGATGGAGCTATCCCACAGCAAAAAAAAATTGCTTGCAAATAAAAATTCTTTCAAAAAATATTACGAATCCAATATATTAGCCAAGTAAAACTCTCTTCAAAAAACTTGGCGTGCCAGCGACTAGCTCCCATACATAGTCCATTTAAGTAAGGACGAGAAAGCAACGAACGTCCAATTGTAGTGACGAGTTGCGAGAGGGGTTGTCCGTCTATAATCACTATTTATGAGAGTATATATTATTACAATACCGATCAATTAAAACATATTTTAGGAACAATTGAAAAATACAGTGGCTGCCGTGGTATGCTTTATATGACGACACAGTATATTTACTATTTTGCTTTCTTATGGAGAAAACGGTATTCTCATTTTGTTTTGTAAATGTTTAGTTTTCCATGGCTGGTAACTCAGAATGATTGAATACGTGCGGATGTATGTGTGCAGAGCTTCAAAGTTTCAATCACCTGCAATTAAAAAACCGTTCAACGGATTGTACCAAATTTGGCACACAACAACTGATATGTGATTGATGCAATTCTAAGAAAATGTACGAAGAAATCAAGATTGTATGCCTTTTAGATTTGTTTCAAAAAAGGAGGTGAATAGTCTAGGATTTGCAAAATGTAGGATGTTCTGCCAAATTATTGTTTATAAGTACAAGTACATTTGATGTTGCTTGGGAATGTTTTTGGTACAAATCGGTTGGGAGATTCGAAGCTTACATCATTTCGAAAAAGCATGGTTATAAAGGTTATATTGAAAGTTCTGTTTCAATATAACCGTTGTTAATAGCAATATATCAAGCGGAATATTTGGACACACACAGACTTGTATTAAATTGTGAGAATCGATGAAGTGATTCTGATCTGAATGCAATTTAATTTAATTTTTAAATATCTGCAAATATTTTTTATATTATACTTTTCCGAATATCGGATTACATAATGAACTACTATTAGCAATTATCAATAATGAATTGAGTCCAAGGAACATTTGACATGATGTTAAATATCAATTTTCATTGATGAATAGAAATTCAAAACCGTTCGACTGAAAAAATCCTGATTATAAAATGAAACGATTTAAAAAATAACCATTCACACAAAAAAATATTTTTAAAAAATTATATTGACTGGAAAGTATAACTAATCATCTTAATTGTAATAATTTATTTAATGCAGCCTCTAAAGTCGGGAGACTTTTTTTCGCGCGTTAGCAAAAATTAATATAGAATTTCCTTTCTATTTTCTGTTTTATTTATCTCAAAACGGTAGCAGGACCTTGATATATAAAAGACTATAATGCTATTCAGGAGACTCTCCTGACTTCGGTAACGGTATTAAATTAATCATTACAATCCAGAGTCTACAGGAATTATTTAACTCTTTTTAGATTTATCTCTGTAAATGATTTTCCCCCGGACAGAATCCTATTTATTATCAGTATTTTCAGTGTGGAATTTTTTTAAATTGCCAATTTCTATTCCATCATTTTTCAAGTATGTTTTATGAGATGTTATTCAGTATTTTTATGCATATGCTAGATCGTTTGAATCCGAAACGATGATTTATTTCTTTCATTTCGGCAGCATTTAGATTAACATAGAGTAACGCAATGAAATTCAAAGTCATCTACCAGAAACGAGAAAGTAACATTAATAATTGCACATACAACATAAGCATTAAGAGTAGTTTGCCAATTTTACAGTTTTCGGCAGAACTAAATAGGAAGATTTCCATTTTTTCCACTGATAAGTGCAAGATTTGCACATTCTATATACATATACATACATACAATATACATGTTTTCATGTGAGTTCATTGAATCTTAATTAAATATTGAATTCATAAACACAAATCATGCACTTGATAATCAACCGCAGGAGATTTGCACAGGAAAAAAAATACTTTTTTGTACACTAAACTTTCTATGACCGCGCTCGAGAAAAATATCGTTATCACAATTACGTTAATTCACTGAAATTTAACACTAAAAATAGATTAATTTTATATCACAATTATACGTTGAATCCAATTTACCAATTTATTCATGAAATCTTCTAGTACATGTACATGAAACTTTAATAATTTTTTTTGATAATCACTGTGCGAATTTTACACAGTTAAAAGACGGAATAAATGAAAATGTTACATATTGTTTTCTTTTGAATAGAATATAATAGTTTGGGAATTCCACATTGTTTAATAGGAGATAAGAAAGAAAATACGGTAAGAACAATTTTCACATAAAATGTGTTAATACATAATTATGTTCTGAGCCATATTATTTACGCACCCAATAACAAACTTTTTTTTGAATGGGTCTTTAATTCACTATAACAGTCGGAAAGAATCAAAGTATGAAAGCCGTGTATGCGTAGTACGGCTAGTCTGAGGAATCATGGAAGAGAGAAAATATATGATGATCACCGGTATTCGAACCCGGATTATTCAGGTACTAAATCAGAGCGCTAGCCACTGCGCTAATGACACTTAGTACATTCCTCTCATTCAAATGGTATTCTTATATGCAATGTCGAGCCGTCACATAATTTTGATATTTTCATAGTATGTTTAGATGCAATGCTTCAGATTGATTTGTAGCAATTTGGTACTAATTCCAAGACATCTTAGACAGAGTCTATACGCATTAGGGTGATTCATTTCAAGCTTTGATATTTTTTTGGGTTTCCAACTGAGAAAGCAGTGCTGAATACTTTTTTTTTTAAATCCTCTTAAATCATGACTGTGTACAAACAAAAATTAGAGGTTGCTGCCGAAGTAATTCGGCAAAAGAAACTCAATTTTTCACATATCTTCTTAAAGATTGGGTTTAGATTTCCTGTTTGTCTACGACCTGGAAAACAGTAACAAATGCTCAACATAAAATTCTCCTGAAACATGAGTACATAAAAAATGTACTTATCAGTCACTACAGAATGTGAAAAAAATAAGAATCAAATAAATTTCGGCTATTCATCTTGTTCGTGATGGTTTATATAAAAATTAAATTTCCTTCTTATCTTCTATCTCATTAAATGCTAGAACATGCGCGCGGTAAAATTTAACTGATATTCTAGAGTTTCGAGTTTCAGACAAATTTTATTTAATCTAGAGTTTCAGTCAAATTTTATTTTGCGTGTCCCAGCATTTACTGAGAGAGAAGATGAAAGGAAATAGTACATTCCGATGCTAGTGTGAAAAAGCGTTTTCTGATGAGTTTGAGTTTACAGCATGAGCCGAAAGCGAATGTTGCAATCCCACGAGTCAAGAAAACGTTTTAGGCTTTTCACTCTGCATGTGATTCGGACGAAACTGCTAGGTAGGTTGGCCTACTTTACATCTAATTTTCCTCTTCATGAACAGATACGCTGGCTAAGCCGAGAAAACTATTTTTATTTTCATTCTGAAAACAAAATTAATCACTGATTTAGAAAAGGGCATAAAATTTATTCAGTAATAATTAGGTCACTCACAAAATATTACCTTTTACTGGGATTTGCTCCACTTAGCTGGTGTATCTTTTCATACAGAAAAAATTAGATGTTAACTAGTCCAATTTGCCGAGCAGTTTTGTCTGAATCCTGCACAGAATAGATTTAGAACCGAGTTTCAGCAAATGACATCCAAAGTTTATCACTCAAAAAAAAAAGTATTGCAATTCTTCCACCTTTGCGGCATCGTAGTACCTTTAATGAAAAAAATACAAATATTCTCTGCAAGTCAAATTACGAAATATTATGAATTATTTCATTACAAACTGTTACAAAAAAATAAATAATTGAATAAATGCATAATTTTTTTTAACTGAAAATAAAACGGGTTTATGAATTTGATTGACAACATTACTAACGGTTAGTCCATGTTGATAAATTCACAAATATCCTGCACAAAGACGAATTACCACTTCACAACAAATAATATATGAAGCTAAGCGAAATACCATAATATGAATGGAAAATAAAAACGTAATTTCAATGTTATGCGACTAGAGTATCGCATAAGTCACTTTTTGCGGCAGTATAGAACCCACCGTGCTACAATAAACTTCCGACCGACACGTTGGTTCTTCTTTTTATTGGTGCTGGCGCTGGTTCCACATAGGGAATTTCGAGATATTGGAAATTGCGCCTGCGCATACATTCTTAATATCCATCGGGAAGCCCGTGCCCTATATTTAAAAGCAGACTGCTGTAAGCACGCTGCGTTGGAGGCATCACACATTTACTGCACCATTTATATGGCGTTTTACTAATTGTTTAAAAAAATGGTATCTAAATAAAATTTTATTCAAATTTTAATCAAAGTGTTACGTCCCTGTAAATTTCATGCAAATTGTTTTAATTTATAATTTTGAAGACAGTCAGGACGAATGAATGTGGCATGCATGTAATATAAGTCGAGAGGCAAGCTATCTCTTTCGTTACTTGAGAAGCTTACGGCAGAAGTCACGTAGGAATGAATTTTGCCAAATTGAATTTGCAAAGAACAATATATCTTGTTGCCAAGTTCTCCCCACTGCTCAATAAGGAGGAAATTCCTCACTACTGGGTGATGGGGAAGATTAGTCAGTTGCGAACAGAGAGAGATAATTCTGTTAATACACCTCTTTCAAAAAGGGAAAAATCTCCATCGTATATCCTCTAGCATAGATCTTAAAATCTGTTCGCGTGTAGGCGGAACAGTGATCGTCGCGGGTTCTTGTGCGAGTTGATTGAATAATCTTTTTCATTTGAAAAACTGAACTCAAAGGTATTTAAGTACTCACGACCCTCAAGTGATTTGTGTCGTGAATAGAACACAGTGACTTGTGCTAGGAGCCGTTCGCCTCTCTAGTAATTCTTGCTGGCATGTAATTGCAGTACAGTCGGGGAACAGTCGGTTAAGTCCGGGCACGGTTTGCCATCATTGTAGCGTGAGTACGGGTATGGATGTATGAGTGTGTGTAGGATTAGTTATTAATATATTTAGCCGCAAAAATTGTGTAGATTAAGTTAATAGAAATATCTTTTGTTGTTGCCAACTATCGGCACAACCCTGTAAATCTCAAAAGAGCAATATATCTATTATTAGTCGGGACACCGAAATTATTTATTTTTAAATTACCCAAAAACCACCGTCGTAAAAGGGAATCGGGGATCGGGCCCGTATGGGATGACGGCAAGATGCCCAAAAAAAGGTAAGATCGGGAACCTAAATAATCCCGAGTAACGCGGAACGTGACAAATTAATTGGTGGCAGCGGTGGGATACTGTTTTGTCAAATTCTCCTGTCTTTTTCTTTTTTCGAAGTTGGTTATTGGGTTCCTTAGATTTTAGATTTCAAAATTTGTTAACCTAGTCCCAGCTTTCGTTCCGCTGTTGTTTCACTTTCATTTCACTTCGTTTCAGAAATATTATAATATTTGGATTTTTTGTCACTACGTCATAGCGGACCAGTGTGAACGAAAAGGTAGATGGAAAATTCTATCCTCATGGTTCGACGCGAAAACAGGGTAGGTACAGTGACCGGATCTGGGCCTAATGTTTGCATTTTCCCCACCCCTGATCTCGCAGGAGGCCACGGTAGCTTTATCCTCGATACAATAGCCGCAGTAAATTTGATTAAATTATCGGTTCTTAACCCGAACGTGGACATCGACAACTAGTGCAATTGGTCAACTTATCGGGTTTGGTTTTTGAAACACTTGAAACCTATGGAAGTCCTATGAATAGTATGGTGGAAAATTTATCTGTACAAAATCGTATCTTAAATATTCCAACGTACGATGGCACCAATATGGCCTTGAAGGACTTCCTTCAGGACGTTCGAAATTGGTCTGTATTTGTACCCCCTGGCGCGGAAGCGGAGGACGTAAGCGGCGTAATATCTCGACTACGCAGTAATGTACGAAATTGCGTTTATGGGAAAACAATTAACACTGTTAAGGAACTCGTATCGACGTTGAAATCTCGTTTAGCTAGCGGTAAAACATTCGATTATTACGCGAATAAAATCTCGCGCGCTTGTATGAAACGCGACGAGAAGGTCGGGAAAGTTTTCGACAGAATACGATTTCTTTTAAGCAGCGGACACAACGCTTGGCGAGAGGAAAACTCGCTCGAGAGAGGTAACATTGTTCTTGATACCACGAACGATCACCTGAGCAAAATTGCCCTGCGCGCGTTCATCGACGGATTGCCGACCAATCTCAGCGAACCCGTTGATATGCGACAGCCGGCGGATCTCGTATCGACCTTTAAAATTGCAGAACGCCTCGAAATTCGTAGCTCTAGGTATAGCCGAGCGAAAACCGACGACGATTCGTATGTGCGTTATGCGCGACAAGAAGGGTCGCGATATTGGGGAAACGAATCGCGATCCCCCTCACCAGCTTATCTGCTAAATGACTATGGAGATCATGGCCGATACCGTATGCCAAGCCCCGCACTGTCTAATAATTTTCAGGCATCAGGTGGATTCCGTCCTCCTGGAATGCTTAAACCAGAACGTCATTATACTTCAAGGGAATCGATTCTCATGAGGGAACAAAATCATGACAATTGTGATCCGCGAACGTGTTGCGCTCGTGGGCGCGGTTGCATGGGATGCCCACTCAATCGACGACTGCGATTTTCCATGGATTCTTCAGACCGAACCAAAAGGTGCGTGAATTGGAACCACCTCCATTCTCACGAGAGCAAGGGACCACTAACTTACACTCATCAGCGGCCGAGACAAGAACAATTGGGCAATTGGGCGGACGATCTGCTAATGCTTCAGATACACGACGTAAAAGCACTCAAGAAACCCCCGAACACGTTCGAATTGTTTTGTGGACAGCGATAATAGGTGAGTCACCAGTAGTCCGTCTACAAGCTCCTGAATTTCTCCGCAGCAGCGAAAGATTCCTTATCGATACCGGTGCTGATATTTATCTAATAACAGCTGAGATTCTGAAGGGTAATGTCGTCGTGAATGTCGATGCTCGCGTTCGAATTTCAGGAATCACGGAAAATTATCTGTCCACACTAGGAAAAGTACAGCTCGACTTCACCGAAGTTTCAAATATTTTCCATGTGGTCGAAGATCTACCGATAAAATGCGAGGGAATACTGGGAAAACCTTATCTACGACGGGAGAGAGCAGAGATTTCTTTCAACCACAATACACCTGTGACACAAAGCGAGCCTGTTCATCCCAAGCCGTTCATAAGCGCAGAGCCCATCCAAGAACAGCGTTCCGTGTTTGCATATACAACTGTAGCGCCTGCTCCAAAGATGTTTCGTGTAAGGGCGCGAACGCGCGAGCCCATCACACTCGAGATAACCAACCCGGAGCTGAAGGAAGGTCATCTTCCACGCATCGATACAATCAATGGATTGTATATTGGGGAAGCACTAGTCTCGCAAGAAAATGGAGTATGTCATCTGATGGCCGTGAACACTTTGGACCAAAATGTGTAAGGAGTTGTGAATTCAAACAAATGTAACACATTCCGTCTCTGATAGTGAAAAGTATCTTTATTGTAAAACAGGCTGCTTGCGGGTTGAGATCCCGGGTCGAACTAGTCGTTCCTTTTCCGATGAACGTCTCGATGAGACATTACGCGTGCCGCAGCACTAGGCGTAGTTAGGGATTAAATAGTCCCTTGACGGCATGATGATAAATCACGTATCGGCTTATTATACGGTCGGCATATAATACTTCACAAATGTAAACATTGAAGTTACGCCTCAGGAATTAATTCCTTTCGAGTATTCCAGTCCCGACTTCGAATTGCAGTTCGAAGATGCGAGCTCCACCGATGAAGATATAGAACAACCAAAAGACTGAGTGAAAAGCAGTCTGGATGCTCTCCGATTGGATGATCTGAATGAAATCGATCGAGATCATGTCAAGACCTTGGTTGAGGGATTTATTCATCGCTTCAAACGGCCGGGAGACAAATTACCATGCACCGATCGAGTAGCACACAAGATTCCGACGGTGGACGAAGTTCCGATCATCACTCGGCAATATCGCTTTCCGGTAATACACGAGGAAGAAATTGAGCGTCAGATAGAAATGAAGCTCGGTGATACAGTTATCATGCCATCACAATCACCGTATAACTCACCTGTCTGGATAATACCGAAGAAGCCAGATTCACAGGGCCGTCCGCGAATGCGTATGGTAATTGATTTTAGAAAACTAAATGAAAAAACCATCGCCGACGCCTATCTACTACCAAATATAATAGATATTCTGGATCAACTCGGTCAAGCCAGATACTTCTCGACCTTCGACCTAGCGAGCGGCTTTCAGCAAATACCAATAGAAGTTCCCGATCGACCAAAAACAACCTTTTTCACACCAAACGGACACTACGAATACGTTCGAATGCCCGAAGGACTGAGGAACGCTCCATCAACTTTTCAACGCTTGATGGATAATGTTCTTCGAGGCCTTCAAGGAACAGAACTATTCGTCTACCTGGATGACATAGTCATCTTCGCCAGGACGCTGGAAGAGCATGACGTAAAAGTGAGACGTCTGATGGCTCGATTAGAAGAAGCAAATCTCGTACTGGAACCTGATTCGTGCGAATTCCTGAGAAGGGAGGTCGCCTATCTTGGCCATATCATCGGCCGAGACGGAGTGCGACCGGATCCCAAGAAGCTTCGAGCGGTAAAAAAATTTCGCACTCCTAAAAATCAGAAGGCAATACGACAATTTTTAGGACTTGCCGGTTATTATCGGCGCTTCATAGAAAATTTTTCCGCTCGTGCAAAACCACTTTCAGATCTTCTGAAGAAAGGAATTCCATTCGAATGGGCACGAAAACAGAACGAGAGTTTCCGGGATTTACGAGAAGCACTTTGTGAAGAACCCGTGCTTCAATACCCTGATTTTGCAACACCTTTTACGGTTACCACGGATGCGTCTGACATCGCCATCGGAGCAGTATTGAGTCAAGAAACAGACGGTTACGAGAAACCAATCGCATATTTTTCTTGAATAGTTCAAAACGCTGAGAGAAATTATTGCACCACCGAATATGAATGTTTGGGCGTTATTGACGCTCTTGAACAATTCCAACCATATATCTACGGCAGGAAATTCAAGCTGATCACGGACCACGAACCTCTTAAGTGGATCGGCTCGATGAATGACCCAGTAAAGCGGCTGATACGTTGGAAATGGCGCATGCAAAATTATACATACGACTTCATCTACAAACCAGGCCGTCTCAACACCAACGCCGATGCCTTATCACGTAATCCTGTCAGTTCTACGAGCTCATCATCTAGCGATTCGGAATCGCCTGTAGAAGAAATACAGCTGTTCCCAATACAACAACAGACTCGACGAGGAAGAGGTAGGCCAAGGCTGAGTTCCGATCCTGCCCGAGTACCAACAAGCTCAGCTAATCAGCGAACGATGGACACAGAGAGAGCAAAGAAAACATTAACCAAGGCTACTGCACTTGAGCGGACCGCAATCGCTACGCGTACGTGTGCCGCCCAGACAAAAGCGGTCACAGCCTCTGTTGTTCCCCCGTCATCGGCAGCTAGCACGAGTCAAGAGGAATCGGATCCTCCGGTACAAAGGTTGCACAGACGCATGGTCCCTGCACCCCTACTACCGCAAAAAGGGCTCACAAAACTGACGGATGTGCAAGAAAAACCGGAAGAAGAAGAAGCAGCATCGGAGTCAGTTGAAAAATCGAGCAATAAAGAACAGTCCGACGTGTACACCCAAAAAGACAGCCCAAGAAAATTGGAACAGGGTATTGAGAGCCACAAAATCACCATAACATTGAATCCACCCATCGTGGATACCGAAGATGGTACAGACGAAACGGTGGAAATAATCGAAACGGTGAGAAACCCCGCCCTCAAACAGAGTCTTCTTGAGTCGTTTACGAAATTCGATGATACGGTACGAGTCCTTGAAGAACGATTTGCTTCGCAAAAAGAGGGTGAGGAGGACGAAGAAGTCCTGGAGTCGACAATGGATGAAGGACGGGAAAATCCCGAAGATCTGGAAATACTAGGTATTGGTGCGACCGACGCAGAGCGACCGAGTTGTAAATGTAGGTCCGAGGGAGCATCACCGCATGAAGAAAAGCAGGATGCAGATGACGTACGAGACGCGAAGGAGAGAGAGAGAGAGAGAGCTAATACAAATAATCCAGGCTACTCTCGCTTCTCGATACCGCCTATGCAGGAGCGCTCTGCCGCTCGCTCAACGCCGTTCCCGGCGCGTGCCCCATCGTCACAGATAACGAAGGCTCCGGCAGCTAGGCTGACGAATCCAGCATGGGCGCCGTCTCGAGTTCGGTTCCCCTTTGCTCCACTTGACACTGCGCCTACTATTACCAACGCACAGGGTACTACGTTGACGCATATAGGGCATAGCTTAGACGACTCTTTTTGCGTTATCGACTCTACCGATTCTTCCGAAAGGCGCCCTCGACGTAAACAGAAAAATAAATCATTACAGAACAAAAGGAATACGAGCTCAAGTTCCGACAGTTCTTATGATAAGATGCCCGTTAAGCAAGGATCAAAAATTTCAGGAACACGTGAGTGCCTCACGTATTTCCCTGAAAATTATGTTCATTTAATTTCCGCGGATGGCGAGCTAACCACCCCAATCGGGAAATTGTTGTCCGACCTTGGCGTGATTGATAGTTCGCAGATCAAGCGTAGCAAATTAAAAATTGGTCAAATTGGGATAACACCTAACGGCAAATATTAAATCTTTAGCGTCGTTGCGAAGGTCAAGTACTTCGATAAGTTGCGATCTGACAATATTCGCCAAGGCCTGATAAACTTGCAAAAAACACTAAGTCACAAACAAATCACCGATTTCAGAATCTCGCGATCAGGTGACTGCACAGACGACCTGCGACCGAATGAATTCCTGAAAATGTAGCACGAAACTTTTGTGAACTCATCTTTTGCCATGAAAATTTGCTACGGCAAAATAAAACTACCTCCTCAAGAAATGCGAGGAAAAATTATAAAAGAATTTCACGAAAGTCTCGTAGGTGGTCAAAAAGGTGTAACGAAGACGTATCGACGAATACGGGAACGTTTTCATTGGCCTTTGCTACGCAACGAGGTGTAAGACTATATTCGACGTTGCAAGGGTTGTCAGAAGCAAAAGCTCGTGCGCACGAAAACTCGTGAGCCGATGCTAATCACTGACACACTAGCAGAAATTCTCAACAAAGTCTCTTTAGATACTGTGGGACCGCTTCCTACGACGCCCCATGGAAACAGACATATTTTGACGATGCAAGATCATCTGTCATAATATTGTCTGGCCTAGCCTATACAGGACTTAAAAGCAACTACAATTGCCGAAGCCATGGCACGTCGATTGTTGGCTCAGTTTGGCGCCCCGAGAGCAATCCTCACTGACAGAGGAGCGTCATTCACAAGTTCACTGCTTAGTGAAATCTTAAAGATTTTTAGAGTCAACCAGCTGACTACATCAAGCTACAGACTACAAACGAACGGTGCGCTCGAACGAAGTCACGCAGTGCTTGCTGAATACATTAAGCACTACGCGACACATATGACGATTGGGACCGCTTACTCCCATTCGCTGAGCTGTCATACAATACCTCCGTTCACGAGGCAACAAATTTCACCCCGTATGAGCTCATGTATGGTAGAGTTTCTCGCCTACCTAGCGAATTCCCCGTTGACGAAAATCTCGTGACTTATAATTCCTTTTTTGCGGAATTAATTAACCGATTCTCCGAAATTCGCAAAATAGCGGGGCGAAATGCAAACAAGGCGAAAGAACGGACAAAAAAATATTGTGACGAAAAAACGCGCCCATTTAAGGGAAAAATCGGTGATAATGTTTACGTGCTAAAGGAACCGAGGAAAGGAAAATTCGATGCGTACTACCACGGTCCGTATAAAATAATACAAATCTCGGACAAAAGTAACGTAATATTAGAAACGAAAGAAGGGACTCGATTCCGTAAGCACGTAGATAAGGTAAAGCTACCGTACTAATAAGGCATGAAGAATGAAAGACTGAAGTATGCTGTATGAGTATGAGTGTTGTAGTATAGCATGCGTTCCCTTACAGCACGCTCACATATGCGGACAGAAGGCACGCAGTCAACAGTAATACCGACTGCAACAACTCACCGATACATCTCCACACCAACATGCAGCGATCCGTCATCTTTCTTCTCGCCCTCGTTCTATGCACCGCACACAGCTGCCTGGACACCAACACTTCTTATCAACTCACACCAATAAACGAGCACCCAGGCTTCTACTTTGAAAGGGTGGCGCCTCTTCGTCTACAGCATGCCGACTGGAAGGTGACTGTTTTCATCGAATGGGAAAAATTCATGGATGCTTTCCTGACCGATAGAGCTAACCTCACAGTTGTTTTTGATACTTGTAGCCGAATTAACACGCGTGATTCCTGTCGCGAATTGCTCCGAATAGATTTCATTGAAGATCAACTATCGCAAGCAAGATCTTTACTAGAAGAATTACGAATAATCTGCGGCGAATCTGAATTTGTTCAGGATGAACCCGAATCCATTCCTCACACAATACGAAGAAGATCAGTGCTGCTTGGATTCGTGGGTTCCATCAGCAAATCTCTATTCGGGACCCGTAATGAAGAGGATGCAATATACATAAATGGACAAATTGACCGGTTGTTTTCAGATCAGGCGAATCTCACTCACCTTATCGGAAAACAAATGCATATTACTTCATCGAAACTACAAGACCTGCATGAGGAACATTTAATCGAGACAAGAAGAGTTGAGGAACTAAAAAAATATGTAAAGGAAATGCACATACAAATGACACTTCTTAATCGTCAAAATGCCAGGCTACAATACAGCACACTGGTTAATTATGCTCACCGAGTCGAAGACAAGATCGACCGCTACATCAGCACTTGCGAGCGCTATCTCTAAGCGATAAGCGAGGCACGAGACGGTCGACTCGACCCAGCCGTACTATCAACTAAGCAACTCGTCTCTGTTGCAAAGGAAATACAATTAAAGGCCTCAATTTTTGAATTCCCGATTAAAATAGATTTCCTGCGTCCAGATATTCTTGCAAAATTAGCTCGAACCGATCTCGTCTATCGTCAAGGTCGAGTGCTAATTATCGTACACATACTTCTGCTGGACCGCATGAATTATTTATTATACGGAATACATTCATGGCCCGTTCCGCAGACAACAAATCATGGGATTCGATCAGCACATGTAATGCCTTCAATGCCTTATATTGCTCTTTCATCGGATCACCGAACTTATTTTTTAGCTGATCCCCTATACCTCAGCATGTGCAGCTTAGCGGATCATAAATACATTTGTTCCATGGAAGCACCTTTATTTGAAGTCGCCAAATCCAAAGCCTGTGAAATTCAAATGCTCGTATCACCAACAGTCGAGGCCTATCAGCACTGCGATGTGAGGATACAGGCGGAGCATGAGTCATTTTGGGCACATTTACCATCACAAGGAGGCTGGCTGTACTCAATCCGACAGTCAGAATTACTGAGAATTCTTCGCCCCGATCTACCGGATATATCCGTTGAAATTACCGGCATGGGCATTCTACATCTCAGTGGCAACTGTGTGGGTCGAACCAAACAAACGAAAGTCACGCGTATACGCACATACGAGAATCGGGTACAATATTTTTATCGCTCTCGGCTCTCTTTGAATGTGACTCTTATTGCCCCAACGCTACGCCAGGAATCAACGTCACTACTCGAATCTTTGTTAGCCATAGAAGAAAATAACATAACATCCGCTTCGGATAAGTGGCTCACGCGTAAAACCGGGACTTCACTCTATGAACTCGAAGAAAGGATCCGTGCCATAGGAACGCATAGAAGAGAGAAACAACGACAGCAGCATCTCTTTCTCACGTGCTTCGGTCTCCAGGGTCTCTGTATACTCAGCATGTTACTGTATTTCTTTCGAGCTAAAGTAGAAATCGAAAAGCTGAAATTCGACGCTCGGCCCGAGATAAGCAACCCCCGAGAGAACTTGCGTCAGCATTCGCTTCAGGAGATCCGTCAACTAGCAACACGAAAAAAATACTGGATGCTGAGACGCCAAACGCCAAACTCCTTCCACTTCAAAACCCTATCACGGATTAGACAAAACAACCCCACTCACGACGATTTGATGGCTCCAAGGGACCAACAGCTGAGCTGTCGAAGATATCGCTTCACAGTCGTTTCTCGAGCTCGGAAAAGAAGCAATACGCGCGGGACTTACCACCATGAAAACTTAGTTTCACTAAATTCGTTTATCTGCGAAGTGAATTAACCTCAGTTCACCATGTTACCGTCAACGATGAGAACGAGGCCGCCGACGGCACCGATACCGTCATCATCGGATGACGAGGACGAATCCGCCGGCGGCACCGGCATTGCCCAGGCTGCCGTGGAATAAACCGAACTAAAGAAACAATAGTGCTTTGCTAGTTACTAATAAAAAAATGCTTCGCTAGGGAATAAAAACAAAATAGTGCTTCGCTAATAATAATAATAATAATAATAATAATAATAATAATAATAATAATAATAATAATAATAATAAAGCAGTGTTTCGCTAATATAAGAAAAAGTGCGTCAAATTAATATTATAGCTAGTGTTAAGTAATTAAGTGTGAGAATGAGTGAGAATGAACGAATGCAGGAACAACACAACAACAACAGCAACAACAACAAAAGTAGGAAAAATGTTTATGTAAAAAAAAATGTTGTCTAGATTTTCGGCTTCCACACATACACATTTTCCCCTGCGTGTGAGAATTCCGCACGTCGCTTCCCGTCGGCTGACCGAGCCTCGCAACCGAGCGACGGCTGAGTCGACGGGGACGTCGACTGCTAAGGGGTGAGGGGTGTTACATCCCTGTAAATTTCACGCACATTGTTTTAATTTATATTTTTGAAGACAGTCAGGATGAATGAATGTGGCATGCATGTAATATAAGTCGAGAGGCAAGCTATCTCTTTCGTTGCTTGACAAGCTTACAGTAGAAGTCACGTAGGAATGAATTTTGCCAAATTGCATTTGAAAAGAACAATATACTCTTTTTGCCAAGTTCTTCCCATTGCTCAATAAGGAGGAAATTCCTCACTACTGCGTGATGGGGAAGATTAGTCAGTTGCGAACAGAGAGAGAATTAACACCTCTTTGAAAAAGGGAAAAATCTCCACCGTAAATCCTCTAGCATAGATCTTAAAATCTGTTCGCGTGTAGGCGGAACAGTGATCGTCGCGGGTCCTTGTCCGGCATGATTGAATAATCTTTTTCATTCGAAAAACTGAACTCAAAGGTATTTAAGTACTCACGACCCTCAAGTTATTTGTGTCGTGAATAGAACACAGTGACTTGTGCTAGGAGCCGTTCGCCTCTCTAGTAATTCTTGCTGGCATGTAATTGCAGTACAGTCGGGGAATAGTCGGTTAAGTCCGGGCACGGGTTGCCATCCTTGTAGCGTGAGTACGGGTATGGATGTATGAGTGTATGTAGGATTAGTTATTAATATATTTTGCCGCAAAAATTGTGTAGATTAATTTAATAGAAATATTGTTAGAACGTATAGAACTCCCGGTATAAAAAGTTTAATCCTCGAATATGTAGTTCATTTATTTTTTTTAACTAACTTCACTTTAGTATTGTGTTTTGTCTAACAAGATCATTCTCAATATGTCTTTCTAGAAGAAGAGAGGTTTCCCAATCCGTACAATTCTTATATAAATAAATCTGTGCTCCGTTTGCTTGGACTTCTTGAATTATTTTCCCTGCGCTAACAAATATCTTTTGTTGTTGCCAATTATCGTCACAACCCTGTAAATCTCAAAAGAGCAATATATCTATTATTAGTCGGGACACCGAAATTATTTATTTTTAAATTACCCAAAAACCACCGTCGTAAAAGGGAATCGGGGATCGGGCCCGTATGGGACGACGGCAAGACGCCGAAAAAAAAGTAAGATCGGGAACCGAAATAATCCCCAGTCACGCGGAACGTGACAAAAGAAGTACTGAATTTCCTTTCACATAGAAATAATGAAAAAATAATCAAGTATCTGGTAGAAATCAACGATTTATCGGGTTTCATATCTAAGATTTCGCAAGCTCAGAGGTTACCCTCAAATAAACAAAACTGTCGAAAAAAACAATTACGAAATTTGAAAATTTGATTTTTTTTCTCAATACCTTTAATTATTTCATGTGTATAATAAAATCAGTCATAATGTTCGTCCATGAAAGCAATGAATAAATAACATGATATTAAATTCAAATATAATATTTTTATATATATTTTGTAATGTTTCGGAAATTGTGTTTTCAAAACAAAAATAGAATTAGAATGCCTTTATAAATGTATAATTTAAGATTTATACCGGTGTAGAATTGACGGACATTGAAATGAACGGAAAACGAAACACATGGACGCAAATAAATTATGAATATAAAATATAAAAGAATCCGACTAAAAATCGGCATTGTTAAAAGAAACATTATTAAATAAATAAATACACGTGAATAAAGAAATATATATCCTTCGTTTTATTAGATAACATAAATCTTGATATTTCTCAAATAATCCGGGATTTTAATTCTACAGAAATTATACATAAATTGTGACAATATTATTAATACGCACACACACACATACCATGAACGATAATTAATTATTTCTATATATAGTTTTATGGCGATCTCACGATTGCGTCACCGTTACAATTTGTCTATCTATATCTATATATTTTTCAGTGCATTTCCCTTTGTATATGATTCGATAATATAATTAATATTTTTATAATACTCATCTGTTTTTATATGTGGGAATTCCCTTTTATCTGTGGCCGTATCGATGAGTCGTCAGAAAGATATATTATCGGTGTACTTCGTCAATTACAAATTTTTAATAATACAATAAATATGTATACATGTGTCTCCGGTGACGGTCGGACGATCTCTGAAAACTCGAATAGATTTGGGGAGTCCTTCGGCCGATACTCGCTGAAGCTTCAATTCTCCTTCGTCATGCTCGCATCGCTTAACGATTAATTTCACGCGCGAAATATAAATATGAAATTCTCCACAATTTTTTTCAACTTCTAAGGTGATAAAATATAAATAGGCTGCAGGACCGCGGTCAATGGCCAATTGGCAACGTACTAATGTATAAAATACAATGTACCTAATAAAAAATATAATTATAAACTGCAATATTTATGTACACTTTGTCAATAAATCACTATTACTACTACTAAAAATTAAATAATAATTAATAAAAAATTAATAAAATCTTAAGAGGATGTGTTAATGGTCGATCGGTAACAAAAACTGTAAAGCGTTGTTCTTGTCCACAAATCGTGTTTCAGGCAAAAAACGAGAAGTTCTAACTGCGTTTTAGCACTCTGCAGTAAGCTTCTCAATTTTTATTCGAAAAATAATACTTTTGCTCTTTTGTTCAAAACATTCGGTGGTGACCTTCAATTTTATTTTCTATGCACTTCTTATTTGGGAATAACGTTTTAACGTATTTGTCACTGCTTTCCGAGTTGGGAAAGCAAAAAAAAACATAATTTGAAATAAACCACCCTAATACACCTTCCTAAATAACACTGCAAATGTATAAATAAGATGCACATTGATATAATGTAGTAGAATCATCCTTATGAAAACTAATAGAATTAATACTAATATTCTAGAGCATATTTGGTCAAATGCACCTTGACCAAATATGCTCAAATACTCTGCAAATGAACTTTATAAATAAAATTCAGTAACAATTTATTCATATAGTTGACTCGATAAATTGTAAGCTGAGAACTTATGTGAATTTGTAAAGAAAAATAGTCATTGATGGCAAAAATTTTTGGTGAATTCTAAAATACAGTACAACTCTTCATATAGAATATATATTTGTTTCAATTGATGGTTTTCACTTACGAAGTTGTTCTACCCACAAACTGTCTTTTACTAACTGAAGTTATAAAGTACTGAATTATGAGCTCATCATTTACCAGTACACGATTTGTGTGAATTTTCAATTGACTTAATATATAATGATAAGTGTAATAACTTATGTAAATGTACCTATCTCTCAAGATGACCATCACTGTATTTTTTTGTTTTGAGAATATCCACATACCAAATTGTCACAAAAGGAGATGTAGATTTCTATCTGAAGATATTATAAGAAGAACACAGTAAATACTTAGTTTACAGTATTAAATTCACTTTAAATCTGTAGAATATTTCGATTCAAATTTTTAATAAAGTGTTACTAAAAATCTGATTCGCATCAGATTTTCGATAATCAGCTGCATGTCAGAGTATAACCTTCTTAGATACGTAAACACTGCAAGTGTAAGAATAAACGATTACTACATTCACATACTTTATTAGATTTATCTATAATACTGACCAAATAAATAAAAATCTTCAAAAACACATTTGTTGAAATACATATACTTTGTAAATTGGTTTTGATTAAAATTTATTCATACAGTTGACTTGATAAGTTATGAGCCCACAACTCATTATGTCATGAGTCATTAAAGCAAAAGAATCACTGCCAGCCAAAAAACTTGGTGACTTCCAAAATAGGTACATCTCTTTTTACATAATATGCTAAAACTAACTAAAGTAGTGAAATGCTGAATTCTCAGCTGATCATTTATGGTTACATATGTATAAATTTTTACTAATTTTGAAAAATATACTGTAGTGTATTTTTCCAAGATCCCTGAAATACCACAAAGCTAAAGTCCCCAAGAGTTTTTCCCTTTATTTTATTAGGGCACCAGGCGCTTTCGCGCCGGGAAAAACTCTGTGGGCTATTCGGGACCAAGCTGCTGTTGCCGAACTAGCTGCAGCCGTCAAAAATTGTAGAGTGGCGGGATTCTTTTGAACTACTCTCGGTTAAGAAGTTAATTTATCCTGAAACGTTATTCTAAGGGAGTTTCAAAATATCCGAAGATACCCTTTTATTTCAATTTAATAAAATGAGAGGACGACAGAAAATAAGTCCTCTCAAGAAACAATCAAATGTAGGTCTCGATGGCCTCTGTGAGTCACCATACGCCGCGGCTCTCACAACTCACACGCACACACACACACACTATAAAACATACAAGACACACGAGAGAGAGCAGGGCTAAAATATTACGGGAATATATTTAAAAAAATAGCTTCTAATAATTTCAGGCTGGCTCCGTAGATCCACCTGACTTTCCAAAAGAATTCGATTCCGAGTCCGATAACTCACTCAAAGGGGGAAGAAAAGAAAAAAAAAAAAAAGATCGCGCGCTTCTCTATCATCGACAATAAGCGACGCGTTCTCGACTGGCTCTCTCTCTCACTCACACACACACACAGTGCAGCGGGAACGATCTTCACTCTCGCGACAAACAATCTTACACACTTTTCCGCGACACTCGTACCCTCCCCGGAAAAGAAAGACAGCTCCTCAATCCGCTGTTTACAATAATAAATTATATCGCGAAACACTCTCACGCCGGACAACACTATCGTTCCCGCGCACAAAATAACGATTCCCGAATTCGAGGGAAATAACAAAAGAAAACAATGGCGTGTTCCGGGTAATATTCTCGACAGTACGACCTTCTATGATCCCGTTAAAACACTCGCGCGAACAATTATTTCACCGTAAAGCCACGCGGGACTTCCACAAATCAATTTCCCAAACAATGAAGCTCGCGGGCTCGATCACGCGCAAAATATCGTCGTCGCCAGTATTTATACGCCGGATATTGTCTTTTCTAATACTAAAATCTTGAGAGAGGCGGGCTTACCTCGGCCAAACGATCAATGGGTAATCCTCTCATTTAATCTCTCCTGCGGGAAATAACGGGATCGGCGTACTAGAATTTCCACGATTTTGCGACTCGGTCCTCGCTCTAGAGACGCTCCCACGGAACAGCCTCGAGAAGAATCGCTCACGGAAGCACGAGCCCTCTCATCCCTACCCTAATTATTTCGCCGACGAAAAATCAGGCGGCCAACTCTAACTCTCGCAATCCGTCACTTATTCTAATGGTTGGCGCTTCTGGCGCGCGGAGTCCAAAACGGGAATTCGTAGCGCAGCGCAATCGACGATGGCGTAGACGGGTAATACAGCGATGATATTGCACACTCGGTGTTCAGTGACTCCTTGAATCTTTCGGGAGTGAATAACGTCTCGTGAGCATAATCCAACTCGCTTCTCTAAGGGAATTTGGCCGAGAAAGATCGAAGTATATTCGTCGATAACCCCTCGTCTCTCGTACATAAAATAAAATAAAATAAAATAAACGGAAATTAGTGGAAATGGTTGTTAAATTTGCGGGGCCCTACGGATCTGTCGGGAGTCGTCGTATCGTGAGAAGTCGTCATTGAACATACAAATTTTACCACGTTACAATACATAGGTCGACTGACTTATGTAAGTGCATATATTTCTAGTATTTGCCTTCACAGGATGCTACGTAAGGAGATGTAGATTATATATCTGCTGACATAATGAAAAAAATACAGCAAAGACAATCAAACGTACTCTGGAACCTTCTAATTCCAACTCACAATTTTGTATAAAGATTCTACTTTTCACATTTGCAGTTTTTTCAGGCTCAAAAACTTACAAAACTTAAACATCCATCAGATAAAATGAGTATCATCGATCTCACAGATATCCATTATACAATTATCATCATAACTACAAATAGAGTATAATAATTATAACAAAATATTATAATGAAAAGTTATCCGCAGACAATCCTTCAACCAGTAATGGCGGATATTACCAGGTAGTAATGGCAACAGTATTACTTCAATATAGTACAAAGCACTATTTTGTACATTGTTTTTATCTCTACAAGAATATACTTGATTCCAGTTATTTATTGACAATAATGTAGACTGTCAATTATAGAATCAACGCTGTAAAATTGATCAAGTAATTTTGTGCCTGCTTCTTGTTGGCCCGAGGGGGCAGTCAGGAACAAAAAAAATTCTTATAAATAGTTTCATAATGTTTCATAAAATGAGCTTCAATTTAGATCACATATAGGATACCACAGCACAGGATTTTAGTACCAATTTCACAAAAATCTGTAAAGCAGTTGGGATTTTACGAGTCTTTGAATTCTTGGGAAAAAATCATTGGAACATGAACAAGCCTGTAAAATGGAACCTTGCGAACTGCTTGACAATGATTTTAATTTTCATCTTTATTTTTGTAATTTGGAGTCATGAAAATATTCAAGCGATAAATTGGTACTTGCTATTAGGTTGAGAAATTAATTAATATAAATAAATATCATAAGATGATTAAATGTTGAGCTATAGAATATTTATATTTAACAGTTATGATGAGAAAAAAAAAAATAATAAAGTAGAACTTTGCAAATTACTATCTAATTGTTTCTAACCTTGTACAACTTTTCATCTTCAAGGAAGTAGAAATTGAAACCATTAGAACCACAACATTTTTGACGTAGAGCTTTGCATTATATCATAATTGATGAATATAATTGATATAACATAAGTCTCTCTACTTCTATTTGTTCCAATAATTTATCTTAATGTAGAAAATTTGTTTGCTCAAATAAATAATTTTAATGAAAGCAGACACTTTTGCTGGATAATATTGAGTGATTGAAGTTCACAAAAAAATGAAGTACACAAATCTGCGTTAAGCACTGAATAGCATCTGAGTTTAGAAATTGTCTTTTTAAACTGAAATATCTGTTCCATATAAATTGAAAAAACTAAATTCTTTTTACCTAGGTTTTGATAATTTGTTTTATCAAGAAATCAAGTATTTTACCGGATGACCATGTGAGCTTGTGATTCAAATAAATAGAAATATCATAAATTACGGAATATAAATTAACTGTATTGCTGTGTAGCATTTGTTGCAGGTATAAAAACCTGTGTACACAAATCTGAGTTAATCACTAGATAATCACTGATTTTGTCTTACTTATTCAAAAATGGAACTTTTTATGCATATCAATGAATAAAACTTGTTGTGAGCATAAATTGAAGACCATTTTATAATTTCTGAAGATAATTTGTCTCAACAATAAATACAGAATTGCACTGAATTACTTTAGGAGATTGCGTGATATTCAATTATAATTGAACAAATAAAGCCACTAAGTCTTGCCAGATGCCATTCAAAGCTTGAGAGTGAATAACAAACATAGAAACAGATAGAAAGGCACTGAAATTGCAAAACGTATGTAAATTGGCGCTACGCTGAATGATATTAAAAGCCTGCAGATAATATTCAAAAATGCTGATAACATAAAAAAAATTAAGAATGCAATTCTCATTTAATCACTAAATAACCACTGACTTCATACAATTTATACACAACAGAAACTCGTTACGGATATAAATTGAACATTACTTTATTTGTGTCCCAGTTTTGATCTTCAATTTGATAAAAAGCACAACATTTTACTCGTTGACATTAAAAGCTTGGAAATCAATCGCAAATGATTTTATGAATACCGATAAGTGTAATAACTTAATCTAATAAGTCAACCAGTCCTCAATAGTTGTGATTTTCATTTTAAGATAACGTACATACCTGGACCACCTGGAACCTTCCAATTTCCATTCATGACTTTCTGTAAGGATTCTAATTTTCACATTTGCAGTTTTTGCAGGTTATAAACACACTTAACTTTAAAAAGAAGCAAGAACTATCGTTTTTCCTCGTGACATTCTCTTGGCGATCCTTTCGCGTGAACATTAAGCGGTGCTACCCGACAATCTAAAGTGAGATCGGAAGTGAGAATTGGTTAACCGATCATAAGTTGTGTAGCTGAATAACACCAACCAATGAAAATCGTTAAATGTTAAACGGACTACGTTAGTCGGGTGCCCACATACCGTGCTTACCGACTGTTAAGAGCCATCAAGCGCATGCATACGTAGCGCCATGGCGAAAAAACGAACTACAAAATTTTTGTGTACAAAATACGGCTAAATAAAGAAAAAATCGCGTAAATGTATATCAGAAATGAATTCCTTGATTGATTCTGCATAGCGGTGAACTTGGTACTTTTGCAGGAAATAATTATAGAAAGCGCAATAACTGAAAAACTCTGAGGAGGCTGAACGCTGAAGCCCCCACCCCATTCCATTGTGCTAATACAATTTATTTTATTTTATACCCCACAAGCACGGTGCACCAAATATCTTAGTTGAGCGCAATGCATGCTGTATCTCTGCATTTATGAAAAAAGTTTAAACTTAAAAGGGACTAATTAAAACTGAATTAGTTGAAAAATAAAAGAAAAATCGGCCAACTTCACACAAAATTTTAATTTTGATTTTATGAAAAAACACTTGACTACCAAACGATTTAATTAAGCCACCAATGACCACCGAACGATCACCAATCGATTAGAACAAAAGATTTGAACTACTTGAAGTTGCACGGCTAACTTCACAGAGGTGAAGTCACTTGCGAGTAACTGTAAAGTAACCCCAAAATGACGGTAACGCGGATTCACTAAGGAGTTTTTCCCTGCGCGTAACTGTCGGGAGAGACAATAAGAATAAACAATATATCTTACCTTCAGGGCTGCGGGGTGTGTTTAACATGCGACTCCGAGTTTCTATCGGTAACTGACGCGTAGTAACACGCGGTATAATTTCCCCACCGGCGGAAAGAGTGACACTTTTCAGATAACTGCGGTTTTCTATAAATTAGCAAATGTAAAATATATAATGTATGGTTGGCGGTACATCATTAATCGCTGTCGCCTTGGTGAAAATATTTCCCCGACACCCTGGCAAGATGTGTTACCGACTTTTAACCGATATTTCGACCGGTTTCGATTAGCACATATTTCCCCTAGTTTAACCGACCTTTTACCGAATCCGTTGTTTTTTGTGCAATTTTTAGTAGCGAATTAACCGATGGTAACCGATATTTTATTCGAATCGGTTTGAATATCGGTTAAACCCAGTCACGCAGAGGGCTAATTGTGATTTCTCAGTTGAAAAATTGGCAAAACTCAGTTATTTTCGGTTAACACGTCGATGACACAGCCTGGCAGGGCAATTTGTCTGAAAACTCTAACAAGACGGTTTCTGTGAATATCGGAGATTATGAAAGATTTCTCAGAGTTTACCTGCTACTTGCTGAATATATCTACCATTTTCTCCGCGCAAATCCCAGCAGTTGGAAGTTATTAAATACATACAATTTTCTTTATAGAATAATCTGGAAAACTGATTTTTTGTTGTAAACTAAGTTAAGAGAAAAAACCAGTTAATTTTACGATCCAGTGAATTCGAACGATAAAACGTTTCTGAAAAATAACAATCAATTTTCTGAAATACTCCGATTTGCTTCGATCATATGGACTTGGAGAATTTTAGAGGACCTACGAATTATACGGATTCAGAGCAGCACCAGTTTTGTAAATTTTGTGTCACTTGTCACAGTTAATTTACAATTATTTTAACAGTGATACTACTAGTATTCTTACCGGTGTATAAAAGAACCTTAGCTTTTCGGTTTTTCCCTATGTATTCTATACGGCACATTTCTCCGATTTCCTTTTTTCCACGTATTTCGCCCATCTTAATTACACCCGTTGTAGCACTTTTGATAAAAAATACGAGTGCGAACATTTTTCTTTCACTCGTAAACACTGTTCATTAAGAAGCTGTGATTGTTATATGAATGTAGGCATAAACAAACATATTCGACTTTCGTTAGCAACGGTTTTGTTACGGAGTTTCTGACATAACCGTTCATCATCTCAGCTTGAAGAATAGTTCAAATAGAAGGAAGATGGACGCTCTCGTATTTTATATTAAAAGTTCCACAACTAGGGTTATAGCAGCAGAAGACTTACCCGAAAATACAAGAACCGGAGACAGCTGTCGCATCCGGTATAATAATAAAAAATACAATGTAAAAGTCATTGCATACAGCGGTAAGAAGATTGCACAATTTTTGTAGCTATAATGTTTCTCTTAGTTAAGCATTCTTTCAAAGTTCAACCATTTTAAAGACTTATGAGTCGATACGCATCTGCGCACGTGACTTTAGTTTGGAAGCTTTAGATTCTTGTGGTTAAAACCATGTGCTGTATAAGATCAGATTCTCGCAAATCGTCATAAATTAGATAGCTGAATTAAGTCTTATGAATCACTGGTAAACTATGTTAGTTGTGATTTTTATTGTTAAGGTGATGTAATGTATATTGTCTGTCTCAGATCGCCATAGATGCGAGTGAGATAGCTCAAGCTTTTGAAAGTGTTATTTTTCGTCATAATTGATTTTCCGAATAAAAGTCGAGAAGTACTGACCGCAGAATGTCCAGACGCACTCAGTACTCTTTGTCTTTTGCCTGAAACATCAATTGTAACCAAGAACAACGCTTTACAGTTTTCGTTTCCGACCGAGCAGATCATATTAAGGGAAAGCTGGAGTAGATTTTTTTAACGATCTTGGTCGATATAATCGTTAATCTGGTGACGTGCATTCTCTAGAAAATAACAAATTATTTAATTTGTCGATAATATTTACAATATGATATTTACAATTCGATACTCACAATAAGATATTAACATTAAAATAATTACAATTTGATATTTACAATAAAATATTTTCAATATAATATTTAAAATTATACCGTAATGTGCTATTCGTTTATGTCATTTTCTCTGGTTTCACTGTGACCGGCAATGAGGTTGTCTTTCTCATACACGATGACTCAGCCGGTATAGCACATCACCTTAACCAGATAATCACGTAATTCCTTCCCCGAGAATCCATTTGGAAAGCAAATTTGTGGAATTAGTTTATACAATCAGTTTTTTGAATCAGTTTAGTGCATCAGAGTAGTATAGGACAGTTATCGCGAGACAGGGCGTGGCGCCAGTAGGCCTCGCCCCAATGTCTCGCGAGAACCGACCTCGAGCTCTGATTGGCTATCACCCCCTCCCCTCCCCCCTTTCACCCACCCCCACTCCTTTTCGCGATACCCGTCCTCGAGCTCTGATTGGCTATCACCCACCCCCACCCCTTTTCGCGATACCCGTCCTCGAGCTCTGATTGACTATCACCCACCCCCACCCCTTTACGCGATACCCGTCCTCGAGGTCTGATTGGGTATCATGCCCACTCTCTCCCCTTTTCGCGGGCCCGTCTACCCCACCACCTCCACCACCACCACCACCACCACCACCACCACTAACACACCTGCGTTGCCGGGGGGACCCATCTGCCACCCACCCTCGCTCCTGGGGGTGTCCGCCCGTCTGCAGCCACTGACCCCTTGCACCGCTAGTGGGGCCCGTTCCCACACAAGTCCAGCACACGACTGACGCCGCATGCGTGCCCCACCGCGCCTCTCCCACGCAGGGTGCGGGTGTGTGCGCCACTAGCACCCCCCCCCCCCCCCCCACCCCCCCAACCTCCCGGCAAACTTTTCGTTGCGCGCGCAACCACGTGCCCTCTCCCCTTTCTCGCGATAACTGTCCCTAGGCGCGAGCTTGGCTTCCAAACTCCCCCACCCTTTTTCGCGAGCTTAGAGTTGAGTAGGGGAGAGGTGCCTCAATTGTAACAAAAATTTTTATTTTCTCTATCTATTTTTTGTTTTCTATAATATTGGACTTTAAAACTGTTAAAGAGTTAACCTGTAGTGTTCTCTATGTAATCGACTTGGTTGAATAATAAAAAATTAATATTAACTAATTTAAAAATGAATTTATTTAACCAAAGCCAGGGATCAAGATGGCGGCGCGCGTGGGCTGCAATTGTAACAAAGTACAGGTGCAATTGTAACACACAACAGAAATGTTATTTTTTATTAAATTACTTTTATTATTTTGACTTGATATGTACTATTACACTTATTTAACACATAGTATCACATACATAACGTATAATTTAATTTTTAACGACATAAATATTTAAATATTCATTTTAAACAAATATTAAAGTTAAATAACTATGAATTTTTTTAATATTATTCATTTTTTCTTACAGATCTACGTTTTTTTGGAATATTATCTTTGGTCTCTGGAACCTTCAACTTATAATCTGTATTTTCTTTAGTAGAACTCTTATTTTTTGAAACTTTACGCTTCTTTATTTTAGCACAAATATTTTTATTTTTAGAAGTTTTATTCTTCTTCGACGTGTCATCTAAGTTCAAGCGCTTTAGTTTCTTTTTTTTTTCTTGCGCTTCTTCTAAAGCTGATTTCTCAGGGGAGTCAGTGTAGATGGCTGTCTTTCCTCTTGATCGTGACTTTTTATTAAAATTATTCAACACTGCCTTTGGTAATGGACGTAAAAGTGCAGGTGTACGAAGAGTTTTATCCTTACTTACATCCGTAGCTGGTGAATTGTTGCCTAATGGCATAATTGAAAGTAGCTGATCGTTTACTTGTTGGTCTACTTGATCAGGACCATGTATACTGTTTGCTTGATCAGGTGGTGACTTTATGGAGGTAGAATTCTGTGGCATGTCAGTAACAATAGATGGAGCAAATTCATGATCAGAAAATATATTTGGATTGTAAGGAAAAATTCCTGTACATTCAAAGCCAGCTTTGACATTTGCAGGTGTTACAGCAAGTGGTAAAGCTTTTGCCACTAAGCCCGGAATATTGTAAATTGTTATTCGTTGACCAGGGTGATTTTTACACCAATTGTCAGCTTCAACATTGTAACGATGTTTGAAAGGACCAAATATGCTCCTGTCAAGAGGTTGAAGTTTGTGTGATGTGTGCGGTGGAAAAGTCAGGAGTGTTATAAAGTTTGCTCGGCAATAGTCAATGACTGGAAGAGAGATATGTGAACTGTGATTGTCCAAAACTAAGAGCACTCTATTATTTTCACTAGGCTTCACGTGCTTAACAAAGTGTTTCATGTAAAGCAAAAAATCATTTTCTTGCATCCAGCCAGATTTATTAGCTGAACCACTGGAACCAGGAGGTCCACTTTCGACAAAATGCTGTTGGAAATTCACTCGAGGAAACACAAAAAATGGTGGAATAGAATTTCCAATTGCATTGATAGCCAAACACATAGTCACTAATGTGCCACGTTCTTGAGATGTTATAGATCCAATTTGCTTGATGCCTTTTGATGCTATTATCTTGGTTGGCTTTTGAGTAGTTGTCACTGGTGTTTCATCCAAATTCCAAATATTTTGAGCTTCGAAATGATGACGTTTATTTACACTTTCTAAATTTTTAAAAAATTTATCAACATTGGGACGATTAAAATTCATCGCTCTCGACAGACTAGTTGCTTCTGGAGTTCGAACGGACAGTTCAGGATGTTTCTTCATAAACCCTTTTTGCCAATCTATCCCTGCCATTTTATTATCCTTCCAGCGGCTTGGGTATTTTAAGCTATTTGCTTCAGCAAATTCATAGGCCAACTTACGTAACTCAAAAGTTGTCAGTCCATAGTACAGTTTGGCCGAATCTTCACAATATTTCACTAATAAAAGTTCCTGTTCCTCAGTAAAAACTTTATTATGTGGATGGTAACCAGGATTAATATTTTCTCCTTTCTTAAATTTTAAGTAAAATCGACGAAGAGTGACGTGACAGATACCCAAAGATTTAGCAACCTTTCTTACACTTATTTTGGTTTCCGCAATTTGTCGACAGGCTTCCAAAAATACTTCTTTGGAAGTTTCACCTCTGTTGGTTTTTTTTTGTCTCACTTTACCCATTTTATATTGACTCTGTAAAAGAAAGCGAGGTTATAATGTCGAAAATAATAAACACATGTATATCTGAATAGTTAATCAGAATTATTATTACTGAATAATAATGATAGATTTTATTTACTTACTAAAAAGTTTATAATAAATCATAACCATCCGAAATAACAAATTAAATTTAGTTTTTAATTGCACAAGTAAATCACATTGTTTACTATTATGACACATAAGCGCAGGTTAGATCCATTGCGCATCTAGTACGCGCCGATCCACTGACGGCTCTGAATGTTACAATTGCAACTTTTTCAGGTGTTACAATTGACGCTCACGCTGATTCAATAATAAAAGTTGAATTGTAATAAAACGATAGATAAATTCACATAATATGGTATTAAATATTATTCTCGATATGTTTCTTGAAGTATTGATACAAGTCTCATGTCATAATATTAGAAAACAAAACAGTTATTAAAAAAGTTGTGAAGTGTGAAAAAAAAGTTTTCACGCTTATTTTTAACAACTTTGAATATTTTAATATAAAAACAAAATTTTTAGCTAAAACTTTTGTCCACCTCATAAATTGCTGTTTTGAATAAGTTGGGGAAAAAAAAATAATGATTTTTAATCGTATTGTTAGTTATTTGTTCAGTGTTACAATTGCCCCTTGTTACAATTGAGGCACCTCTCCCCTACGTTGTCGTCGTTCCTCCTTCACTAGACTCATGATGCGCGCGCAGCGGGTGGTTTAGCGTGGATGCGTGCCAAGGTTGGGCACGTGGTCACAGGTAGCTACCGTCGCCGCCACCGCAACTTTTCCTACCTGCCTTACAGGTGGTTCTACTGATGACCCTTTTCCTACCTGCCTTACAGGTACGACTGATGACCTATTATGCCCTAAAATTTACCATTTTCCGCTCACGCCAGCAATACTTCAATGTGCTAAAATATTTCCTCCCCGGATGGTAATAATGTTTTAACCTACAGCCTTCACGCCTCTACATATTATTTTATATTTTTATTATCACACAAAAATATACTATTCTCTACGAATGGTATTAATAATGTTTTTCAATAGTTCTATATAGTGAAGGTAAGTAAAAAACAGTTATTTATCAAATTGTTATTGTACGTTCAATTATTATAAATAAATTTGTTGATTTATCAAATTGTTATTGTACGTTCATTTATTATAAATAAATTTGTTAATTAAGCCGTAAAGTTTCACTCTGTTCCGAATTCGTTTCTTGTGCTGCAACGATGCATGCTGAGCATAAGCGACGTGCTGGTGGCGGTCCGTCAATGTGATCCCTCATGGATGGTGTATTGTAGTGCAGGTAGCACTTCAGGTACGAGTTGACCTCGGCATCACGCTTCAGGTAGTCGGGTAGTTTCGCCCACAGAATATCTATACATCCACCCCAATATTTGAGTATCAGAGGTTTCGGAATATGCTCGAGATCTTTCCTAGTGAGGTCCCATGCATTCTTGTTGGAATAAATAATTATTACATCACTAGCAAACTCCATTATGTGTCGGTGAGAACGATAGCGGTAGGGTTGCCGCCACCAAGGTTTATTATCAACTGATCTGTCTCAACAGTGGTCTCTCAATTATATATATATATAGCCATCAGGTGTGTGTGTTATAGTGTAGGACAAGGAAGAGGAAGCGTTTTCTTCATTATATATGCAGTCTACAGGTGTTTTATCGGAAGTGGTTGGAAAAGGTTTTATAAATGATAACAAAGAAAATTCAAATATTTTTTGTTCATTCACAAATAGCAGCCGAAACGTGAAGTACAAGTTTGAACACATGTGTTGTTATTATATCTTCTACCCTCGATACAATAGTCTTTTCGATTCTTATTTTTCCAATTTTTATGTTTCATTCGTTGGTAATATCGTGCTGCGATGCGATCATTTTTCAGTCTATTGGATGAAAAATTTAGTATAAAAGCACACAGACCACGACCACGAGCCATAAAATCAAGAAACATAACGCAGTACTGGCCGCATACTTTAGATTTGAGTGATTGTAGTTGTCGAGTGTTCCATTCATAGGTGTGGGTGTTTCTGCGTAAACGGTTATGGTGTTGACTGACGAGCGGGGGCAATCCATAACTATCGAAAAAGATGCCGTGTCCATTTTTGTCCACGTAGATGGCAACCCAATGTTTTCCAGGTTTATTATGGTCGTCTGTGTTGAGTATCAATGCGGTTGGTCAAAACCAGCGACTCGGGATGCGATCGGCCGGATAGACTCCTTTCGTCTGAGCAGATATTCGTTGTAGAGCTTCTAGTAACTCTAGACTGTTCATTTTGTGGTGATAGCTGCCTCTGTGATTGGTTGTGTTTCTGCTGTTGATTGTCAACTCGTGCTGGTGTTGGCTGTCGGGAGTGTTGTCGTGGAGGGGGTGGTGGTGGAGATGGTAGGGCCTCGATCTCTTTATTTCGGAAACGTGCATCGACTTCTTTGTTAGCCGACTCAGTCCCCGTATCGTTGTTTGGTTCGTCAATGCTGCACCACGTTGTATTTTCTTTGTATTGTAACCAGAATTTTACCCAACGTGAGAAAATTCGATTGCAACCTAAATTGTCCAATAGTCTCTCCTCCTTATTTTTCGTTCTTAAAGAACAGGGCGCCAGGCGCTTTCACGCCGGAGGAGAAACAATGCTTTACAGCGACAATTATCAGCCCAGGCCGCGCGTCAGCTGCAATACGTAGAGTGGGGGGGTAAGACTGCCGAGAGCTCGTGTCTATAAAATAAAACCATCAATTATGGGACTCACAAAATATAATAATTTATTCAACAAAATGAAAGAAGGATTCCAATCGATAAATATCTCCAATAGTAAATCGATAAAATTGTCCACGTAAATTTCTTCCGTTTAATGGCCACACTTCGACACACTAAATTAATGACGTCTCCAACAATTTTAATAATCGTCCCGACAACGGACGAGCACTTACTCACACACACACACGCACACACTCAATCAAACAATTCACAAGGGCCGAGAGGGACGAATAACAAATACCTAAACGCGACAAACGACTCGGCCAATGGAATTAATTTGTCTAAAAAGAACTTTACACGCAATAAGGCCTTGATTATACTCCCTCACGCCAAAATCCGAAATACGCTATTAACGGGACTAATCAAGGACACTCACGCGGACCACACACACCTACACTAAAACTACGGCTTATTGCGGGACGTCGGCTCAAGGAAGATTCGCGCACACGTCTGATTCTACTAATTTAATATCTATTAACGGACGCTAAATTTATAGAAAATGGCTCGAAGCCTCACGCGAAGAACTCCCGCACGTTAGGGGAAATAAATGTTTTATAATCCGCAACACAATACCTGCCCACAATTCGCAAGGGCACACGAAATATTCCACGGATCTTCAACGATTTTAAATTAGCAAGAAACATTGCTCGCGCATTAAGGTCCGGTAGCTCGCTACACTACCGACCATGCGTTAGATCCCTTTTCCGAGCGCCCAAGTTCAAATGACTCTCCTTGCTGCGTGGCCGATGGTGTGACGTAATAAAGGCCACAAGTCGTCCCCAAAGGCTCAACGGGATGGAAGCTCGTCGGTGAAGATCATATGCCGGGAGAAATGTCCGACACGAGTCAGGTGGAATCCCCGTATTAAATACATCGTTCTCTTTGGTTATGTGCTCTCCCTGTCGTACCCGAAGGTTCGAATCCCTCCATCATACATAAAAAAAGAATATAAAAACAAAAAAAAAATCATTAATAAATATCCTAAAAGTCCAAGGTTGAACCTGCGAGATCGCCCTTGAGTCATCGAGCGAGGAGGACGAGATTATTCATTGTGTCGCGCAATTTTGCGGCGTTACAGTATATATTCTCTTTGTTGGATCGATAAGAATTTTTTGGAGAATTTTTCCTGTTTTTATTTTTATTAACAGCCACGTGTAGTACCCCAGATTTTCCATATTAAGATTTAAATTAATAAATCGTTGGAATTCATTGCCGTTGCGAAAATGATTCCAACAGTAATCATTTTCGCCACCAGCTTCGAGCACGCGAGCATGTCAATGCACTCGAAGCTGAGTCGACATTCGATTATGCCGACCCAGCAACCGCGGGTCGAGCGGACTAAATCGGCTCTCGATTTAGTCAGTCTTTAGAAAATCACAGTAACGATCGGTTGGGCTCGTTGCCATCGTAATTAGCATAATTACGACCATAATAAACCAATTGTATTTCATCAAACCAATAAACCTTGTTTTACTATCGGGAATCGCGTGGACTCCAGTTCTTTGATCGGTCCGATCCCAAATACTATTCCTTAAACAGCCGGAAAATAGACGATTTGATCACTCGTCTCAATTTCGGGCACAACATTTTGGTGGCAGCGGTGGGATACACCGTAAGCGAACCCCGAAAAGGAAAGTACACAAGAAAAAACCCAGAGTCAAATCCGACTTCAAATCGTTGGGGTAAACGACTTGGTGCGATTCACACGCGGTCGTGAATCGTTGAAGAAGACGTCAGTCAGGTACCACTGACGAGGAGCCAACCGAAGGACGAACGTCCAGCCAACCGAAGGACGAACGTCCAGCCAACCGAAGGACGAACGTACAGCCAACCGAAGGACGAACGTCCAGCCAACCGAAGGACGAACGTCCAGCCAACTGAAGGACGAAAGTCCAGCCAACCGAAGGACGAACGTCCAGCCAACTGAAGGACGAAAGTCCAGCCAACCGACGGACGAACGTCCAGCCAACTGAGGGACGAACGTCCAACCAAAGGATCGACTACGCCAGGAAGGGCGTACTCATCGACCAGCAAGGCCAACGCGACAACGCAGACGGGGAACAACGTCAAGGTCAACACGAAAACGGAGACGACAACCTCGAAGTCCAGCTGCACCATGGAAGGGTTCTGGAAACTGTAAGTGGCGGTTGCCAAAAGATTTTATTTCTGCATGAGCCTATTAGTCCGAGCCAGAAAAACGGGTTAAACAATTTTTAGAGATTAAGGCATTAAATCCGTGGGACTGAGCCCGCGAGCCCAGATCTCTCGTTAAAAAAATTGATACCCTTACCGGAAATCGTTGCAAGTTTGTAGCAACTTGCAAGGATTTGCGGTATTAATTCGCGAAAGGCAGGAGGCCAGGCTAACACCAACCACTGTCCATCATAATTAAAAATCTATCTATCTACATATAATTAAAACCCCTTTCGGAAAAAGGAAATTAACAAAAAATAAAAACTGCCCTATTCGCGATAAAATTAAATTTAATCATTGCTGAGTCATCGCATCACATGCCGCGAGAAGACCAAGATCGACAGCGGCGGAGAGCGAGCTCCGTGGACACAACAATACACGCCGACGGCGTAGATATCACCACCGGCTTAGAAGAAGCGGTAGGCGACATCACCTTGAGGACGCAACGCGCCCTTAGGAAGATTTCGCCGACCGGCGGAACCTCCGGCACGGAAGAGGCCCGCATAGCAGAAAGTTTAGTAAAGGAGTTCGGCATCAACATAAGAAGAGGAACCTCGTTCGGTGAAGCCACGTACATGGATCAAGAAGAGGAATCCAAGGGCTAGGGCGCTAAAGCCATTGCCACACCAGATATCGATGCCGAGCTAGAAAGGATGCTCCGAGACACCGGTCTGGAAGGACAAAGGGGAGCCCTGGAAAGGGCCAAATCCAAAAATCCAGGAAATGGTAGGGGAGCTATCCCTAAGAGCACCGCTAGGGGAACGACACAGAGGGACGACCGAATGGAAGAAGAGCCCTACGAGTTACCAGCACCACCGCCATGGAATGCTGCCTCTCGGAACAGCGCTCAAGGTCGTCTAGAAACACCCCACCGTGGAATTAATACCACGTCATCGAAGCACGTGCAAGATACACCTGAAGATCTGGCACAATCCGTGCACGACCAAGCTGTCCGGTTAGAGATACAATTGGAGCTTATTAGCACTCTTCAGACGCAGCTCGAGGAACTCACGAAAGTAGTTGCCCGGGAAAAGAAACGACAAAGCAAAGAAACTCCAGCCAAAACCCCGACATCCTTGCCAAGAAGAGAGTCAGGTAATCCGCCTGGAGGCCCCCCAGAGGAGCCGCCAAAACAACCACCAGTACCGCCGAGAAGAAGTCAAGGAACAGGACCCCCGGAAGATCCTAGAGGAAATCCTCATAGGAGATTCGGAGGAGAGCCCTCAGGTGACCCTCAGGGCGGTGGACCCTATTATGACGGCGGTGAAGATTCGAAACCGCTCGAGCTTGCCCTGGGAATCCAATTCATTAGGTATTTTGATGGAAGCGATCCGGGTAAACTCGGCGCATTCCTACGCTCGTGCGACACGGTATTCTCAAGAATAAAGGCGGAAGAAAAACGTACTCTACTCGCCTTAATACTTAGTGGCAGAATTGAAGGAAGAGCAGCCGAGGAGCTGAGGTTCCAGAACATTCACACTCTGGAGCAATTAAAAGCGAAGCTTGAATCGCGTTTTGGACGCCAAAGATCTCTGTCAGCTATGCAAATGGAATTCCATTCTATGAAACAAGAACAGAACGAGGATGTCACAGCGTACGCAACCCGAGTGGAACAAATCACCACGGAAGTGGTGGGAAAAATCTGCGAGGAGGTTTGCAGCGATGAACAGGCCCGGTTCGTGGAATGGATAACGCGGAAATCTGCTCTGACAGTATTTGTGGGTGGGTTGCACGGCCAAGTACAAATCCTGGTGCGAGCGCGGAACTGCACTACCCTGCATGAGGCAATAAATGCCGCTGTGGAAATTAGTAACAAGACGCACCCAAATGGAGCAGCAAAGAAGTCCCAAGGAAGTCAGAGAAGGTCGTTACCCGCTCAGCCCAGCGGAAAGACTTGTTATAACTGTGGAAACCGTGGGCATATGGCGCGGGATTGCACCCGCCGATCAGGCCGATTGAGCCTGCCCGCTCCCAACCATTCGAGAGGTATCAATAAGTTGGAAATAGTATGTACTTACTGCAAGTTAAAAGGGCACTCGTGGAAAGAATGCCGGAGGAGATTAAAGAAGAAGGAAGTAGGTCAAGGTTCCGTACCATAACAGAGGAGAGTCGGAGACAGGCCTCCAAGTCTCGATAAGGCGCTGGAATCCAGCACAGCGGTGCAAACCAGCACCTCGACCATGGCCACGCGTACGCTATGAACAATAAACATACATACGGTCACCGTGAGTAGACCGTTGAAAGGGGCCGAAGAGGGAGAGCGCGATATAGAAAAAATGTGCAGAGTGGCAGCCGAGCGTATCGCTACGCTCACTACTACGCGTACGCTGGACAGCATTGACCCCAGAGTTACGAGCATCGTCCGTCAGAGGCAAGAGAATAAGGAAATGCATGTCTTCGAAGTTACCGTGCCATCAAAGAGCTCGACGGCCAGCGATTTTGATATCGCGAGCCCCACCGCGATGCGAGGAATACTCACACTTAATGCCGACACCGGAGCTCAGTGCAGCCTAATCAAGTATAGCAAGTTAAAGGCAGACACGCCAATCGAAGATAGCGATGCAGTACTTCAAGGTGCAGAGGGTAGTAAATTTTCTCCCGTCTGTAAGGCGGAGATCACCTTGAAAACACCAAAGAAAACAATAAAGCATTGGTTCTATGTTATAAAAGATGACGTGCCGATAGCTGTGGAGGGGATACTGGGCATGGAATTCATAAAGATGCACCATGTAGATATTTTGAGAGGAGAAGTGCTCCGTCTCTACGGGCACAGAATGCCGTTACTGGATGGAAGTCAGAAAATCGCTCTCGCACCACGCTCTGAAACTATAGCTTACGTAGCAACGTGCAGCGGCACACCAGGAATTCTTTCAAAGAAAGAGATAGAGTCAGGTGTGACAATCGGCGCGTGCTACACGCCGCCACGAGGCAATAGCTGTGTGGTGAGCCTCATGAACACTACTGAGAGCGTGGTAGTGGTCAATCGCCCGACGGTGATACTTGAGCCGGTCGAGATATCGGACGAGCTCGAGAACAAGTCGGAAACATTGCAAGTAGGGGCCGTCAAGGAAGAAAGGGGAGCTATGCGACTCCAGCGATTGGAAAGAGAACTCGCCATGACTCACCTAAATGACGAGGAAAGAAAATCCCTTTTGCCGCTGATAAGAAAATATGAAAAGATTTTCCATTTAAAGGGAGGCTAGTTACCGTGTACGCACATGGTGGAACATCGCATACCACTAAAGGATGGCGTACAACCCACAAAAATACGCCCTTATAGACTACCTGAAACGCACAAACAGGAAGTGGAACGGCAAACTAGCGAAATGATCGCAGATGGGATAATTCGGCCAAGCAGGAGCCAATGGAATGCACCTCTCTTGGTAGTAGCTAAAAAACCCGACGCAACGGGAGAAAAACGACTTCGAGTAGTGGTGGACTTCCGAAAATGAAACGGAGCCACCATTGGGGACTCCTACTTACTGCTCAAAATCACCGAGATATTGGACCAGCTGGGAAAAGCCCGCTATTTTTCAACTCTTGACCTCGCATCCGGATTTCATCAAATCCCGATGGCGGAAGAAGACAGGGAGAAGACAGCATTCTCGACTCCTCAAGGACATTTCGAATACAACCGAATGCCTTTCGGATTAAAAAATGCTCCTCCTACGTTCCAGAGGTTAATGAACTCAGTACTGGCCGGCATACAGGGAGTCAAGTGTTATGTATACCTCGACGATATCGTCGTCTACGGTAAAACGCTGCGAGAGCATAACGACAGGTTAAAGGAAGAGTTCCAACGACTAAACGAGGCCAAACTGTCCGTACAACCAGGGAAATGCCAATTCCTACGGAAGGAAACGCAGTATTTGGGGCACATCATTTCGGAAGAAGGAGTAAGAGCAGACCCGGAGAAACTCGTCGCCGTAAAAAATTTCCCTGCACCAACAACTGTAAAACAGGTGCAATCATTCCTCGGATTAGCTGGCTACTACCGAAAATTCATTCGAGATTTTTCGAAGATAGCAAAACCATTAACCGGCTTACTAAAAAGGGGGACGAAGTTCGAGTGGACTGCAGTATGCGACGCCGCGTTCGAAGAATTGAAGACGGCATTAACCACGGCGCCCATACTACAATACCCCGACTTCAACCGTCAATTCTTGGTAACCACAGACGCTTCTGATAAGGCAATCGGGGCGATCCTTTCTCAAGGCACGGTCGGCGAAGATTTGCCTATATGCTATGCGAGTCGCACACTCTCGAAGGCCGAGATTAATTACTCGACAACGGAGAAAGAGTTGCTCGCAATAGTGTGGGCCATAGCGCAATTCCGACCGTATATTTACGGAACCCGGTTCAAGGTCATCACCGACCATCAACCACTCACCTGGCTATTTGGGATAACCGACCCGGGTTCTCGCCTGATGAGGTGAAAAATAAAGTTATCAGAGCACGAGTTCGATGTGGAATACAAAGCTGGGAAGAGAAATACAAACGCGGATGCTCTAAGCCGCATTTTTATTACCACAAGAGCTCAAGCAGCGAGCCAGAAGGAGAAGGAAATAGATGGCTCACGAACGACCAAACACACTAACGGCCGCACCAACACATGCAAGCCGTGTGGTTGGGGCGCTCCAGCTACGAAGCATGGCACAAAGAGTAGACGCGAGGAGAGCGAGACCGGAGTAGAGGATAGCGCGAGTGCAGCGAAAGAGACGGAGCAACGCCATTCACTGCGGAGCGAAAAGGACGCCGATACTCCACCGTGCCAAGCTTACGTAGACCGACTCGCTGGCCAAGCGAACAGCCATCAGCCAGGCGGGCCCGGGGAAGCGGAGAGCGGAGCGAATAGTGAGATAGGGAGTTCCTCCAGTGAAGACGAGGAAGCCACTACAATAAACAAGCATCGCTGCAGCATAGGCGTAACCTGCCCGTCTCTTGAGGACCGAGGGAAAATACTAAAGGAATACCATGATGCCCCCCTCGGAGGGCACCAGGGTACAAAGAGGACGCTAAAACGGATCCGAGCCAAGTATGAATGGCCCGGCATGAAGAAGGAAATAGAGAATTACATTGCAGCTTGCGAAAAATGTCAAAAAAAAACAAGCTACGATGTAGAATAAAGGCACCAATGGTCATTACCGACACCCCCAGCAAGGCTTTTGAAAAAATAGCCGTCGATATAGTTGGACCACTACCTTTGACAGGGGCTGAGAACAGATACGTTCTCACGTTCCAAGACGCGCTAACCAAATACAGCGCAGCGGTGGCTATTCCCAACCAGGAAGCTCAGACAGTCGCCAAAGCTTTGGTGGAAGAAATCATCTGTCGATATGGGACACCTGAGATCCTATTGTCCGACCAAGGTACCAACTTCTTGAGTTCGACTTTTAAAGAAGCTTGTAAGCTCCTCCGAATCAAGAAGATCCAAACCACAGCTTACCATCCCGAAAGCAATGGAGCTTTGGAGAGATCACATCGGACCTTGGCGGAGTATTTAAAGAATTTTATGAATGGAGACCAAGATAATTGGGATGAATGGTTGCCATACGCTATGTTTGTGTATAACACCACACCACACACGGCTACAGGCCTATCTCCTTATGTGTTAGTATTCGGGCGCGAGGCAGAATTGCCTACCGCAGTGAAACAAGAACCGCGGGCCACATACACGCATGCAGACTACGCGAGCGAGCTACGTGAGAGGTTACGGGCCTCATGGTCGGTAGCGCGACGTAGCCTGTGCGACGCTAAGGAGAGGGCGAAGCATAATTACGACGTCAAAGCGAGAGAGCAGGAATACCACGTCGGTGATCGCGTACTTCTTCACGACGAGACGGTGAGAAGAGGGCGGTCAGCGAAACTAACACCGGCATGGACGGGGCCCCACACCATCATGGAACGACAAGGCTCCGTCACCTACATAATAAAGAAAGGACGGAAGACCGCAACGGTCCATGCGAACCGCTTGCGGCTCTTCATTGAGCACTAGCCGCTTATCACACAAGATACGATAAGTGGCGGCTGACGAAGGAAGAATATTATTAAGAAGCTAAAAGAGGATATGTCCGTACCTAGCCTAGAGTAATATTAAAACTAGCAAGGGCTTGGAAGGGGCTTCCGCTATGTTTGTCGCGGGCGGATCTTAAGTAAAATAAAAAACACAAACGGCTGAGGTTTAATTTAAAAGGGTTTTTATTGTTGTTAAGTTTGGGAGGGAAAAACCCTTAAAAATATGGGCGGCCACACAAGGGGCACGGATGATCCCCCTCAGAGAACAACCGCCTGAAACCGAAGAAGTCGGCAGTTCCATCGTCGAGGCGGTCGCCGCCGCTCCAAATGTACGCCGCCGTGTCACGAAGGAGACGGCGGCGGTGCCGAACCTGGGCCGCCTCCCGGATGAAGGTCCGGAGCCACCCGGGGTTTCGACGGCGCCGAGCTGTTCCCGGAACGTATACAACCGACGTCTAGAATTAGATATATAAATAAACGAAAAAATAATGGAGGTATAAAAAAAGAGGAAAAAATTTTTTAATAATTAAGAGGGGCTACTTACTGCCCAGTTCGCCAGGCGGCGGGTCATTCTGGACCCATCCAGAACCAAGCTGCCGTGGCGGATCATTTTTGATTTGAGGTTACGAAGAAATCGGAAATTCGTAGCTGTTGTTGCTTCTGTTGCTGTAGAGCGAGTGAGCCGGTGGTGGCCAAGAAGCACCAGCCACCGTCCAACAAAGTGGGACTTTTCGCCACATCAGCAGTCCCACGGTCTTAGAGTCCTTCTAACTCTCGGACTCTGTTTCAGAACGCTGATCCTCGTGTGTTTCGCTCACACATACACCGCCAGCGAGGTGTATTCCTTGTCACCTTTCACCAACAACCCCGGTATCTACTACGAAGAAATCGGAAACCTAAGGGAGACGAGGGCCACATGGAGACTGGCAATACGAATGGATTTTTCGTACATCAGAATGCGGGAAAACGCAATAAAATTCCATTTCGAGAGGGCAAGGGACTATTGCAAAACCGCAGAGAGGAATGACACCAGTGACCTTTACTCCGCAGTTGGGGAATACGTCACCAGAATGACAATGAGGATCGACGACAACATGGAAACTATTCGGGACCTAATCCATTTAAAACTCGAACAACAGCGTAAGCGGCGAGGCCTCATTGATGGAATGGGGTCAATAATAAAATCAATCACCGGGAATATGGACGCAGCGGACGCGGAACAAATCCACCAGCAGATATCCGAGTTACAGGCCAACCAGCGTGGACTAAAACAGGGCATTAAGGATCAACTCCAGATGGTCTTATCATCGTTACGGATCTTTAACGAAACCGCGGAAAGGATGACCGGGAACGAGAAAAAATTGTTTGACTTCGTGAAACACCTGGGTCTCAATCTTTACGGGCAACACGATCGGCTACTCGCACGCCAAAAACTTGATGAAAGCCTCATCGTAATATCTCTAGTGATAGAGGAGTTAGTCACCGACGTGAAGGAATTGGTGTTGTTCTTCGCGGAAGTTTCTACGGGACGAGTAAGCGCAGCGATACTACCACCGCGCAAGCTAGTGGAGTACCTCACGGACGCTCTACCACACTTACCCGCCGGCACCGGATTCCCCGTGCCGATAATGCGCAGCGAAGCCAACACGCTCATGGGTCTAACCGACGCGCGAGCCTACAGTGACGGCAAAGCAGCAATGCTGATATTGGATATCCCGCTGGTTGGAGCGCAGAGGTACACGATAAGCCATGTATACCCTGTGCCAACGAAAGGAACAAACAACACGTATTATTATCTGGATACCACTGAAGACTTAGTGGTGGTTGATCAAGCAAATAGGAATTTCTTGCGAATGTCCACAGTCGACCTGAGAAATTGCAAAAAATTTGGAAGAACCCACGTCTGCTCGCCAACGCACCCGTCTGCGCCAATTACAAAGGACGCGCCCTGCGAAATCCTCACTTATGTGAAGGGCGACACTGCTAATGGACGGCACTGCCCAAAACGAGCCTTGACTCTCACCAGCACTATGGTAATTCCCATGGAACAACACGGAAGATGGATGTATATCGCACCATACGAAGATCTAATTACGATAACGTGCGAGAAAACACCCGCGTACCGCGAAACGTTAAAAAATTCGGGAATTCTGGCTTTAATAGGCTCATGCGAGGCAACCGCCCAAGATTTCAGTGTGCGAACTCTAAAACGGGTTACCGAAGTGCGAAACGAAAATTATTTACCGTCATATAATCTCACGTTAGTGGAGATTGACGAAAAATACCATTCTCGCGAAAAGAGTGAAAGTGAAACTTTTAAATTGTCAAATGTGTTGCGAAATCCCGAGGAATTAAAAAACCTCGGAAGTCGCGTGAAACAAATAGGTGAAAACCTCGATAAAGACGTTAAAGACAATTCACAGTTCTATCACAATGTTAGCTTTTACTCTTTAAGTGCGATCGCGCCTATAGCCTTGATCAGTTACGCGGTCTACAAATTATATCAGCTGAGGCTGAAGCGTAATCCTACACCAGCTAGCACGTGTCAGTCGGCGATTCCAGAGTGACCGGCCGCCGTGGATGCCTTGTCGCATCAGCAAGAAAACAGACTACATTCGGAACTCCAGCGAGCATGCTCGGAGAGAGATAACAATCGCGTGCGACTATCGTACCCGGCCAAGGCTTGGTGCTAGTGAGATAAAAACAACTCTTGTACAACATGTCATTAAAGGCGATAGAAACAAGTTCAACCGAATCAGTAAAGAAAAAATTTCTTTCGCTTAATTTTTTCTTTTTAAGGGGGGAGGGATGTAGTACCCCAGATTTTCCATATTAAGATTTAAATTAATAAATCGTTGGAATTCATTGCCGTTGCGAAAATGATTCTAACAGTAATCATTTTCGCCACCAGCTTCGAGCACGCGAGCATGTCAATGCACTCGAAGCTGAGTCGACATTCGATTATGCCGACCCAGCAACCGCGGGTCGAGCGGACTAAATCGGCTCTCGATTTAGTCAGTCTTTAGAAAATCACAGTAACGATCGGTTGGGCTCGTTGCCATCGTAATTAGCATAATTACGACCATAATAAACCAATTGTATTACATCAAACCAATAAACCTTGTTTTACTGTCGGGAATCGCGTGGACTCCAGTTCTTTAATCGGTCCGATCCCAAATACTATTTCTTAAACAGCCGGAAAATAGACGATTTGATCACTCGTCTCAATTTCGGGCACAACATACGCCACCAGATGGTTTCTTATCGACTGGTGTTGATATAGTCAGTGGTTGTGCATAAATAGGACTCGTGGATTTGCGATCATGCATGTTCAGCCAAGTACGTATTTTTGATACATTGTTTAAAGCACACTTTGTGGCATCTTCCCGGAATACACCGTGATGAAGGCAGTAAACGTTGCTACTTGGCATGTCTTTGAACGATGGAGTCTCGTACTCTTCAAGATTAATAATTTCACGTCCCAAGACACCACGCAAAAGTTCAGCTATTTGTACTCCGCGCGTATAAATATGTAGAGTGTAACGACACATAATTCGTAGATTTGTATACACTTTTTGTAAAGGTGTATCACCATCGGTCCACTCAAGCCCGTGATGAAAACAAGTTAGAGAATTATTGCTTGTACGTATTGATTTAGGCAGTTCACTAAAGTCGTAGGGTGCTTCGATAAGCCAGTGACCAAAATGTCCTCCGTCTAGAGTAGTCACAGCAATCTCTTTTGGTAGAAATTGTCCGGATACTCCGTAGAGAGCTTGAATATCTACTACAACGTCCATTATGAGAGTTTGAGTCAGACTGATGTAGCATGTGTAGCTGTTCTCGTGTTTAAATACCCACTCGAGTGATGGTGGTGGTGCATCGTGACTCCCCCCTCTCACGCACTGAAATCGGTAATGACTTGTCGTGTGGAATCTATTTCGATAACATTATCATACTCGGCTTAAATAACACAATTCAACGTCTTTGTTAGTGGTTTAGCAAAGCGTACTTCTACCCTCACACTACCGTGTCTCACTAAATTCCAGTGGCTGAAACAGCTTGCAGACAAGTCAGGAGTCAGGTCAAATGCAAATAGACAGTAACCCATGGAATATTCATGGCGGTCGATATTTAATCCCTCATTCTGGAAGTGGATACCGGTACCACTAAAAAGAGTTCGATAACTCTGAACCCATGTGCCACTGTCAAAATTTGGTGGAAGTGGCTTGCTGGTTATTTGTTGACCATCCACGTATAGAGATAGGAAATTAATGTTTTGATGATGAAAATAAAAGGGGTTTAGCGCTTTACTGCCATTGAACGCTCTGTTGAACACAAAACCGAGAATAATACGTTTTGGTAATTGACCGAGAATAACATTGTCCAATGTATCTCGAATTATTCCACTATGCATCGTAAACGCTTTAACTTCTACACGTGTTATTGGATATTTTGCGGTTGTCTTTGCAAGCATTTTAGCATGAGCAATTAATACACCTGGAGAAATTTTTGCACGATGTATAAGTAAAGTCGCTTCGTTTATTTGTATGGAGTGTGTAACGCCAGAAACAGCAGTTTCCATCAAACAAGAGTCATCTTTTGAGCGTACGAACCATAAGCGTACTTCCACTCCGTTTAGTAGAAATTTATCTTGATTAAAAACATCGCAATGTAAATGTCCAATCATATCTATGGTCCGTCCATTCAATGCAAGGACTTCACGAATATCTTGACCTATATTCGTGCCTGTCTTTCCTTCTGGGAGCACGTTAAATGTGCCAGGTGAATCAGCATACCAAAGAGCGGTTGTTAGATGAGATTTTTTCGCTGCCGGTCGATAATTAAGTAAAGTCTCGATATACGCTCGGTAGGGATATGCATTGTTTGGTGGCGCGACAAGTTTCTGGTTAAAATATACATCTATCTGGTTAAACATACTATGCAAAAAGTTATTAACAGGTGCGACGCTAGTAACGGGTTCTCCTATTATTTTTATTTTCACAGCAAGCATTGTGTGAGCGAGATCTAAATATTCTTCACCATGACCAGGTACGACAAATTCGAGTGGGCCATCGTCCGAGAGAGATGAGACGGGTTTGTAGTGAACCCATTGTGACCCTTCTATAGATGTTTGAGTTGGTGGAATAGTAAACAAGTCTAGTTCTGACTTCATACATTCACAAGAGTGTGTATGTAAGAAAGACATTGTTATTCGATTCCGAAAATGTCAGTTATTTTACGTTTTTTCACTCGTTTTACACTTGTCCGCTTTTTCTTATTTTTTATAGTCTTCTTTTTGTTGCTTACCGATCACTTTTTTCTTCTCTTTGCAATACCGTGTGATTTCTTCGAAATAGCACCGCGACGTTTTCTTCTTCGCGTGCGTGTACGTGCACGACCAGTTAGTGACTGCATCAATCTGCTAGTGTTCCTCGCGTTATATCCTGACCCGTTCATGAGAAGAGCAATTTTTTCATTCGCCTTCCGTTGTAAATTTTCATCCGATTCTGTCATTCGTCGACGTAGCGACTCTGAAGGGTTGTTGATGACCGCTTACATCTTCTATGATGTGCAACCCTGTGCGTAAAGCCTCTTTCCGAATTGCCTTTGCGCCCTTTTTCAACAGCGGTAATATACTTCTAAAGAGACCGCCGAGAAAGCTACCGATCCCGTGCCCACGTTGATGAGGGGCACCAACAAAGACGCTGTGTATCCTTCCACCGCCTCCAATTTGGTTTTCGTAATAATTAGTGTAATGGTCCATACCGTAATACTCACTTCATAATGAAGCGTCAATGTCAACGGTTCGTATACGAATGCATGATGTACACAATGTGGCAGTTTTTATATCAATTTTTTCGATCATCCAGAATGTCTTGGAAAATCATTATTCAGAATCGATCCACGATTTACACAATATTTCAATGTTGCACTTTCTTGAAATGAAGCGTCAGGGTTAATGTACCGTACTCGAATGGAATACTTCCTCCTAGATGGTCTCGTATGTCAATCTCAATGGAGCGGAAACAGTTGTTGATGAGTGGCATATAGTATGATGGTGAAAAATATTCCACCTGTGTCTCACCATATCTATACTTTGCTGTATTCAAATTAACTATCCGGAGTAGCTCGCCTACTGTATGGGGCACACAAATGTCGGTGTAGACAAAGAGTTGATCGGGTAGGGCCCGGTTGATACAGGCTGGTACGTCGCCCGTTCTCTCTTCTCCTCGAATAAAGCGCAGGTAAACACCTCGAGCCGTTTGCCAGTCAGGTTGCGGTACTAAGCGTTTTTCAAATCCTAGAACTTTTTGCACTTTATGACTCATTCGTAATATATTTTTCGTAAGTATATTTGACTGACAGATATCTTTTTTTTCCGAATAAATTGATACGTAGGGTTTGCATTTTTTGCTTCATCGAATCGAATGCTAGCCTTGTCTATACCAGGTAAACGGTTTATTTCATCTAGCAAATCCTTATGATTGTTATACAGCCCATGTGGTATTTTTTTAATTACAGATTTCACAGAATCGCAAGGGGTCCACTCAAATTCTGTATCCCTTTCTTGCAAATGAGTGATTGTGGAGGGTATATGAATTTCCGTCAATCCCACGGTCCATTCTCCTTTGAGAGTTGTTTCACGTTGAAGTTGAGTGGTAAAACAAGTCGTTGTATTTTCCGGAAAATATTTCATGCTGCTGTTGCTCGGTAGTACGAGATAAAAATTTTCTTGGTCGTGCATTTTGATATAGTTAGGTGAGTTTGCGTAGATTCGATGCAGGTATCCATGAATTAAATTTCGCAGGGTACCCTATCCAACTAACGAAAAATTGTTTTTTTGCCATCGCGACCTCTAGTTTGCAGTATTTTATTAATTTTAAATTCTTGATCGTTTTTAACACGGGACTTATGAGCATGCGTCAATTCTTCGGAATAGAAAAAACCCTCAATAGGGTCATTTTCTAGATCACTCAACGCATAAATTTACAATCCTTGACGTTTTATGACTTTTGTCAAACAAAATATTTCTTCACTCCAATTTTTTTCGTAACCCTTCTCGAAGGTGCCTTTTGTTCGACTAATTCTCACGTAATCACCGCGTTTATATTTATACGTAGTAAAACGTCTCCTATCACGTCGTTTTAGAGCCGCGTGGACCATATTTTGTATAGCAATATCAGCATTGTATAATGTTACGGCAGCAGGTTGCATTTTAATCGTTGAATGAGTGGCGTGATTGTATGCGTAAACAAATTGTTGTAGTACGTCAATGTAGCGATGAGTGTTTTTATGTGTAAAGTAGCGCCACATGCGCTCCTTGAGCGTACGGTTAAAACGTTCAACAATTGATGCTTTAATGTTGGGGTTGCGAGCTACACGAAAGCGAATATCATTTTCTTTGAGAAATTTTTGGAGCTCGCCACCGAGAAATTCTTTACCTCGATCGGTTTGCAGGTAGACAGGTTGACGACCGTCACTTCGCTCCAAAATTCGTTTCAAGGCCTTTGTTACTTCACGCACGGTCTTGTCTCGCAAGGGCTCGACCCAAGCGTACTTGCTGAGAACGTCGATAACCATTAGCAGGTAGGAAATGTCGTCGTTGTAATTTTTCAGTGAACGAAGGTCTACGAGATCGGCTTCCCAGACATCATCTATATTACTGATATTGTAGTGTAAACGAGGAAAACGATGTCGCACGGGTCTATGAATGGTATAGGTATCCTGTTGAGTAAGCCAGTCGTACACAGAATCTGCTTTATTGTTTCCATTAATTAATCGCCTCGCACCCGCATAACCTGCAGGGTTTAAGGGATTGTAGTACACTTTTTCGTAAGACATTATATATATTTTTTAAACAGAAATCCATTTGGTGGATTTAGCGGTGGGTTTTTTCTTGGTTATTCTCCGGATCCTTTTTATTTTTCCAAAATGAGGTTTATCCTCGTTGTCCGATGTATTTTCATTTTTGATTTCGTTAGTATCACTCGCATGTGGCCGTTTTTTAGCGGAACGCGGTTTTCCCAGTCGCCACAAAGTATCGTTTCCAATAAATTCACGAGGTATACCACTAGTTCGAAGACTTGTGATGAACTGTAGACGCCCAGTTGTTGCTACTCCTTTTCTAGATCTTACAGCGTCATTGATAAGGTCAATGATATTAGAATCTTTCAATAAAGTTCCGTTTATTGTCACACAACCTATTTCATCCCAATGCACGTTTTTCTTAACCTCCTCGGAATTATGTAAATATCTCAAGAGTGATGATGCAACACGTCTATACGTTGCTGGGACGCTACTAATTATTACGTCATCCGGTACTGTTGTTGTTGTTGATGGAGGCACTGGTGTCGTTTCCGCCACTGATGATTCGACCGTTGATGATTCTTCAGGTTTATATCGCGTTCCATTGAGAAACAAATAGTGTTGCAACACTTGCATGTAGTCTTTCCATTTACGTGAATCGTCTTCACCATATTTTCTTGATTTTAAAATTTTATAAAGTTCGGTATCGAGTCGCGAGAGTCTGTCACCAGGTGTCTGCACTGTTTTCTTTTTTATCGATGTATCTATGGCATTATCGACGTCACCACCGCCGCCGCCGCCGATCATCGATTCTCGACACTCGCTGTTATTGTCGTCATCGTTGGTAATCGGTACTAGAGCCATTTTCTTCGCGTATTCCATATTTTTCAGGTAGTTGCTTCACCACCACCGGCAAACAAACGACTAACCAGTGTCGAGATTATTGGAGCTAATAGAAGAGGAATAAACATACCACCTCCTTGTTGGATGACTAAACGTTTTTTAGCTTTCCAATTGAATCTGCATCCACCACCACCACGTTTTCGGTACGTAAACTTGGATACGTTTGTCATCGGGAAATATGGTTGTTCGACATCTGCAATTATCTGGTGTCGACTGTTTTAAATCTAGTAGAAGGTATCCGTGTGGTTTAGCTGTTGCATCGTGATATGCCTCCGTTAAAAACTTTGGGTTTTCCGGATAAACCTGACGTGCCAGATGACGTATTTGTGCTCGATCACGCGGATTTTTAAAAATGACTATATAATTAGCATTTAAAGAAATATCTCGTTGTCCGTGGCCTTGGTGAAAAATATTTTGTGTTATCAAGATTACGCTTATATTTTTATGATGGCTGCCTTTTGTGAAAAGATCGACAATTGTTGCAGTAGAGGATTCACGCATCAAATCATCGATAATTATTAATTTCTTTAATTTATTATCGCTGGAATAATCCGACGGTTGCGGCAAACCCTCGTTGAATTCGATTTTCGGTGATTCATAATTTTCCATTGAATTTATTTCAAGAGTTCGTATACTCGGATCAAGTGTATCGCCGGAATAAAAAATTATTCGATCAAATTTTACGTCACTCATAGAGTGTAGGAATTTCAAAAACTTGGGAACAAAAACCGTTTATCCACATCCAGTAGGTCCGCATATTAAAGATGTCCAGGGATGCTTCCATCGTGGATCCATTATTTAAAAAGCTTATACGCGGACGGCGGCGGCGGCGGACTCGGACGTCGTCGTAAGCTTATTCGACGTCCGCGCGCGACCGCGGATCAGCTTATACAGACGCGCACACACTCGTTGATGAGCTTATTAATGAGTGTGTGTTTTATACGCTGATTCGCGGATGTTCGCACAACTTACCTTTTCGCGGATACTCTAACTTATTTTTCACAAAAAAAGTAAATAAAAACAAATTGTGGAAAATCATTAGGGAGGTTGTGAAGGGTAGGAAAGAGCAACAACATAATTATAAAAATATTTTGTCATTTATTAATAAATATTGAAAAATGTTTAAAAATATACATTTATATACAAAAAATTTTTCAATTTACAAATTTTCTTACTTGACTAAATATCATACAATCACATTCAACATTTGAACATTCATACATACATTAGAATTATAGGAACATTGTCATAAAAAATATTTATTTACAAATTATCCTACTTGACTAGACATTTTATATACATATTAAATATTTTATACATTATAACCTACGAGTAATAAAACAATTTTTTACAAAAACTTAAAATTACGCATCTCATTCCTCGTCATTATTTCGATAGCCAAACGGTAGCGACAGGGTATGACTAACGTGGCGACGTTTACGACATACACGACATGTTTTGTACATGGTACGGGTGATAACATTGTGAAGAGGCGTTTTCTGAATACTAGAAAATTTAAGTTTGACTGATTCCTTGTTTTCGTGAGCTAACTCAGTCTTTATTAGCTCACTAATACTATTGAAATTAATTTTTTTTGAATTTATATAATTTAAACTGAGCCCCTTCACTTTGCAGACAGTTTCGACTACTTTGTCAGGCTCCTCGGTAGTAGTCGCCGTATAACCATAAAATTTCGGACCCCCGGAGACAAACGAATTGATATATGCATTTGGCCCAAACGAGGACAATTCGTTGGTCATGTCGCCTAGAAGACTTCCTACCGAGGGTGTCCACTCATCGTCTTCACCCGTACTAACATAAATAACAGAGTCTGTGTCGTAATATAGGACCCGTCTGTTCAAACGCTCAAGATAACTGTACAATTTGAGACGGGCCAGAGCGGTTGTAAACGCCGCTATTACTACACTTGTCAAGGGGCTCGGTACTACAGCTTCTTCACGAGATACCCATGTCAAGTATAGTAGATCTTCGTTAACCGGTAATAGGCGTTTCACCTCTATGTCATTGTTGTATAAATATGACAATAACTTTTCGCGAGTCTTGACGAATACGGTACGCGTAAGGTTATCCCTCTGACCGAACTTCCCCCAAAACGAGTTCAAACACAGTTTTGCGACAGATCGCAATCCTGGGTTTTTCTCAATTTTAGAGGAATCCAGACGAATACCTTCAGCACGCTCGTAATCTTCAATGTACTTTTGACGAGTCGCTCCGTCAATGCACCATGAGGGATAGCCGCTTGCCTCTTGTTTCATTTTTAGAAACGTATTTACATATCCGACAAAGAGACCACCCTCACGTGTATTGGCGTCGTACATTGTCATATCATACGACCAAATAATAAAGATTTTCGTGATTTTGTATCCCACGTCTATGGCTTTACGGACCTCATCGGTCACACAGGTACCTGTAAAAGCCCGATCCTCGGGATTTTCGTGGTTGCATGAGCCCTGTTCCATTTCCTCTGCGCATTTACGGCACAGAGCAAACAACAGTTTCTCATGCATTCGAACAAGTAAAACTGGGTGAAAGAATTGGCGTGGCGGAATGACAGTACACTTTATCATTTTGTTTACCGTAACACCAAGAGCATCGTAGGAATTTTGAAAAAACGAATCGCACTCGGAATCAACATATATTCGCGGATGACCTTCGGGAAATCGACCTGTCTTACATATATAGGGGTATAGTGAAAAAATATCGATGTAACTAATTTTTTCACGGGGTGCAACATCGTAAGCTGTTACGATATTACCTGTGCGTCCACCGTAAAACCGCTCCCGTGGATTTAAGGTGTCGGGAACGTGACGCTGATGATTTTTTAAAAATTCCTCTATGGACGGATCATTTTTTTTGAGTGCGTTGAAGTTGCACTCACATCTCAACTAGCTCATAACCATAGCGACGAATTTTTAAGCTCGTTGCCATAGTACGTTCGTAACGATAGTCAAGACTATCGTTACCGCTGAGAGATTTTCGTGAACGGTCATTCGGAAAACACTCGCAACAGCCGTGCCAGTAGCAACCATGGTATTGATATACAATACGACGATTGTCCAGCTCTAGGTAGCCATCGATACGCGGTCCTTCGGGTAGCTTGTACTCTCGGCCTCGAGCTGCATGAATAACCTCTTGGCCAATTTCATGCTCGACCCATAGTAGCCAGTCGATGGCCTGTTGCGAGTGGTTTTCCGCCCGCCTATACCCACCAGGAGGTATAAGCCCAATCGTTTGCGGACGAAGAAAGTTACGCCGATACACCTTTGAGCAAGCTGATGCAATAGTAACAGCCTCAGTTAAGGGGCATACATTATCAACAGATAGAAATATCTTTCGAAATTCGTAACAAGCGCGGCGCAAAATATCTACATCTAGTTTACAATATTTAATAATTTCAGTTTGAAAGTTGAAAGTTGAATTTTTCTCAACTTGCTCAGTGTACCATTCATAAAGTTATTCTCGTTCACATTCACTCATGGTATCGGGTGAATAATACTCTGCTGCAGGGATAGGACCGTTATATTCTTGTGTATCCTTGGTGTTGAACAGATGCGGAAAGTAGCCCTTCTCAAATTTATCATCAAACCCAAATGCCTTGGGGAGCGCGCAAATTCTCATATGAAAATAATTGAGACTGTCTATAAAACTCGTGCGCCCTACACGCATCGAAACGATTGAATTACCCGTCAAAATTTGATCGGGCGTTGGCAAGGCCGTACAACGTTCCACGATATCCCGCAATATAAATGGTGCGTCGAAGCCTTTAGCATTATGTGCGATGCACACTATATTGCGGAATTTCGTAGAAGGTCGCACAGAGAGATCGACAAACTCTTTGACAGGGTCATTGCTGAACACAAACTCCCGCATTCCACACCAGGGACACGCGGTCGAAGGCAAACGATCGTACCCCGCAGCTAAGCAAATTTCACAAAATTGTTGTGCAACACAATGGGTGACTACATGCTCACGAATATCCTCGCCCGAAGTGGTACCGTTATATTGTTGATCCTGTCTTGTCTCGAAATCGTAAAATATAAAAAGAGTTTCGGGGTTTTCTACCGGGCTATCTTTACGCGGTTTAATTACCTGCATGTAACACTGCTCGTTGTGACCATGAGTGGTACGACACAACTTACAGTATCCAACACCGCATTCGTGAGGCTTGCTTTCTCTGTTTATGAGTTTTGTGCAAGTCTTACAAAAACAGTAGCATTCGCAAACCGACTTTCGCGTGAAATTACCGGTGTTTCTTCTATTTTCGCGTGGTTTTAAGTGATTCGCGTAATACCGAGCGTTATAAAACAAACGATCACAATTGTTGCATAGCAAGTTTGAACTCTCATAATCATCGCTAGTAAAAGACGCTACCTGTTGTACGGTCGATGAAGAACCAGGGACGGGTTCTCCGTCGACCGCAGAGGTAACATCAGCCACGCACGGAGGTACGCTAAAGCAACGGGGGCACTTACTCGTGCACCGATGCTGAGCATCCCAACGGTACGTTTTATTGCAAGGTATACAATAATTGCGACCGCCCGATGCGCCCGTGAGATTGTTAATAGGCGAATAGTGCTTTAAATCAGCACTATACGCTATATTAACAACCTCACTTGCCCTCGTATTTTGAAAAGACGAGTGTCCATCAAAAATCGGAGGTTCACCTGTACCGAGCGATTCCCAATCGTATACCACAATACCGACACGAGAGGGTTTGAAATATTCCTGAAAAGCTTGGATCTCAGGTATACCACAACCTTCCTCAGGGATTTCCATACCTACTCTTTCAATGAGAGCACGAGTTTGTACGCGTTGGTCTCGTGACGCCCCGTGACGCACACGATTGCAAGCAATTGCCGACGCTTTACTACGCTCGCGTTTATGTTTATTATTGGCGAGGGCAACAACAACCGAACGCGAAAAACACAAATTATCGTCGTTACGGATGACGGTTATCGATTTGCTTTTTAACATCGATACACGCTTGACCTGTTGGAGTCGTCACATAGGTGACGGTGAACTGCAACGTGTCAGAGGCTGCTAGTACCCGAGAACTTTGGTTCACTGCGCAAATCGAATCCCATAACTGTGCACCACTGAAACGAGATATTGGCCGTAAAGATATCCCGGCGGAACCGTCAACCATTTCGTCAGTGACAAATCCTATCCCTATCAAGTCTGTAGCATCTCGATCTGACACGAAATAGTGATGTATATCACCTATTGCGTTTCGTATCCATGCTACAGGGTTTACACTGGAAAGACGTGTCACTAACGCAAGATAGAGTTGTCGTGCTAAAACCCCGAAACGCTTTAAATAATGTTCCCGTTCTGACGATATGATTTTGAATCGATTTCCCGGAAGTAGTATTGTATTTAAATTATCCCTGGTTTCCTCGTTGTTTCCTACATAATCACGAATATCGGACGCGCCTATACCTACAGTATCGCTACTGTTTTTACTATCTTTCTTCGCATCTATTACGCTGCCGCCTACTTGAAAAACATTTTCAGGGTACGTCACCATTACTGCTGATGACGATGACACGATGACGATGACGATGACGATGACGATGACACGATGACGATGACGATGACACGATGACGATGACGATGACACGATGACGATGACGATGACACGATGACGATGACGATGACACGATGACGATGACGATGACGATGACACGATGACGATGACGATGACACGATGACACGATGACGATGACACGATGACGATGACACGATGACGATGACACGATGACGATGACACGATGACGATGACACGATGACGATGACACGATGACGATGACACGATGACGATGACACGATGACGATGACACGATGACGATGACACGATGACACGATGACGATGACGATGACACGATGACGATGACGATGACACGATGACGATGACGATGACACGATGACGATGACACGATGACGATGACGATGACACGATGACGATGACGATGACACGATGACGATGACGATGACGATGACGATGACGATGACACGATGACGATGACGATGACACGATGACACGATGACGATGACGATGACACGATGACGATGACGATGACACGATGACGATGACGATGACACGATGACGATGACGATGACGATGACACGATGACGATGACGATGACACGATGACGATGACGATGACACGATGACGATGACGATGACACGATGACGATGACGATGACACGATGACGATGACGATGACACGATGACGATGACGATGACGATGACACGATGACGATGACGATGACACGATGACGATGACGATGACGATGACGATGACGATGACGATGACGATGACGATGATGTAGCCGACCGGGCGGACGAGATGACGGGGATGCTGGGGGCTGACGATCCTCCCGAGTTGCAACTCACCGACAGGTATGACGCTCTCGATATCGATGAAACCCGCATCGAACCGGATGAGCTGCTCAATATCGACAGCCCCCGCGAAATCGTTGAATTTCCCGAGCTGGAGGACTTATCGCTCTCGTCCACCGATGATGCGTCGCTGCTCTGGGTGGCAGTAAGCGGTGATACCAGCGGTGGACATCTCACTGCGAAAAACAATGCCGGCATTAGTAGCGAAGCATTACTCTTCGCGTTCGCCGAATCCATCGCGTAGATCCCGATAACGATTTATTATTAAATCGTCGTCTTCGTCGAGGAAATCGGATTCGCTGCGGGCACGTCCTTCTGCGTCATAATAAGGGACTATAGTCCCCTCATTTACCCACTTTAACGTGGTGTTTTTTCTGCATACCCCGTTACTGCTGCTGTCGAATATCGTAGGTTAAGATCTGGTCCACCGTCCGCCGTCGAGCTCTCTCCAGGGCAACGAATTAGAATTAAGTTAGTTTAAGAAACAATTTTGTGTCGTATTTTGTGTGCTTGTGTGTTAGTTATAAGTAAGATTTTGTAAAGTTCGACCTCACTGGGTTCTCAACGTCTCGACCATCGATGGAATGAGCCTGAGGGGTCTGCGTCTTCGTCGCTGGCGACCTGCTGTCCTGTGTTCCCAGGGACAGCATTAGCTCCGCAGGACGTGAGGAACCTGTGGGGTGGTATTAGTCCTCACCTTCACGAGGAGTGGACGCCGAGTGGAGGTTGGATTGTTCGGCGAGATCGTCCACCTCGTCAACGAATCCACAATTTTGAGGCAGAGGGCAGCGGTCTGCCCGCTTAGAGCTACGGACCTCCACCATTTAACCGCCAACTTGAGGAAAGATGAGGTACCCGATGCTTGGTGGGAAATCTCCTAAATGCCCCGGAGCAGCCCCTGGATTTTCTCTAGGTCCAAGGACGCTATGATGCCCCCGTACCAGATCCATCCCGCGGCGCCCTCGAGCTGTGAGGCGGCACCTCCGCCATCTGAGATGCCCACGGGATCTGCGGAAGAGCAGCGTTGGCCGGTACACGGTTTTTCACCGCACCGCAGGCTGAGGCGGGCCCGCATAAGGTTGTCGGAAGATTCGTAAATTCCCGATGAGCGAAAAGCCTCATGAATGAGGAAGGATCACACTAAAACCCTTCTAGTGATCCGTTATCAATTGCGCATAAGGAGCTGAGAAAATTTATTCCGCTGTCGGGTGTGGAGAACTCCACAACATTTTTATTTAGTTAGAGTCAGCGGAACGAAGAGCAGAAATGAGCGACGACTTTTGATGAGGAAGGGAGACGATCGGCACGCATCGTTAAATTTCGGCAATCGAGGGCCGAAAGTGGGGATTAGTTGTCCGAGTTGTCGCACGACAAAGGACCATCGAGGACTCTCTTCGCGATTACCTGTGATCGACAACGGACGTGCCGTGGTGCTTACCGAAATTCAGAAGCTCGGGGACAGCTACCAGACTTCCTGGAGAGGATTGGGAAGAGTATCGAGGTTCAGAACCAGTGAGGGCCGTGAGTACCCGTATCCCGGGATTTATTTTGTCGTTGCGGAACTGTGATTTGAAAGAGTACAATTTATAGGACTTATTAAAATTTACGTTATTACCGAGTGAGAATCTCGCGTAGTTTAAGGCCCTGGAAGAGAGGCAGGAGTCGCGAAGGTGCTACTTGTCTCGTTTTGTCTTGTGTGTTGTCGAGAATTAGTGTTGAATATTTGTTGATGAGAATTACGTTAGCGATTTCCCGAGGTTACCGTGCTGTCGTACCGGACTCAGACTCCTTGGAGCATACCGGTGTTTTAGTATTGCCTTCCTGAGCCGGATTTCGGGAAGCTAAAGTTCCGAAAAGAATTGAGTTTTCGGAACAACTATCGTAAATTGAGATTGTGATGTAAACTGAGTGAGTTAACGAATATTGAGTCTATGAGTCAGAATTATTGATGAGAATTAAGTTAGACATTTCCCGAGGTTGCCGTGCTGTCGTACCGGACTCAGTCTCCTTAGAGCATACCGGTGTTTTAGTATTGCCGCCCTAAGCCGGATTTCGGGAAACTAAAGTTACGAAAAGAATTAAGTTCCGTACGTACTATTTTAAGTTTCGAGTTGAGCGGCGAGACAAGTATTAGTCGGATCGTTATTCGCGCTGTCGCATTAGGAGATTATTCCTACGAGAACTACGCGACTGTAATATTAAGTCCCAGCCGATTCTTCAGAGGAGAGAGCGATCGTGAGTCTTGCCGCGGAATTAGTTAGTGTTTGTCCGTTCTATTTACGTATTTATTTTTCCGATAAAGAGTCGAGCCGATCTGTGCATTGTCGACCTTAGTGGCGACTATTACGATAAATTATTCTCAGAAAATTCTCTAGTTGTGTTTTATCTGTTTTCATAAATAATAATTATTCTGCGATTAATTTAAGTTGTCGAGAAGTAAGAGGAATCTCTCAAAAGTGTGAGAGCCCGAATCTAATTGTCGGTGTATCGCTGTCATTGTTACCGGAATAGCGTTCCTTGTGCTTGCGACGTATTATGTTTTTTGTACTACGAGAATTCGAACTTTCACTTGCCAATATTATCAATTTTTTTATTTTTCTGTTTCACAATTCACATTTCATTATTCACCATTTCCAATAGTAAATAAAACTTCTAATTTGTTAATTGAGTGATTGTCTTCTGACCATTTATTGTGTGCGTGTCGGCCCCGCCCCTCTACCGTAAGTTCCTGAGCTAGCGGCTAATGACCGTCGTTTTCCCTGAGCTGTCGAATTTAGCTAGTGGCCGAGTCAAATCGGTGAATTTTCATTAGGGCCGTCTCGTGACGGCTGGCGCCCGCGGAGACAGTCGCGGAAAACAGGACGAAGGTACCGGACAATTATTTACTCGGTTACACCACACAAAATCGTTTGTCCAAAACGAATTCCGAATGGGTGACTCAGGACGAGCGACTTCGTACTCGATTTTCTCGTCGTCGTCGTCACTTGAAGACGCGATATCGGGATTTGCGACATCGGCACCCACTAAAAAATATCAAAATCGATATATTTTCTAAAGAAAAACAAAATTATTATTATTTTGAGACATCTTAATAAATTCTTCATATTACTTACGAGCTTCACGTATCTGACGGCTGTTATACTCCGCATTGAAATTAGCCATGACGAATCTTGCGTCTGAAAAAATAGAAACATAATTAAATTTATATTTTATTATTTTACGATTTTACTTAAGAGAAATATCTTTCAAATACTTACAATTAGTCTGCTGATTGGTTTCGAGGGCCCAGTATTCGCGGGGCCGCGGCACACCAGTTCCCCCAGTTCTATTGTGTAGATCGATGAGGTCTGAAAAATTTGTTAAAGTCGATAACAATAATCAATTTTATATTTTAATAAATTGAGAGAATAAAATTTCATACTTACAATAACCGTAGTGCTTATCCAGCCAACGTTCAATATCGGTGAGCTGGAAATATTCCTCATAAGTCATGGGGGATGGCGTTGGAGACCTCTGTACCGCTGGGCCCTCCGGTCTACCTGCCAACCCTTGATCGTCCGCGGGTGGCGACGCCGGGCCACCAGAGGCTCCCTGATTATCAGCGAGGGGTGACGCAGAGCGTTCGAAGATCCCCTGCTCGTGCGGAGGTGGGGACTCCGGACTATCAGGGATCCCCTGATCGATCAAGGGAGTAGACTCCGGACTTTCCAAAATCCCGTAGGTCTCCTGGTAGACCGTACTAACCTGCTCATGAGGAGGGAGAGACTTTGAACTCTCGGCAATAACATGCCGATTATCCGTGAATCGCTCCAACTCAGAGCCAGCATCTATAAAAATAATAATATTAAATTAATAAATAATTCTTATCGATTAATATCTACGGAAAAATTATTATTGTTAATTTTACTTACCAGAGTAGTGACTCTACTACCCGTTGTGGCGTCAGCCACGTTGTGTGGGCGCTGACTTAAATAACTCGCCTCACCCCCAAAATCGAGCATGTCGACTCCAGGTGACGAAGCGAGATTATTCTCCCGCACGTCAGCGACCTCATCACCGTTGGCATCTCTATCCCCTTCGTCGTCGGCATCCATCTCGTCCTCGTCGTCCGAAATGATTATGGTTGAAATTGACCACTCAGAATCTGAGTCGTCAACAACCATATCGGACATCGAGTCAGAAATCGGCGAAGGGTCACGGTCACTGTCGCTGCGACGGCGTAACGAGTGCCGAGCTAAATAAAAATTACTAATTTAGTTTTAAAATAATATTTAAAAATATCTATTTCTTTATTTATGCATTTAAGGAACTTACCATTGACGTTTGAAATCCTTATGAGGATGTTGGTCAGACCGCGACCAGAGAGACGCCCATTGGATGCCAAAAACTCGATTACTTGTTGTTGCGCCTCCAGCGAATAACGGAACACCCCGCGCAAATAGGCGTCCGCGATCGAAAGGATGCGTCCACTTTCGAGCACTGCTTCGAAAACGGCCACTAATCGACGGTACGAATAGTTGCCGATGCTGGCAAACCAGCGCTCAGTAAAAATTCTTTCCAACCGTCGATCACCCCGGATAAACACTCGAGCCGTCTCACGCACAGCACTCAAAAAACGGACACGCTTATTTTCCATTTTTTAATCGAATTTAACCAACACACCAAAAAGTTCAAAAATCGGTTTTTTAATCGAATTTAACAAACGCACAAAAAAGTTTAAAAATCGGTTTGAAGTGAAAACGAAGACTGTTTTTCCACTTGTTAACTTCCGTCTTAAACGTTGAAAAAAACGGGAAACTTTTTTCAACGTTGAAAAACCGTAAATACGCAAGATGCTCACGCTACGAAGCTTCTTGACAGAATTAGAGAAGAATTTTCGTGAGCTGCACATTTATAGTTTTGCCAAACCTCCCTCTACATCCTTGACTCGCTCACCATAAAATTTAGTGAAAATGAGCCCAGAGTGAGATGAAAACATAACGGAAAATAGAGCGACGGACAGAGGTAGAAATTGCAAGAGAGAAGAAAATATAAGTCACCAAAACGATAGAGCACGAGAGCGGTCACAGGGCTTCAAATGTAAATCCGAACTATCACTTAAACTCGTCTCCAGAGGCAGGTAAATTTTTCTACCCGTTTTCACCGATTTGTGAAACAGTAGACCGTAATTTAAAAGTCTGTGTATACAAATATTAACATATATTTGAATACAGTGCACGATCTACTCTTACTGCCGTGTAAACTGTGGTAACAGTATACAGTTTAACAACGCTAGAATTTAGGGGAAAATTCTGGAAAACGAAAGCTAGTAATAATTTATGACTAGTCATAATTTAAATACAAACCCTCAACCTGTTTATACTCTGATGCAAACGAAAGATAGTCGGTCGGATGTTTGTTGGAAAAGCAACCAAACTTTCTACAACCACGTGTAATAAAATACTGTATATATTCATTTAAAAATTTTAATTATGAAGGTCTTCTTATAAGAAAATTTCTTATTTTCTCGGAGACTTCTATGTAAACGACTACCGACCGCGTATCGTATTAATTCTATAGATAACACCGTGCCAGACATCCGGGTAAAATATATATACCGGAAATCAATTAACATATCTAGAAAAAATAGTTTGAACATGAGTCATAACAGCTCTTGTCCACCCAATACCCCCTCCCACTTATCATACGTAATATAGGGTTGTAACCGAGTATATAAAACATGAAGCGGAAGAATTTATTCGGCAGTCAGGTTCGTGACAAGATAGAAGCAATATCAATATTGAGTAGACACGGTCTTCTTATTATTTAGATATTTCATGGGCCATGAGTCAAGCTGATTTAAATACTGTCACCATGTATCGTCTTTTGTCAAACGATGAAAAGAAAAAATTGGAGGCTCCGCTGCTACTGGGAACAACATATCCACTGAACTATTCAAGGACCAAAAAAATAAGCACGGGGTTTCAACCGCGAGCGAATGGCGATATCGTTCCCGTCGTTGTGCTGCAAAATAATAATTCATCGGGTGGAATCGTCTTCGAGTCAGCAGCATGGACTAAATTACAGGATCGTTTGGAGGACATATCCAGCTATTTCACGAGAGGCCCCGTAAGTAGCGCGTGGAGAGCGGGTTCACTCGCGTATACCTCAATGAAAATTGAAGACTTTGAGGTATTCTTTTCAACGGCGTTTGGGTCAAAATCCATTGTGTTCGACCGTGCTGTAGCCAACTCGACGCCTGACACCCTTGACCATACTGATGCAGGCAACGATGAGCAAACACCGTTGGAGCCACCGCAGCAGAAGAAAAAGCAAAACTATACACCGGCCGTAGTAATGCAAAAACCGACATTTGACGGTTTGTGTAACGTCTCGGTGTGTGTGGATGAGCGATTCAGAAGACTTCAGCGTTATTCTACGTATGTACAGAAGTATGCTGACGCTCTATGTGCAGCATTACTCATGCATATACCGCCTGGTGAATAAGCGAAAAATATCGATGAAGTACGTGTTGAAGAACATTTAATTCGAAATAAAAGTGCTGTGTGTGACAGTCTACGCTGTCACCTAGACTCAGCCTTTCTTGAACATTACGATATAATGTTCCTGGAATTGAACGCATTTTGTGTACCGTTCATAACAAACGAATTGAAAAAGATGCTTCAAGACACTCAAGACGTGGCAACTCAATTTATGTAATTTTCGATGCGTGTTTTCTTTTCTGTGTGTATTAAATTAACATTGATTTAATTAAACATGAGCGATTTTCATAATTCTCCAGAAAACTGTAACGTAGAATAGGTATTATTAAAAATAGATTTCTCGCCTCCATCGGCGACCTGCGTTCAACATTCATTGGTCCTATAATAAATAACATGTATGCTAACGTCTATCGTAAATAAATATGCTTATAATAAATAACTGTTCTTTACTTACGTTCACTATATGGAACTATTGAAAAACATAATTAATACCATTCGTAGAGAATAGTATATTTTTGTGTGATAATAAAAATATAAAATAATATGTAGAGGCATGAAGGCTGTAGGTTAAAACATTATTACCATCCGGGGAGGAAATATTTTAGCACATTGAAGTATTGCTGGCGTGAGCGGAAAATGGTAAATTTTAGGGCATAATAGGTCATCAGTAGTACCTGTAGGGCAGGTAGGAAAAGGGTCATCAGTAGAACCACCTGTAAGGCAGGTAGAAAAAGTTGCGGTGGCGGCGACGGTAGCTACCTGTGACCGCGTGCCCAACCTTGGCACGCGTCCACGCTAAACCACCCGCTGCGCGTACATCATGAGTCTAGTGAAGGAGGAACGACGACAACGTACTCAACTCTAAGCTCGCGAAAAAGGGTGGGGGAGTTTGGAAGCCAAGCTCGCGCCGAGGGACAGTTATCGCGAGAAAGGGGAGAGGGCACGTGGTTGCGCGCGCAACGAAAAGTTTGCCGGGAGGTTGGGGGGGGGGGGGGGGTGCTAGTGGCGCACACACCCGCACCCTGCGTGGGAGAGGCGCGGTGGGGCACGCATGCGGCGTCAGTCGTGTGCTGGACTTGTGTGGGAACGGGCCCCACTAGCGGTGCAAGGGGTCAGTGGCTGCAGACGGGCGGACACCCCCAGGAGCGAGGGTGGGTGGCAGATGGGTCCCCCCGGCAACGCAGGTGTGTTAGTGGTGGTGGTGGTGGTGGTGGTGGTGGGGTAGACGGGCCCGCGAAAAGGGGAGAGGGTGGGCATGATACCCAATCAGACCTCGAGAACGGGTATCGCGAAAAGGAGAGGGGGTGGATGATACCCAATCAGACCTCGAGGACGGGTATCGCGAAAAGGGGAGGGGGGGGGGGGGGGTGGATGACACCCAATCAGACCTCGAGGACGGGTATCGCGAAAAGGGGTGGGGGTGGGTGATAGTCAATCAGAGCTCGAGGACGGCTATCGCGAGACATGGGGGCGTAGCCTACTGGCGCCACGCCGTGTCTTGCGATAACTGTCCTATACTACTCATCAGTTCATAAAATCAGACAATGAATAAATAAATCAAAGAATAAAATAACCATTCTAGATTCAGACGTTTCTGATTTTTAAATTCGCCATATAAGCCATTTACTATTTTGATTATTCGGTATTTTGGTCCCCACCCATATTTAAAATCATATTTTTAGAGGACCGTGAATACTTGGACACCATGAATGTTGGCATAGATGGGAAGGTAATGCCAGCGAAAAAAAAGAGAAAAACGACACCGGCTTTCGAAAATATTAAACAGCTAGAGGCTACAGTGCTTGAAAACTTAGACAGCAATCAGGGAGAAATCCTCTCTCGCACGAGCAATGCAGATGATAAACTCGAAAGTCCAGTGAGTGGGAGTTTTCAATTGGCACTATCACTCTGAACATCATCGGTACCCAATCCCGATATAATTACAATCGAGCAACGGGAGAATCGCGACTCGAAGGACACTCTGGAATAGGGACGCATACTAAAGCATACTTTTTGCCTTCACAGGCTACTGTGTTCCTCTGTTATTTTTTCAGAATGCCGATATTTTCAAAGATGCGCATTTTTGAAATTTAAATTGGGCACCGGCTTTGAAACTAGCGATCGCTGTCTCAAACTCGAGATGTGCTTCGCAGTTTCCATAAATACAATTGACCGAAAGTAGTCACATATGATGAAAAAGTGAAACTTCTTGAAAGATAAAAAAAAAGAATAAGAGATATTGAATGTGAGAGACAGAGACAGAGAGTATTTCAAAATAAATACCATAACACAAAATTTGCATCAAAAATATTCGGTTTATTCAATATTTACATCATCATTGGTTGGTGCTTCAATTGGTAACAATGATATCAATGGCTTATGATAACTAAAATATGAAATATATATCCGCGATTCGATGTTTTCGAGATAACGTGTAAAAATTGCATCTATTGTAGTTCCAGATTTTGTTGTTGACTCGTTGGGTTTATTGTTCATGTAATTGTTCATGTAATATTGTTCATTAAATTCATGTCGAATCGAGCGCCAACGCTCAGAGTGTCTAAGCGTCCAACTCGAGCCCACCTATAATGTAATACTATGAAAGTTCACCGACGCACATAACGCTGTGTGTGTGTGCGTGTGCGTGCGACTCCAAGCGCGCTCACACATACAATTGCGTGCGTCGGTATACATTCGTGCTAGACTGTCACATTTCTATCCATATATAACTTAAAAATTTGAACAGCTTCACGACATAAATATTAATTGATATTATGACCGGCTTCCCGGTAATTAAGGAACTGGGAAGGGGTCAGTGAGAAAGAAATGAAAATAAATGCAACAAAAAGAATTTAAATAATGAGGTAAATATAATATTAACAATAAAAGAAAAAATAATTACAATAATAAAAGAAAATGGAGGTGGGTTTGGGCGCCAGCTACGTTACGTGTAGCATCCGTAACCTTACCGGTCAATTGACTCGGTAATTTGACAATTGTTTATGATGGAAAAAGAAACAAAAGATCGAATAAAATTTATACGCGGCTAGGGGGGGGGGGGGCAGAGGGATGAGGGGCCACAGGGGTGAATTCCCGAACTCGTCGGCTACTTAATAATTACCTCGGTCGAAAACGGGGGAGGGTGACGTAAGGGGGAGGGGTGGGATTAATACTGTGATTTTAAAGAATTTTGGGCTATTGGTTATGGGCCACGAAAGAAAGGGGGATATCAATTACAAAATTCAGGGGTCTATTGACGCGGGGTATTTCGGGGCGATCACTAATTACGCAAAAGAACCACCACTCACTGATGATCGCAACAGGTGTAACGACACCCATGATGGCGGTACGCACGTGGCCAGAAAACACGGGGGAAATAAATATGAATAAATGCTCGAACGAAGGGGGGGGGGGGGAATCTTAGAATCGCGGGGTTGTAAAAGAGGGAAAAGTACTCAAGTACTCACTTTGGTTGATGGCTTGAGTCACACACACACAATCTTTCGAAATTATAATTCTCTTCTTTAGTCTTTCAATGGCGTCCTCTCTCTGCATAGAGCTCAGCTGAAGTGACATGCCGGCCGGCGTCTTCTTCTCCGAAGCTTCGTGTCGTCGGTGATTGGCTCCCGCGGCGGTCCCGATCGGGCTCGGCGAATCGGAGGGCCGCGCGCCTGGGGATTGGCCGGTGAGACAAGCGTAGCAGGAAGCGGCGGTGGTGATTGGCGGTGAGGAGGCAGGGACGCGCTAGTATTGCGGGTCCCCTCTGCTTACGCTTTTCCACACAGCTTCAACCCCGGCAGCAACGGCCGTGGTGCCCTGAGCTCTTCTCCCGGCCGGCGCCACATTCAAACTCTCTTCATTCATACTTCCATTCGGGGGGGGGGGGGACGAAAAAGAAAAAAGGGGCAAAGAAAATAAAATAGCGCGTAGCAATAATCGGGGTACAATAATAATACAATTAATAAGTAAATAATAATGGGTACGTACGTGAGTGGCGGCCCTCAGCCGAGCTGTGTGCATCGCGAGGATGCGCCGTGTTACAAACTCCCCCCTGCTGAAACGAAAGTACGACTCGAGTTCTTGAGCCGAGGGGATGGATGAGGCTGAGGGCGGACTAGGGATGGAGATATATTGGGAGGCGGTTTCTGGGGAAAGTAAAGGGTGATAGGGTCTTCGATTGAAAATAACGGGTAGGTAACTATGTCACGATTTTCTGTTCACAAAGGGAATTTTATTATATTACAGAGTGAAAAAGAAAAAAAAAACACAAAGAAAACGTAGGTAGGAGAGCGCATAAAAAAAACTAAAAGACTTATTGCTATCACAGCTCAGTCTCTCCTACCTATTCCCTACGGAGGGCTAGTTGTGGGGGTCGGTGGCTAACGTCTATGAGCGGGGGTGGCGAGTGACAAGCTCGTTGGGGGTGCCGCAGTTCCAGCACTGCAAGTGAGGGGCCTCTACACTCAGCTGCTCCGCGGGCTCCTCGTAATGCTCCCGGGAGACGTGCGCGCGGAGTTCAGGGGTCAGACATTCGGGGAGGGGGAGGATGTTAACCATCAGAGGTGGTATTCGGGGGGTTGGAGGAGTGGGTATGGAGGGGGGATCGTTCTTAGGGGGGGAGGAATGGTCAGAGACATTAGGGGAGGTATCCGCGGGGTTGGTGGAATGGGGGGGGGAGGGCATTTGTGGGGCGGGGGATGGTCAGGGACATCAATGACGGTAGAGAAGGGGCTGAAGGCAAGGATGTGGGGGGTGTTGCGCCTTCTGGGCGGGGGACCCGGATTTCCATGAGGGCCATTATTTCTGGGGCCCGGGGTAAGGGACGTCGCTGCCGGGAGGATCGGGTCTTCCCCAGGGGGAGGGTAGCTGGGGGAGGGGGTATAGGCCTTGGTTTGATCGGGATGGGGGGTTGACGGCTCCAGGGGGCGGACGCGTGGGGGACAAGGGAGTCTCTCTTAGGGGCTGGGGGTTAGATTGGGGTCCGGATTAGGGTAATCTAAGGGTGAGGGGTCGTGGGTAGAGTGGGGGTCGAAAGGGGTAGCTCGGCGAGGGGAGAGATTCGTGGAGTCACGAGGGGGCGGGGGTCAATTGCGGGCACGCTCCCGGAGGGCATACGTCCGGACGGGTTCTCTCGGCGCGGCTGGTTTTGATCGGCTTCCTCGTGACCGACCGCGGGGCCGTCGGTCCGGTGGGTTAGTTCCGGGGCCGGGTGTAGTGGGAGGGGGGAGAGGGTCGCAAACAGCTGGTAGCCGATGCCCTCCCATCTGGTCCTCCTCATCAAGTTCCCCCTGACTGACTTGACCCCCCGTGTTCCTCTCCAATTCATGGTTCCCGACATCCTGTAAGAACGAGGGGTTGCAAGTTATGTCGGGGTCTACGGCGTCGGGTGTTGGGGCCGCTTTTATCTTGGGGAGCGTTACTTTCTCGGGAGCTGTTGCGGTCGGAGTCGGGGCGCCTGGGGTCTCATCCTGAGCGATCGGGGTTTGATAGGGCTTCAGGTCTTTAATATGGGCTTTAACCCACTTTTTCTTCAGGGGCAGATGTAGTTCGTAGACCACGGGGGAACGTTTCTTGGATATGGTGTAGGGTCCGTGGTATTTAGGGGCTAGTTAGGCTGCGAAGTTGTGTGCGGCCGACGAGAGGACACGGTTCCGTCGCAGGACTACATCCCCGACCTGGAATTCCCGGTCCTCCCTCCCGCGGTTGTAATAGTGGGCCTGTCTCTTCGCGGCCTGGGAAAGGTTTCGATGGACCATGTCGTAAAGGAGTGGGAGCCGTTGCATTCGGTCATTCCACACGGCGGGGTCTGCTCTGTTGACCAGGGCTGGGGGCGGAAGGTTGTTGCGAATGCTCTTTGCGGGCCGTGGGTTTCGGCCGAAGTTCAGAAACGCAGGGGTAAGGCTAGTGGAGGAGTGTACGGAGGTATTGAGGGCGAAACAAAGCTCCGGGAGGTGGAGGTCCCAGTTTTGGTGATCGTCACCGACGTATGAGACAATCATGGTCTTAAGGGTCCTGTTTACTCTTTCCACCGGGTTGGCTTGGGCATGGCAGGGGGGTATGGTGGTTTGTCGTACTCCGTACTGACTGAGGTGACGGGTCATGTGTTTGTTAACAAACTCGGTGCCATTGTCAGTCAGCAGGAACTGGGGGCAGCCCCAACGGTTGAGGACTAGGGTCTCGAGGGCCTTCACGATGGAGGGCCCGGTGGCTGCCCCAAGGGCCTTAGCTTCCACGAATTTGGTGAAGAGGTCCTGGAATACAACGATGTATCGGTTTCGGCTTTTACTGGGGGGGATTGGGCCCATGACGTCGGCAGCTACTACAGTCCAAGGCCCCTCGGTAGTTCGCTCCCGCATTATTCCTCCAGGCGGTCCCTGGGAGGTTTTATGGAGCTGACACACCGGGCAACGCTTGACAAATTGTGCCACATCCTGGAAGACCCCGGGCCAAGAGAAGTCTTCGGTTAGGCGGGAGTAAGTCTTGTCGACTCCGAGGTGGCCAGACTGGGGGTGTTCGTGGGCGTTTCGGAGAGCTCGCGATCGGGCATCGCTGGGGAGGACAAGTTTCCAGGCATCGAGGTCGGTTAGGGCTGGCTCTATAAGGGGGTGAAGGCGGTGGTGGAACAGTTGGTGGTCCTCGATTTTCCAGTCCGGGTACTTGTGCGGGAAGCTATGGACGTTGTGCATTTGTTCGAGGTACCAGGGATCCATGGTCTCACCCACGGCAGCCAGGGCTTCGATGGTCCCCTCGAACATTCTAGAAAGGGCATCAGGGACTACATTTAGGGATCCTTTGCGGTGGACTATCTCCATATCAAGGTCCTGCATTGATAATGCCCATCGGGCCAGTCGACCAGGAGGGTCTCGCAGATTACTGAGCCAGCGCAAGCTACTGTGGTCTGTGACCACCGTGAAGGACGTTCCCTCGATGTATGGTCGCAATTTCTTGGTTGCCCACAACACCGCAAGGCACTCCTTCTCGGTAACGCTGTACTTGCGCTCGGCTCGGGACATGACTCGACTACAGAAAATAATGGGGTGCTCCTCTCCATCCACCTCCTGCACCAGCACGGCGCCGACGGCGTAGTCACTGGCATCGGTGTGAATGACAAAGGGTTTACTAAAGTCAGGGCGGGCTAACACAGGGGTTCGGGTGAGGGCGTAGCGGAGCGCGTCGAAGGCTTCTTGCTGTTCGGTGCCCCAGTGCCACTCCTTTCCTTTTTCGAGGAGCACAAGGGGGACCTTCAGCTCGGAGATATCTCCCATAAAGCGGGCATACCAGCCCATCATGCCGAGAAACCTCCGCAGCTGCTTAATGTTGGTAGGGGCAGGGTAGTTTAGGATGGGGGCAATCTTGTCGGGGTCTGTCTTGAGTCCGTCTTTCGTGACGACATACCCCAAGTATTTCATTTCGGGGCAGAAGAACTCACTCTTCTCCCGGTTGATCTCCAGACCGGCTTCTTTTAACGCCTGGAAGGCCAGCTCGAGGTATCGGTAGTGGTCCTCCTCAGTTTCTGTCGCAATTATTATGTCGTCGAGGTACGCGAAGACATGGGGCTCCCACTCTGTCGGGATCAGTCGGTCGATCAGTCTTTGGAAAGTCGCGGGAGCGTTCGTCAGTCCGAAGGGCATACGGGTGAACTGGCATAGACCTCGGCCCGGGACAGCAAAGGCAGTTATGGGGCGACTAGCGGGGTGTACGGGGATTTGAAAATAGGCCTGGCTGAGGTCTAACTTGGAGATGTGACGGGCTCGCCGTAATCCATCCAAGATCCGGTCTAGGTTGGGGAGGGGGTAGGCGTCTTTTTTCGTGACTTTGTTCACATCGCGGTAGTCGATGCAAAACCGGGACTTACCATTGGGCTTGGGGACAATCACGGGGTTACTTAACCAGGGGCTGTTCGACCTCTCGATCACCCCCTCGCGGAGCATCTTGTCGACCTCCGCGTGGGCGGTGGCGAGCAGGTAAGGGGAGATCGTACAGGGTCGCTGGCGAATGGGAGGGTGGCCTTGCACGTCGATAGCATGCTCGACCAGGGTGGTGACGCTTAGTGTGCCGGTGGTGTTGGGCTTCGCCAGTCGATCTAGGAGGGGGCTGAGGCGGTCTTCGACAGCGAGGGGGGCGTCAGCGAGTCCGGCGCATTCTGGAAAGGCCGGCACGACGATGGGGATGCGCCCATCGGTGGTGAACTTCCGGGGGGAACCGCCGGGGACTTGCCAGGTATCCTCGCCGTAATCGATTTTCAAGCCGAAGATCTTGCAAAAATCGATCCCCAGGATGCTCTCGTACCCCAAGGGAGCCACTCTCATCTCGATGGTCTTGATGCTGGATCCTAACTCGAACTGTATGGGCACGACTCCGAGGAGGGGAACCACGGTGTTATTGGCAACCCGCACTCCTCCAGTAGCCGGCCGGAGCTCCGTGCCCATCGCACGGGCCTCTGTCACTCCCAGATAAGAGCGTGTGGCTCCCGGGTCAATCAGTCCTTTAGGCTCGAGCACATGGCGACCCAGGAGGTTCAGCATCACAAAGTGGCGCTTGTCTTCCTCCTGGGTCTCAACGGCGTCAATCACGGGCAAAACTCGGCGGCGGGGCAGGGGTGGGATGAAGGAGTCCAAGGCAGCCAGGTCCGCTATCCCTGGATTCGGCACTTGAGCGGGGGGGGGGGGGGCGGAGTTATTCCCCCCCCTTTGGAGTTTCCCTCACGCGCCCGGCGGCACCGCGGGCACGAGTTAAGGTCGTACCCTGCCAGTCCGCACGCGCGGCAAAAAGACCCCAAGGGCTGGGGGCACTCGGCGAATATGTGTCCTGCTTGTCGGCAATAATAACAGCGGACTGTGGTGGATTGGGGCCGGGATTGAGGCGACCATCCTCGTGGGGATGAAACGGGGTGGGCCATTAAGGGCAGTGGTTGGTGAGGTTGGACTGATGGTCGTGCAGGGGTTAGGGGGGCAGGGGCTGAGGGAAGTGGTGTACTGGGCAATGGGCTGGCGGGGCAGGGGCGTATGAGGCGATGGTCCCACGGCGGCAGCCCTTTCTGGGGCTCGGGTTGGGGGCACGTAGGCGGTGGAGGGCAAGACAGCGTGAGCCGCCGTGGGCGGGGGGCGGTAAGTGCGTGCGCGTTCTCGCGCGTCCTCCTCCCGTCGACACCTCAACTGTAAATCCAGGAAGCTGGTCACGTCTTCCCGGTAGATGCGCTGTCCCAATTCGGGGTGGAGGTTATTGACGCAGATGTCAAGCTGCATCTCGAGGGGAAGGGGGGGGGTTCAGGAGGTTGAAGATGGTCCTCATCTTCGTAATGAACTCGCCACTGGGCTCACCGGGGCCTTGGGTTCGCAACTCTAATTCCCGTCGCAGGCGCTTCTGGAGGTTACTGTGACCGAACCCAGCACGGAATCGAAAAATGAACTCCTCATAGGAGGACCAGTTGTTGCGTTCCACCCGATACCACATGAGCGCGTCATGTGTGAAAGATTCGGGTAGGACGCGCGACAGATCCTCTTCGGAGAACCCTCGGCTGTCGCAGTATTCGTAGAGGCGGAGGAGATACTCCTCCCCGTCATCTCCACGACGCCCTGCGAATTTGGGACCGAACCGTCGGAAGTCGTCTATTTGGTGGGTGTCGCGGGTCCAGATACTGTCCATACGAGAGAGGGGTTCGGGGCAGGGTGCGAGGGAGTGGGGGCGGCGAAGGGGGGTGTGGGTCAACGGGGGAACACGGTACCCTGTACTATTGTACTGCGGTCGGGCGCGTTCTTGTGGCAGCTCGAAGGTAGCTTGGTGTCCCCATGGGTCGGTGGGGGGATGGGGTGATGAGGCAGGGTGACGCAGGGGTGCGGGGGCAGGGGGCAGAGAAAGCAAGGGGGCTTGGTGGAGAGTGTACGGCCGTGGGGGCGGTTGGACCGGCGGGGCTGATATTGGGTTAGGGGCGAAAGTGACAACAGGGACAGAGTTCCGGGCGAGAGGGGAGTGGCACGACGGTGGCGTTACGTCGTCGAAGCTCATCAGATCTCCGGCGCCGCTGAGGGTTATGGGGTCGCGAAATGGCCCAAGGGACTGGCCGGTGGCTAAGGCTCCACTGTGGTTGATGGGGAGGGGGTCGGAGGTTAGTTCCGGGGCGAGGGGAGGGTTAGTACGCCGGGAGTCCTCGAAGCAAGGCTCGAGCACCGCGGCGGTAAATGTGAATGCGGGGTGCAGCCCCCGCTCGTCCACCGTCGGGTCCCAGGCAGTTTCGACTTCGGGGTGAAGACGACGTATCTCACGGCGCCAATACCGATCGCGTAATTCTTCGGGGGTGCCCGCAGTACTTAGCTCTGCGTGATCGCAGAGCCGGAGGATGTCCCGGATGTCGCGGATAGTGTCTAAATCCTCCTTGATCCGGCGAATGTGGGCTTGCGTGGCTGGCGGCGCCACCGGCGCTGGAGGACCGACGAGGGGGAGAGGGGCAGTGGGGGCGGAGGGACCGCTGCTCGGGCTGGTCGTGGTAACGCTCGTGGTGGTGGCGGTAGTAACGCTTCCGACCGCAACGGGGTCCATTATGAGGTAAAGGGGGCGGCTAATTCAAGTAAACACAGGAAAAAAAAACGAAAAGCGAAATACGGGGGACGCGCTTCAGTGGTGGTGGTTCACGCGCACTCCAGGGCTTAGTCGTGAGACGGAAAGAGAGGGGGAGAAAAAGGGAGAAAAAGAAAGAAAATAAAATAAAATAATTAAAAAAAAGAATCGAATGTAAAAGTCTCACTGAGGTTGGCCGAGGGGGGGGGGGATATACCGAGGTGAGCACTGCCAAAACAAAAGGAATAAGTCGTTTTTCGGGCCCCACGTTGGGCGCCAATTTATGACCGGCTTCCCGGTAATTAAGGAACTGGGAAGGGGTCAGTGAGAAAGAAATGAAAATAAATGCAACAAAAAGAATTTAAATAATGAGGTAAATATAATATTAACAATAAAAGAAAAAATAATTACAATAATAAAAGAAAATGGGGGTGGGTTTGGGCGCCAGCTACGTTACGTGTAGCATCCGTAACCTTACCGGTCAATTGACTCGGTAATTTGACAATTGTTTATGATGGAAAAAGAAACAAAAGATCGAATAAAATTTATACGTGGCTAGGGGGGGGGGGGGGCAGAGGGATGAGGGGCCTTAGGGGTGAATTCCCGAACTCGTCGGCTACTTAATAATTACCTCGGTCGAAAACGGGGGGGAGGTTGACGTAAGGGGGAGGGGTGGGATTAATACTGTTATTTTAAAGAATTTTGGGCTATTGGTTATGGGCCACGAAAGAAAGGGGGATATCAATTACAAAATTCAGGGGACTCTATTGACGCGGGGTATTTCGGGGCGATCACTAATTACGCAAAAGAACCACCACTCACTGATGATCGCAACAGGTGTAACGACACCCGTGATGGCGGTACTCACGTGGCCAGAAAACACGGGGGAAATAAATATGAATAAATGCTCGAACGAAGGGGGGGGGGGGAATCTTAGAATCGCGGGGTTGTAAAAGAGGGAAAAGTACTCAAGTACTCACTTTGGTTGATGGCTTGAGTCACACACACACAATCTTTCGAAATTATAATTCTCTTCTTTAGTCTTTCAATGGCGTCCTCTCTCTGCATAGAGCTCAGCTGAAGTGACATGCCGGCCGGCGTCTTCTTCTCCGAAGCTTCGTGTCGTCGGTGATTGGCTCCCGCGGCGGTCCCGATCGGGCTCGGCGAATCGGAGGGCCGCGCGCCTGGGGATTGGCCAGTGGGTCAAGCGTAGCAGGAAGCGGCAGTGGTGATTGGCGGCGAGGAGACAGGGACGCGCTAGGCATGCGGGTCCCCTCTGCTTACGCTTTTCCACACGGCTTCAACCCCGGCAGCAACGGCCGTGGTGCCCTGAGCTCTTCTCCCGACCGGCGCCACATTCAAATTCTCTTCATTCATACTTCCATTCGGCGGGGGGGGCGGGACGAAAAAGAAAAAAGGGGCAAAGAAAATAAAATAGCGCGTAGCAATAATCGGGGCTACAATAATAATACAATTAATAATTAAATAATAATGGGTACGTACGTGAGTGGCGGCCCTCAGCCGAGCTGTGTGCATCGCGAGGATGCGCCGTGTTACAATATATATTACTTACATATATCACAGCGATGAGTAAAATTATATTCTCGTTCAGAAATAACGTCTCTCTCACAGACTGATGCGTTATAGAATATAGTATATAGGACTAGATAGGATCAACCATGTGGCGTTAATCAACTCTCTGTAATTTTTTCACATAGTGTAAGTTCAAAAATATAATTTTTAATAAAAATGTGATAGTTTAAATATACTTACATAATAACTCTTCACCGATATAATCAAACATTCACAGTACACACACGTAAAAAAATGTAAATGATCACAAAACACAATGAGAAATATAAATTATTCGTACAGTTGTACATATACAGCGTCTAACTGACACATACATCTATAACGCGCGCATGCGCGAGCCTATCTTATTCTATTGCTTTGCATCGTGTATACGTCGCTCTCTTTTGCTCTACTCCCGTAGCATCGAAATACATAGCCGTCTTTTGCCCCACTCCCGCGGCATCGAAAGACATAGCTCTGTGTTGCCCCACTCTCGTGGCATAAGAATACCTAGCTCTCTTTCGCTCCACTACCGTGGCTTCACAATGTATAGCTCTCTGTTGCCCCACTCCCTCGGAATATATAGCTCTCTTTCTCTTACTCTCTACATAATATTTCTCTTCTCTCTCGTGTAACGAAATGTGCCTAAACGTGACGCGTCCTTGAAATTTTACTCGCCGCCCAAGAAGTTTCACTTCAAAAATTAATTATACTTCGTTTTTACGACAAGTTTCCAACAAACCCAATTATAATTGCTTGATTTGTTATACTCCTCACTAATCGCTTCCAAGGATTGTAGTGTGATAGTAAAAATGCAATAAAAACAGGGATGCAAAGTAGAACCTTGCACATTGCTTCCTCATTTAATTTTGCTCTCTACATAGCAACCTCTACAAGGAAGTATTGTAAGTGATTTTGGCTTCCTCATAGAGGAGGCTTTGTGAAGAGCAATATTTAATGAGGAAGCAATGTGCAAGGTTCTACTTTGCATCCTTATTTTGAGTAAATGAATAAATCACCGGCACATCTCATTTTTATTAGGCACAAACTTTTGATTTACTTCGTTTTTCTAAAAACGCAATTCTTTCAAAAATTCAAAATGGTGTAAAATTCGAACAACTTTACCGATCACCACCAAATTTCGTACACAGTAGGGCTGTATGTTATTTTTCGTTTGTAGAACATTTCGATTAATTTGCTGAGATTCGACGTAATTAATAGCGAAATTTTTATTTTTTACAAAAATTCAAAATTCTATAAAATCCGAACCGCTTTACCGATTTTGTCGAAATTCAATACCCAACAGCATTCAACGTGTCTCTAATTATGAAGAACTATTCAGCCAAATCGGCGTACTTTTACGAAAGTTAGAGAGTATACGACATTTTTCAAAAAAATAAAAAATTCTATAAAATCAGTATACATAGATATATTTTCTTAAAAATTACACCAATTGAAGAGGAATTAATACTCTACCTGGTGCCAAATTTGAGCTCGATCGGTCGTGCCATTCGCGAGTTCTCGACGATTGAATTTTCGGTCCCTGGAACACACACACACAGAGTTTCTAAACCATTTTTCGCGACGTTTTAGGTGATTCTAAGCATACTGACATGAAGATCTCGAAAAAAAAATTTTTCATGAAAACAAAGCTTCCTCTACACGGAAAGAAAAAAGTAGTTGCAAGAACCATTTCCAACACATCTTGCGCCGCAAATTAGTTAAGGTAACTACTGCGTGATTAGTTATCAAAAAGTAGTAAGGAAAACCGACATGTTGGTTCCGACAACCAATATCAATTCTGCCTTTACCAACAGCCGTTTGGTGCCGCAACTATCGCTGGCAGTAGTTGTCAACACGATTCGAAAGGTGCCGGTACCCTTCGAGTTGGTTTTCGCTACCAATCGCTTCCCGTCTAAAACTAATTGGTTGGTTCTTCCAACTAATGATGTGTACGCCAAAGAGAAAGGTATCCAAGAAACGCGAATGTGTGGTGTAAAATGTGTATTTACAGCGGACCGTACTAAATATACAGCAAGCGAATTGTGTACTGTTAGAAGTAAATTATCTTAATTTTAACAAAATCGAAACTTAGTAATGATCCATGCCATTATGAATGTATGGCAATCGCGCTTCTAACCTCATTGTTTTCATTATTTATCTTAGAGGTTCGTTGTGAGCTCTGAGTTGTAACCTAGAACTTCACTGAAATACATCGCATCCACTAACTGAGCGTATAGTTGTGGTTACGATTTTAGTTGGTTCCTGCTACTACGAGTATTCTACCAACGACATTTAGTTCCTCCAACCAACCGAGTAGACAGTTCAACTAACTGAGTAGTTGGCACTATATCAACTATTCCGGTTAGTTGGCAGGACTCATTTTTCAGTCTCACCAACTACTCATTTCTTCCCGTGTACAGTGTAAATGCACACACGTTGGTGAATGCACTCACGTTGCACGTCGTTGGTAGAATACTCGTAGTAGCAGGAACCAACTGAAATCGTAACCACAACTATAGGCTCAGTTGGTGGACGCGATTTATTTCAGTGAAGTTCTAGGTTTCAATTCAGAGCTCACAACGCACCTCTAAGATAAATAATGAAAACAATGAGGTTAGAAGCGCGATTGCCATACATTCATAATGGCATGGATCATTACTAAGTTTCGATTTTGTTAAAATTAAGATAATTTACTTCTAACAGTACACAATTCGCTTGCTGTATATTTAGTAATGTCCGCTGAAAATACACATTTCACACCACACATTGGCGTCTCTTGGATACCTTTCTCTTTGGCGTACACATCATTAGTTGGAAGAACCAACCATTTAATTTTTGACGGGAAGCGATTGGTAGCGAAAACCAATTCGAAGGGTACCGGCACCATTCGAATCGTGTTGACAACTACTGCCGGCGATAGTTGCGGCACTGAACGGCTGTTGGTAAAGGCACAATTGATATTAGTTGTCGGAACTAACGCGTCGGTTTTCCTTACTACTTTTCGATAACTAATCATGCAGTAGTTGCCTCAACTAATTTGCGGCGCAAGATGTGTTGGAAATGGTTCTTGCAACTACTTTTTTCTTTCCGTGTAGTTGATAAACTAAGAAACCGAACCTTTCTTACCGACCAATGTCGGTAAGAAAGAAATCTACTCCAGCATTCCCTTAAGCGTTACGGCTATTTCAAGAAAATAGTGAAGTTTGAACAAATGTCTTCAAAATTATAACGGCCGTAATGGAAAAGTCAATGTGGACCAAATGTCTTTAAAAAGCGTAGTGGCCATTCGAGGAAAAATGTAAATTCCGACGAAATGTCCTCAAACCCTTTACCACTTTTCACACTTGCGACCACAGCATCAATAACATCTGAATTATTAACTGCTAAAGATATTTTCAGATAATATTATCGTGAGGGCACGCAGATTATACTATTGCTTTTTCCAAATTTTCGTACATTTATAGAAGTGTAATGTAATTTGAAGGATGTCGATTTTTTTATGGCTTAGGATTTTTGGATTTTTTCTATAGATTAAACTTGAACCGGTCACAGTAGTTATCGTTTCAAAATCATACTTGAAATACGACTTGAAGAAATTACCGTCTCGTCCATCTGAAATGGTGCGACGGTTGATGTTGTACATCGTGGGAGCACATAAATTGAAAGAGATGACAGCAAAAGGGACAAACCAAAAGAGGGGAATTCCGTCCGAGGTTTTGGGAGCTGTGAAATGTAAGAATTACATTAACTTGTACGCATAAACCGTAATCACTCTTCTCTTAGCTAAAGCCATAAAGTTGATCTTCCGAAAAATTGTAAATCACATATTAAATTCCAAATAACATTGTACGTATCTGCAATTATGAAAAAATTTTCATCGTGGTAGGTGAAATTTTTCGAAGGTTAAGAAACAGTGATACACCGCTCGGAATTTCGTCGCCCAATGTTAAATGTCTATAGGACTGTCTCTCTCGGACCTTTTTGTTCTTCGATTCTCCTAATCAAACGGCTTTGAGTTTCGAAAAGCCCAAAGCTTAGCGCAATTCTGCATTACTACCGTACATTCTATCAAAATTGGAGCTCTTGTTGGCGAGTACTTCAGGCGAAAATAGGTTTCAAAATTTTCAGCTGTGGTGGAAAGTGATAGGGGAAGTATCACTGCCTTTTAAAGCGGTCTCAGTGTACACAGTTGTATTGTGGCAATGTAACAGCAAGGTAACCGAACACAACAAGTAATATTTCCTGGGCGTTAAAAAAATGTGAATTACAAATTCTGACTCAGCAATATAACATTATTATATTACGTGGTTATATAACCGTACGATTTAACTACTACTCCTGGCGTTTTGGCATAACGTACCGGCGATGTACGATATTGCATACTGAGCGATCACTGACGTCATGCCTTATTTTGAAAAATTTCAAATTACATAGAACTAAAACTTTATCTGATGGATCCAAAATAACTTCTGCTCAGTTATTTGCGAGTCATTCACCGGCCGCAGTCGTTTAGGAGTCAAAATCTCGTTATTGCCCATTCAATTGGCTGGATAGTGTCACGTGGTTCACTTTAATATCATAAGTCGTAATTTTATTTTTGTAAACAGTGAATGACCAAATTTTCAGTTTATTTTTAATAGCTTATAAGTAGTTTTTCGTTCAAGTAACCGAGACTGGACTTAGAAATGATTGTTACTACACACATGTACAGGATTAGTTTCAAATCAATTTCAGGGATCATTCGAGTAATTTTTCGGTAATATAACTGACAAATGACTTTAAAATTACTTAAGAGGCAGTGATACACAGCTGGAAATTTCGTCGCCCAATGTTGAACGCCTATAGGGCTGTTTCTTTGGCACCTTTTTGTTTTTCGATTCTCCTGAATAAACGCCTTTGAACATCAAAAAGCGCGAGACTTAGCCCAATTCTACAACACTTACGCACAGCCTATCAAATTTTGAGCTCTTTCTGCCGAGTATTTTGAGAGAAAAAGGGTTTTAAAACCTTCAATAATCGGTTATAACAGGGAATCGTTAGACAACAACTGAGTGGCAACGTCAGGAATCGACGAGCTAATACGAAAAAAATGATAGCGGAAACCAGCGGTTCTAGATATACACCGGTGAAATCAAACGCTGCACTTGTTGTTGAGAAACAGTAAGTTTCGATATTGATTAAGTGATTCGTACTTGATTTTTATATTGCGTATCTTTTTTTTCTAGAAATGATATGGATAATACCGAAGCTCTAAAAGAGCTCGAAAAACCGTTACCCTCAACGACACTCCGCACGTTCGCCATGTGCTAAAAACAACGCTATCTGTGCGTAGACAGTGGATAGAAAACGACGCTGCCAGTATATCAGGAGTTATGGCGAAGTATCCTCGCTTGAAAACTCCGACCTTGTTATAAGTACCAAGAGGAAATTATTTCTGTTTTGATACCCACCGAAGAGTACTGGATTGTATAAATTTATTTCCAGACCATTTTTTCTAAGTCTTCATGTTATTTAGATTGAATATGAATTCTGTACGGAAGGATCAAAAAGCTTGGCCAATATTACTATATTGAAGATGAAGATGAAGAATCCAAATCCACGATTCTTGTGAAACTGTGGGACACTTTGACGGCAAAGACGCAAAAAACATCCTGCGTGCCTCTTTTAATCATCAAAGCGGTAAGAATTTTCCCTCTTGAATTCCTGTAACTACCATGTTTTAATAAATTCATACATTTATATCATTTTCTTATGTTCATTTCATTTAGCTATAGCAAATCGACTCGACAACAGATCTACTTTCTTCAAGTACTGCATCTCCTTGGGTTGTACTCTACACGGCTGAAGGAGGTATCGCGGCAGCTTTCGTTGTTGCTGCAGAGTCTATCCGGATACAAATTTAAGAACCTACAGTGAGTAAGGCCGTAGCAGGGCTTCTGGCTTGCTATTTTGCGTGGAACACCGTATACCCACCAGCCTACATTAACACGATGGAGTACATCGAATCAGAGATCCTGCAAACGATTGGAAAATTGAAACCTGCAGTCGAGAAATTCATACGCAACAGGAATCAAAAGCTAAGTAATGAATCTTAAACAAAAGGCGATATTCTCTTCGTTTTTAATCGATTGATTACATTCGAATAGCTTTACTCGACGATTCAAAGCTTAAACTTACTTTGTCTATCAGTAATCATACACAGTCTGTACAACTTTTATGGCATGACGCCTGCAACGACTATCTTATTCTATTGCGTTTTGACTTTCATACATGACGACTCAGATACAAATTGTCTCGACTTATACGTATTAACGTATTATTGCAACGTATTTTATTATATGTATTAACTTCTATTGGCATATTCGATAGGTTGAGCACTCCGCCTCTCCGTGGTGCTTTCTCGTGAATCGCGCAAGTAATCACGTCGTAACAACGTACTCAAGTAGATTTAACTGTATTTTATTTTTTTGTGAAAATAAAAAGTTCCGCGTTGAAGCTCTTATTGCAATAAAATAAAGATATGTTAAGAGTTTTTAAAACATATATATATTAGGGTGTGTCATTTTTGGGCAATTTTTTTTTTTTTCGACTCAGAAACAGGTTGTATACTTTCAGGAAGGTAAAATAAGAAGCCTGTAAAAATTTTAGCTCTTAATATTAATATTTAGATGCGCCTCATCGCGAATTTCTATTTCCCTCTTAAATAACATGGGAAAAAAATTTTTTCATGTTTGGAATTTTATACGTTGGCAATGGCATATTGTTCGATGGAATGCAACACATATTTTATAGAGAATCGCACGCTCTACAAAAAAGATGTCTTGCATTTTTTCGATAGACATAGTCATTCTGATGATATTTGAGTTCAAAGTTCAAAATATACGAAAATTCATCTTTTTGTTAATTTTTAACATAAACATAAACATTTTTTTTTTACTATTAATGGAAATAACGAAAGATATTTTTCGTGAGTATTTTGTCGATTTTTTTTGTAACTATTTATGATAAGTATCAGCCCATTAGAACCAGTTTCGTGACAGAAGACAGGTCTCTACAGCATTGAACAATTCACCAATAAATATTAATTAATCATGGATGAGACAATTTTCATGGTAAATTCAGTAATTTATATAAAAGTTGATTGAAGATTCTCAATAGAGTCAATAGTTTCGCTATAATATTAACAACGTGCATTGTTTGGGATAAACACGTTGAAACGTGTAAAAAGGGACTACATGCCAAAACGCGTTTAAAGCGAGTTGAGGCAACATCCGTCAAGCGTGTTACTTCTCCACGCTTGTGGTGTGTTGATTCTCACAAACTGTTTAAAAAGTGACTACAACATTTACATGGTTAAAGTGTGTTCGAACAACACACTTGTTTTTGGAGTGTATTCCATAGTTTCGGAAAAAGGGGATCATTTATACAATAGTTAAAAAGAGCGATGATAAACTGTTGGATGTGATGGTTTAGTTTGTTAAATATACCTATGGGAATGTTGTCAACACTGCAAATACAAGTGCGTTATATTTACGCACTTTGACTGCATTAATGTAAATGACGCGTTTTTACACGTTTAAAACGTGTTGTGATTCAAGACGTTACAACCGTGTTATAATTTAACACGTTTCGACCGTGTTATAAGTTAAGACCTTACGACCGTATTATTGTTTAACACGCTTTAAACGTGTAAAATCGTGTCAGGCCCATTACTGCACATAAAGCGCATAAATAAAATGCACTTTAATTAGATTTATGATTGGTCATCAGATAAAGGAAACGAATTATTTTAATGATGTTTATTGTTATAATGTCCAGGTTTTAACTAATTTAAATCTCCTTTTGTTAAGCTCTGTTCTTTCATGAAAAGGTTATCTCGTGCGCGGATAAACTTTAATACAGCAGGTTTCAGTTTGATGTCCGTTGCGAACACCTTGATGTCGATATATTCCAATACATTTGAATATGCTTTGGGGTAATCCGTATGCCATGCGTAGTATGAAGCCATCAGACACGCAATACACTTCTCGACTGTTGGTTCCGGTACTTTTATGCGCGCATCCTCATCAGCAACGAGGTACGCTGCCGCGACTCCCTCCTCCGCGATGTATAGCACGATGCGCGGAGAATCATCTTTTGCCGTGATCAGGTTCTCTGTCGATGCCATCATCTGCAAAAAAAACATTCAATTTTAAGAGTCGACTATACCGTAAATTGTAAATAAAAGGTCTTCATCATCCATTGGATGAAAAAAAAAACGAACCTCCTTAACTGTGAGTAGGGCCGAAATATTTCCTTTCGCCTTGTTTTTTGTGAGTGCATCGTAAAGATTAGTCGATACCAAAGCTTTCGACTCCTCGGTATATCCCGCAATAGAAAAGCATTTTGAGAGCTTCTTAATCATGAGGTTGATATTGTCGAACAGGACTTCCATGGTCATATTTTTTCAATGTCAAGAGCTCGAAAATCATCTCAAAAATATTTTTTACTCTTGATATTTATAATTATTTTATTCCAGTGGCTCGTGAATGCAAGTCATGCATGCATATTGTTATAACGAATAGTACCATTTCATATTCTCTAAGTTGAGGATATTTAGTGTTCCGTCGCATCGGACCTTTTCTATATTTTTGTATTATCCTTAAAATATTCTCATCTCGGGGATGAACTAACCGTCTATAAACTCGATGTCTTAGATCCTTGCAAGCAATAGACATAAAAAACATCTGCAGAGCAGCCGGCGTTACACTGCAATAAAATCAGTAAAAAATTATCCGCGAAATTGGGAAAGAGTCACGGCAGAGTAATAAGCACAGCTAGCGCGTCATTTATAAGCCCGCATACTCTCGGGTACAGCGCGTCACTTTCAAGGGTCAGCGTGAAACCTTTTTTACCTGCTAAAAAAGGCCAAACCTGGTTAGCACTTACCTCCCACTCGGAGTTCTCACGAATGCAGTCGACGCCTCGTGGAGAAAATCCCTTCTCAAACTGTCAATAACTAATCAATTTGCATTAACTAGACGCCTCAAGAATCTAAGACACACCCACCATTTTTGCATGTCCTGAACACTCAGTTCTGACATTAGTCTAAAATCTACCACCGCAACAAGAAGTCGCATCTTGGCTACAAGTACCAAGTGCAGACTTGAGTAGACTCACAATATAAATTATATTAACTTTACAAGTGCAAGACTAAACAAATCAAATTCTCAATCTCAATTTAAGTGAAATAGTGTAAATATCTGTTATGTTTATTTAATAAATATTTAACGTTGGAATAACACCGTCATTACTTTATTTAAATAAAAACAATTAAGATCGTTGGTGATTACGTTCCCTGACGGCATTTCTGACCAGCGAGACGTCGTCACCGCCAGCGTGAATTCAGGCCTTACAACCCTGATCGGTGAATCACTACCGCGACTTCCTAGCGTCAGAACACTTAGTAAGTACATCATATATCGAAGCAGGTTCTTTTTCGATGAACGCTCTCCGCGGCGTCAGCGTAATTTTGAAAAGTCTCTTAACGTGTGACCCGTTTGAATCTTTGTGTTTTTTTTTTTCTAACTCTTTCTCAGCTTTTTCTATATCACTTTCTGTTGGTGCAGATCTGTAAACACAAGACGAGCTTCATCACGAATATTTGAAGAGCAAAAATTTGTTTTGAAACGTTCCAACACCGAAACTAAGCGTCGGCCCACTTTTGAATTAGGCATAAAAATTCGTTATGTGATTCACTATTTTGTATAATTTTTTTAGATTTTTAAATTTGAGCTAAATAATTAAATTTTGAGCTAAATAATTAAAAAATTGAGAGCGTTTTTTCAGCCGAGGACTATAACATACGAAAAATTGTAACCAATCTGGAGGAGTCGGGGTCAAACATTGACCGAGTTCACCTCATTTACATTTCTGGTGTGCCAAGGAGTACGCATTGAACAGGCGGCTTTACTTTTCCGGAATAATCCCTCTTTGCAAGCCTTTTCCTATAATTTGCTCGGTGATTTCATATCCAAACACTAAACTGCGTTTGAATAATCCCCTTCGAAGAAAGAAAAATTAGAACGAGAAAATATTACAAAAAGAAATAATACTATTGCACGTCTTGCACATCCGTTTGATCCTCCACCCTGAGTGGGATATGTCGCAACGATACTCCTGGCAACATTGTGATAATCTCTTTTGCTTGGCTGACCATGGGTTACTTGCCACAGATGTGTACCCCAAAAGTAGATGAGGTCCTTTTGCATTTCCAGTATAGAAGTTTTCTCCAACTTCTTATTCAAATCAAAAGTCAGTGGTGGCGATGGTGCAGGAAATGGAATAGAGCCTGGACCATTTGTACTGGGTGGCAACTTTTTCACGTTGGCAGACGGAACGTTTTTTTTTAAGTGAAACTTTTTGGGCGGCGAGTAAAATTTCAAGGACGCGTCACGTTTAGGCACATTTCGTTACACGAGAGAGAAGAGAAATATTATGTAGAGAGAAAGAGAAAGAGAGCTATATATTCCGAGGGAGTGGGGCAACAGAGAGCTATACATTGTGAAGCCACGGTAGTGGGGCGAAAGAGAGCTAGGTATTCTTATGCCACGAGAGTGGGGCAACACAGAGCTATGTCTTTCGATGCCGCGGGAGTGGGGCAAAAGACGGCTATGTATTTCGATGCTACGGGAGTAGAGCAAAAGAGAGCGACGTATACACGATGCAAAGCAATAGAATAAGATAGGCTCGCGCTTGCGCGCGCTATAGATGTATGTGTCAGTTAGGCGCTGTATATGTACAACTGAGGTACTGCTCATGTGCTTTATAATTAATATTTATCATTGTGTTTTGTGATTATTTACATTTTTTACGTGTGTGTACTGTGATTGTTTGATTATATCGGTGAAGAGTTATTATGTAAGTATATTTAAACTATCACATTTTCATTAAAAATTATATTTTTGAACTTACACTGTGTGAAAAAATTACAGAGAGTTGATTTACGCCACATGGTTGATCCTATATAGTCCTATATACTATATTGTATAACGCATCAGTCTGTGAGAGAGACCTTATTTCTGAACGAGAATATAATTTTACTCATCGCTGTGATATATGTAAGTAATATATATCAATTAATATTTATGTCGTGAAGCTGTTCAAATTTTTAAGTTATATATGGATAGAAATGTGACAGTCTAGCACGAATGTATACCGACGCACGCAATTGTATGTGTGAGCGCGCTTGGAGTCGCACGCACACGCACACACACAGCGTTATGTGCGTCGGTGAACTTTCATAGTATTACATTATAGGTGGGCTCGAGTTGGACGCTTAGACGCTCTGAGCGTTGGCGCTCGATTCGACATGAATTTAATGAACAATATTACATGAACAATTACATGAACAATAAACCCAACGAGTCAACAACAAAATCTGGAACTACAATAGAAGCAATTTTTACACGTTATCTCGAAAACATCGAATCGCGGACATATATTTCATATTTTAGTTATCATAAACCATTGATATCATTGTTACCAATTGAAGCACCAACCAATGATGATGTAAATATTGAATAAACCGAATATTTTTGATGCAAATTTTGTATTATGGTATTTATTTCGAAATGCTCTCTGTCTCTGTCTCTCACATTCAATATCTCTTATTCTTTTTCTTTATCTTTCAAGAAGTTTCACTTCAATCATGTGCACGGTGCTGCACACGCTTTTTTGCCACATGCATCTTCTGCTTCGTCAAATGGTATTATGTGAACTTGATCATCTTTAATAATTTTCTCCGACTCTGTATCCTAAAAACATATTACCCGTCACTCCATCGACAAAGATTGCACTATACTATGCTATGACACTTTTAGTTAATGTTGCAGTGAAATATTTTTATGCATTAGCGTTTATGGGTTATTAAATGTTATGAAATATATATTTTCAAAAAGTCTTGAAGTCAAAAATAATATTTTCATAAAATCATAAAACATAAGAAGAATATTTTAGGAAAATGAAATTTCGTTTAGCTGCAAAATACAAAAAAAAAAATGATTAAAAGTTATTTACCTGTGGGTCCTCCGTCGTAACTTTCGATTATGATTGAGATACCATACCTGGCTCGGTATACAAGACTTCGAGATCAACGGATACAGATTCCCCCGAACGAGATCATTAGAAAATACTGCTTGATTTTCGACAAGAAGGACTGATATTTCGTTCTGTAGTACCCCAGATTTTATTTTAAAAACTAGATTAATTAAATCGTTTATTGCCTTCGCGAAAATAATTCCAACGATAATTATTTTCGCCACCAGCTTCGAGCACTCAAGATGCCAATGCACTTCGACTCGAAGCTGAATCGGCACGAATTATGCTGACCCATCAATTGCGAGTCGAACGGACTAAATCGGCTCTCGATTTAGTCAGTCTAAAAAGAATTCGAATAACGATCGGTTGGGCTCGTAGAGAAATCGTGAATAACTTTACAAACCGTTTAAGAATAACCGTTTAAGTTTATTTCAATAAATACTGATTTACTTTCGGGAATCGCGTGAACTCCTGTTCTTTAATCGGACCCATCCCAAATAATACCTATAAATCGGCCGGAAACGAAACGAATTGATCACTCGTCCGTATTTCGGGCACGACAGCTCTGATTTACGATTTCGTCGTCTTCCTAAATATGACATAACTTGTTGTCTCGGTCTGGATCTGGTCTTTGAAGAATAATCGATTTGTTGCGCAAGGTGACGTGAAGGACGATATCATTCTTCGCAGCTTCATTTAAGGCACGACGAATTTATTCCACGTCTGATATTCCTTTTTGTTCGACGTACTTTATGCTTTTGCATCTCTGCCCAATTAAACAAAACACTTTCTTCTCCGTATTGAACACATAAATTACAGAATTTTCCAATACACGACACTGAAAACGACTTTGTCGCGAGACACGAAATCGTGTTTACTTTCGCAAGCCGCTGTGGACAATGTTATGGAGAGAATGACAAATTTGATAAATATTTATACTTCAATCATAATGGTAAGTTTTTCGAAAAATTCTTTGCCTAAAAAGAACCACATATACAATAGTAACAACTTGTTGATTTTACTTGGTAAATTTTCAGCAATCTTTCATTTTTTATTACAAGACAAATTCAGGGCTTAAGTTAAAGTTTGAAAAATTGACTTGTGATAACTTTCAGACCAAACCGGTCGACGAAACTTATGTCGATGTCTTATTTCTTTCTATTACTCACTTAACTTGTCGGAGAGAGAATTCTGATATGAATGTCTTAAGTACAGTGGAAATTGGATCTACGTAACCACAGCAAGTTTTTAATGAAGGAAGGTTTAATTATGCAATTGACATCGTAGCTTTGTTATTTGAGCCAAAAATTAAAAATCCTACATTCAAACCAGATCGCACTCTTTGACACAGGGAATATGAGACGTAGAACATAAAAAGTTATTCACCAGTTTGGTCTGAAAGCTGCGACAACTATGAAGCCCTACTTTTTGCTTCACAGCACACTGGTCTTTATAAAATTGCAGAATAATAACAATTGATTTCTATTTAATGATTTTTAAATGGGAGATTTAAAAAAAAATGGATATCTCCAGAATTATTTTCTTGTGAGTTTTTTCAGTGACTGGATCCTCTTAACTTCCACTGTCAATTTGTAATCTATGTATAAGGATTTTTTGGGATAAATGTGATAATTGATTCAGTATGTAACACTTTTTTTTTATATTTGCAGGAGGAATGTGAAAGAACTTGTGAACAAGACACGAAGTTACTCCATTTTGATGATTTGCGGAACGTATGCACAGAAAAATACCCACCGGCCATGATATTTTCTTCCGTACGAAGAAGGCGCTAGATGAAATAGTCGTCGAAAAATTTCATATGGTTTCTGCAGGGAAGAATGTTCTCGGCACGAAACTGCAGTGGAACAAGAAAAGAAGTGAAACTGGCCCAGCAGCAGATCTTCGTGAAGTTACTTACTATACATATAATGTGCCTTTTGTCGATAATCTACGAAATCTGGTAGAGAATGATGAAATTCGATTTCAAGTAGAAAATCCTAAACAGCACGACGATAATATTATGCGAACCGTATTGGATGGTTCTCGTTACCGCGGAAATGAATTTTTTCGCAGCAACAAAAACGCCTTCGCTATAATTTTATACTACGACGACCTTGGAATTACCAAACCCTTGAGGACTAGTTCAAAAACTCATAAGTTATCGATGTTTTACTAGGTACTCGCTAATATATATCCTGAAGTACGATCTTCCCAGAATATAATACAGCTATTGGCAATTGTTAAACATGCATTCATGAAAAAGCCAGACGTTCTAGCAAAAGTTTTGCAACCTTTCATATCCGATATTATCAAATTACAAACTGAAGGTGTCAATGTCATTGTGAAGGGTCAGATAAAGCATGTTAAAGGATCATTATTATTGTGTGCGGCAGATACTCCGGCGGCGGCATTGTCAGGAGGCTTTAAAGAGTCGGTATCTGCTTATCGTCCGTGCCGATCATGTATAGCGACATGTGACGAATGGAAAACGCAATTTAGTGAAAGTAATTTTTTCTACGGAACGCCGTTGACCACGAAGCGCACATAGAGTCAAGCAGCGAACCCACGATCACCAAAGCTGCGAATGAATTTTGGCAAGCAATACGGCGTTAATCGACGATGTCCGCTAATGAGCGTGCCGTACTTTGACGTTACCACGTGCCTACCACAGGATTCGATGCATGTTCTGATCGAAGGAATAGTGGAAATAACATGTTGAGCAACACTGCGATACTGCGTTATAGAACGAAACATTTTCTCGATCCAAGAATTAAATCACTGCTTAACTTGTTTTGACTATGGGCCCTTTAATAAAAATAAAACTTACGTCAAAGTGCAGCTCAAATTTTTGGGCTCGCTCACACATTGCCATTCATGATTGATGAATGGGTTACATGCAAAGATAGAGCTGCAAATGATAGAATTGAATGCTTTGTACTGCTTTTGCAGATAATGAATGTATGTCTCGTATACGAAATTCACGTTTTATCGATAGATTTGTTAGAGCGAATGATTGAAACCTTCGTTTTCCGCTTTAAATTTCTCTACCCAGATACGATTGTGCTGAAGTTTCATTTTTTAACACACATTCCGAATTATATACGAAGGTTTGGTCCTGCACGGCAGCAGTGGTGCTTCCGATTTGAAGCTACACATGCTTATTTTAAATCATTAGTGCCGGTCGTTCGTAACTTTAAAAACATGCCTCTCATGTTAGCTTATCGGCAACAAGCTCGACTTTGCTCAAGACTTGCCTCATACCCTGGTGCACCATCGACAAAAATATTGTACGAAGGTGACCACGTAGATGTTGGACCGACGATATTACTCAATAATCTTCCAAATAAAAATTTATTTGATCATTTAGTTTCCGAAGCTGACCAAGCCACTTGCGAAATAATACGAACATCGACAATAATCGTTTATGGCACGACGTATCAGCCACAAACGATTATTTTATGGGAATGCGATGAAGATGCACTTCCCGCATTCGCGAAAATAAGCGAAATGTTCATACTTGGAAACAAAAAAATTCTCATCGTTGATTTATTTGTAACAATTTGCTACGAAGATAAATTTAATGCATATTGCATATTGATGCCTGCAAACGCTCAACAAATTGTTACAACAATTGCGAATCTAATATTTCCGCACCCTCTCTTTTGTCATAGCGTAATGTCAGGAAAGTACGTCAGTTTAATAAGCCACGAGCGTACAGAATTTATCGGATAATTTCTAATACGTGCAAACGGTATTAACTGAAAATAAATAAAATGTAATACTTAATATCTTAAATCTATCGACGTATACTGAGTTCCATTGATTTATTTGATCCTATGAAATTTACTTAATTTTTTTTCTAAAACCGTTCTGACATATATATTGAGATTAATATATACACTGTAACATTTCGATATTCGGTTTTTTTCTGAATTTATTAGTCGATTGAAGGTTCGAATCTCGCAATAAAAAAAAAGGAAAGGGGATTTGTGTACTGGACTTGATAAGGTGTTTGAGATGGACAGAAACCTCAGAATCTCATTTTTGCAATTGTACAAAAAGAAGTTCTCATCATCGGTTTGTTTTTAGCCAAACGAATTATTGAAAAATATGGTAAAGGTAAAACGATCCTCAAATTGTAGTCTAATATTCCTAAGTTCGGATATTATATTTCCCTTTAAACTATTCTCGGTAGGGTTTAGTTGGAAGGGTTACACTATACGAAAGTGATTACTATTAATAGAAACAGTACGTTCAATATTGAGTTTGACGTGTGTCAGAGGCTTGTGTTGCTGAATTGCGAGACGCGGGCGCGTGTTGGAGCAGTTCCAAGCCAAGCGCGCATATACGGGTTCGGGTCTTTACCTTTTTTTCCTCTAGCTCGGAGCGGAGTCCGCACTAGAGGATAATAGGTTTATTTGATGATTGTAATAGCGTATTATATGACATAACACGCGGTTACAATCAAATGTTAAATGGACCAGGAAATAAGAAGGAGCTACGAGTGTTGATGCAGTATGAAGCCAAGTAGTGTTTATAAGGTGGTTTAGAGTATGCGTGCTGATGCAGTATCAGGCCGCACAGGTACATGTGGAGCATTGAGTGTGATGTATTGCGATGGTAGATAGATCTACGAGTGTTGATGCAGTATCAAGCCAAGTAATATTAATAGGGGAGTTTTTTTTGAGTATGCGTGCTGAAGCAGTATCAGGCCGCACAGGTAAATGTGGAGTATTGTGTGGTGTGTAATGAGATGATAGATGGATCTACGAGTGTTGATGCAGTATCAGGCCGCTCGGGTATGTTAGGTAAGATTTAAGATTAAGAGATAGAAAAGGTGGAAGGTACGATAGGTTTTTGAGGCCTAAAGGAGCTGGGCTGGGCTCAAGGAAGGACCCGTTTGTGTCAATGCAGTATTGAGCCAAACGGGCGAGTTGGGCTGTGCTCAAGAATTCTTGCGAGTGTCGAAGCAGTTTCGAGCCAAACAAGAATTGATATGATTACGTTGTGACGAGCCCCTCGTGCAAGTATTTCGGATGACTCGCACGGGGAGCCACGACCAAATATAACGACGCCCACAGAAATATCAATTTATCTGCTTCCACAATTTCTCCCGTGCTTACCTGTTTTGTACGGATTGCTGGGCGCCAGGCTATCTACTTTTTGACCCGACAGCCAGGGTCACTCGTTACACTCTAAGGTCAATACTGTTTCGGTTCCGGCTAGCTGGAAGGGGTGCAGTTCGGGGACTTGATGCGAAAATAAATATTCCAAACGCGTGCTTATTTCCAAGTCCAAAAATTGTAACAATAATTTATTACCGGGAATCAACGGTTTCCACGCGAATACAATAGTTTACTGTACGACTCGAGTCCGACAATTCACCCGGTCCTAATCACCGATTCGCTCGAGATTATTACGGGGGCGGCTGGAGAAGCCGGACGCGACGGAGGACAACTCTGATCTACACGAGATAACGAAATACTGGTGCACCACGTGCGCCTACCTTGTTCTCCAGACGGTCTGCTCCTTTACGCAACGCTGTCTTCTCCTTGGCCTGCAGGACCTCGACTCTGTCTCGCTTACGTTGGATGGTAGAATTCTTCCTCCACGGCGGATACACACACGCACGGGTCAATCGAAATTATAATCACGAGACTCTCGTGATTATACGGTCCGCGCGCGGCGAGTTATTCGATGCCTTATCTCTTCCGTTCGCAACTGCAATCTCCTCGCGATAGCGTCTGCTCGGATCCACGAATAACTGTCTTTGTGGTCGGCGACAGCTTCCTCTCAACGCGGTATTGCTCGGTTCCGATATAAGACAGAAAACTCGACTTCGATTCGAACTCTCTAGCCAACTACTCAATTCAATACAATATTTCAATTCTCCAATTAATACGGGGTCCGGAATTCGACTCTCTAATTCGGGGGCCAGAATTAGTCTCCTTAATATGCCGACGAGAATTCGACTAATTGGTCTCGCACGCTCTGCCGGGTTACGCGGGCCTCGGACGTCCGGGTTGGGGGTCACGGCCTGACATCGATCGACTTCGTCGATCGTCGCGTTCTTCCGCCTTCCATCTCTCCGTCCATCCTCGCGCGTCTTCCCGGGCTGTCGCTCTAATTCCGTGAATCCTGTGGAACAATACTCACGGCAGTCAAACATTCATATTTCGAGTTTGACGCCGAGAGCGATTCTGTTGCCACGCGGTTCGGGCTCTCGGTGCACGAGCACTCGGGGCCTAGCTCGTTGCTGCGAGCGCGCACTAGCGCCTCGTCACAACGTATAGGAGAGTTCTTCCAGTAGGAGAGTTGATTAGAAAATAAGCTACTTTGTCACGAAGAGGTCCGTTTATATAGGATCGTCCCCACTGGCAGCTGGTCAGATTTCGGTTATCCGCGAAGACCGCCCGTGGAATAAGTAGGCGTGGGCGTTGGAAGGACGCGACGTTGTGCTTAAGTCGATCCTGTACGGTAGCGCGTGTTGTCACCAACGACTTTCTCATTGGGGATATGCCGTACCGTTACAACACGTTCATCATATAACTTCACTATAACAACACTCAGTGTGTAAAGAATACAGTGTATGATTTTACCGCGCGTGTTATAAGGAAGGTGTGTTCGGTATTTAGAAGTGCGTTTTTCGCTGCTAAACGCTTTAATTCAATGAGTTTCAAGTGCATTACTTTCAGCGTGTTGCAAATTTAATGCGTATATAAGTGTGTACAGAATATCACGCGGGATACACGTTTTAAAGTAATGCACTTCTCATAGACAATACGTTCTTTTCGTGTTCCTCTCATACGCCTACCACCAGCAACGCACTTGATAAGTGATCTTGCTTATGTATATATTGATTAAAGTATTATAAATGGGAATGGATTTGTTTATGCTTTTATATATCTTAATTTCTAACTGGGTGATCTTGTTGTTATTTAGTGCTTGGCTAGCCATGCCGTCGTCGATCTCATAGCCCACTTGTGAGATCACAGCTGTGGATGTTTCTGGTGGTGGGGGTCGTGTACAGTCGCTATTACGAGCAATTGTTTCTGTTGAGTTATCGATGATTTTTTTCTTGCCTTCTCTTGTTTAGCAAGTGCACCCATTTTTTTTGCAGTATTTCATCTCATTCGGAAATCTTTGATCGTTTTTAGCGTCACGTCCCGGCGTACCACCGCTATTTTTCCCCATTGCCACGCCGTATCTACTCTATTTTTTATTCGATCTGCAGTGACGCAGACCAGATACATGCTTGTAGGGTATATATTTGGTGCATTTTATTGATGTTTGGTGGGACTCATGTTCTAAGCAACCTACCTGTATTTTTTTTTTTATTCTTCTGGGTTACTTAAGGGGTCTTCTCACTTTAGGCGCCTCGAAAATAGGCTATTTTCGCGATTTTTTTTCGAGGATTTTTGCTTAAAATTAAGGGATAAAACGGATCCTATGTAATAATCACACCTTTCAAGTACATGAAAAAATTTAAAAAACATTTTTTTTAACAATTATTATAATACAACAGTAGCATCGAAAAACCCGTGTAAAAATGTTATGGTCGTGGCTTGTTGATGGTATCTCCGAGACGGGTCATCTGAAACAAAAAAATAGAACTGTTTTAGATGCAGTATGTCAGTGGCTATAGCGCATATCATCAGATTTTTGATATTCGCGAAAATAACAAAATGGCGCACGTTTTTCGAAAAAGTAAAAAAAAAACGCGATTTTTTTGCAGTTTTTTGTAAAAAAAAAATTCTTAAAATCAAAATTTCAAAAATCTGATGATATGCGCTATAGCCATAACTATGAAGAATATGTCATTCAAATTTCATGACAATCGGCCGGATAGTTTCCGAAATTTCATCAACAAAGCACCGAAAAACCTTGTTTTGAGATAAACGCGTTTAAAGTTTTGGTTGCAGAAAAATCATGAAAAAACCTTACCTCGGGTTAATCAGCGATGCCTGCTCCATACAATGGACCTTCCGATTCTTCGTAAAAGGTGTGTTCGTCCAAAATAGCTTCCCTTCGTCTCGACCTAGTCTCTTTTGAAGCGTTAGAGCTGCGGCGGTTCCCTACGCGTACGCGATCACTGTCGCGTTTCTCGGCGTATTGAACGGCGATAGGGCCTAGTTTGACACCTATCACCTCCCAAATTTTTAAAACAGGTTGTAGCCCTTCGTTATAAATGCATGCCGCTGTTTGGCAAGCAATTTCCACGGTTTTTCTTCCCGTAAAAACGTGTTAAAAAATATATTTTTCTTCGCAATCACAAGTCACACAAATTTTGAAACCGAGTCCTCGCTGACCGTACTTTGTAAAAGAAACATCTTTGTTACAAACTTTACACTTCACATATTGTTGTAATGCAGAAAAAACAAGAAGAAACTGAATAATACTATATCCAGCCGTTGGATCGATGTGTACATCGAAACTTGTATCGTCCGATTTTTTTAATTTTGCTGCACTCGCACTAGCATGACTCGTATCTGCTTCAGATTGGTGTGGAAGCACGCCATGAAATTTTCTTTTTTTAGATTTCGAACTTGGACGTCGCCACGTGGCACTTTGTTGCGAACTCTTTTTATCCATTATAACAATCCTGAGCGCAGAGATGTTGCCATTACGAAGTTTCAAATTAGACTGATGAAATAACAGTTTAGCATCGTTGCCGAGTGATTTTCTTTTGAAAAATACACGTGTTAAGGTCTTATTAGATGAGTATAGACCCGAAAGCAGAATATACCTGAGCAAGGGGTACTACATTAACAAAAGAACAAGACTATTCAATTGTATAGAGTCAGGTATGCAGGGACCGTCCGAGCGGCGTGAAAGGGATCGCCGGGTGCTCTCAGGTAGTCACCTAACGGTCGCCAAAAAATGTAGTTAGACTCGTCCGATCTTTATGAAATTTCGATATGACATTTTTGAAGATATGTACTTTCCAAATTAAAAAAAAAAAAAACAATTTTTTTCGATTTCCAAAGTGAGAAGACCCCTTAAAAGTTCTGAAGCACCTTGCGATATATTGTTTGTATCTTCTACCTGGGAGTCTGATGAACTGTTTTGGGTCTTCTCTTCCTCTTTTTTGAGGTCTCCTCCTCGATCAAACTGCCATAAAATGGGAGACGGAGGCGTTCGTAAGCGTCCCCTCCCTTTCGGAATTTTTAACTTCCATTATTCATGGATTGTGTTACACCCTACATTATTCATTGAATCAATTTTACAAATAATCACGGAACGATTCGTAACCACGTCTATACTATCCCGAATCACGAAACAGATCCTAATATTAATCATTTAAAATAATGTCTTCGATCAAGTACTGATCCGTTTTTATCAGTTTCTCGCTTCCAATAGCTCTATGCGACCGATTGAAATGCTAACCATGGACGGACGAACTGTCGTCACACGTATCGATTCTTAAAATCGAGGAACACGTTTCTTTGATTCAATAAGATTCATTTTTTGAACCAATAAAACCGCAGGTTGAAATATATTGTTACTGCAGCAAGGCACTTACAGTGACAGAAAAAAACGATTGGCAAATATACTGATAACTAATTATCTTACTGTCATAGCAAAATTGATTTCCTACATTTGATTTGTTGACAGAGGAAATTGAATTTTCTGCCCGAAAATGCACTTAATGAAGCAGAAAAGTGAATTTGTTCTGATTGCAAATAATTTGTTGGATTAAACGAAATCTGTACTATTTGATTCCACAGTTAAGATGATGAATGGGTTCCCATATGAGTAAAGCTGGTAAACCAAAATCCGTTCGAATAAATGATCTTTTGCTGTTTCATGAATATAATTGTTCTCTGTGTCTTGCTTTAGATCAATGCAACGTTCTCTTTGAAAACAAATAAATATATTATTTTAATCAATAGATAAATCCAAAATACGTGTCCTTGGACTTGATGGCATTTTTTTCAGGTATCACAATTACCAAACATTTAATATCATTGCATTATGTGAAGTATTATATGCCGACCGTATAATAAGCCGATACGTGATTTATCATCATGCCGTCAAGGGACTATTTAATCCCTAACTACGCGTAGTGCTGCGGCACGCGTAATGTCTCATCGAGACGTTCATCGAAAAAGGAACGACTAGTTCGACCCGGGATCTCAACCCGCAAGCAGCCTGTTTTGCAATAAACATATTTTTCACTATCGGAGACGGAATGTGTTTCATTTGTTTGAATTCACAAACCCTTACAAATTTCAGAAGTGGGATACACCCAGTAAAACCATTTGAACCTATGAAAGTGTAACGTTAAGCCGCGAATAGAGGTGCTATTGCAAGTCGGAACATGGCATCGTCTATCGTCGCGTGATCGGTTGAATAAGAATTATCGGGGTGGATGGTGATTAATACTACGAAAGAAACGGAGCGGTTATTGGGCTCGTTTGGTTTCGGTGTATTTTATCCTCCCGTGGGACTTGTAAGCAAACGCTAATAGGTATTTAGTGTGTTGCGTTAGTAAAAAGTGGTAGTTCGTGTCGGCATGGATCTTGCGGCCGAATTTTGGAACGGTTAAATTAATTTTCCATTTCCGAAGAATAGTGGAACGTGGGAAATCGGTCGTTAGACATTGAAATGGTGGAAAGTGTCGAAAATAAAAAGAAGAGAGAGATCAGAACGTTGTTCGGTAATGGCGTCAGGCAGTCAGATTCAATTTCACAAGTCATGAAAATCACGTGATCCCTAGGTAAAGCTAGAGGTAGCGCTTTGTACGTGAATTTTCGTTTATATTTGAACGTTGTGATTGAATCTGTGAGACGGAGATCAGTGGCGTTGTTTACGTTGGACGTTCGGGCTTATTGTCTTACCTTTCGATGTTCGAAGTATTGTGTATGTGCTTGACAATTCAAAAATCTTATATTATTTGTTGTCATAATATAGATGCTTCAGGACAGACAGCGTAGCATCTGCTCTCTCGGTGATCGAGCTCGATATATGCGCGCATTTTCGGGACTTTTGATAAATGCGTCACGAAAGTTCTATGTGTTTTCGAGTGTAGGATATACAATTACATTGAACTAAAATTCTTTTTATATGACCGCTTCAAAATGAAGGAGCCAACGGATTTTACGGTGGTCGAGCTGAAAACCAAGCTGCAAGATCGAGGTTTATCCACAACGGGAGCAAAAGTTGAACTGATCAGTCGGTTGGAGCAAGCAGATCCAACGGGACAGTGGAGGTGCGACGAGCTACCAAACGCCAGTCAGCCATCAGATGGGGGTCACGGTGCGTCGCATACTGGACTGCAGGATTCCTGGTCGTTGGCCTCTGCACGGCGTGAGATTGATCTTCTTCGAAGAGAAAGAGAGTTGATGGATCGAGAGTTGCAACTGTTGCGCCGCGAGAATGATTACCGCAGGAATTCGGGTTCAGATTTAGTCCCGTCAAATGAGGACAGATTAAATGTCGGTGTTAAATCCCTGAGCGATCTTTTGAGCGATTTCACTGGAGCTGAAGACACCTTTTGGAAATGGGAGAAACAGCTTGAACTCATTTGCACAACGTACCACCTTAACGATAATTCAGCGAGAATTCTGGTGGGCTCAAAGATCAAAGGTAGAGCGTTAAATTGGTTCCACTCTAAGGCGGAACATGTAGAGTTGACCTTGGAGCAACTTTTGACGGAAATGCGGAAAATGTTCGACCATCGCCCAAACAAGCTATGGTTGCGAAAGCAGTTTGAAAGTCGACAGTGGCGCGCGAATGAAACATTCAACGAGTATTACCATGAGAAAGTAATTTTGGGTAATCGAGTTTCGGTACCGGAGGACGAGATCCTTGATTATGTAATCGAAGGTATCCCTGATTCTAATCTTCAGAATCAAGCTCGTCTTCAGAGTTTTAACTCTTCGTCTGAAATTCTTGAGGCATTTTCGAAGATTTCACTTCGTCCTGATACGAGGAGTCGCGTTAAGCGCGAATTTGGTGTGAAGACCGGCGAAAGCACTACGAAGCCTCTCGACAAACCTTCGTATCCACGAAAGTGTTACAATTGCGACGAGGTTGGGCATTTTAAACACGAATGTCCGAAGCCACGAAAAGAAAACAAGGGGAATTGTTTTACGTGCGGAGAACCAGGACATCAGGCCAAGGATTGTCTTAAGGATGTCAAACCACGAATCAACAACGTCAATGAGATTTTCGAGGAAGAAGACGGATTCGAAAGAACAGTTCTTTACGCAATGTATGAGGGTGGTGAAAGATCTGAGGTTTGGTTAAAAACTCTGTTTGACACAGGCAGCGCCGTAAGTTTTGTCAAGGTCCAATATGTTCCGGGTGACGCGATCGATGTTGTTGACGACTCTCGGAAAAGATTTTGCGGCATCAATAATAGTAATTTACATATACTCGGTACAGTTAATTCTGATGTTTCTTTCGCAGGAAGGAGTGTAGAAAAATTGCGGTTATTAGTAGTACCAGACTCGACGATGGTCGCACCGGTCGTATTAGGTAGAGATGTGCTGAAACTGTTTGGGCTCCGACTTTTGTTTACTTCTGACGGTACTGTTGATGAGGTCGGCGAAATTATGAATATAGACGTGACAGAGTCGGAAAATGATAGGACGGATTTGCTCAGAGTCAATCTTGCGCTTCCGCGGGAGGTACAGCATGAGTTAAAAGAGCTGTTTCGCGTTAACTATTTGCAAGCCGAACAACCTCACGAACCGGAGGTCAAAGCCGAACTAAAACTCACATTGCAAAAACATCAGCCGTTCCACTGCGCGCCTCGCCGATTATCATATACTGAGAAAGACGCAGTCCGTAGGATTTTGGATTCATTGTTAGAGAGAGGAGCAATCAGGCCGAGTCAGTCTGAGTATGCATCACCGATCGTTCTAGTAAAAAAGAAAAATGGCGAAACGCGAATGTGTGTGGATTACCGTACCCTCAACAAGCTTACTCTGCGTGATAATTATCCTCTTCCGCTCATCGAGGATCAGCTTGACCTGCTGAACGGAAAAAGATATTTCAGCTTGCTTGATTTGAAGGACGGTTTCCATCACGTGACCGTAGCTGAGGATTCGGTAAAGTACACCTCATTTGTTACTCCTTTAGGTCAGTTCGAGTACCTAAAAATGCCGTTTGGCCTCAAAACCGCTCCGACAGTTTTTCAACGGTGGATTAACACTGTTTTAGCAGAGTTCATTCGTGATGGTGACGTGATTGCATACATGGACGACTTCTTGATCGCTACGGGTACCATCGAGGACCATTTGAAAATGTTAAGGTCTGTGCTTGCGTGTTTGGCTAGGAACAAGCTACAACTGAGATTGGATAAATGTCAACTTATGTACACTGACATCGAGTACCTTGGATATCGAATTTCGGAGAATGGAGTGCAGCCCAATAAAGAGGGTGTAGAGGCAATAACGAATTATCCTATTCCTCATGATGTTCACAGTGTACAAAGGTTTATAGGAATGTGTAGCTACTTCCGAAAGTTTATTGAGAGTTTTTCAGTTGTAGCAAAGCCGCTCTACGACTTGTTAAAGAAAAATTCAGTTTTCCGGTTTGGCGAGGCACAGACTGCGTCGTTCCATGAACTAAAATCAAGATTAGTACAGGCCCCGATTCTGAGTTTATACAATCCGAAAGATGCCACCCAACTGCACTGCGACGCCAGCGCTCTCGGATTTGGGGCAGTTCTGCTCCAGCTGAAGGCTGATCAAAAGTATCACCCAGTATTTTATTTTTCAAAACGGACGACTGACGTTGAAAGTAGGTACCACAGTTTTGAGCTTGAAGCGCTCGCGATTATCTACGCGCTTCGTCGCTTTAGGGTTTATCTTCACGGAATCAAGTTCACCATCGTAACAGATTGCAACTCTCTCAAGTTGACGCTCGACAAAAAGGACATTAATCCCCGAATCGCCCGGTGGGCACTTGAACTTCAAAATTTTGACTATGAAGTAGAGCACAGGGCAGGAACTCGTATGCAGCATGTCGACGCACTCAGCCGGGCGATTAACGTCCTCGTTGTCGAAGATAATCCGTTTGAGTTAAATTTGTCGTTGAGTCAAAATAGGGATGTTAAAGTCAAAGAACTCAAGGAAAAACTCGAGAATAGCGAACACAGTCAGTTTGAGATGAGAAATGGATTAGTTTACCGAAAAGCGGGTAATGACTTGTTGTTTTACGTACCCGAAGGTATGGTTATTCATGTACTCCGAAAATATCACGACGAGATGGGGCACCACGCGGTTGAAAAGACTTGTGAAGCTATTAAAGGATACTATTGGTTCCCTAACATGAAAGAAAAAGTTAAAGAGTACATCCAAGATTGCCTAAAGTGCATTGCTTTTTCACCAGTTAGCGGAAAACACGAGGGTTTTCTCCACAGCATTCCGAAGGGCAATGTGCCTTTCGGAACGATACATATCGACCATTACGATCCCGGTGAAAAAAACCGCTTGGCAAAACACATTCTCGTTGTGATAGATTCGTTCACAAAGTTTACTAAACTGTACGCCACGAGAACCACATCGTCTAAAGAAGTAGTAGAGCATCTACGATTTTATTTCTCGTACTACAGTCGGCCGCGAACAGTTGTTTCAGACCGTGGCAGCGCGTTTACTTCAAAAGAGTTTCAGGAGTTTCTCGACAAAAATCGTATATTGCATGTGAAAATTGCGACGGGATCACCAAAGGCGAACGGGCAGGTAGAAAGGGTAAACAGAGTTTTAGGCCCAATGCTAGCCAAATTAATCGACAACTCGTCTGGTCGCTATTGGTATCGAATTTTAGATGACGTTGAGTACGCGCTCAACAATTCTGTTTGCAAAACGACCGGTGAGACTGCGAGTAAACTACTTTTCGGAGTGAACCAGCGTAGTATAGTAGCTGATGGGGTAACAGACTATCTCGATGACAATACCTCGACTGAAAAACGCGATCTCGATGTTATGCGAGCCGAGGCGGCGAGGAGAATCGAAAAGGCGCAGGAATATAACAAACAGTATTTCGATTCGAAGAAAAAGGAAGCGTTTAAGTATGAAGTTGACGATTATGTAATGACAAGGAACTTTGAGAGTACGCCAGGGATTGCGAAGAAATTAATACCGCGGTTTAAAGGTCCGTACAAAGTCATAAAAGTTCTACGGAACGACCGATACGTTCTCGCCGATATAGAGGATTTTCAAGTAACGCAGCGACCATACTGCGGGGTGTGGGAGGCTGTTAATATGAAACCCTGGCGACCTAATGAAGTTCCTTGCCCGGATTAAGTTGAGCATGATTGTATGTGTTTTATTAGTGACGTGAGAGTTCATAACAATAACTCTCAAAGAAAGTACCTCCAGTGCGCGTTAATGGACCACTACGTATGTGTGTGAGTGTGTGTTTTTTTTTAAAGCGATTTCATGTCCGGGACGGACAATTGTCAGAAAAGCCGAACTGTGAAGTATTATATGCCGACCGTATAATAAGCCGATACGTGATTTATCATCATGCCGTCAAGGGACTATTTAATCCCTAACTACGCGTAGTGCTGCGGCACGCGTAATGTCTCATCGAGACGTTCATCGAAAAAGGAACGACTAGTTCGACCCGGGATCTCAACCCGCAAGCAGCCTGTTTTGCAATAAACATATTTTTCACTATCGGAGACGGAATGTGTTTCATTTGTTTGAATTCACAAACCCTTACAATTATAACACTGCATTGTAAGTGTCAGTTATGGTCCAATATGGCTGAAATATATTTAAAGCTGAATTGAGAGAGTTAGTAGTGAATACGACGTCGCTTGTGGCTTTGATCTTCTTCATGGTGTTGAAGTTTCCATCGTTGGGATGCAACGAAATAAATTTTGAAAAATTTTCATGGCCTCAAATTATCATAGAATGCACGAATTAAATGACATGGCATTTACAATCATTTTTTTTTTATGTCACTCTATATCATTGTTTTCCTAATAAGGCGCTAATGCTCGGTTTTTGAAATTCATTTTTTAAATCGTTGCGTTCCAACGATGCAAACTTCAACAGTCTTCTTCGAGCGAGGAATGCGTTATCTGGTGGCAGAAGAAGGCCAAATTAAAATAAAAATTCTAAATTATGTGGCGGCGCATTATGCACAAGCCGACATATATAAAATGATTAAGTTGGTATCCAGAAGGTGTGAAATGGCCGCAAACTTTTACGTTTTCGTGCCAGACTTCAGATAATTGAGGACACTCCTCGAGCCAGTTGTGCCGGAATAACTTTTCAAATAACTCGTTGATTAATTTCAAGAGAATATTGTTCTACTATTGCGATTCTGCGGCTTGTGCAGTGGCTGCACTTTTTAAAATAAATTTTCGTGTTATAGGAAGAAAATAAAAAAAGCTCAAATTGTACGGGTTGTCAAGGGTAATTTTTATGACGTAACGAATTCCAGTGAGCATAGCAGGTTTCGGAGGAATTTTATAGAAAACAATTGTTTGGCATCCGCATACGACACGCATCGTTGCGAGTCGCGACAGTGGATCTTATAAAGTTGAAAAATATTGCGTGCTTCGCACCCTGGGGAGGGGGTTAGGTTATTCTTTCGAATTTACTTATTGATTCATGATATATTGCTTTCTTATAGTTAAAGCTTTCATTCCGTAAAAAGAAATAGTGTTTCGGATTGTCATGTAAGGATTATCTATATAATATGAGAAGTTGAAGAATGATTTCGAAACTCGGTTGTTATGATTCAAGCTTACAAGGTTTTAGTAGATATCTAGTGTTATGGCACAGATCCGTAGTTTCCTCTGCAATTTTCTTTAGGCAAATGAGAGGGAAGCTTTCCCTATGACCCTAGATGGTGGGTAAATTGCCGAAGGACGAATGGTGTAATTACCCTATTTAGCGCCTATCCTTTCGGGAAAAAGTTCGGAAAAAGTCCGAAGAGTGTTTTTCCTCTATTTGATCGTGGCGATTATAGAAGAAAAATTGTGGAGACTTACCAATGAGGTCGTTGGATGCTGCGGCATAGATTGATGCAGGTTGGTGACGGTGTCGGTGGTGCGGTGATGATAGACGAGACGGCAGCCGGGTTGGAACGGAGAAGCACAATGAACGCGGAACACGGTTTCACAAATTAAGGGTTTTATTTGAAACATTCATAAAGAAAAGGCTTCACAAACTGAGCACTGGTGTTGGTTAAATTGCCAAACAAGTTAATAGACAACTGCAGAACCTTGCGACTCGATCCAAGAACAGGGAAGACGATTCGACCTGAGACACGATGGGTTTAAGAATGAGCTCCAACTAAAAATTTCAAAGCAGATTTGGACGAAAAATGTATGAATGCAAGTGGTACTCGACTTGGGGAAAAGTTTTTAAACAAGAGAATCTGAGGACTCAACGGATGTAATTTATATAGCCCATCGAAGGTGTCAAATAATAGGGAGGGGGGGTCTTCAAGACGAGACCCGATATAACAGAGCTCTTAACTTGAATATATCCGCTGTGTATTTCTAAGAAGTGAACCTGCTTTTGCAAGCGCTAATGTTATGAATATGACATTGATTAACCTCTACGTTGATTATCGTTGTTGGTGTTACACGATCGAGGTATGACACTTCTGTTTGCTCCTTGAGCCGGTCAATTTGTCAGTGCATGCATATGCTTATTCTTCAGAGCGGCTAGTCTCATTGGTTATACTAAGGTGGATGACCACTGTAATGGATCTGGCCAATAACGTTGATCGATGTTTGGCTCAGAATCTTCACTTGCATAATCCGGCTCCGATTTCCTTGGCCGGTTATTATTTATTTTGACCATGCGTAATGAATCTTCTGATTGTTAACTGGGCAAGTGAATGTACAACTAACAATTAGTATTATTACGGTTAATGCTATGGATGGTAGACTACTTGTTATAGCAGTGTTCATTGCTGTGTGTGTGGGACTGTTAATTAACGTCCTAACCTAATAATTATTTAACAAAATTAATATTTGGAAATAAATCCCTTTTTCAATTGCCTTATAAATTTAGAGATAGAAGTGTTGTTTCCATGATTAAAATGTATAGGTACATAGTCTGGTGGATAACTAATAATACTAACATTAAGCATAGGTGGATTTTCACTAATGGTTATAAAGATATCTATTATTGCTAAACTATTAGGCAGGGTAGAGTGTGGTAGTTGAGGTCGAAGGAAGGAAGAGAATATATTCCTGAGTGATTATTATAATAGTTTCCAACTCTGGGCTCATCGAAAGAGTCTTAGGGTATTAGCTAACGGAGGAGGAGTCCTGTCGAACGCCGCATCCCGGAGCTGCTCGTTGGTCGTGCTCCTAACGCGTGGTCTCTTGGAAACATTGCCTGCCTCATTGTAGACATAAACCGATGCCGCTCTTTCTCGAATGTCTCGTATGCTATGGAGGTTCTTCCCTTTCCCATCTTCGCCCGGACTCCTCTGCTTTTAGCCTCCCACCAAGCTCCTCCGTCCTTCTTTGGCGCATACGCTATACGTAGCCGTGGTGCGGTGCTGTTCCTCGCTTGCTGGTTGCCTCGTTTCTTGGTTCCTTCTTCGATCTTCTGCCGATGCGCTATGTAGACCGAACACTTTGGTTTTTTTTCCATACACGTGTTCTCATTGACTTTAGAGTTTTGCTCTGCTAGGGTGAGTCGGCCCAACTCATTGGTCATTGGTCATATTTTTTAATTTACACCCCATCCTATCTATATTGTATGGGTTACGGTGGGTTGACAAATTCGTCAAGTAATTTTCGTAATTTCTCTAAGTTTAGATGAAAAGAAAGAAAATGTAAAGGTACACAAAAAAATGGTAAAACATTCCTAAGCCTTTAGCTCGACCGGAAGTTGTTCCTTGTAAAATTATTTCACGAATTACTATATTAGAAAAAGATAAAACGTCAAGCGCTGAAGTTACAACAACCACAAACCCTCACTTTCGTCTCGACAGTCCCAACGTTGTGCCCCCATGTACTAGGGCACCTCGATCGCTACGTCGATGCCGTGGTCCATGTGTGATTGCTTTAAGCTGAGTATTGGAGCGAGACTACTTACGATTTATTGAGTCTAACTCATGTGGACGTCTAAAGATCCCTCCTGCATATTTTATAAAATGATTTAGCTCATTATAATGCACCCACAGATATACATATATGTCTGACCCGTAATTTTGTCTCTCTCTCGCTATTTCTTTCGGGCAAGCGGGTCCTCTCCTCTCACTCAGCCTTTCATTGCTAGACGCTGGTGGACGTTCGGCTCAGCGCATAATGGGAGTGGAGGCTCCTTCGGACTCTAATCGCGTCGGTAGGCATGCCCTCAGCTATACGGCTAGAGTGGTCAGATCGCGTTAAAAGGCCATGGCCCTTTCAGAGGTTGCGGGACGTAATACTAGCAACAATATAGTTCTCAAGTTGACTAACATTAAACACAATTTTCGATACAATTTGGCGTGACTCGATACGCATTTAAATTTTTCTTTGAAAGCCGTTTTCGGTTACATCCCTCACTTATGTCAAGATATGGAGATGAAAAACTTTACATACGTGTATGATTATTAGGTATTTATTGGCGTAGCATTCCTCACTCGTCAATTTTTAATCTAGAATCATGAAACAAGTTTCATTTTGAAACTGAATAAGTACAGAATAGAATGAACCTAAGAAATCGAAAAAATATTGAAAAATGACAAAATGGCGGACATGTGAGTAAAAAAAAACATCCAAAAAACGAACTTTCAAGTTCACATGTCCGCCATATTGTCATTTTTCAATATTTTGTCGATTTCTTAGGTTCATTCTATTCTGTATTTATTCAGTTTTAAGAAGAAATTTGTTTCATGATCCTATATTGAAAATTGGCGAGTGAGGAATGCACGCAGTTTTGCATGGAACCGGAGGGCACTTCATGTATCAGCCGCCATCTTGGACGCCACTTCGTATAAATTGAAAAAAATAAATTTTTTTATTACAATTGAAGCCTAAATAAAGATTTAAAAAAAACCACCTTATTACGTCTTGTTGTTCATCCACAATTAATTCCTGAACTTGGTGTAGTTTTCGGTTAGTTATAGAGGAATCTCCCCTTAAATTCAGAAATGTGGCATCACACAATTGTAATACTACGATTTTCATTGGACATTATTATTATTATTATTATTATTATTATTATTATTATTTTAACCAAGGAATTGCGGAAATCCTTTTTACGGATTCCTTGTAGTCTTGCGGGCTACATGGGTATGTGGGACTCCCAAAAAAGCAGGCCTACCCACTAAAACCGCCACCTTCTTGTTGTCCTTCCCCCCAGCCAGGGACTATGTTGATATTACTTCTGACTGGGGGTTCTGTCTGTGTTCGTTCGTCCGTTCTGTCCCACCGTTATCGTTTCGTCGCGTCACTCCGTCTGCTCAGTCGTTTGTCAAGCAGCCGTCCGCGTTCTTCCGTCTCAGTATTATTTCCGTGAAAGTGGCGACTGAGCGCCACCATTCCGGTTCGTGCAACATCACCTCAACGATGTTATTGGGAGAGATGCTGCCGACCGTTGTCTCCAGTTCTTGTCTTAGTCCCGTCCAACGGACACACGCGCAAAACGTGTGTTCCGCGTCGTCTCGTTCATGTCCACAGTACTTACAAATCGGTGTCCGTACTCTGTTCATGTTGCGTAGGTACCGTCGGAAGTAACCGTGACCCGTCAAGAGCTGGGTAACGTAAAAATTTACGTCCCCGAAGTTCCATCCGAGCCACGGCGTCAGGTCCCGTATAAGTCGTCTCGTCCAATTTCCATCGTTTCTGTTTGTCCACCGTTCTTGCCATTCGTCGATCGTCCTTTCGCGTTCGGCAATTGTCGCGTTCTTTCGTCCTATATCTGCGCTGCTCCCGTAGATCCTCTTGCGCTCAAAGGCAAGGAGATCCACGGGAATTACGCCCGCCACCACCAGAACAGCTTGTGCAGAGACTGTCCAGTAGGAGCAGGCGATTCGCAGCGCGCCTTGTCTCTGTACCATCGTCATCGTCTTTCAGTACTTCTTAGTCTTCAGGGAGTCTGCCCAGATATCCGCACCGTACAGGAGGATCGAGTGGGCTGTCGCCATTAGCAGTCGCCGTTTCCCCGGTCTCGGTCGCGTCGTGTTTACCATCAGGCGGCTCAAGGATACTATCCTCTCTGCCGCCCTCTGGGAGGTCTTCTGTATGTGAGGCCAGAAGGTCATCTTCGTATCAAGGGTTACCCCAAGGTACTTGACTTTCCCCTTGGTCTCCGTCTCGTACGTCCCCACGCTCATGGGGAGTATGGTCTGTATGCGTCTTCTGGTAAGAAACGTCAATTTCGTCTTTTCTGTTGCGAGTTGCAGTCCGTGGTCTGTCATCCAACGTCCAACTCGTCTCATGGTCTGGTTCAGCGTCAGCTGCGCCAGCTCGGGAGATCGCTCCGCGATCAGCGCCGCTACGTCATCAGCGTAGGCGACGAGGGTCACTCCAAGCGGCATCCCAAGCCGAAACAGGCTGTCATATAAACCATTCCAGAAGTCAGGTTCCAGTATTGACCCCTGAGCAACCCCAGCGGTGACTTGTCTCGTTACCTGTCCTTCAATCGTTTCGTACGTTATTCGTCTCTTTCTCAGGTAATCCTCCACAACCCGAGCCAAGTAAGATGGGATCCCGAAGTTGCTTTTCAGCGCCTCCAGAATATCCGCCTCCAGAATAACCTACCTGGCCGAATTGAAAGCATTCCTGATGTCGAGCGTCGCCAGCAGCACGACAGTTCGCGCTGCATGGCAGTATCTTATGGGTATTTGTATCCCAAAATAGGAATAAATATAGTCACGAAGAAGTAGCAAATGACTGAACTTTATTTAAACTACAAAAATCTCGAACACTATAAAAACTTGAACTCTCTTGTAACAAAGAATAGAATAGAATAGAATAAGACAAGGAAGAGTCGCCACAGCTTTGGTTGTCATAAACCGCCTTTTGTGCGCATGCGCCCGATGAGAACGCTCTTGGCGTTCGACGCGCTGCAGGCGGCCGGTGGCGGAGACTGTGAGCCTAAGCCGCCACAGTACACCCCCCCCCCCCCCCCCCCCCCCCCCCCCCCCCGAGTGACGAAGTTACGAATGAAACAGATTTCTTCTTGCGGCTGTAAGTCTTCTGGTCCGTCGGTAAATTTGTAACTCCGAATTTTTGGTTTGTTACTAGCTGATTATCGGTTGCGTCGGCAGCTTCCTCGTTGATTACATATGCTGGCGTAAGTCTCTCTGTAGATATGTTTTTCTCTGTGCCATCTACCTTGACCGTAAACAAATGGTCGTTGATGCGATTTACCACTGGGTATAGACCAAGGTACGGAGGTATGAGCGGAGGCTTGACTGCGTCGTCTCGCACCCACACGTGTGAGCACGTAAACAAATCTTTGTGGACAAAGATGCTTCTTTTGTTGTAATGCGCTGCTGGGGTAGCCCGTAATTTTCGCATGTGCTCTCGGAATTTCTCGACGAATATTTGTGGGTCAGCCTGAACGTCCTCGTTGGTAAAGAATTCTCCTGGAATTCTGAGATGGGCTCCGTAGACTAACTCAGCTGCCGAGGCTTTGAGGTCTTATTTGTAGCATGTTCGAAGACCGAGAAGAACCGTAGGGAGTAGTTCTACCCACGATTTTTCTTCGTGGCACATCAGCGCAGCTTTCATCGAACGATGCCATCTCTCAATCATCCCATTTGCTGCAGGATGGTACGGTGAGCTTCTTGTGCGTTGTGCTCCCACAAGGTTCGTGAGCGCTCTGAAAAGAGCTGCTTCGAATTGTGAGCCTTGGTCGGTTGTCAAGGTACGAAGTGAACCGAAGCGAGCTATCCAGCTCGAGTAGAATGCTGAAGCGACGGTATCCGCAGCGATGTCCTTGATAAGGATAGCCTCGGGCCATCTCGAAAATCGGTCGATCATCGTGAGGATGTACTTGTAGCCCTGTGTTGGCGGCAATGGGCCGACAATGTCCATGTGAATATGCTCGAAACGCTTTTCAGGTACCGCAAACTCTCCGGCCGCGTTTCTCGTATGGCGTTGAATCTTTGACCGTTGACACGGGAGGCATGTTCTCGCCCATTGTAGGATATCCTTTCTCATGCCTGGCCACACAAATCTCTGACGAATGGCTCGGCACGTCGATCGACCGCTAGGATGTGAGAGGCCATGGACGGCGTTGAAGATTTGTTTTCGCAGATCCTTGGGCACATACGGTTGGACGCTTCCCGTCGAAACGTCACAATAAATTGTACCTCGGTTATCGATAGCCAATTTTTGAAGTTTCATAGACGTTTTTGACTGCAGGAGTTGTTGGAGCTCGGCGTCGCTCTCTTGAGCTTCTTGTAATTGTTGGGTCGTAACGATCACAGGCATATCGATTTCTTCGAGTCGAGAAAAGGCGTCTGCAACAACGTTGTCGTTGCCTGGTAAGTAGACGATTTCTGTTGTAAACTGCGAAATGAAGTCCAAATGTCTTAATTGGCGTGGTGATGCTTTTTCAGGTTTCTGCGCGAACGCAAAGATCGAAGGTTTGTGATCTGTGCGAACTACGAAGTGTCTCGCTTTCAACTGGTGTTTGAAGAACTGGATCGCTGTATAGATTGCTAACAGCTCTCTATCGTACGTGCTATAACGTCGTTCCTTTGGGCTCAATTTCTTTGAAAAGAAACCGAGTGGTCGCCAGGAACCGTCCGGCTGTTGTTGTTCCAATGCGGCGCCAATGGCCACATCCGAAGCGTCTGTTGTTAGCATTAATTTCGCATTCTCGATGGGATGTGCGAGAGAGACTGCGTTTGCGAGGCCTTCTTTGCATAGTTCAAAAGCGCGTTCGCGCTCCGGCGTCCACGGAACTGATCTCTTGTCGTTCTTTTTAGAATCGGTGAAACACTCGTTCAGCGGGGCTTGTGCGTCCGCGGCGGATTTGATGAATCTTCTATAAAAGTTGATAATGCCAGCGAATTTTCGGAGCTCGGTGATAGTCTAAGGCTCCTCGTAGTCGATAATCGCCTGGATTCGTTCTCGAGGTGGTCTTGTACCGTCTTTCGAAATCGTGTAGCTCAAGTAGTCGACTTCTGTTTGGCCGAAGACGCACTTGTTCGGATTTATCGACAGACCGTATTTTGAGAGGCGTTCGAAGACTGCTCGGAGGTGGTCCTGATGTTCTTGCTCGTTCGCAGAGGCTATTAGTATATCGTCGAGATAACAATATACAAAGTCCAAGCCGCGAAGTGCGGTATCAATGAACCGCTGGAAGGTTTGAGCGGCGTTCCGCAACCCGAATGGCATGGCCAGAAATTCAAACGACCCAAAGGGAATAGTAACCGCAGTTTTCGGTACATCTTCCTCGGCGACGGGAATTTGATGATATGCCCGAATCAAATCCAACGTTGTGAAGATCGTTTTCCCATGGAGTTTGATACTGAAATCTTCAATATGTGCGATTGGGTAGCGGTCTGGTATTGTTATGGCGACGCCACTCACCTGATCTCTTTTCCACCAAATGAAGCGGGCTCGCCCAAGGACTGTCTGAACGTCTACAAATCCCTTGCTCGACCATGTAGTTGAACTCTTCCTCGGCTGCCTTACGTTTGTCGCCCGTCAGTCGTCTTGGTCGCGCGACCACAGGGGGACCGTTCGTTTGGATGTGATGAAACACTCCGTGTGTGCTAAGGCCGCGCGGGCTCGTCGTGGAGGTGACATCAGGAAACTCTCGAAGGAGCTTTTCGTACTTTGAAGTGCCGTCAACTGTTGAGATGCCGTATTCTGCGGTCTCGAGCACTTCCCCAAGCGATGTGAGGCCAGTGCGATGTTCGATGAGTCTCTTACGTTTAAGATCAATAAATAGATCGTAAAACACTAAGAAGTCTGCTCCAATGATTGGGTTAGCAACCTCTGCGATGATGAACTTCCATTTAAAACAGCGTCTGAGCCCGAGATTGATCTGGAGGAGTTTTTCGCCGTAGGTATTTATCTGCGAGCTATTCGCTGCAAATAGTTTCACAGCTGTAGGATTGTGAGCCATTTTGAAAATTTTTCGAGATATGACTGAGACATTCGCACCGGAGTCGATGAGGAATCGCAGATTGTTAATTTTGTCGATAATGTGAAGTCGGGCTTGTAGAATCACGCCACCGTTAACCGGCTCCAAATCCGGTAGCGTTTCTAGTTTTCCGGAGTTGTAGCAGACTTGAAAGCACAAGGTGCAGTACATTTTTTTGCTGATGGTCCAAAACGTCGATGGTAGTAACAAATATCAACGTCTTTTGCTTGACTCATTGAGCGTGAGCGAGATCTAGGACGTCTGGTTGGTTTGTTCTCGTCATCCTGAAGACTAATAGATTGCTTGACGAGAGTTGTTAGTTCTGACATCATTCGCTCAAGGTCTCCTATTCTTTCTCGATCCGTCTTTTGTCTCTGCGATTTGTTGTTGGAAACCGCTGCGACTTCGAAGGTTTGTCCAGAAGAGTAGGCATCGATAATCTTGTCAGCAATCTCTGCGAGCCTAGTGATGTCGACTCCTTCGCTGGCAGAAAGTACGAGGCGTACATTGGTGGGCATACGCTTCATCCAGATCGTGTGAAGGACTTCGTCTGGGAGATTGTTGCCAGCGAGCGATCGCATTTCTCGCAGTAATTGAGAAGGCTTTTTATTGTCGAGGTCTAGCTCGTTTAACAGTTTGTGTAACTGTTTTTCTCTGGAATCTGTAAAGCGTCGGATTAGACTTTGATTTAATGCTTCGTACTTATCATTAGCTGGAGGATTTCTCAGTACGTCGGAGACTTGTGATAAAACGTTTGTGTCCAACGAAGCGACAAGATTGAAATACTTGGTGTTGTCAGCGGTGATTCGGCAGGAGTGGAATTGTGCCTCGACTTGAAGGAACCACAGCTCTGGATCAAGTTGCCAAAAAGGAGGAATTTTGGGCGTTCTAACCTCGTTGATGACCTGGTTGTTTACCCCTTGCATTCCTGCTCCTTGTAGAGCAGGGATGGGCAATTTGTATAAAAAAAAAAAAAACAATACAAAATGATTTTCCACTCATTATTTATTTTTGTTTAAAATAATGAGTGGTTTTTCATTTATTATCTTTTCATTTCTAAATAATGAATTATTTTCCACTCACCATTCATTTCGAGTTTAAATTATAAGTGGATTTCCATTCAGTATCTTTTCATTTATAAATAATGAATTATTTTCCACTCGATTTCGATTATACACCGAGAAAATGTTGAAAACTTGAAAAATACTGAGAACCGTTTTTCATACGATATAAAAAAATAACAAACTTTCAGCCAAATCTAAAAGGGTCCTGGTCGAAAGTGGTCGATTTGGTATGGAATACCCCATATGTTGACAAATACGTTTCCCACGCAATTCACATTATTCGCGCGTTAGCAAGAAATTTTGACCATCTATAGCGTAACACCTATTGTCTGATCGCTTCGTACGCTCACTTACAGCGTCTCAGTGTTTCGGAGTGTGTCAGATTTATTAAGAGGAAGTTAAAAACGTTTCGCGCTGTCTCCTTCACTCTTCTAGCGTGGTCACGTGTGTTTCACATACGCTTAACGTGAACTCACCTGCGAAAAAAGATTTCGAATGCAACATCCGAGTCTTCGAGTGATTCCACCCTTCAGTTGCCAGCTTAATCAAACGATGAATTGAGCGAGACGCAAAGAAATCTTTCAGACATGTGCAGTCGGAAAGCGCATTTAGATGGAAAATTCTTTGCAGTCGATTTGGCTAATTCGTCTGAAAATTCGATTACTGCGACGTGTAAACTGTGCACTCCTGAATGTCGAATCAAAGGGACGCTATTGTCATCGACGAACTTCTTGCAACATTTGAAGGTAAGTGAACTGAGATGCTATAATTCACGTCGAATCTTAACAAATCATCTTAAATATTCTGTAGACACAAAATAACATACAGTTCTACTGCGTACCAAATTTGGAGATGATCGGTAAAGTCGTTCAGATTTTAGACTATTTTGAATATTTGAAAAAATCGAGATTTTCGCTATAACTTCCGCAGAAGTCAACAAAGTAAGACAAAAGTTTGTGCGTAATAAAAATCAGATGTATCGGTGTTCGTAACAGTGTTTCATAGCCGTATGTAACATCGATCGTTTTTTTAAAACTATATTTTAATGTAAAACATATTGATATACGTACATTGTACAAATGGCATACAGAATAAATTTTTAAAATTTAATATAAAATAAAATTTTTAAAAATTTTGCACATTGATTCCTCATATAACATTTGATGGAATTATAGAAGTTGCAAAGAGAGAATTAGAAAATATATATTTTTTTAACCAAGATTCCTCTATGAGGAAGCCAAATCAATATGCTGCCTCATATAGCTAGCTTTGGGAAAAAATTTAAATAATAAAATTCGCTCAACACAACTTTTATAATTCCAACAAATTTTATATGACGATGCAATGTGCAAAGTTCACCTTTTGCAGATTTGTTTTGTGCTTATTGTTTCCAAGCAACTTGCGATACTTTCGCAAGTATTTAGTATTTTTATGTCGCAGATAAAATGATTACTTTCTTGATCGGTCGTAAATATCTCTGTAACCATTGGATTTCAATGGCAATAACTACGATTATATTTTCAACCTCGCTTTGAACCAATGAGAGCGCTATCCAACAACACGTGGTACAATCAGGTCTAAATTATATCGATAATCTTTTGAAAATTTCCCGGCTAGAGTGCTAGGCGATAAACAACACGTTTCTGTCACTTGAAACCTATGTGAATGATTAAAACGTCAAACGGCTACGATCATCGATATGAGGGAAGCAAGGAAAGCAGGTTTGAAAAAATAATCACCCGAATACTCCTCGAGCTTGAAAATTAATCGGGTATTTCCCTCTTGTTTCCCTGCGTAACATCAAAAGACATAAGTTTTGCTAAATAAAGTTTTTTAAGCAAATCTTAACTCTTTCGTTCCAACACAACGGAACAATCGGGAGATCAGCGATCATTTACAAGCTCTTGGGGTATTACAACCGATAAAGCTTCATGTGAAATAACGGCGGTTGATAATTTCGATAACAGTCTTTCGGTCGTTGGTCCAGGTAGCATAGAATGCCCAATATAGTTTTCGGTTCTGTTGCATAAACACTCGTATGACTTTGAGTTAACCGAAAACTGAAAATAACTGCCTCGGGACAATAAAGAGATGAACAAATCCGCTTTAAAAATAAATTTATTGAACGAACTGGTGAAACGTTGCAACTACCAATAAGCAAAATCATTGCGAAATCAGAAATTCATCAAATCTGCCGTTGAAATACATGAAGTCATTACAGGATTACAAAGTTATAGCTGATACAAGTATAAAATTTAGCAGTTACAGGTATCTTCAAGCTCATAAAAACAGAGGGTTTCTTTATAAGACAAATAATTAGAAGTGACATTAATTTGGCTTCTTCAGAAAATTAATTTGGTTTATTCATTGTTTTACTGCAAAAGTGTATATTTCAATTTCACTACCTCACGACCTTATTTCTACAAATTTCAGCTAAACGTGCTTTCTTATTTTTAGAGAAAACATCAGCACGAGTATGACGACGATTTCCCGAAGTATAAAAAGCTCAAAAAGGAGCAGGCAGCTGAAGAGGGATCTCTACCAGTCGCAGGGAGGAAAAAAGATGCGTTGGCCAAATTTTCGCAACGTTTATGGGAAAATAACATTTCAAGTTATATTCTCGAGAGTGGGGCCCCCTTTTGTACTGTAGAGATGAAATCGTTTCGTAAAATATTTGACGGTATGTTACATGGTTTTCAGTATTAAATTAGAAACATATTAGAAGTACTCTATTTAAAAATATCTCCCATTAAGTAGTGGAGTTGATTTTCTATGAAACACTTATCATAAATGGGAAGCTACTCGAATACACGATAGCAACGCAAAAGCGACCGCCCGTGGAGGGGGGAATATTTTGTACATGCAAATATATTGATTGTTTTATAATCTTAATATTTAAGCGGCCAGAATATTCGCAAAAAACCCTATTCCGCATTTAGACGCAATCCTGACAAAAGACGTTTTATATTGTAGATATGAACATACGAAAAAATGCCCCTGAAGCACATTTCTCGGCGTAAGGTGGAACGTCATAGAACAAATATTCAGTCAGCAGATGAATCATATCCGCCAACAACTGAAAGCAGCAATATACGTTTGCACAACGTCCAACATTTGGACGGGAAGTAATCGCCGCTTTCTAGGCGTAACCGCACATTGGGTAAGTTCGTAACCAAATCAAATATGATTGTTTCATAGAAAGCCAATATCAAAAATTCTTTATAAAATCATTTTATAGATTGACACACATTCCTTCAGAAGACATTCTGCTGCTATCGCTTGCTGAAGATTCACAGGGTCACATACATTTGATCGGATTGCTGAATTGCTGGAGGCAATCCACAGTTCGTACGGTCTCGATGCTAACGAAATTGTTGCCACCGTAACGGACAATGCAAGTAACTTTGCAAAGGCTTTTCGGGAGTTTGGAGTGGACATCGACACCGATCCGGTTTTCTCAGATGAAATCGAAGTTCAATCAGAACCTGAAGATAGTTCCGATTCTGAGCCCGAAATATTGACGATCCCAGACGATGTCACACGTCCGGAAAGTGAGTACGCTGTACCGGATGAGACTGACGGGGACGTAAGTATTTTGGGTGGTTTGCCATGCCACTTTAGATGTGCAAGCCACACACTAAACTTGTTAGCGACGACGGATGTTTCGAAAACAATTAAAGCATCAAAGCCATTATCGTCACAGTTCGATCAAGTTATGACACGCTGTCAATGCTTGTGGAAACTCCTTCGATCGCCCAAACAACGAGAGACACTGACAAATATTCTTGGTCAGTCTCTTTCGAGACCTGTGGTAGTTCGATGGAACTCCCTTTTCTCATCGTTGCAACAGATCTACGACTTACGCGAAAAAGTTATCGAAGCTAATCGGGCTCTTAGTATCACGACTCCTCTAAGGGACAGTGATTTAAAATTCATTGCTGAATACCTGACGTGCTTGAAACCGGTAGCCGAAGCAATAGACATACTACAGGGTGAGAACCAGTGTTTCTATGGATTTCTTCTCCCAATTCTCGTCTCGCTTCGCCGTAAGTTGCAACTCATCGAGCGGAACGGTAACTTGGAGTACTGCCAGATGATTGTAGTCGATTTAATTCTGAATCTTGAGCACCGTTTTAATGATTTCTTTGAGATTGCCGGAAATGGAATATTTGCGGCTGTAGCAGCCATTTTACAACCGCAGTTCAAAACGCGATGGGTCAGATGCCTGAGTTCAGACGCCCAAATAAAAATAAAAGATGCTGTGATGGAAGCTGCTAAGGCAATTTCGACACACTCGTCAACGCAGTCAAGTGGTAATAACTTACCTGGCGTTACAAATAGCGAGTACGACTTTGGCAACGACGATGAATTTGACGTTGCAGTCGCTTCAAATCTCGAAGAGTCGAAAGCCGAATTGCAGATGCGAACTTATATGAGTGATCCCTGCAGCTCGGACATAACGATCATTGATCGGTATCCAGAAATCAAGGATTTATTCCTTAGATATAATACCCCATTGCCTTCGTCCGCACCAGTCGAGAGGCTGTTCTCATATGCGACTATGATGAACTTACCTCGGTATAACCGTCTGACCGATAACAATTTTGAGAAAAGAACACTTGCGAAGTGCAATTCTAGCATTTCGTGAATTCTTTCCATGATAGTATAAAGGCGTTTGATCGCCACACTAGTGAAGCGCTGAGATATGACCTTTCGTGATTATTAAGTCCTGATTATTAAGACCTGGCGGGTTTTAAATTAATGGGTTGCTTAGTAGCGGAATTAAATCTTGAAATAATCTCTGAACCTAAGCCTGCAAAGAATTCCGATACTTAATTCACGATAAGGACTTATTTATGGCATCAATTGAGCTATTAAAATGAATATTCTAACAAAGTAGTACGTGTTGTTAATTAGAATAATAGGGATTCAACATCAATGACACACTGATTATCACTTATAATATGCGTTATATTCGGAAAAGACTCATTTAAAGTCGACAAATTACTTGAATTGAAAAAAAAAATTTACTTTTCGGTTCTGCCTCATGACCACATATATAATGTAAAACATATGTATATTCTAATGCACTAAAGCGTAAGAATGGCCAAATAAATATATAATATATATTGTAACGCCGCAAAATTGCGCGTCACAATGAATAATCTCGTCCTCCTCGCTCGATGACTCAAGGGCGATCTCGCAGGTTCAACCTTGAACTTTTAGGATACTTATTGATTATTTTTTTTATTTTTATATTTTTTTTATGTATGATGGACGGAGACGAACCTTCGGGTACGACAGGGAGAGCCCATAATAAAAAAGAACGATGTATTTAATACGGGGATCCCACCTGACTCGTGTCGGACATTTCTCCCGGCATATGATCTTCACCGACGAGCTTCCATCCCGCTGAGCCTTTGGAGAAGACTTGTGGCCTTTATTACGTCACACCATCGGCTACGCAGCAAGGAGAGTCATTTGAACTTGGGCGCTCGGAAAAGGGATCTAATGCATGGTCGGTAGTGTAGCGAGCTACCGGACCTTAATGTGCGAGCGACGTTTTTGTTAATTTTGCGTATTCGCCTAGCGAGGCGTCAGGTCCGGCGTTGCGCTCTAGCGCTCTAGCGCTTAACCCCAATTAGGGCATTTTGGAAGTCGTTAGGTGGGGAGGAAAATTCCCGTGGAAAATCGATCGCGATCCTTCGAGGCTTTTTGGCGTTGGATATCGAGCGAGGAGGACGTACCGTTGATCATAATATATTGTATCGAGGATTCTGGGAAGGAATAATTGTCGAAAACCCCGTTATCAAGGAACTGTGTCCGAGGAGTAATTCGTCGGCTTCCTCTCGTCCCGGTGAGCTTTTACACTCTATTTGTTATTTTTCTGATCTCCCAAAATTGTATATATTCGTTATTTTGTTATAAACGATAAAGTGTTTGAATTACGAAAGTAGCATTTGGTCGTGCCGCCCGTGTTCGTCTCTCCGCGGGGAGAATATAAATCGTTGAAGATCCGTGGAATATTTCGTGTGCCCTTGCGGATTGTGGGCAGGTATTGTGTCGTGGATTATAAAACGATTATTTCCCCTAACGTGCGGGAGTTCTTCGCGTGAGGCTTCGAGCCATTTTCTATAAATTTAGCGTCCGTTAATAGATATTAAACGAGTAGAATCAGACGTGTGCGCGAATCGTCCTTGAGCCGACGTCCCGCAATAAGCCATAGTGATTGATTAGTCCCGTTAATAGCGTATTTTGGATTTTGGCGTGAGGGATTATAATCAAGGCCTTATTGCGTGTAAGTACTTTCTAGATAAACTAATTCCATTGGCCGAGTCGTTTGTCGCGTTTAGATATTTGTTACTCGTCCCTCTCGGCCCTTGTGAATTGTTTGATTGAGTGTGTGCGTGTGTGTGTGTGAGTGAGTGCTCGTCCGTTGTCGGGACGATTATTAAAATTGTTGGAGACGTCATTAATTTAGTGGGTCGACGTGTGGCCACTAATCGGAAGAAATTTACGTGGACAATTTTATCGATTCCCTATTGAAAATATTTATTGATTGGAGTCATTCTTTCATTTTGTTGAATAAATTATCATATTTTGTGAGTCCCGTAATTGATGGTTTTATTATATACACTCGAACTCTCGGCAGTCTTACCCCCCCACTCTACGTATTGCAGCTGACGCGCGGCCTGGGCTGATAATTGTCGCTGTAAAGCATTGTTTCCCCTCCGGCGTGAAAGCGCCTGGCGCCCTGTTCTTTAGGAACGAAAAATAAGGAGGAGAGACAATTGGACAATTTAGGTTGCAATCGAATTTTCTCACGTTGGGTAAAATTCTGGTAACAATATATATATAATATATGGTATTTAATTAATAATAAATAATATCTGATTTAATGATATATCTGTTCTCCGTTTTATCGTTTTATTGTTGATATTAATTAATTTAATTTTTATTAATAAAGATACTGAATGGAAAACCACTCATTATTTAAACTCGAAATGAATGGTGAGTGGAAAACCACTTATAATTTTAACTTGAAATGAATGGTGAGTAGAAAACCACTTATAATTTAAACTCGAAATGAATTGTGAGTGGAGAACCACTCATAGTTTAAACTCGAAATGAATGGTAGGTGGAAAAACACTCATAATTTAAACTCGAAATGAATGGTAGGTGGAAAAACACTCATAATTTAAACTCGAAATGAATGGTGAGTAGTAATTCATTCATTATTTTAACTCGAAATGAATGGTGAGTGGAAAATAATTCAATATTTATAAATGAAAAGATAATGAATGAAAAACCACTCATTATTTAAACTCCAAATGAATGGTGAGTGGAAAATCAGTCATTATTTAAAAATAAAAAGATAATGAATGAAAAACCACTCATTATTTCAACCTGAAAAGATGATGAGTGAAGAACCACTCATTATATTAAACAAAAATAAATAATAAGTGGAAAACCAATTTTTATTTAAATAGAGTATTTAAATGCTTTTTCATTCGAATGTGCCCATCCCTGTTGTAGAGGCAAGTTTTGTTGTTGGTTGCCTGGTGGATCTCCGACTAGGAGGTGACCGTTGGCGCCTTGAGCTGACGGATCTTGGCCAATTAAAGGTGGATTGCCACCAGGTGGAATGGTATAACCGTTGTTTGGAACGCCAGTCATTTTTGTGATAAACAGAAATCTCGGTGATGTTTAGAGATGTGTTCTGTTTTTGGTGGGCCTCGTTGCTGTATGACTAATCTCGCGTTTTTTTTTTTGAATAAACTGCTTTTAATCACGTCGGGGTCACCAATTATGGGTATTTGTGTCCCAAAATAGGAATAAATATAGTCACGAAGAAGTAGCAAATAACTGAACTTTATTTAAACTACAAAAATCTCGAACACTATAAAAATTTGAACTCTCTTGTAACAAAGAATAGAATAGAATAGAATAGAATAAGACAAGGAAGAGTCGCCACAGCTTTGGTTGTCATAAACCGCCTTTTGTGCGCATGCGCTCCATGAGAACGCTCTTGGCGTTCGACGCGCTGCAGGCGGCCGGTGGCGGAGTCTGTGAGCCTAAGCCGCCACAATCTGTCCAGTTCCAGGAAAGAGTCAACCACCTTTTGGATTGCTCCAATCGTCGATCGACCCCTCCTGAAACCGAACTGCAGGTCGGAGAGACCCCCTCCGGCCCGCATCGCGTCCGTCAGTCTCGGTCTCAGTAGCTGTTCGTAGAGTTTACCTGTCGTGTCAAGTAAACTCAACGGTTGGTAGGCCGAGGGCATGTTAGGGTCGCCCTTACCTTTCGGGATAAGGACGAGTCTCGACTCTTTCCACCGACCACTGAACGTTCCTGTCGTCAAGCACGTGTTGTACAGGTCGAGAAGTATCTCCGGCCGTAGGCGAGCCACGAGCCGGAGGATCTCGGCCGGTACGCCGTCTGGTCCCCGCGCCTTGCCAATCTTCATCGCATTCGTTGCTCTGGTGAGCTCCTCCGCACAAAAGACGAGGGGCGCCGGCCCTATAAACGGGTCTTACCGAAAAGCGTATGTACGGGGACTCCTATAAACGGAGTCGCCAAAAAGCGGATGAAGGGGATCCGTATAAACGGGCTCTCCCCATGAATAAAGCCCGGTTTGCTACTACGAGCACTCACACTCACACACACTCTACAGGGGGAAATCTGAACACACCGGGCGGGGGGGGGGGCTCAGGGGCCGTGCGTTGTCCTAGCGCGGTTCGTGGAGTCGCGACCACGAGGGACCTGTAGCACGACGGGACATTCACCGTCGCGGTTTGTCGAAGGGCGTGTGCGTGTGAGTGTTTGTGTAGTGTTTGAGTGTGGGTGTGTGGGTGTGACCGGAGCCCTGTTAGTCGTATGCAAAAGCACACGTTGTCCGCTCTGCACGTGAGAGATCTCGGACGTAGAGTTGGATTTCGCCGAGCATTATTAATATTATTATTATTATTATTATTATTATTATTATCGTTGCTGTTCTTGTTGGTCTTGTTATTGTTGTTGTGATTGTTATAGTCCATGTTATTAAACGTGTAAATATAGGGTGAATTATCTAAAAAATAATTTAAAAAAAACGAACCTTAAAGAAGGATCGATTTAATTCATCGAATTCAGTAAGGGGGTGATGGGACCCCCATCCTTTGCGGGGAATCATCCTCGGTCTTTGGAATGTGGTCTCCTCGATTACGAAAGAAATGAGATGACGTGGGGCCAGTGATCTGAGCAGGTGCTCTCGAATGTAATAATGTAAGGTTTGCGTTATGTTGCCGATATGTGACTCAGGAGTGACATGGTACGTTTCATTTGGTATATGCAGGTAATGTTATTGTTATGTGACATATTTTCGTTACAGTTGTATAACAAAATCGATGGAAACGCAATGCAACGTGCAAGTCGTTGGAATGTCACTTCCGCGATAGGACTTGAATGTCCCTTTTATTATTACGAACATATCGAAGGCCATAACCGGAAATTCACAGAATTGTCAATCCTATCCTCTTCAATCCTGTACGAGATATCGATACTTTTAAACCAGGTTTATAGTGGGCTGGAACTTGCTCCATTTTTTTTTTTTTTTACAAATTCCTTCACCGCAGACTATCGTGTGTCCAGGATTTTACGAGCAATAAAATTTTTTAAAAATAGAAGACAAATCGTACCCACCATCTTAAATGCCTTTGAATTCTTTATTTTAAATACACGATTTTGGTGATTTTTTCAGATTGTTGAATTATGGCCTTTTATGTGTTTGTTATAAATAATCAAACGTTTAAAAAATATATTTTTAATAAATGTATCTAAATCGAAATAGATCTGAAAATATCTAAAAAAATTCTCCGGTACATAGAAATGCTTAAGAGATAGCCTACGGTGCAAGGTTACTTATGCGCATCAGAGTAATTTCAATTTTCTTCTTGAGAAAATTCGTAATAAATGGAAGTGAGGACTTACGAGGATTTACGAAAATTTTTTCAAATTTAATAAGAATAGTATTTAGTATTTTCGTCATGAATACTCATAGGTATATCAATTGTTTTTAGAAAAATCTTATAAAACCTGTGGTTGCCTTTCAATAATAGGAAAATAACATAAACGATCGGGGATTAAATCCAAGAGGTCGAGGTCAGACCCAGGTCAAGTTGGTATGAAATGCCTTACATGCTTCATCGAGAAAACTGCCGCGACACTACCGGCCTCCGTGAAATCATGAATCGTCACTACGTCGAACGTACCGTAACGCGATTCGCTTTCGTCGAAGAGCTTTTCTGATCCGATGGGCACATTACGACCCAAAATACGAAAAAAAAAAAAAAAGATTCTACAATACTGCGAAACTTAATCTCCAATGAATATGTATCCATATTCGCTAGAAATAAGCTCATTGCGATGGCAGTAGAGTACGATTCATATATCCACAAGAACGAGATTCGACACTGCCTTCTCTCTACTATAATCGTTCCGCCATTGATAAATCGCTTGGTTTTGAAGTCGGGATACTTCGTTCTCATTCGTGACATAGCGACGGCATGCGAGGCAGTGACGCCGCCAAATTTCTCTCGATGTGTACTTTCGTTACAGTTGTGTAATGAAAGTACTTAACTGCTATGCAATATGTATGTAATGATTATAATGTAACTGGTGTCATAGTCCGGCCATGTTGCGACCGGGATAAGACATGGATTTTCAAATAAACTTCGGCTTTTAATCCGATGCCGAAGTCCATTATTCCATCCAGGACTCCCAGAAGGATTTAATCAAGACCCAGACCGCATCCGGAACTCCATCTGGGTTGCGAAGTACTTTCCGAGACTCCACACCTGGACGATCGGAGAATCAATCGCAGAATCCATCTTGTCTTCCCGCCTGTACTGTCTCAAATTCTATTCTGGACTCTACCCTAGATCATCTACGAATCTCCGCACTAGAGCCTATCTTGGTGTCTATTTTGGTTTCCTACCTGAACTAACAACGGGGATCGGATTAAAAGCCGAAGTCCACTTAAGAATTTAGTTGGTATCCTTGCTCGGACTGCAATGGTTTCATCCGTGACAACATCCTGGTCACCATCCGGAACATCAATCCGGACTTTATCCCAGACTGTTCTGTTCTACCGCGTGGGTAGTTTTGTATTAATGATGTTTTTGTCACATTTAATGTTCAAAATTTGGAGATCTTTTTATAAGAATACTTGAGGAAGTTTCTAAACATGTATCTTAATATTTAAAAAAATTATCATCCACGACTATGAAAAAATGGCGACACCGGAGGCATTTATGGGAGGTATATTGAAAATGAAGCACGCTTCGGGACGCAGCTAGCTAGTGCCAATTTAAATTTGGAAATAAATAAAAAATCTTCATATACTGTAACCGAGAAAATAATTCTCCGGTACCTTCGTCCTGTTTTCCGCGACTGTCTCCGCGGGCGCCAGCCGCCACGAGACGGCCCTAATGAAAATTCACCGATTTGACTCGGCCACTAGCTAAATTCGACAGCGCAGGAAAAACGACGGTCATTAGCCGCTAGCTCAGGAACTTACGGTAGAGGGGCGGGGCCGATACGCACACAATAAATGGTCAGAACACAATCACTCGATTAACAATATAGAAGTTTTATTTACTATTGGAAATGGTGAATAATGAAATGTGAATTTTGAAACAGAAGAATAAATAATTATAATATTGACAAGTGAAAGTCCGAATTCTCGTAGTAACAAAAATAAATAACACGTCGCAAGCAATAAGGAACGCTGTTCCGGCAACAATGACAGCGATAAAACCGACAATTAAATTCGGGCTCTCTCACTCTTGAGAGATTCCTCTCACTTCTCGACAACGTAACTGAATCGCAGAATAATTATTATTAATGAACTCAAATAACACAACTAGAGAATTTTCCGAGAATAATTTTTCGTAGTAGTCGCCACTAAGGTCGACAGCGCACAGATCGGCTCGACTCTTTATCGGAAAAATAAATACGTAAATAGAACGGACAAACACTAACTAACTCCGCGGCAAGACTCACGATCGCTCTCTTCTCTAAAGAATCGGCTGGGACTTAATACTACAGTCGCGTAGTTCTCGTAGGAATAATCTCCTAATGCGACAGCGCGAATAACGATCCGACTAATACTTGTCTCGCCGCTCAACTCTCAACTCAAGATAGCTCATACGAAAACTCAATCCTTTTCGTAAATTTAGTTTCCCGAAATCCGGCTTAGGACGGCAATACTAAAACACCGGTATGCTCCAAGGAGACTGAGTCCGGTACGACAGCACGGCAACCTCGGGAAATCTCTAACTTAATTTTCCTCAATAATTCTGACTCATAAACTCAATACTCACGAACTAACTCAGTTTACATCACACTCTCAAATTACGATAGTTCTTCCGAAAACTCAATTTTTTTCGGAAGTCTAGCTTCCCAAAATCCGGCTTAGGACGGCAATACTAAAACACCGGTATGCTCCGAGGAGACTGAGTCCGGTACGACAGCACGGCAACCTCGGGAAATCTCTAACGTAATTCTCATCAATAAATATTCAACATAAATTCTCGACAACACACAAGACAAAACGAGACAAGTAGCACCTTCGCGACTCCTGCCTCTCTTCCAGGGCCTTAAACTACGCGAGTATCTCACTCGGTAATAACGTAAATTTTAATAAATCCTATAATTTGTACTTTTTCAAATCACAGTTCCGCAAATGACAAAATAAATCCCCGGATACGGGTACTCACGGCCCTCACTGGTTCTGAACCTCGATACTCTTCCCAATCCTCTCCAGGAAGTCTGGTAGCTGTCCCCGAGCTTCTGAATTTCGGAAAGCACCACGGCACGTCCGTTGTCGATCACAGGTAATCGCGAAGAGAGTCCTCGATGGTCCTTTGTCTTGCGACAACTCGGACAACTAATCCCCACTTTCGGCCCTCGACTGCCGAAATTTAACGATGCGTGCTGATCGTCTCCCTTCCTCATCAAAAATCGTCGCTCATTTCTGCTCTTCGTTCCGCTGACTCTAACTAAATAAAAATGTTGTGGAGTTCTCTACACCCGACAGCGGAATAAATTTTCTCAGCTCCTTATGCGAAACTGATAACGGATCACTAGAAGGGTTTTAGTGTGATCCTTCCTCATTCATGAGGCTTTTCGCTCATCGGGAATTTACGAATCTTCCGACAACCTTACGCGGGCCCGCCTCAGCCTGCGGTGCGGTGAAAAACCGTGTACCGGCCAACGCTGCTCTTCCGCAGATCCCGTGGGCATCTCAGATGGTGGAGGTGCCGCCTCACGGCTCGAGAGCGCCGCGGGATGGATCTGGTACGGGGGCATCATAGCGTCCTTGGACCTAGAGAGAATCCAGGGGCTGCTCCGGGGCATTTAGGAGATTTCCCACCAAGCATCGGGTACCTCGTCTTTCCTCAAGTTGACGGTTAAATGGTGGAGGTCCGTAGCTCTAAGCGGGCAGAGCGGGGGCGACGGTGGTAAGCTTCCAGCCGTCCGCTGCCCTCTGCCTCAAAATTATGGATTCGTTGACGAGGTGGACGATCTCGCCGAACAATTCAACCTCCACTCGGCGTCCACTCCTCGTGAAGGTGAGGACTAATACCACCCCGCAGGTTCCTCACGTCCTGCGGAGCTAATGCTGTCCCTGGGAACACCGGACAGCAGGTCGCCAGCGACGAAGACGCAGACCCCTCAGGCTCATTCCATCGATGGTCGAGACGTTGAGAATCCAGTGAGGTCGGACCTTACAAAATCTTACTTATAACTAACACACAAGCACACAAATACGACACAAAATTGTTTCTTAAACTAACTTAATTCTAATTCGTTGCCCTGGAGAGAGCTCGACAGCGGACGGTGTGCCAGATCTTAACCTACGATATTCGACAGCAGCAGTAACGGGGTGTGCAGAAAAAACACCACGTTACAATACATATTTATAACTATTGGAATACGTAAGGGATTTGAAAAATATTTTGATTTGTGTGATTGGCAATTATTTATATTCAACATCGTTCAATTTTCTATAAAATAGCATTCATCTGTTAATCAATATTAAATTTAAATTATCGAAAATCATGTACGAATTTCATTTCTAGATGTGGTTATTAAGATATTAATAGAAACTCAAATAAAGGAAATGAAAATTGTTGCAATTATTCTGCGTGTCATTTTGAAAAATCTTGATTCGAGAAAATAGCATTTAGAGATTTTTAATGTGTTATAGTCATGAAAAAATAAAAAATTCGATTGTCGAAAAAAATTTCTCTACTAATCTGCTATCCGAGAACCATACACATGCCCTTCTATATTCGAATGTTCTTCTACATTCTCTCTTCTCGAAGATTGAATGCTAGATCTTACCAATTTCGCCGCGTCTCTCTAAGATTGCTCGGTGTGCTGGATCCGCTTAGCATCGGTTTCAAGAAAAAAAATTGTATGATTGGAGGCCAATATATATCTGAAAAACATTCATGAATCGTAGAAAATTCATCAGATCATCATCCAAAGTTTCCACAGAAATACAATTAGCTATATTCGAGACTTTAATGTCACTTACATAAAATCTTCTAGTCGAATTCGAGACTTTGTTTGGAAATGTATCATACTCACTTTCTAATTACACCGGTTGTGTATTAGAAAGGTGGCAAATAAAAAGGTAAGATACTAGGCGGTGTCTTTTCGATTGGGAAAGAGTTCGAAATTCCAAGGAAATCCAATTTTCGCCCCGATTCTAAAAGGTTTAAAACATCGATTAAGTCAATAATGAAAAATTCTTGTTTCTGAAATATATACAGTGGTGGTACCCCTTAATCACGCTTTAGCTCATTATTTGGTTGTTCAGCACAGCCAAGACCTGGCCTCGCACTAGTGAAATAAATCCTGCGCTCCGTATAAAAGCCAGAACGATATTATAATCCATTTTATATTCATTGAATATTTTGAATTAATGAATTGTGGTTTGTATTACTTTCTGTATTTAATTGAAGTTTGTGATTTTGAGCACATCCAAACTTGTAGAGGTATCCATAATGAATCCTTTAAGACCAATATTTTCGCATACGTATAGTCGTATACTGTGGCTGTGATTTTAGCACAAAATATCATATGGATTAGTTATGTTCTTATAATCATAGGTCACTCTCCACTCAGTGACTAAATGAATTAATTGAACCGGCCATTCATACCGCTTAAGGGTCGCTTAACTCACGGCGTTCTGCGTAAGCGTGTATACAAGCCCGTACATAGAGCTTGGCATTATCATTGGCTGACGGCTCTGCGAGTTGTTAGAGTGAAATTCAACGAAAAATTGCGCTGGGCCGTGTGCGATGTGATTCGAGCGAAACAATACAACCACCCGTCGCTGCTTTAACCACTTTGAAGGAAAGACTATTGATTTTCAGCTCAGTTGTGTGCGTCTCACTGTTTTGCCATGAAATATGTATGGGGACAACGGAGGACGCAGTTTGCCTCTCTTTTGCTCTCATTCTCTTCCGTCGTCAGATTCATGATCTGTCTAAATGTGTTGTGTACATACTTTCCACCGCGACATCAGGCAGAACCCGGCATTGGCACGTTCTTGCGTAAGTCAGCTGTGCAGCAACTAGAAACTGCTGAACATGGACACGCAAACAAATGGATGAACTGTTAATCTCTGAAATGACTGTACTATGTCTCTAAATACTAATAATTGAGACGACTTGCATTTGTTCAAGTACCTTATCAGAAGCATGTTATATACAGTATTCTCTTGAGTGAAAGCATAAATAGTAGAAATGAGACAATGTTTACTGTAGTTGCATAATAAGGGAAAATCACTAGTTTTACTTAAGTGTTTACGGTGAATATTTCATATGGGTTTCTGTTAAGTAAAGTATTGTAGATAGAGTTTCTGCTACACCCGCTTTTTCTCCTGCACCTAGCTTCTTCGAACAGCCCTCACTTTAGTACAATTTCTGTATTCCTTTCCACCTCAGTGCCTCGATCATAATTTTCATATTTTATTCCTTTCCTCTCCTTAGCTTCTTTTCTCATGTTCTATCAGCACCTAACCCCGATTACTCTAGCTCCCACGACACTTTTTTTCGTTTATTTCTACTCATTCTCGTTCCGTTCATCCCTTTCCGTCCCTCCTTTTACTTTATCTCACTCGAGCTTTTTATTCCGTAGCTCTCGGGCTGAAACATAATGAAAAGCAAGCCAGGTTTCCCCCTTTCTCTAGTTCACGGCTCCCTCTCGCGTTCCTCCCACGTTCCCTATCTCTCGATAGGTGGCTATCCATAAATGGATGAATAAACGTAGATTGAAAGACTATAAGAAATATAGATATACGCTACAGTAGTATTGAAATAAAGAAATTAAAGCTGGATTTTAAATGAAAATAAATTTGTTCCCTGACGAGAAGGGAGTTGCTGTGGAAAGGGAGCGAAATAGTCGGGGAACAATACAGCGATAGACGAGATGTACGAAGAGTGCTGTGTGGAGTTGTGGGCGAGGAGAAAAGTAAATCGAATTTTACTGTAATTCTATCTTACGAACGCAGGAGTGAAATGAAAATTGCACGAGTCATTGCAATATAGCTGAATCAAAAGTGTGGATATGAACGTCTGTCGGCATAATACAGTGAGTGAGAGATCTCCGTTCGTTCCCATGGCGGTTGACAATTATTATCGCAAAGAAGATAGGAATTGCTTTTGTTTTGTAAATATATAAAAGCAGATTAAGGTGAGCGAACGGTATTCTCTCAGTCTCGTAACTCACTGGACCAGAATCGATAGGCGAAGTATGAATTTATAAATCAACGAACAATAACGCAGAAAGATAACGGATGCAGTAATAAATAATATTATGGTGTTCGTTCTGTCCAACTGGAATCTTGTGAATTGTATTCCTGTGAATTTGTATACCATTTGAACATATATGTAGCTGCAGGACTTGCAACATTTGATGCCTCCTTAATAGCATGGATTTTGCTACGGTCAAAGCATCGTTGGGTGCTACTATTGTCATTGATAATAGAGGATCATTCGTCTACTTTAAACTGTTACTATAGATTGTCGAATGATCGGACATTTGAGTCAGTTACCTGGAGATTCCTGAACAGCCATCCATACAGTGTAACATTGACAAAAAGAATAATTGTTGTAAATTGTTGTAAAATTGTTTTCTCGCTGTATATAACCTCGAAAAAGCCATTTCGAAGAATTCAATTTAAAGTTTATGTAGAAACTAAAATATCAGCTTAGTCTAGCAAGGATAATTAAACATAATTATTTGCTCTTACTTAAGTTTAGCCATGTTTGGTTCAAATTGTTATTGCGATATAAAGTGAGTTTGTCTATCACTCAAAATAAAGAATGCTTAAGTATATGTTAAACGATTTTTGTACATTTTGCAAAGAAAAACTTCAAAGAGCTACAGCGGCTACATATTTATTGAGTAATGGATTCCGCGAGCCGTGACCCTCATCGACTACCGTCGCTGTATCGTTCTAAATTACGAAAACCTAGTTATTTAAGAAATATCAATGTAAAATATTAATTTGGCAGAACTAATATCGTTCACAAGAAAATAATTTATACATTTTGACGTATATAACAAGTCCAGGTATTGTGCAATAACGTGATGCACAAAAATATGGTATAAAATGCAACTTTTCTCATTTGTCATAACTTCTGGATCGAACCAGAAAGCACATATTGGTTTACATAAGACTATAAAAATATCAAACGATAACAAATTACAATGACTGAAATATCGAATAAGAATATTAACAAATAATGAAATATTGAAAGCCTAATACTACGATAGATTGGAAGATAGGTTGCTGCACAGAAAAAAAAAGTCCCGGTTAGAGTTCCCGATAAAGTCTAGCGGTCCCAGGACGCTCGTTTCGGTTCTCACACCGAACGAACTGACCACTGGCTGTCGTTGGACTCACCACAGTAATGCGAAGTACATCGCAATTCGCTATTGATATTCGCGCCACGACGGGCTAATTATGATTTTATCGGAAAAACGCGATATATTTTGAATTTCAATCCTCAAACATGTATGCGGCGGTATTATAGGATTCATGTACTGGACCCGAGCGGTCTACTGGGTTTGGTAGATTTTTATTGATGCCTCAGATTAGGTTAAATATGAGTCTCTCATGTATCTGTCGACAAGAGCTTGCCATCATCATCAATGGCTCTCCGAGGAGAATTATTATGAAGGCGGCTTGGTCGAGGAAGTAAAGGATTGTTCGAGGTCAACCAGGATACAATGGGGTTACACGCTACTTACGCAAGTCCTAACCGCAGATTTAAAGCGAGAGAGTTTCCAAATAATTTTATTTTACTGACTCTCAATTCATACAGTCGGAGGTATTCCGTATGGAGATTTACACTATTGGAGTCTATTGGGATGCGCTTAAAACTACGTAACCAGGATTTCTCCTGAGTTAATAATTATTGACTGACGCTAAATTCATACGGTCGGATATATTCCCGTATCCCATGTAAGACAGTACAACAGGCCCAATATTGGGCCAAGGTCGGTGGCCATTTTCCCGATAACAGCTCATTGACAGCAACCAAAACTGGCTCAATCATAATTTAAAGTCGGATGATAACTTCGTTTCATTAATGGTAGTTGTGTATATTGGGCCTAGTGAAGCCGACGAATGGTAACAAACACGGCCAATATCGGGCCAGTAATGGTGGGGAATATTCAGAATCATCAATTTACTAAGTAATTGTTAATTAAAATATATATGTTTCCTAACGAACCGCCTCCAATAATTTTAATAATGCTATTCCATCATTATTAAAGAAAAAATAAAATAAATCGTCGACGGATATCCTTTGGTCGATAGTTCTCTGGAAAGCGATATGAGTGGGATTTGAACCTAAGACCTACACGACGTACAAACTATCTAACTAACTAACAAGCTCGCTAACTACTCGGCCAAACCTACTATATGGATGTCCTATAATTTAAGTCCACAATAGTTGCATCTAGGATAACAATCACAGGGATATCAAATGGATTTGGATAAAAATTGGTACCATAGATGGCCATATGTTGGTTATACAATGGCAGAAATGAAAAAATAGATAATGATGGAAAATAATTGGCAACTAATAATGGCCTAAAGCTAAAATCCTATACTTGGCCAATAATTGGCGTTAATACATCGGCCCAGTCGGTTGAGTGATGGTAATTACAAATAAATTAATGCTAATGGCGACAGATTCCGGCCCAATCACGGCCCAGCCATCGGCAAGTTACACTCGGCCGATTATCAATAAACATACATCGGCCAAGACTTGAGCCTGTTGCCAGTATTGGCATTCCCTACAGCTTTACACTCCACTCTCTAGATTCGTTGTTACAAATAATCGCGTACTTTAGTACGCGACGCCGATAACTTAATACTACGCAGGTAGGATAAAATCCTAGATCGGGTTAATATTACTGAAGTTAAAGTCACACGGATGGAAGTGCTTCCGTATGGAGCTCCACACTGACCTTATAAAATAAAAATTAATTATTTGTTAAGGTGAGGTTCTTCTATAATTGACCAACAAATTACACTAAGTTAAGGAATTAATTGTGGATGGACAACACGACGCAATAAGCTGGTTTTTTAAAAATCTTTATTTATGTTTCAATTGTAATGAAATTTTTTTTTTTTTCAAAATGGCGTCCAAGATGGCGGCTGATACGTGACGTGCCCTCCGGTTTCATGCAAAACTGCGTGCATTCCTCCCTCGTCGATTTTCAATCTAGAATCATGAAACAAGTTTCATTTCAAAACTGATTAAATACAGAATAGAATAAAGCTAAGAAATCGAAAAAATATTGAAAAATGACAAAATGGCAGAATGTGAGTGAAAAAAAAAAAAACAAAAAACGAACTCCAAGTTCAAATTTCAATTTCACTCAACTGGATTTCATATATATCTATTTTCGTGTATATTGAACAATGTTTACGCTATTGTAGAGAATGCTTTGTGAGATAATCGTGTATATTCCATTTTACTTATCCCTGAATTAATGAGAAACGTCCATTTTTCGAAACAAGAAGATTATTAATCAAAAAACAAAAAGCGTAGATTCATTATCAACTTAGATGCATCGCATACATAATGGAGAATCACCCGATATTTATCCGGGCTTTTAAACATTTTTAATTTCTCAATTACATTCAACGGGATGTTAGGTAAAACAATCACGCAGGTTCACATGAAATTGCTTAGGAAAGTGCAAAAAAGATTGAATTCTTTAAATGAAAGACGAACTTCTCTAGGCTCTCTAGTTGCGCGGCTACAATTTGTTATTTCATGCCCACTGACTTTTTGTACTTGCAAATTTGACTACGGTCATAGCTTGGTATGTTGCTTCCAATGTTTTCACCATGGTGATAAAGATCTGCAAACTGTTATTCATAGGTTTTGACATGCATCGCATCATTTGTTGGTTACGAAGGATCAGATCTATTTAAAACTGTAAGTATTAACCCCATTATCACTAAATTTGGATAGGGGTCGCACGCACGCACTCACGCACGCACGCACGCACTCACGCACGCACGCACGCACGCACTCACGCACGCACGCACTCACGCACGCACGCACGCACGCACTCACGCACGCACGCACGCACGCACGCACGCATTCAACCTGTCCGATTAATATGTATGTTGCAACCTTAGTATATTAATTACTATTACATTAATCGAATAACTTTTGACATAACTATGCAGATTTCTAGCACTAGTAAGGTACGGGTCTCTAAAATTATTTGCCATGACACTAGAATGTGTGGTAACGGTCATTATGGGGTCATAGTCTTCAGATTGGTGAATGGTTCAGCGCGTATTTTTTATCCGTCTCCGTATTTCTCTTCATTTATGATTACAACTCGTCCTCCTATGTGGATTTGCCGAAAGTTAAACGACCACTAATTAAACAATAAATTATATTGACGACCGTGACGTACCCGTGAATTGCGTTATAACGGTCATTTCAGCAACCGAAGCTCAATCGAAGAAAATTTATTTATGGCTGATCCATTATATGAAGCTTCTATTGTACTATCCATGCAAGCTCTTTTTGGGCTGAAATTGTATCAAATACTGGTTGGAATATATGCAACATACATATTAATCGCGTAATCAATTATATGTAATATTGGTCCCCGCAAACACCAATACACTGCATCTAGCTTCGAACTCCACATTGACCCTTACATCATAAAATATTGATATGTAAAGACCGTTTTGGGGACCGGGACGCAGTGTATTGGTAATTGTGGGGACCAAAGCGAATGTGTCAGACTACCTCAATATATAAATTAACATCGAAAAAAATATTTGCTCGTCGAGAGATGTGGCCGAACGGCTCGTGCGACGAACTGCCTGCTAGCTTCAGCGACATGGTAAAGTTTGAATTAGGGCAAATATAAATTTAAAAAATCAATAATATACAAAGGTTATATATTTCACTTTGTGTATTACATATAAATGTTATACATGAGTTGATAGCACCATTCTTTATGAGTTGTTAGCACCCTTCTTCCGTTGGTTGCTGACCCATGTTTTTATGGTCGCTGCGTTACGCTTAAAAATTCCAGGATTATCAGCAATGACTCTTTCAATTACAGAAAACCCTGGTAGCTTAACGTTCGGATCGAAATATTGCCGAAAAGCTTTGGTGGCTACTTGAATTTCTCTAGCACTCCATCTCTTTCGGGAGCATTTTCCATATGGCGAAGCTGAAACAAATATTACGTTAATATTGGGAAATGCTGGGTTGTAAAAGAGTAGAAATACATACTGGACCGCTTTTTTGTTTCCCTCTTGACAGGTTCTGCAAAAGTCTCCGTCTCGGACGGACCATTATAGGAAAAGCTAGCACTCTTCGCGTCGTCGCCATCAGCTGTACTTTGGCTAAATAAATTTTCTGACTGCCGTCCGTCGTGGTCGTCGACGTCAGAATCTTCATCGTCGTCCGAATTATCATTGCCCTGAACTGCTTCCAACAGTTTCGAAATCTTTAATATTTCCCTATTTATAATCGGTTGCCTGTAGTGCTCCTTATGGATCTTATCGGCGTGGCCGAGGAAATTCGCAAGATCAGAAACTTCACCGTCCGACAAATTAAAGTTTATACACATAATAGCAACGTGTTTTCGCAGAGTAGTTCCTCGTAATGTTGACGGTTCCGTTGCGCCGCATTCTACGGCAAATCTTCTCATAAGATTGCAAGCTCGAAGATATTTATAGTCTCCTCCTATCGTACCGCGAAGACCAAATAAGTACGTGTTATTTTTGTTAACTTTCGCTCGCGACCTGTATTGAAGAAGTAATTCCAAACACACGAGCAGCTCTCTATGTAATAATACGGGTACCGATCGACCAAGTTTTCCGCGTATTGTGAATCTCACATATTTTTGAGCCGCTTGCTTTTCTTCGATTGTAAAATTTGCGTATGCATCGCCGATGCTTTTCTCGTCTATCTTCTGGTGGTTTTTGAAATCCTCGATTTTTAAACGTTGTATTTCCCCCGCTCGGCGACGGTTAAAGAGCTGAATCGAAATTAGGGATATTTCAGCCAACTTCAGCCAAGCGTCGTACGAATATTCTGAATTTAAGATTTTGTAGTATTTTCTCAGATTGTCTCTTAAAAACGCCTGTAGCTTCTGAATGTCAGATGTCGACGGTAAAACTACTTTAGTTTGGCGCTTATTTTGAGCTTGCGTTTCCAACGCTGTACGGGCGACGCTTGTCGAATAGTCCTCGGTAAAAAGCTTCAAATAATCTTCGGTAAACGTTTGCTTTTCCTTATCTTGCAGCTTTATGCATTCCGAAACACACAATTTTCCGACCTGTTTCAATAAAGTACCGAGTGAAGTAGCCAGTGAAGGCGTTTTATAGCCAGTTCCACTGGCATTGACACCAGCAAGAGAGTCAATTGCGGTGATAGTTGTGTCATAATTTTTTGGATAAAATACGTCGAAGAAGTTCTGAATACTCGCGTCGTGAGTCCGCAACTGTAGAATAAAACGTCCGAGTTGACGCAACTTCTGTCTAATCATGTCGTAGAAATGAGGATCCTTATATTTTTGGCATAACTTATTTCCGAAAAGTATGACCAACTCGTCATATCGGATAGCTTTTGCTACGTCATCGTCGTGCGTTGTCGGAAAAACTCGTGTTCGAAGAATATCGTTGGCTCTGTGATGTATTCGACCGACTAATTGTTTGGATGCCTGCAGGATTTTTCTGTGTTGCGCAGAGTTCGTTTTTGCACATCTTCTATAATGGTGTCGAAGTGAAGTCTTCGCATAATCGCCACGACAGGAAGGACACTTCGCGAAATCGATTGCTCGTTTTCCGTATTTAAGATTTGGCCGTCGTTTCACTTTTCGTTCTCCCGTATTTATCGCGGTATTCGTGTTAAAACGAAATTGACCCTCTTTACGGATTAACTCCATTAGAATTTTGCGCTGTTTGTCTCCGATTTTGTAGCTCATTAGCCGTGCAACGTTCTCTTTATCTCGATGAGCTCTCATCACATGGCGGCTTAATTTAGTTTGCTCAGTGTCGCAATATACACACCAATCTTTCTTCGTGCCGTCTTCGACGGGTTTCACATACATTGCAATGTCATCTGGTGCGCTGTGACCAACTTTGTTGATTAATTGGGACGCTTCTAAATCCGTCGACACATTTCGCGACTTTTGAGTGTCCGATAAAGAACGAATAGAGGTGGTGTTCTGCTCTGGCTCTTCCGGTTCCTTGTCAGTATCATCAGCTATATCATCTGAGTCCGGTACGTAAGAGGATCCACTCGAATTACTTCGGTCACGATCATCATTCGTTGGAATTGCATTGAGCCTGATCAAAATATAAAATATTTACACAAGAATTCTTCAAGTATTTGGTATATGCTTAGTTAAAAACAATTATCGAGTTATGATAACTTACAATTCGGTCCCGGAGATATTCAGAGACAAGTCATTTATTGCGGCGCAGCCTCAATATTCTTGATATGTGGGAACCGAATCATTGAAAACAGGAACTTCGGTGAGTTCGGCCGGTTCAATTGCGGAGATATTGTCATATACCGTTAAATTCAAATCACTCCATTTCCAAGCAGTATTATTGATTAAATTTGCACTCATATCTAAACAAAATAATTCGTTAGATCAGTATTGAATGTTACTTACTAAAAAAGTTATTTTTATAAATAAAGATATCACGAACCTCCGTCACAAATAAAATCATTCATGTCATCGTTAAGTGGATCCAGGGGATTTTCGGAGATGTGCGGCTTCATATCAGGGTGGGCAACCAGCGACGACTCCGGACTGCATAATGTCGTTGAGCATACTTCGGATCCGGATACCGCATTGTACCGTTTTCTAACCAAGGGTTTTTCAAACGTCTCTATCGTTCGTATTGATAATTTTTGTACCGAACCTATTTAATGGTAAATTATTTGTTAACAACATATTTCATAAACATTGAAAAAGCATCAAAATGTATTTATTATAAAAATCTCCTACTTCTGTTCGAAGTCGAACTATTCGATTCGGTGGTCACATTTTTTTCGACCAACGAGTTTTTCTTTGACCGACTCGGACTTCTGCCCAAAGGATCGTCTGCAGCTGTGGTCATTTCATCGATTGAAAATTCCGTCTTTTTCGTAAAGTTTAGTTGTAAGGACATAAAAAATCGCTCACGATGATCTTCTTGGCTTCTCTCATCCCCTGAACCATCGGAAAAAGATGTGGGCTCTGCCCAATCCTTTGCGTCAATCGCCTCTCTTTTAAAGTCAAAAAATCCTGCCTTCGAATCCTTTTGTCCATATCCATCATTAAGATGAGCACCGTTCTTCGGTTGCGTATCCGGATCATTTTCCACTTCTATATCTACAATTTTTTGGTTTCATGTACACACATTACATTTCATATCAATTTTTTTTACAGTACTGATTTAAAATTCTTATTCAAACGTTGATATTTTAATACAAACCTGTACCATGTTTTTGAAGACCAAATTTCATAATAAAACTTTGCTCGACGGATGGAAAGCACCGATCATCGTGGACTTGTGAGCCAATTTTATTTTTTTCACAGGTCGGGAGACTTGTGTTTTTTGGTTTGTCATTTGCAGGGATTCCATTCTGGTCCTCTTGTGATTCGGCATTCAGACACGTGGATTCGTTTTCTGTTTTTTAAACAAAATGTTATCGTATGATACAAGTATAATTCAATCTATATGAGGAAAGTCATACTAAGTAGGCAACCCCAATTCAATACGATCGCAAAAAGGGTTCATCATTTTTTAAAAATTATTTCGGCTATAACGAATATTCATAAATTATTTGAGAATTTTAGCATCTGTGGTTTGCCCAAAATTTAATTACGATGTGTTTTATTTAATTTACAAAATTTTTAACTTTTTAATTTTTTAACGTTCGGTCCTTTTTTCATAAAATAATGTAATAATATTTTTTTCATTGAGGTAGACTATTCTTATTTCACTGTTTTTCTCGTATACTTATAACAATATAAAAATTGGCGTAATAGCAAATGAATTGCCCACTTGGTATAGAATGCACACTATAACTATCATACGAATTCTCTCTTGGGAAAAATCTTGAGCCTAATTGATTGAAAGATGATTAAATATCTAACCTGCGGTTTCAACTCGAGAACATGATCGACGTCTTTCGACTGTCATAGAGACTGGATCGTTTGAATCGCGTAGAGAATGTCTCTTCTCCACTGTTGTTTCCGCATTTTCATCCTCCTCGTCGTCCGAGTTTTTTCTTTCTTCCAATTGTGATTTTAGTGCTATGAGCTCTTCTTTGGTTTCTGTGAATAATACATTCGAAATAATTCAATAATAGAATACGAAAAGAAGAAGAACCGTAAAGAGTTTCTTCATAACACGAGGTGTTGATTAAGCGTAGCTTTTCACAACGGTCCCCATTCTTATCCTTACAACACAATGTACTTCGTTGAGTTGTAACGGTGATTATGAGGCCCGAAAATTTTGACCGTAAATATTATAGTGAAATTAAGAAAGTCGTCAATTATTTATTTCAATCTACATTTACATACCCTTTACACAAACCAATAACATGTTAACAATTTAAGTTTACATATTTTCATGATAATATATGAACAACACTTACCACTGTATTTTACCACTTTCCCAGCGTATCGATTTCGGTCTTTATATCGAATGCTGGCGGTTTTTCCTTTATTTATAATATCGGTCTTTTTACAGATGTAATAAATCCCGTCATCGAATAACACTAAAGCGAACATTTTTCATGTAATCGCCAATAATGATGACACAGATCAATATCGAAATGAAATTTGATAAACATGTATCGCACGGCACTGGATGATACTCCATCGACTATCGAAAACAGACTGAGACCCAAGGCGCGAGGTGCTAACAAAGGCTCAACGTAAAAGACGCTGAACGACAACAATGTAACACTTGCTTCGCGTGAAAAAATCGACCTCTGCTGATATCCGTGTTCGACAATACTTACATTCTTGCGAAGACAGAATAGACACTATCAATAGACTTAGTAACAATTATGATTTGCACAATCATGTCAAACTTCATTTCGTCAATGATTATAATAAATATGTAAGAAAAAATATTTAATTAATGCCTGATCCTAGGAAGCATTTAAATCAGTGTATATTTATATACAATCTGATAAAAACATAAATCGCATTTGGCCGACAAAATTTACTTTGGTTATATCTTTCGTCAATATAGGCTATGCTTCTTAAGAACTTGTAATTATAATGATTGATTGAAATTCTGTAGTGCAGTAGAATGTGAGTACTAAACACGATGCACTCACGTGTCAAATTTTATACTGTACCGGTATAAATTGCGACCGGACAAAATGGATCAAAGGGTCTGTTATCATAATTTTGTATTGAGGGCTACTACATTTCAATTTCTTCATACATGATATATTCGGTCATGGAATTCCTTTATCAGTATCACAGTATGAAAGTATGTGTAAGAATGGTCCCCGTAATACTCTTTACAACACCGCATAGTCCATTATGTTGTAAGGATAATTATGGGGACCAGAGCTCGGATTGCTGTATCAAAAATATCTGGAATATATTGATTTTTGACAAGACAAATACTGTGCTTTGCCAACCATATATATTTCTCCGAATAAAACTGTTTAATTGGTGCTTCGATTTCTTTCAGAATTATGTTTATAATAAAGACGTCAGTCATACCCGTAGAATGACGAATATACGGTTCGAGTTGAAGATGCTTGCGGGAATGAATTGCAATAAAAACTTTGAAACCCTATTAACTACAACGTTAAAGAGGAACTGAATATCTAATAAATGTAAAACCGTGCCACAGGATCTTTGACATTAACATAGTTCTCTATAATATCAAAGATTGATTTGAAATATGCTAAGGAACTATGCTAAAATAGCTTAATTTGGATGAAGGTGTATACAACAGAACGAGGAGCAGTTCATTCATAGTTCTACTAACTCCAAATTAAGCGTACAATAAGTTCAGATACGATTGATTGCATCGAAACTATTTTCCATATTCTAAGTTGACATAACCTTCGCGCGATTCGGAATATGATCGGTCCTCGCAATTACCGTTTTACATGGAATTAAGTAGGTCCCCATAATATGCATTACGTATACACAGAATTATGGGGACCGGTGCTAGGATGATCCCTTTCATATAGAAAAATACGAGGTCCGTCCCCATATGTGCCGAATGTCCCGATAAGTACCACAAATCCTCCGATATGGACCTGACATGTACCCTTTGACATATATATATATATATATATATATATGTCAAAGGGTATATGTATATATGTATATGTATATATATATATACTGTAGTGGTATTTTCCTATTTTCCCTAACCCAACTACAAAGCTAAGGACCCCAAGAATTTTTCCCTTTATTTTATCAGGGAGCCAGGCGCTTTCGCGCCGGGAAAAACTCTGTTAGCTATTCGGGACCAAGCTGCTTTTTCCGGGCTAGCCGCAGCCGTCAAAGTCTTGTAGAGTGGCGGGATTCGGAGGCTAGGTTCTCACAAACACAACAAAAAAAATATAACGACCAATATTCGGGAGACTTTAAACAAATTAGTGAAAAGTCGTTTATTACCTACGAGACGGGATTTCCCTCATTCTCGCTCGACCGCGATTCTCTACACACACATACGCATACATTCGCACGGCACGGGAACTAGTACATACTCGAACGGAATTTTCGTATTACCGACACTTTTCGCGACATTCAACTCTCCCTCGGAAACGAAATCCGGTTACTCAGTTCACCGGCATAAACGGAAATTAACGCGGAACACTCTCAAACTCTATCGTTTCTCGATCATTCCCGCACGCACAACAACTAACACACGATTAATGGCGATTTCCCGAAGATAATTCCCGACAACTATTTCTAATTTTAATCTTATTTCTTCTAACTAACGATCGCAAATTGGCAACGGCCCACCGTAAAGCCTCGCGGGACTCTGGAACCAACAAAGACCAAACACAGAGCCCGCGGACTCAACCACGCGCAGGATACCGTCGCCGCGCACGCTTCCACAAAATCTTTAAAAACTAAAGAATAAGAAAGGCCTAGTGACGGGGCTTACCTCGAAGTCAAAATAAATATATGGCCCGTATTGTCCTTTCCAATCTTTTCGGGAATTTCTCGCGGTTGCTCTCTCTCTCGTCCTCGCAGTGCCGCGGATCCTCGGAAAATGCCTCGAGATTTGTCGCTCCCGGGAGCACGATGCTACTCATCTCTACCCTCATTGTCTTCACCGGCGATCGGTCAAGTGGCCAACCCTAACTTTTCGTGATCTATTTTTCGTGAATAACAGTTGGCGCTCCTGCCGCGTGAAGTACGAATGAGGACGGCGCAGCGCCGCGCAAGGGCCGAAGCATAGACCGGTGTTCGTCTCGTGATTCGGAGGGAACGTCGAGTCCTCTATGCCTGTTGTTGCAACTAGTATGCTCTCGGGACAGATGACATCTCGGGAGTCTCGTTGTTGGCAGTGTGTTGAGTGAACGAAGAGAAATAGTAGCGGAATTCCCCATCATTTCTCGGCGTACATAAATAAATAAAACAAAATCGTCGAGAGTTAGAATGAATGAACGAAATTAACCTATGTCGAGCCCTATGGATCTGTTGGGAATCGTTGCACTGCGAGGAGCCATCGAGATTTTGGCGAGCTTATCTCGCCTCAAATTTTTAACTCGTTACAACTCTCCCCCCCTTAAAAGCCGACCGCCCCGGTCAAGGAAGCCCCTGTCTCTTGGCCTGAGATTTAATTAAATAAAACTATCAAGACGGCTCGACGACAGTACCCTGTCTCACAGGTCCATGGGCGGGCAAAGGAGCAACGAACAAATTTTTTTTTTTTTTTTTTTTTATAAACTAATGAGGGTTAAATAAATATGATCCTCGGGAGGCGGGAAACGTACCCTTTCATACGCGTTTCTTTTTCTTCTCGGGCCCCGTAATCACCTCGTACCTTCAGATCCCAAAACGTCCTCGATCATCTAAATGTTCTACCCCCTTCACCATAACTATTACCCGTACTACAATAAGTTGACCACGTCTTATTCATTTCATATACCGTTTATTATAAAGGTGGAAAAGCGAAACATAACCTGGTCCTTTCTTTCCGATCATTCTCGCAAAAAAAAAAAAAAAAAAACGAATCGTTTTAAACAAAAATTATTTTTCATATGTAGGTTTAACGGGAGTAATCAGTATTTCCTGAGGCGATGGGAATCACGATCCCGTGCGCCATCCTCGCTCCTCCAAAATGGTTCACAGGTTGGGCAAGTGCGCACTGTGTAAGACCTTTTTCCGCAGATCCTACAAAACGGGACTGTTGTCCTCTCCTTTGAACAGGCCACATAGCGGTGACCGTGGTCGCCACAATCAAAGCACCCTATCCCGATCTCGGGCTTCGGCTTGGTCAGACCTTTAGGCCAACATGGCTAAAATCCTTCCTTCTCCACTTTCTCGCCGGAGTGCGACGGCTTCGGCTGATCCACCGTCGTTGGCTCCGACCCCAACGACGCTAGAACTTCCGTCACCACCTTCTCGCCCGTAGGGGACGGGTCGGTACTTTCTTCTTCCGTTGGTTCCGTTAGGCCCTCCGCCACCGTCTCCGACCCCGATAACGGCCGACTCAACTTCTCCATACTCTCCTGGCCAACCCGCTCCATACGGAGAGCAGCCCTGCACAATTTTTCGCAATCCGCGAGTGCAACTAGCCAGCGCTTCCCCACCTTCTCGTCCTCTTCTGCGTTTTTCTCGGCCCCAGTGCGTGCCACCTGCCGGATGTCGTCGGCTAATTTCCGTACTGAGGTGATCTGACTGAACTTCCTACAGCGGTTCAATAGGACCCATGTCCGTCCCACCGCCTGCGTGATGATTCCGGGAGTCACTTGTGAGCTCATGATGCCTGAGGAGATTCGGAAATATAAGATCTATAAAATTTTAAATCCGCAATAGCAACCTTTTTAATTACCCCTCCCTGATCATCAGTCAGCTCATAAACTACAGGAGATATGACTTTCGAAATAGTGAATGAACCCTGGTATTTTTGCGCTAGTTTAGCCGCGACGAATTGTGAAGCGTTAGATAAAATACGCTGACGTTTGAGAACTCGGTCTCCTACTATAAACCGCACGGGATTGCGATTTTTATTAAAATGCGCCGCTTGACGTCTGTATGCTTCATCCAGATCATGTTGCACCTTCTTCCGCAACACCTCCAGCTGTTTCATCTTTTCGGTCCATTGTTCCACACTTCCCGGAATTATCTCTCGCTGTCCCTTGATACGTTTGAAGAATTGGTGAGGTTTCGGAACACGACCGAGGTTGAGGAACGCAGGGCTTGTAGCAATTGCCGAGTGGTGTGCTGTATTATAGGCAAATCGAAATTCCGGGAGATGAACATCCCATGCCCGGTGATCTCCCTCCAAGTAAGAGATAATCATGGTTTTGAGGACACGATTAACCCGTTCTACGGGATTTGCCTGGGGATGATAGGGTGGAGTTGTAGTGTGGAAAATTCCCAACTTGGCCGCCATTTCCTTTAAGCTTTTATTCACGAACTCGGTTCCGTTATCGGTCAGGATGACTTCGGGAGTACCCCAGCGCGATATGATCAACTCTTCCATTAATTCCCGTATTTTCTTCCCTGTAGCCTTCTTAAGTGCAACGCACTCGATCCATTTGGTGAAAAGATCTTGCAACACCAAGACGTATGCAGCTCCCGAACGACTAGGTGGGAATGGACCCATGATGTCTGCGGCAACAACTGACCATGGTTCTTCTATTACTCGTCTTCCCATAAGACCCAAAGGCAAACCAACATTCGGTTTCGATTTTTGACAAGTTTCGCAGCTTTTGACGTATCGGGTAATTTCTTGATGCATTTTGGGCCAATAATATGACGAGACAATACGCTGGAACGTTTTTGCTATACCCAAATGTCCGGCTTGTGGCACGTCATGGTTTTCCCGTAAAACTTCTCGACGATCATGGTTCGGGATTACCAACTTCCATTCGTCATCTGCGTCTGAGCCTCCATACTGCGTAAATCTTCTTCTCAAAAACAGCCTCCCTTCACAGATCCTCCAATCCGGGAACTTTTCAGGATCGTCTCGTACCTCAGTCCATCTCGCCTCATACCAAGGGTCGTCTAACTCAGGGACTCCTCCGAACTCCGAAAGCTCCGTGGCCACCAATAAGATTTGCTCGGGAGCGTGCGAGGACTCTCGCATCATCTGACTTATCGGAATACTCTCGTGCATACGCGACAGGGCGTCAGGTAAGTGATTCTGCGCCCCCTTCCGATGAAGAATGTCAAAATCGTAATGGGTGAGTGTCCAGATCCACCTCGCGATGCGACCTTTGGGTTCTTTTTGTGTAAAAAGCCACTTCAAGCTCTCATGATCCGTGATCACGGTAAAACGGTAACCATTGAGATATGGTCTGAACTTCTCCACTGACCATAAGATTGCCAGACACTCCAGTTCTCGTACATCATAATTTCGTTCGGCCTCTGAAAGAGCACGACTCGCATAGGCTATCGGATGTTCAGCCCCTTCTGGTTCTTGTGTCAGTACTGCACCCAATCCCGTAAGACTGGCATCCGTATGGAGCGTAAACTTCGTAGCGAAATCTGGTCTAGCCAAGACGGGAGCTTCTGTCAACGACCTCTTCAGCTGATCAAAGGCAACCCGTTGCTCTTCACCCCATACCCAAGGCTGTTTCTTCTTTGTGAGCCTGGTGATCGGTTCGGCGAGCGTCGCGTAATTCGGGATGAACCTTCGGTACCATGACGTAGCCCCGAGGAAACGACGGACCGTTGTCACTGTCGTTGGTTCCGGATATTTGGCGATTGGCGCAGTCTTTTCTGGATCCGGTTGGAGACCACTCTGATTTATCAGAAACCCTAGGTAACGTAACTCGCTTCGACAAAACTCACATTTCTTGGGATTTATGAGCAGTCCCGCTTCTATAATTCGATCAAAGACACGTTTCATCCACGTGAGGTGTTCCTCAAATGTTTCGGTAGCGATCACTATGTCGTCCAGGTATGCAAAAACCGCTGGTTGCATGTCGGGAGTTATTATCTGGTCCAGCAGACGTTGAAAGGTTGCTGGAGCAGATGAGAGCCCGTACGGCATGCGCCGGAAGTGGAATAATCCTCGGTGAGGAGCGGTAAAAGCAGTGATCTCCCGGGATTTCTTTTCCAGTGGAATCTGATGAAACGCTTGACTAAGGTCGAGAGTTGAAATGTACCGCGCCGCTCTCAAACAATCCAGGATGTGCGACATGAAAGGTAAAGGATACGCATCCTTTTTGGAGATCGCGTTTACCTTTCGGAAATCGATGCAGAATCTGTAAGTCCCGTTAGGTTTCTTGACCATCACAATTGGACTACTCCATTCACTTTCTGATTTTTCAATGACGTTCGTCTCCAACATGCGATCAATTTCCGAATTCATAGCGTTCCGAATAACGGGAGTGAACGGGTACCAACGTTGTTTGATAGGTGCTGCCTCGCCAACATCAATGCGATGTTCCACAATATTAGTAAGTCCCGGACGTTGTCGCAGTTTCGGAACTTCGACAGCTAGGAATTCTTCAAGACACTCGCTCTCTTTGTCCGTAAGATCCACAATTGCAGTACAGAATCCGTACCGGTCGGGATTTTTCACACGAGCGAACTGGTATTCGACATGAGGCTCTCCGCTGAAGAACCATTTCCGTTTCAATACATCGATGCCAATGCCAAATATTGCCATCGAATCTAGACTGAGAAGGAGGGGGACTGGTAGATTCGGTATCACTCTCGCAACCAGAATGCGTTGTCTTCCTCTTAAAATAGCGTCGAACTCTACCTCTTCATGGCAGATCACCTCTTGACCATTCCCCACGGTGCATGGATGATTTGGTGTAGATCTCCGGATGAATCCAAGTCTCGCCAAGAATAGCGTTCCCTCTGACCCGATAAATGTACTTGTGGCGCCAGTGTCGACAACAGCTGGCAGAGTTTTCCCACCAATGATCAGGAGTAGTACCAAAACAGAAGTTCCTTGTTTCTCGATGTTTTGTAGCGCCAGTTCGGCGTAGCCCGTAGCGGGAATCATTATTGGGGACATCGACCATTTTGCAGGAGTCTCCCATGTCCCTATTGGCGGCTCCCTTGCGCGTTTCCCGGACAATTGTGCGGAGTTCTCCTCGTGACACCTTCCTTTCCACAGTCGAAACATCTCAGTCGTATCGGCCAAGCGCAACCCTTTGCGAAATGTCCCTTTCCTTTACAATTGCTGCAGACGACCGTACTAGGATCCACTCTTACTGGTGGACCTCGGTTCTCCTTCGATCCCTCCGTTCTCGGTAAGAAAGGGTTAGGATTATTGGCTGTTGATGTAGGTGGCTCCGGTGTGGTTGCACCGAGGCGAACAGCAGAGCGTGGAGGAGTCGTCGTATTCCTGTAGCGGGAAAAATTTGAAGTCGGATGGGACGGTGGTGTTGGAGACTGTCCCCTACCATGATTGTCGTAAAGATTTGTTCCGTGACCATATGAAGGATACTCCCCCCCCTGGACTAAGTATGCCGGGTTCTGTCGTCTAGGCGAAAATCCGCTTCGGTTCATGTCAAAGGAGACTCTCTGTCGTACAGTCGATGAGTCACGATACGCAAATTCTGGGAAGAGTGATCTTTCGGGAGGTAGCGGCGCACGAAACGACTCTGCTGCGTGGTAGCTCCTTTCCACCCGTATGACGTCTCGCTCCAATTCCTCGAGAGTCCTCACTTCAGAGCGTAGTACGGCGACTTGCAAGCGCGGGAGTAAATTGCGATGTACCAAATCAAGTTGTTTTTCGATCGGCAATGGTGGAATAACTCGCGTCATACGACCCCTCATGCAAGTCAAAAAATCGGCAACGTTTACCTTACTTCCTTGGACCCGGCATTTAAGTTCTTCCTCTAAAGCTAATTGTAGATCACCATTGCAGAAACGTTTGCCAAAGGCTTCCTCACACTCGATCCATGTATGCCATCTTGGGCGCTCAGCCTTAAACCAATGATAGGCTATTCCCTTCAAGAAAAGCGGGATGCAGTTCAGCAGATCGGAGTCCGACAATGCCACCAACCTGCGTCCGTCCTCGATACGGGAAAGGAAAGCATCGACCTCCTCACCCCTTGATCCAGAAAAGCTCAAATTCCATCGTCGCATGATGTCGTATGCGGTCAATGCGTGTGATCGGTAGAGTGTTTCAACATGATGTGGTGAAGACTGATGAGTTGGATTTCCCACGTCATGGGCTCTGTAGTCGTTGCCAATAGCGTGTCCGGCCTGAATTTCACTAACGGTGATTAAGTCGGTCGGATTCGTAGTCTGATTGTGATTAGCGAGGCGGCTGGAAAAATATAGCCTCTCCCGCAAGGAAGCCGAAGAACCTTCCTCCGCCAATCCTCGGAGTATCAACTCAGCTTTGACTTGATCGTCCGTAAGCGCCGCAATTTCATCCGCGCTCAATAACCGATCCATATCTCCTGTTTTCCTAGATACTATTTCGGCGTACAAGTGATAGAAATAAAAAAAAAACTTCGAGCTGACTGATAACTCTCGGGATTTATCGGCGAGCACAGACCTCCCTGTTAAAATAAAATACAAAAAAAAAACAAAACGGCGAGACGTGCGCCCTCCCGATAGGAGTTTGTAAGGTTTTCACAGGAAAACAAAAAAAAATGCAAACACAAAATACAATGCAATTACGGGACAGGATTACGTAATATCCAATCATAAACAAATATATGGCCAGATAGAGTCAAATGCAAATACATAAATAAAATAAAGCATCTAATTTCGTCATTTTGAGATTTCAAATGATATGATTCCTTACGAGCGAAGTCAAATCATCGCGAGGAGCGGCGAGAGCTAATGCTAAATTCCATGAAAAAAAAAAAAAACAAGTTTTATCACGTCAAGAAACTAAGAGTATTGTCGTTTGGTGAGTCTTCGATATTAATGAGTAAAATATGAAATTTAAAGAGTGACAAATAAACGGAAAGTTTTAAATATCAATTTACAGGATACTCGGTCTCAATTTTCTCTAAAATAATAATCCCCGTAGGACGTCTAAAGGTAAAATATTTTTGTCAAACGAGATCTTTTTTTTTTTTTTTTTTTTTTTTTAGTCAATTGTGTGGTAAAAGTATATAATGTGTCGAGGAATAAAACTGGAGATGTCAAATAGATCCTATAATGTCGAATCCAAAAATTTGTTAACAATTTAAAATTAAATAAATAATTTTATAAGAGTCATTAAATTTTTGTAATCATGCCAAGTTTAACTATTCTTGATAAATGTTAATATTATTTCCCGATGAAGAATTATTATTATTGTTATTATTATTCTTTGACAATATAGAACTCAATTCTGGATCAATTAACCGGGAAATTGTAATAATCATTAGGGCTTCAACAAAAACTTTAAGAAAACGAGAAATCCAGAAATATGAATTTACAAAATAATGATTCCCGATGAAATTGTAAAAGGGAAAAACGGAAAATAATTTAAGAATAATATAAGCTGTCTTTTCACTCCAGATTACTTAGTGCGTGGTCTACTGTAGCTCTCGCAAATTCGCTGCGACTCGGGAATAATATGTGAATTTAATATTTCCAATGGTAAATTCTAAGCGCTACTTATAATCGCACTACTGACGAAATCAACATATGAAACGCAAAAACATAAACACAGTGTTGAGAGTCCCGCAAGCGAGCACGCTGCTGCAGAGGTCGGCGCGACTGCTGCCGTATCTCGCGCGCACACTGACTTACTACACTCCCGATTTTCAATAACTGAGAATTCCAACGGTCGAGGCAATTTACATAAAGGGACTTTGACTAATTGATAAATTTCAATAACTCAATAATAATTCGATCGTCAACTAACTAAATAGTTCGTGAACATATTATTTTCCAATTAGTGGTAATTTTCACTGTATCGATAATTCAATAATAATGGGATTCCAAGAGTTTGATAATTTTTACGAGAGAATAAATTCAAGAGAGGAAGAAAAATAATTCTTCAAAATTTTAATAATCGACAAAAAAAAACTTTGATGTGAACCATTGACGCAAGGGCCCCACGTTGGGCGCCAATTTTGTAGTGGTATTTTCCTATTTTCCCTAACCCAACTACAAAGCTAAGGACCCCAAGAATTTTTCCCTTTATTTTATCAGGGCGCCAGGCGCTTTCGCGCCGGGAAAAACTCTGTTAGCTATTCGGGACCAAGCTGCTTTTGCCGGGCTAGCCGCAGCCGTCAAAGTCTTGTAGAGTGGCGGGATTCGGAGGCCAGGTTCTCACAAACACAACAAAAAAAATATAACGACCAATATTCGGGAGACTTTAAACAAATTAGTGAAAAGTCGTTTATTACCTACGAGACGGGATTTCCCTCATTCTCGCTCGACCGCGATTCTCTACACACACATACGCATACATTCGCACCGCACGGGAACTAGTACATACTCGAACGGAATTTTCGTATTACCGACACTTTTCGCGACATTCAACTCTCCCTCGGAAACGAAATCCGGTTACTCAGTTCACCGGCATAAACGGAAATTAACGCGGAACACTCTCAAACTCTATCGTTTCTCGATCATTCCCGCACGCACAACAACTAACACACGATTAATGGCGATTTCCCGAAGATAATTCCCGACAACTATTTCTAATTCTAATCTTATTTCTTCTAACTAACGATCGCAAATTGGCAACGGCCCACCGTAAAGCCTCGCGGGACTCTGGAACCAACAAAGACCAAACACAAAGTCCGCGGACTCAACCACGCGCAGGATACCGTCGCCGCGCACGCTTCCACAAAATCTTTAAAAACTAAAGAATAAGAAAGGCCTAGTGACGGGGCTTACCTCGAAGTCAAATTAAATATATGGCCCGTATTGTCCTTTCCAATCTTTTCGGGAATTTCTCGCGGTTGCTCTCTCTCTCGTCCTCGCAATGCCGCGGATCCTCGGAAAATGCCTCGAGATTTGTCGCTCCCGGGAGCACGATGCTACTCATCTCTACCCTCATTGTCTTCACCGGCGATCGGTCAAGTGGCCAACCCTAACTTTTCGTGATCTATTTTTCGTGAATAACAGTTGGCGCTCCTGGCGCGCGAAGTGCGAATGAGGACGGCGCAGCGCCGCGCAAGGGCCGAAGCATAGACCGGTGTTCGTCTCGTGATTCGGAGGGAACGTCGAGTCCTCTATGCCTATCGTTGCAACTAGTATGCTCTCGGGACAGATGACATCTCGGGAGTCTCGTTGTTGGTAGTGTGTTGAGTGAACGAAGAGAAATAGTAGCGGAATTCCCCATCATTTCTCGGCGTACATAAATAAATAAAACAAAATCGTCGAGAGTTAGAATTAATGAACGAAATTAACCTATGTCGAGCCCTATGGATCTGTTGGGAATCGTTGCACTGCGAGGAGCCATCGAGATTTTGGCGAGCTTATCTCGCCTCAAATTTTTAACTCGTTACAATACATATATAGTAATAAATAAAGTACAAATTTGTCTTTTCTCCTTTTTGTAAGACCGTCGTAATATTTACATAATTGTCAATTTTTTCCAAAAATCGACGATTTTTTAAATTTTTTTCAAAAACAAAAAAAAATAAATAGAAAAAAAAATAAAGTTTGTCTTTTCTCTCTTTTATAAGACAGTCGTAATATTTACATAATTGTCAATTTTTTCCAAAAATCGACTATTTTTTTAATTTTTTTTTCAAAAACAAAAAAAAATAAATAGAAAAAAAAATAAAGTTTGTCTTTTCTCTTTTTCGTAAGACAGTCGTAATATTTACATAATTGTCCATTTTTTTCCAAAAATCGACTATTTTTATAATTTTTTTTAAAAACAAAAAAAAATCGACTATTTTTTTAATTTTTTTTTCAAAAACAAAAAAAATCGACTATTTTTTTAATTTTTTTTCAAAAACAAAAAAAATCGACTACTTAAAAAATTTTTTTTTCATAAGCTTACACCTCAAACACCGCGCTGGTTTAGACTGAATGCTGTAGCTAACTTCATACCAATACGACCACAACGATATAATCCGGAAATGGCGGCCAATGTTGGTAATGGTGCCAACGGATTGTCGATCCGCGAAATCCACAGTCTTTTGCCCGATTTTGACGGAAGAAATGTTTCTATTGACCTTTTCGCTAGCCTGTGCAGAGACGCAGCGCCGCTCGCGCCCTCGGATAATGTTATGCTAATAGCGGTTAAATTTAAATTGAGAGGAGCAGCTAGAGAATATGTAGAGACAAAAAGCCACGCGAACCTTGAAGAACTTTTGATCGATCTTAGAGACACTTTCGAGAAGCCGGTAGAACTGGCTGACCTGGTGGCGGAAATGCAGAAAATCGTCCAAAATTATAACGAGTTCGTAGCAGACTACGGTACGCGTACACGTAAAATCCAAAAAAAAATTTTTAAGAGATTAGAAGAAGTTTATAATGCGGAAGATCAGCGGCAGTATCTTGCAAACCGCCGAGACGAACTTAAGCAGAAAATAGTAAGAGCTTTTATCCGCGGCCTCTTTGAAAAAATTGCAAATATGCTGACCCAACGCGATATCGCGACACTAGATCAAGCAATTCTGGACGCAATAGATATAGAGCGTGAGCAACAGAAAAGGAGGGTTATAGAGCAGGGCAGGAAACGGAACGAATCAGAGATCGACACTAAAACGCCGGAACCCGCGAGAGTTCAGTTTGCGCAAACAAATCATGCACCGGAGCAAAAGTTTTGCGACTATCACAAAACTAATACACATAACTCGTCAGAATGCGTCACATTACAAAAACTGAGCGACAATAGATTTAATTATGCAAATAGAGATGCTTCCCGCGAAAGATATTTCCAAAACCGGGGTTTTCCGCAAAACAACACTCCACGACCTGGAATTAACCAGCAAAATTTCCCACCCCGAAATTTCCGACAGAACTCACAAGGTTACCAAAATGGCAGTCAAAACTTCGGGCCGAACTTCGGTTACCGAAACTACCAGCCAAATTTCAGACCTGACGCGCCGGATTTTCAATATCCTAGAGGTTATGTACAGAACGCTCAGTACGTCCCGCGCAATAACCAAAATTATTCAAGCTACCCGAATTTTCAAAACCAACCAAACTTCCCGTACCCACAAAATCACCAGGACTACCAAAATTCACAAAATCACCAAACTTATCCAAATCCTCAAAACCATCAAAGTTACTCACATCCGCAAAATCGCCAGGACTCTCAACACCGTCCAAACAATCCACAGAGTTGCGGCAATTGGCAAAATCAAATAAATTCCGGAAACAAAGCGCAAGATGGCCGTCAGGGCTCACGTGGGAATAGTAGAAATAATTCACGGGATCGCAGTTCAAACGAAAACCCTGCGACATCGGATGGTTTTCAGTCCGGATATGGTAAGACTGAAACCGATCAAGTAGCGGGATTCTCGAACCAAAAAAACCAGGTTGGCACTCCTCGGGGCAACGCGACGGGGAGTCAGCCACAAGAGCGTGCGATCCGAAATTGAAGGCCCGAATGAATATCGTCATAAAAAAAGAAAGAATTAATTTAGGATTATCTAAGAGACATAAACCACCAACCGTTGCGATAGACTCTCCCGATTTATGTTCTGCACGAACGATGTTCCTCGCAGACACGGGAGCAGAAATAAATTTAGTTAAACTGACCAAGATCTCAAATAATTCAAGGATCGACCCGTCGATCATTTACGAATTGTCCGGTATCGCAGAGGGTATTGTGCGCACGCTGGGGATGTGTTATATACAGATAAAGGAATTAAGAGTCGAGTTCCATTTGGTTGAAGATAGCCTTCCAATTAAACAGGACGCTGTTGTTGGTGACAAATTTTTCAGAGAAACACCAGCAGATATTTTATACAGCGAGCTTTGCATTTCCTTCGCGGGATACAAAATTCCATTCGAAACCTTCGAAATAGTGTTAATTCCAGCAAGGTTTAAAGTGATAATGCATGTGCGATTAAGTGCGACAAGCTTGACGGAGGGATATATTCCCAGGCTGAATGCGGGTGATAAGCTCTACATCGGAGACGCTCTCGTGTCAAATTATAACAGGGTTGCTTATCTGGCGGCTATCAACAGCAACGACTTCGACATCAATCTCACGGTACCAACACTGGAGCTTCAACCTGTGAATCGAATTTTTGACCCTACCGACGTTACAGAAGACGACACCCGTACAAGGCACGACGCAGATTTTTTTTTCAATGATAACTGGCGTCCCGGATAAAACAACAACGATTGAATCACTACTGGACTTAAAACATCTGAATGAGGAAGAAAGAAACCACGTTATGCGACTGGTATCGGAATACCAACATCTGTTTTGCGTACCCGGAGAGCAATTGGGCTGCACGAATATCCTCAAGCACGAAATACACACGACCAACGAACAGCCTATCCATACGAAGCAATACCGGTTTCCTCAGGTTCATAGGGAAGAAATCCAGAACCAAGTCGGAAGCTTGTTGGCAAAAGGCATAATCCAGCCATCACTGTCACCGTATAATTCGCCGGTTTGGATAGTCCCGAAGAAGGAAGATTCGCAGGGAAACAAGAAATGGCGCATGGTCATCGACTTCAGGAAGTTAAATGCAAAAACCACGCCCGACGCTTACCCCCTTCCGAATATTCTCGACATCTTAGACCAACTTGGGAACGCACAGTATTTTTCCACTTTTGACCTAGCATCTGGATTCCACCAGATACAAGTCCACCAGAGGGACAGACAAAAAACAGCATTTTCAACACCAAACGGGCATTTCGAATTCAGCCGTATGCCATTTGGCCTCAGCAATGGCCCAGCAACTTTCCAAAGACTAATGGATGTGGTTCTTTCGGGTCTCCAGGGCACGGATTTATTTGTGTACCTGGACGACATTGTTATCTATGCGAACACTCTCGAAGAACATGAGAGAAAGTTCCGTAGCTTAGCAAAGAGATTAACCACAGCCGGGCTGACATTGCAGACCGATAAGTGCCATTTTCTCAGCAGACAAGTATGTTATTTGGGCCACGTGATCTCTAACAAGGGAGTCCAACCAAATCCAGAAAAAGTGTTAGCAGTGCAGAATTTCCCAGTGCCAACCGACAAGAAAAATATTAAACAGTTCGTCGCTCTCGCAGGATATTACCGCCAATTTATCAAGGACTTTGCAGAAATCGCCATACCAATGACTCGCCAGCTCAAGAAAGAAGCGACATTCGAGTGGACTGAAGAAGCCCAAGCGGCGTTTGAACATCTAAAACAGAGGATCACAGAAGCTTCGATTCTACGTTACCCGAACGGAAGGAAAGAATATACGCTCACAACGGACGCATCAAATTATGCTTTGGGCGCTGTCTTAAGTCAGAAGCACAACAACGTCGATCACCCAGTCGCTTTTTACTCCAGATTACTTTCAAAGTCGGAAGTAGCCTACGACGCACTAAAAAAGAAACTATTGGCAGTAGTCAACGCAATTCAACATTTCAAGACCTATCTGTACGGACGGCGTTTTATCCTCGTGACGGACAACAGAGCGCTCGCATACATCACGAGCAAGGAGGACCCGCCGCAACAATTACAGCGCTGGCAGGCGATATTAAACGACTACAACTACGAAATCCACCACAAGCCCGGGAAATTGAACGTTGTTGCGGACGCATTGTCACGGAATCCGGTTCCCATATTGCCAATCAGGCCCCACGAGAGTACATCAAGCGGCAGCGATAAACACGAAGCGAAAAGACAGAAAACACATCAGCAAATCTCACCAGTAACCAGAGGTCGAATGTTATCCGATGAATCTTCGGGGAACCCGGTGCCCCGTAAACGAGAGCGCCTCTCGGAGGAATCACCCGATGAATCAACAACGAGCAGAAACTCAGAAACAGCAAACGTAGAGGAGCCACCGTTGGAACCACTGATAACAAAAGATGATTCGACACTTGACATCGATTCAATCGTCAGCGAGGGTGCGAGTACGCCAGCAGAAGACAAGGAAAAAGGAATAGATCCAGGGAAGCGGATTCGATCGGAAGTATTTGAAGACCACGATACTAAGCGAAGAAATGTTGAGAAAAACTTCTCCAAAAAGGGAAACGAGCATGAATTATCTGAAGAAGAAAAAACTGATAAATCGTCTATAGAAAATAAGGATCAAGCATTAATAGAAGATGAGAAAAAACAAGACCAAGCGTCTATAGAAAATAAGGACCAAGCGTCAATAGAAGATAAGAAACCACAAGACCAAGCGTCTATAGAAAATAAGGACCAAGCGTCAATAGAAGATAAGCAACCACAAGACCAAGCGTCTATAGAAAACAAAGACCAAGCGTCTATAGAAAATAAGAAACAACGAGACGAGGCATCAGAAATAAGCAAACACTAAGACAGAGATAATTCATTAAATAAGTCAGAAATACCAGACTTGACGAAAGAAACGACCCAAGTTTCGTTTTCCCAACACGGAGATGAGAACCTAAAGATCGAAAGAGTAGTGGAAGCGAGGAACGCGGACTCAGACTCCCCAACTTCACCATCGGAGGACGAAGCAGCTTACTTTTCACCTGAAATGACGCCTGATTACTGGGATCCTCCAGAACCCAAGTCGCAAAACGTGGTCCCAACACAAGCTCAACAAGCAAATTCTCCAAGTCCACAAGCAGTCTTGAGGCCCCCACCGAAGGTTGTGCAGCCAAAGAAACCAAAGAAAAAGAAAAAACTAAAAACACGCTGGACCAAACGTCGAACAAACCCGAGGTGCACCTACCGAAAGGAAACCCCTGACGCTTCGTCTTCGGACGAGACCCCAAACGAAGCGGTGTCACGACCACAGCCAAAGGAACAGCGGACCTCTTCACCATCGACAACCCTTGATTTTAAAGGCCCTGCACCACCCGGAAGGTCGATCGAGGAAGTGAGCGCGAAATTGTCCCCGCAAGGAATCGATTTCGAAGGTTTTACCCCGCAGGAGCAGAAGAACGCAATCAAGAAACTGCAGGACACCATGCCAGCAACAAAGTTCTTACCACCAGTGGAAACCGGAACCTTATCACCACCGACGGTTTTACCACGCTTTTGCTTACCAACACCGCCACCGCAGTATCGTTCACCATCACTACCTCCTTACATTTTTTCACCATCGGCACAACAAACTTGGGAGGAGACGCTGAAAACACAGGAACCAACGAACGAACATGACATGGCTGGACCCAGCAAAGACTACAGGGAACAGATATCGTCGGAGAGTAAATCTGACGATTCGAATGCTGATCTCCCATACCAACCACCGCAATATCACAGGAAACGACTCACTTGTTCGGAGAGCAATCCCGCCACCAGAAGCGCAACAATAACAAATGACGTTCAACTAGAAGATAACATCAAAATTTTACAAAACAACATTTTAGCAAACGAAGATAATTTAGCATTTTTCGTATCAGCGGATTGCATCATGAACACAACAGTCACCAAGATACTCGTCGAAAAAAAAAGAATCAGCCGCGAGATGTTGCTCTTACAAAACCCTAGAATGGGGAACATTCTTATTTGCCAAAGCGAAAGCGAGTGCTATTTTGTGATGTTCTGCAAGGAGAAGGCAACGGATATTACCACTGTACACATGGTCAAGAAATGTTTTACCGTCCTGGTGAAAATATTAAAGAGGGATAAATTCCAGTCCTGTTCGATCTCGAAGGACCCCGAAATTGTCGGCCCACTCTTGTGGTCGAATATAAAAAGCCACATGCGCCTTTTGACACTGGGAGCTGATATACGGATCACGATATGCGGAGGTCTGGCAACAGTTCCAGAGCAGGACAGCCGGGAAAATATCATTAAAGAATTGCACGCTTCAAACCTGGGTGGCCATAAAGGTATCGAGAAAACATATTAACGCATACTGACACAATACTATTGGAGAGGATTGAAAGCGGACGTCAAGAACTACTTCAAGCATTGCCCGGAATGCCAGACGAACAAATTGGTTCGAGTCAGGACTAGAGCGCCGATGGTGCTCACCGACACACCAGAAAAGCCGTTCGACAAAGTCGCCATTGATATCGTGGGACCATTGCGGGAAACAAGCAAAGGAAACATATACATTGTAACGAGTTCAAAATTTGAGGCGAGGAAAGCTCGCAAAGATCTCGATGGCTCCTCGCAGTGCAACGATTCCCAACAGATCCATAGGGCTCGACTTAGGTTAATTTCGTTCATTAATTCTAACTCTCGACGATTTTGTTTTATTTATTTATGTACGCCGAGAAATGATGGGGAATTCCGCTACTATTTCTCTTCGTTCACTCAACACACTGCCAACAACGAGACTCCCGAGATGTCATCTGTCCCGAGAGCATACTGGTTGCAACGACAGGCATAGAGGACTCGACGTTCCCTCCGAATCACGAGACGAACACCGGTCTATGCTTCAGCCCTTGCGCGGCGCTGCGCCGTCCTCATTCGCACTTCGCGCGCCAGGAGCGCCAACTGATATTCACGAAAAACAGATCACGAAAAGTTAGGGTTGGCCACTTGACCGATCGCCGGTGAAGAGAATGAGGGTAGGGATGAGTAGCATCGTGCTCCCGGGAGCGACAAATCTCGAGGCATTTTCCGAGGATCCGCGGCACTGCGAGGACGAGAGAGAGAGCAACCGCGAGAAATTCCCGAGAAGATTGGAAAGGATAATACGGGCCATATATTTATTTTGACTTCGAGGTAAGCCCCGTCACTAGGCCTTTCTTATTCTTTAGTTTTTTTAAAGATTTTGTGGAAGCGTGCGCGGCGACGGTATCCTGCGCGTGGTTGAGTCCGCGGGCTCTGTGTTTGGTCTTTGTTGGTTGCAGAGTCCCGCGAGGCTTTACGGTGGGCCGTTGCCAATTTGCGACCGTTAGTTAAAAGAAATAAGATTAGAATTAGAAAGAGTTGTCGGGAATTATCTTCGGGAAATCGCCATTAATCGTGTGTTAGTTGTTGTGCGTGCGTGAATGATCGAGAAACGATAGAGTGTGAGAGTGTTCCGCGTTAATTTCCGTGTATGCCGGTGAATTGAGTAACCGGACTTTGTTTCCGAGGGAGAGCTGAATGTCGCGAAAAGTGTCGGTAATACGAAAATTCCGTTCGAGTATGTATTAGTTCCCGTGCGTTGCGAATGTATGCGTATGTGTGTATAGAGAATCGCGGTCGAGCGAGAATGAGGGAAATCCCGTCTCGTAGGTAATAAACGACTTTCCATTAATTTGTTCAAAGTCTCCCGAATATTTGTCGTTATAATTTTTTGTTGTGTTTGTGAGAACCTGGCCTCCGAATCCCGCCACTCTACAAGACTTTGACGGCTGCGGCTAGCCCGGCAAAAGCAGCTTGGTCCCGAATAGTTAACAGAGTTTTTCCCGGCGCGAAAGCGCCTGGCGCCCTGATAAAATAAAGGGAAAAATTCTTGGGGTCCTTAGCTTTGTAGTCGGGTTAGGGAAAATAGGAAAATTCCACTACAAAATTGGCGCCCAACGTGGGGCCCTTGCGTCAATGGTTCTCATCAAAGTTTTTTTTTTTTTTTGTCGATTATTAAAATTTTGAAGAGTTATTTTTCTTCCTCTCTTGAATTTATTCTCTCGTAAAAAATTATCAAACTCTTGGAATCCCATTATTATTGAATTATCGATACAGTGAAAATTACCACTAATTGGAAAACAATATGTTCACGAACTATTTAGTTAGTTGACGATCGAATTATTATTGAGTTATTGAAATTTATCAATTAGTCAAAGTCCCTTTATGTAAATTGCCTCGACCGTTGGAATTCTCAGTTATTGAAAATCGGGAGTGTAGTAAGTCAGTGTGCGCGCGACATACGGCAGCGGTCGCGCCGACCTCTGCAGCAGCGTGCTCGCTTGCGGGACTCTCAACACTGTGTTTATGTTTTTGCGTTTCATATGTTGATTTCGTCAGTAGTGCGATTATAAGTAGCGCTTAGAATTTACCATTGGAAATATTAAATTCACATATTATTCCCGAGTCGCAGCGAATTTGCGAGAGCTACAGTAGACCACGCACTAAGTAATCTGGAGTGAAAAGACAGCTAATATTATTCTTAAATTATTTTTCGTTTTTCCCTTTTACAATTTCATCGGGAATCATTATTTTGTAAATTCATTTTTCTGGATTTCTCGTTTTCTTAAAGTTTTTGTTGAAGCCCTAATGATTATTATAATTTCCCGGTTAATTGATCCAGAATTGAGTTCTATGTTGTCAAAGAATAATAATAACAATAATAATAATTCGTCACCGGGAAATAATATTAACATTTATCAAGAATAGTTCAATTTGGCATGATTACAAAAATGTAATGACTATTATAAAATTATTTTTTAAATTTTAAACTGTTGACAAAAAAATTTTTTTTTTTTTTGATTCGACATTATAGGATATAATGGATATTATAGGATATATAAAATATTTTACCTTTAGACGTCTTACGGGGATTATTATTTTAGAGAAAATTGAGACCGAGTATCCTGTAAATTGATATTTAAAACTTTCCGTTTATTTGTCACTCTTTAAATTTTATATTTTACTCATTAACATCGAAGACTCACCAAACGACAATACTCTTAGTTTCTTGACTTGATAAAATTTGTTTTTTTTTTTCCATAGAATTTAGCATTAGCTCTCGCCGCTTCTCGCGATGATTTGACTTCGCTCGTAAAGAGTCATATCATTTGAAATTTAAAAATGACGAAACTATATGTTTTATTTTATTTATGTATTTGCATTTGACTCTATCTGGCCCTATATTAGTTTATGATTGGATACTACGTAATCCCGTCCCGTAATTGCATTGTATTTTGTGTTTGCATTTTTTTTTGTTTTCCTGTGAAAACCTTACAAACTCTTATCGGGAGGGCGCACGTCTCGCCGTTTTGTTTTTTTTTGTATTTTATTTTAACAGGGAGGTCTGTGCTCGCCGATAAATCCCGAGAGTTATCAGTCAGCTCGAAGTTTTTTTTTTTTAATTTTTTTTCTATCACTTGTACGCCGAAATAGTATCTAGGAAAACAGGAGATATGGATCGGTTATTGAGCGCGGATGAAATTGCGGCGTTTACGGACGATCAAGTCAAAGCTGAGTTGATACTCCGAGGATTGGCGGAGGAAGGTTCTTCGGCTTCCTTGCGGGAGAGACTATATTTTTCCAGCCGCCTCGCTAATCACAATCAGACTACGAATCCGGCCGACTTAATCACCGTTAGTGAAATTCAGGCCGGACACGCTATTGGCAACAACTACAGAGCCCATGACGTGGGAAATCCAACTCATCAGTCTTCACCACATCGCATTGAAACACTCTACCGATCACACGCATTGACCGCATACGATATCATGCGACGATGGAATTTGAGCTTTTCTGGATCAAGGGGTGAGGAGGTCGATGCCTTCCTTTCCCGTATCGAGGACGGACGCAGGTTGGTGGCATTGTCGGACTCCGATCTGCTGAACTGCATCCCGCTTTTCTTGAAGGGAATAGCCTATCATTGGTTTAAGGCTGAGCGCTCAAGATGGCATACATGGATCGAGTGTGAGGAAGCCTTTGGCAAACGTTTCTGTAATGGTGATCTACAATTAGCTTTAGAGGAAGAACTTAAATCCCGGGTCCAAGGAAGCAAGGAAAACGTTGCCGATTTTTTGACTTGCATGAGGGGTCTTATGACGCGAGTTATTCCACCATTGCCGATTGAAAAACAACTTGATTTGGTACATCGCAATTTACTCCCGCGCTTGCAAGTCGCCGTACTACGCTCTGAAGTGAGGACTCTCGAGGAATTGGAGCGAGACGTCATCCGGGTGGAAAGGAGCTACCACGCAGCAGAGTCGTTTCGTGCGCCGCTACCTCCCGAAAGATCACTCTTCCCAGAATTTGCGTATCGCGACTCATCGACTGTACGACAGAGAGTCTCCTTTGACATGAACCGAAGCGGATTTTCGCCTAGACGACAGAACCCGGCATACTTAGTCCAGGGGGGGGAGTATCCTTCATATGGTCACGGAACAAATCTTTACGACAATCATGGTAGGGGACAGTCTCCAGCACCACCGGCCCATCCAACTTCAAATTTTTCCCGCTACAGGAATACGACGACTCCTCCACGCTCTGCTTTTCGCCTCAGTGTAACCACACCGGAGCCACCTACATCAACAGCCAATAATCCTAACCCTTTCTTACCGAGAACGGAGGGATCGAAGGAGAACCGACGTCCACCAGTAAGAGTGGATCCTAGTACGGTCATCTGCAGCAATTGTAAAGGAAAGGGACATTTCGCAAAGGGTTGCGCTTGGCCGATACGACTGAGATGTTTCGACTGTGGAAAGGAAGGTGTCACGAGGAGAACTCCACACAATTGTCCGGGAAACACGCAAGGGAGCCGCCAATAGGGACATGGGAGACTCCTACAAAATGGTCAATGTCCCCAATAATGATTCCCGCTACGGGCTACGCCGAACTAGCTCTACAAAACATTGAGAAACAAGGAACTTCTGTTTTGGTACTACTCCTGATCATTGGTGGGAAAACTCTGCCAGCTGTTGTCGACACTGGCGCCACGAGTACATTTATCGGGTCAGAGGGGACGCTATTCTTAACGAGACTTGGATTCATCCGGAGATCTACACCAAATCATCCATGCACCGTGGGGAATGGTCAAGAGGTGATCTGTCATGAAGAGGTAGAGTTCGACGCTATTTTAAGAGGAAGACAACGCATTCTGGTTGCGAGAGTGATACCGAATCTACCAGTCCCTCTCCTTCTCGGTCTAGATTCGATGGAAATATTTGGCATTGGCATCGATGTATTGAAACGGAAATGGTTCTTCAGCGGAGAGCCTCATGTCGAATACCAGTTCGCTCGTGTGAAAAATCCCGACCGGTACGGATTCTGTACTGCCATTGTGGATCTTACGGACAAAGAGAGCGAGTGTCTTGAAGAATTCCTAGCTGTCGAAGTTCCGAAACTGCGACAAGCTCCGGGACTTACTAATATTGTGGAACATCGCATTGATGTTGGCGAGGCAGCACCTATTAAACAACGTTGGTACCCGTTCACTCCCGTTATTCGGGACGCTATGAATTCGGAAATTGATCGCATGTTGGAGACGAACGTCATTGAAAAATCAGAAAGTGAATGGAGTAGTCCAATTGTGATGGTCAAGAAACCTAACGGGACTTACAGATTCTGCATCGATTTCCGAAAGGTAAACGCGATCTCCAAAAAAGATGCGTACCCTTTACCTTTCATGTCGCACATCCTGGATTGTTTGAGAGCGGCGCGGTACATTTCAACTCTCGACCTTAGTCAAGCGTTTCATCAGATTCCACTGGAAAAGAAATCCCGGGAGATCACTGCTTTTACCGCTCCTCACCGAGGATTATTCCACTTCCGGCGCATGCCGTACGGGCTATCATCTGCTCCAGCAACCTTTCAACGTCTGCTGGACCAGATAAAAACTCCCGACATGCAACCAGCGGTCTTTGCATACCTGGACGACATAGTGATCGCTACCGAAACATTTGAGGAACACCTCATGTGGATGAAACGTGTCTTTGATCGAATTATAGAAGCGGGACTGCTCATAAATCCCAAGAAATGTGAGTTTTGTCGAAGCGAGTTACGTTACCTAGGGTTTCTGATAAATCAGAGTGGTCTCCAACCGGATCCAGAAAAGACTGCGCCAATCGCCAAATATCCGGAACCAACGACAGTGACAACGGTCCGTCGTTTCCTCGGGGCTACGTCATGGTACCGAAGATTCATCCCGAATTACGCGACGCTAGCCGAACCGATCACCAGGCTCACAAAGAAGAAACAGCCTTGGGTATGGGGTGAAGAGCAACGGGTTGCCTTTGATCAGCTGAAGAGATCGTTGACAGAAGCTCCCGTCTTGGCTAGACCAGATTTCGCTAAGAAGTTTACGCTCCATACGGATGCCAGTCTTACGGGATTGGGTGCAGTACTGACACAAGAACCAGAAGGGGCTGAACATCCGATAGCCTATGCGAGTCGTGCTCTTTCAGAGGCCGAACGAAATTATGATGTACGAGAACTGGAGTGTCTGGCAATCTTATGGTCAGTGGAGAAGTTCAGACCATATCTCAATGGTTACCGTTTTACCGTGATCACGGATCATGAGAGTTTGAAGTGGCTTTTTACACAAAAAGAACCCAAAGGTCGCATCGCGAGATGGATCTGGACGCTCACCCATTACGATTTTGACATTCTTCATCGGAAGGGGGCGCAGAATCACTTACCTGACGCCCTGTCGCGTATGCACGAGAGTATTCCGATAAGTCAGATGATGCGAGAGTCCTCGCACACTCCCGAGCAAATCTTATTGGTGGCTACGGAACTTTCGGAGTTCGGAGGAGTCCCTGAGTTAGACGACCCTTGGTATGAGGCGAGATGGACTGAGGTACGAGACGATCCTGAAAAGTTCCCGGATTGGAGGATCTGTGAAGGGAGGCTGTTTTTGAGAAGAAGATTTACGCAGTATGGAGGCTCAGACGCAGATGACGAATGGAAGTTGGTAATCCCGAACCATGATCGTCGGGAAGTTTTACGGGAAAACCATGACGTGCCACAAGCCGGACATTTGGGTATAGCAAAAACGTTCCAGCGTATTGTCTCATAATATTATTCGTTAACAGAGTTTTTCCCGGCGCGAAAGCGCCTGGCGCCCTGATAAAATAAAGGGAAAAATTCTTGGGGTCCTTAGCTTTGTAGTCGGGTTAGGGAAAATAGGAAAATTCCACTACAAAATTGGCGCCCAACGTGGGGCCCTTGCGTCAATGGTTCTCATCAAAGTTTTTTTTTTTTTTTGTCGATTATTAAAATTTTGAAGAGTTATTTTTCTTCCTCTCTTGAATTTATTCTCTCGTAAAAAATTATCAAACTCTTGGAATCCCATTATTATTGAATTATCGATACAGTGAAAATTACCACTAATTGGAAAACAATATGTTCACGAACTATTTAGTTAGTTGACGATCGAATTATTATTGAGTTATTGAAATTTATCAATTAGTCAAAGTCCCTTTATGTAAATTGCCTCGACCGTTGGAATTCTCAGTTATTGAAAATCGGGAGTGTAGTAAGTCAGTGTGCGCGCGACATACGGCAGCGGTCGCGCCGACCTCTGCAGCAGCGTGCTCGCTTGCGGGACTCTCAACACTGTGTTTATGTTTTTGCGTTTCATATGTTGATTTCGTCAGTAGTGCGATTATAAGTAGCGCTTAGAATTTACCATTGGAAATATTAAATTCACATATTATTCCCGAGTCGCAGCGAATTTGCGAGAGCTACAGTAGACCACGCACTAAGTAATCTGGAGTGAAAAGACAGCTAATATTATTCTTAAATTATTTTTCGTTTTTCCCTTTTACAATTTCATCGGGAATCATTATTTTGTAAATTCATTTTTCTGGATTTCTCGTTTTCTTAAAGTTTTTGTTGAAGCCCTAATGATTATTATAATTTCCCGGTTAATTGATCCAGAATTGAGTTCTATGTTGTCAAAGAATAATAATAACAATAATAATAATTCGTCACCGGGAAATAATATTAACATTTATCAAGAATAGTTCAATTTGGCATGATTACAAAAATGTAATGACTATTATAAAATTATTTTTTAAATTTTAAACTGTTGACAAAAAAATTTTTTTTTTTTTTGATTCGACATTATAGGATATAATGGATATTATAGGATATATAAAATATTTTACCTTTAGACGTCTTACGGGGATTATTATTTTAGAGAAAATTGAGACCGAGTATCCTGTAAATTGATATTTAAAACTTTCCGTTTATTTGTCACTCTTTAAATTTTATATTTTACTCATTAACATCGAAGACTCACCAAACGACAATACTCTTAGTTTCTTGACTTGATAAAATTTGTTTTTTTTTTTCCATAGAATTTAGCATTAGCTCTCGCCGCTTCTCGCGATGATTTGACTTCGCTCGTAAAGAGTCATATCATTTGAAATTTAAAAATGACGAAACTATATGTTTTATTTTATTTATGTATTTGCATTTGACTCTATCTGGCCCTATATTAGTTTATGATTGGATACTACGTAATCCCGTCCCGTAATTGCATTGTATTTTGTGTTTGCATTTTTTTTTGTTTTCCTGTGAAAACCTTACAAACTCTTATCGGGAGGGCGCACGTCTCGCCGTTTTGTTTTTTTTTGTATTTTATTTTAACAGGGAGGTCTGTGCTCGCCGATAAATCCCGAGAGTTATCAGTCAGCTCGAAGTTTTTTTTTTTTAATTTTTTTTCTATCACTTGTACGCCGAAATAGTATCTAGGAAAACAGGAGATATGGATCGGTTATTGAGCGCGGATGAAATTGCGGCGTTTACGGACGATCAAGTCAAAGCTGAGTTGATACTCCGAGGATTGGCGGAGGAAGGTTCTTCGGCTTCCTTGCGGGAGAGACTATATTTTTCCAGCCGCCTCGCTAATCACAATCAGACTACGAATCCGGCCGACTTAATCACCGTTAGTGAAATTCAGGCCGGACACGCTATTGGCAACAACTACAGAGCCCATGACGTGGGAAATCCAACTCATCAGTCTTCACCACATCGCATTGAAACACTCTACCGATCACACGCATTGACCGCATACGATATCATGCGACGATGGAATTTGAGCTTTTCTGGATCAAGGGGTGAGGAGGTCGATGCCTTCCTTTCCCGTATCGAGGACGGACGCAGGTTGGTGGCATTGTCGGACTCCGATCTGCTGAACTGCATCCCGCTTTTCTTGAAGGGAATAGCCTATCATTGGTTTAAGGCTGAGCGCTCAAGATGGCATACATGGATCGAGTGTGAGGAAGCCTTTGGCAAACGTTTCTGTAATGGTGATCTACAATTAGCTTTAGAGGAAGAACTTAAATCCCGGGTCCAAGGAAGCAAGGAAAACGTTGCCGATTTTTTGACTTGCATGAGGGGTCTTATGACGCGAGTTATTCCACCATTGCCGATTGAAAAACAACTTGATTTGGTACATCGCAATTTACTCCCGCGCTTGCAAGTCGCCGTACTACGCTCTGAAGTGAGGACTCTCGAGGAATTGGAGCGAGACGTCATCCGGGTGGAAAGGAGCTACCACGCAGCAGAGTCGTTTCGTGCGCCGCTACCTCCCGAAAGATCACTCTTCCCAGAATTTGCGTATCGTGACTCATCGACTGTACGACAGAGAGTCTCCTTTGACATGAACCGAAGCGGATTTTCGCCTAGACGACAGAACCCGGCATACTTAGTCCAGGGGGGGGAGTATCCTTCATATGGTCACGGAACAAATCTTTACGACAATCATGGTAGGGGACAGTCTCCAGCACCACCGGCCCATCCAACTTCAAATTTTTCCCGCTACAGGAATACGACGACTCCTCCACGCTCTGCTTTTCGCCTCAGTGTAACCACACCGGAGCCACCTACATCAACAGCCAATAATCCTAACCCTTTCTTACCGAGAACGGAGGGATCGAAGGAGAACCGACGTCCACCAGTAAGAGTGGATCCTAGTACGGTCATCTGCAGCAATTGTAAAGGAAAGGGACATTTCGCAAAGGGTTGCGCTTGGCCGATACGACTGAGATGTTTCGACTGTGGATAGGAAGGTGTCACGAGGAGAACTCCACACAATTGTCCGGGAAACACGCAAGGGAGCCGCCAATAGGGACATGGGAGACTCCTACAAAATGGTCAATGTCCCCAATAATGATTCCCGCTACGGGCTACGCCGAACTAGCTCTACAAAACATTGAGAAACAAGGAACTTCTGTTTTGGTACTACTCCTGATCATTGGTGGGAAAACTCTGCCAGCTGTTGTCGACACTGGCGCCACGAGTACATTTATCGGGTCAGAGGGGACGCTATTCTTAACGAGACTTGGATTCATCCGGAGATCTACACCAAATCATCCATGCACCGTGGGGAATGGTCAAGAGGTGATCTGTCATGAAGAGGTAGAGTTCGACGCTATTTTAAGAGGAAGACAACGCATTCTGGTTGCGAGAGTGATACCGAATCTACCAGTCCCTCTCCTTCTCGGTCTAGATTCGATGGAAATATTTGGCATTGGCATCGATGTATTGAAACGGAAATGGTTCTTCAGCGGAGAGCCTCATGTCGAATACCAGTTCGCTCGTGTGAAAAATCCCGACCGGTACGGATTCTGTACTGCCATTGTGGATCTTACGGACAAAGAGAGCGAGTGTCTTGAAGAATTCCTAGCTGTCGAAGTTCCGAAACTGCGACAAGCTCCGGGACTTACTAATATTGTGGAACATCGCATTGATGTTGGCGAGGCAGCACCTATTAAACAACGTTGGTACCCGTTCACTCCCGTTATTCGGGACGCTATGAATTCGGAAATTGATCGCATGTTGGAGACGAACGTCATTGAAAAATCAGAAAGTGAATGGAGTAGTCCAATTGTGATGGTCAAGAAACCTAACGGGACTTACAGATTCTGCATCGATTTCCGAAAGGTAAACGCGATCTCCAAAAAAGATGCGTACCCTTTACCTTTCATGTCGCACATCCTGGATTGTTTGAGAGCGGCGCGGTACATTTCAACTCTCGACCTTAGTCAAGCGTTTCATCAGATTCCACTGGAAAAGAAATCCCGGGAGATCACTGCTTTTACCGCTCCTCACCGAGGATTATTCCACTTCCGGCGCATGCCGTACGGGCTATCATCTGCTCCAGCAACCTTTCAACGTCTGCTGGACCAGATAAAAACTCCCGAAATGCAACCAGCGGTCTTTGCATACCTGGACGACATAGTGATCGCTACCGAAACATTTGAGGAACACCTCATGTGGATGAAACGTGTCTTTGATCGAATTATAGAAGCGGGACTGCTCATAAATCCCAAGAAATGTGAGTTTTGTCGAAGCGAGTTACGTTACCTAGGGTTTCTGATAAATCAGAGTGGTCTCCAACCGGATCCAGAAAAGACTGCGCCAATCGCCAAATATCCGGAACCAACGACAGTGACAACGGTCCGTCGTTTCCTCGGGGCTACGTCATGGTACCGAAGATTCATCCCGAATTACGCGACGCTAGCCGAACCGATCACCAGGCTCACAAAGAAGAAACAGCCTTGGGTATGGGGTGAAGAGCAACGGGTTGCCTTTGATCAGCTGAAGAGATCGTTGACAGAAGCTCCCGTCTTGGCTAGACCAGATTTCGCTAAGAAGTTTACGCTCCATACGGATGCCAGTCTTACGGGATTGGGTGCAGTACTGACACAAGAACCAGAAGGGGCTGAACATCCGATAGCCTATGCGAGTCGTGCTCTTTCAGAGGCCGAACGAAATTATGATGTACGAGAACTGGAGTGTCTGGCAATCTTATGGTCAGTGGAGAAGTTCAGACCATATCTCAATGGTTACCGTTTTACCGTGATCACGGATCATGAGAGTTTGAAGTGGCTTTTTACACAAAAAGAACCCAAAGGTCGCATCGCGAGATGGATCTGGACGCTCACCCATTACGATTTTGACATTCTTCATCGGAAGGGGGCGCAGAATCACTTACCTGACGCCCTGTCGCGTATGCACGAGAGTATTCCGATAAGTCAGATGATGCGAGAGTCCTCGCACACTCCCGAGCAAATCTTATTGGTGGCTACGGAACTTTCGGAGTTCGGAGGAGTCCCTGAGTTAGACGACCCTTGGTATGAGGCGAGATGGACTGAGGTACGAGACGATCCTGAAAAGTTCCCGGATTGGAGGATCTGTGAAGGGAGGCTGTTTTTGAGAAGAAGATTTACGCAGTATGGAGGCTCAGACGCAGATGACGAATGGAAGTTGGTAATCCCGAACCATGATCGTCGGGAAGTTTTACGGGAAAACCATGACGTGCCACAAGCCGGACATTTGGGTATAGCAAAAACGTTCCAGCGTATTGTCTCATAATATTATTGGCCCAAAATGCATCAAGAAATTACCCGATACGTCAGAAGCTGCGAAACTTGTCAAAAATCGAAACCGAATGTTGGTTTGCCTTTGGGTCTTATGGGAAGACGAGTAATAGAAGAACCATGGTCAGTTGTTGCCGCAGACATCATGGGTCCATTCCCACCTATTCGGTCGGGAGCTGTATACGTCTTGGTGTTGCAAGATCTTTTCACCAAATGGATCGAGTGCGTTGCACTTAAGAAGGCTACAGGGAAGAAAATACGGGAATTAATGGAAGAATTGATCATATCGCGCTGGGGCACTTTCGAAGTCATCCTGACCGATAACGGGACCGAGTTCGTGAATAAAAGCTTAAAGGAAATGGCGGCCGAGTTGGGAATTTTCCACACTACAACTCCACCCTATCATCCCCAGGCAAATCCCGTAGAACGGGTTAATCGTGTCCTCAAAACCATGATTATCTCTTACTTGGAGGGAGATCACCGGGCATGGGATGTTCATCTCCCGGAATTTCGATTCGCCTATAATACAGCACACCACTCGGCAATTGCTACAAGCCCTGCGTTCCTCAACCTCGGTCGTGTCCCGAAACCTCACCAATTCTTCAAACGTATCAAGGGACAGCGAGAGATAATTCCGGGAAGTGTGGAACAATGGACCGAAAAGATGAAACAGCTGGAGGTGTTACGGAAGAAGGTGCAACATGATCTGGATGAAGCATACAGACGTCAAGCGGCGCATTTTAATAAAAATCGCAATCCCGTACGGTTTATAGTAGGAGACCGAGTTCTCAAACGTCAGCGTATTTTATCTAACGCTTCACAATTCGTCGCGGCAAAACTAGCGCAAAAATACCAGGGCCCATTCACTATTTCGAAAGTCATATCTCCTGTAGTTTATGAGCTGACTGATGATCAGGGAGGGGTGATTAAAAAGGTTGCTATTGCGGATTTAAAATTTTATAGATCTTATATTTCCGAATCTCCTCAGGCATCATGAGCTCGCAAGTGACTCCCGGAATCATCACGCAGGCGGTGGGACGGACATGGGTCCTATTGAATCGCTGTAGGAAGTTCAGTCAGATCACCTCAGTACGGAAATTGGCCGACGACATCCGGCAGGTGGCACGCACTGGGGCCGAGAAAAACGCAGAAGAGGACGAGAAGGTGGGGAAGCGCATGGCTAGTTGCACTCGCGGATTGCGAAAAATTGTGCAGGGCTGCTCTCCGTATGGAGCGGGTTGGCCAGGAGAGTATGGAGAAGTTGAGTCGGCCGTTATCGGGGTCGGAGACGGTGGCGGAGGGCCCAACGGAACCAACGGAAGAAGAAAGTACCGACCCGTCACCTACGGATGAGAAGGTGGTGACGGAAGGTCTAGCGTCGTTGGGGTCGGAGCCAACGACGGTGGATCAGCCGAAGCCGTCGTACTCCGGCGAAAAAGTGGAGAAGGAAGGATTTCAGCCGTGTTGGCCTAAAGGTCTGACCAAACCGAAGCCCGAGATCGGGATAGGGTGCTTTAATTGTGGCAACCACGGTCACCGCTATGTGGCCTGTCCAAAGGAGAGGACAACAGTCCCGTTTTGTAGGATCTGCGGAAAAAGGTCTTACACAGTGCGCACTTGCCCAACCCGCGGAGCATTTTGGAGGAGCGAGGATGGCGCACAGGATCGTGATTCCCGTCGCCTCAGGAAATACTGATTACTCCCGTTAAACCTACATACGAAAAATAATTTTTGTTTAAAACGATTCGTTTTTTTTTTTGCGAGAATGATCGGACCGAAAGGACCAGGTTATGTTTCGCTTTTCCACCTTTATAATAAACGGTATATGAAATGAATAAGACGTGGTCAACTTATTGTAGTACGGGTAATAGTTATGGTGAAGGGGGTAGAACCTTTAGATGATCGTGGACGTTTTGGGATCTGAAGGGACGAGGTGATTACGGGGCTCGAGAAGAAAAGGAAACGCGTATGAAAGGGTACGTTTCCCGCCTCCCGAGGATCATATTTATTTAACCCTCATTAGTTTATTAAAAAATAAAATAAAATAAAATAAAATAAAATAAAATAAAATAAAAAAAAATATGAAAATAAAAATTTTGTTCGTTGCCCCTTTGCCCGCCCATGGATCTGTGAGACAGGGTACTGTCGTCGAGCCGTCTTGATAGTTTTATTTAATTAAATCTCAGGCCAAGAGACAGGGGCTTCCTTGACCGGGGCGGTCGGCTTTTAAGGGGGGGAGAGTTGTATCGAGTTAAAAATTTGAGGCGAGATAAGCTCGCAAAAATCTCGATGGCTCCTCGCAGTGCAACGATTCCCAACAGATCCATAGGGCTCGACCTAAGTTAATTTCGTTCATTAATTCTAACTCTCGACGATTTTGTTTTATTTATTTATGTACGCCGAGAAATGATGGGGAATTCCGCTACTATTTCTCTTCGTTCACTCAACACACCGCCAACAACGAGACTCCCGAGATGTCATCTGTCCCGAGAGCATACTGGTTGCAACGACAGGCATAGAGGACTCGACGTTCCCTCCGAATCACGAGACGAACACCGGTCTATGCTTCAGCCCTTGCGCGGCGCTGCGCCGTCCTCATTCGCACTTCGCGCGCCAGGAGCGCCAACTGATATTCACGAAAAATAGATCACGAAAAGTTAGGGTTGGCCACTTGACCGATCGCCGGTGAAGAGAATGAGGGTAGGGATGAGTAGCATCGTGCTCCCGGGAGCGACAAATCTCGAGGCATTTTCCGAGGATCCGCGGCACTGCGAGGACGAGAGAGAGAGCAACCGCGAGAAATTCCCGAGAAGATTGGAAAGGATAATACGGGCCATATATTTATTTTGACTTCGAGGTAAGCCCCGTCACTAGGCCTTTCTTATTCTTTAGTTTTTTTTAAGATTTTGTGGAAGCGTGCGCGACGACGGTATCCTGCGCGTGGTTGAGTCCGCGGGCTCTGTGTTTGGTCTTTGTTGGTTGCAGAGTCCCGCGAGGCTTTACGGTGGGCCGTTACCAATTTGCGACCGTTAGTTAAAAGAAATAAGATTAGAATTAGAAAGAGTTGTCGGGAATTATCTTCGGGAAATCGCCATTAATCGTGTGTTAGTTGTTGTGCGTGCGTGAATGATCGAGAAACGATAGAGTGTGAGAGTGTTCCGCGTTAATTTCCGTTTATGCCGGTGAATTGAGTAACCGGACTTTGTTTCCGAGGGAGAGCTGAATGTCGCGAAAAGTGTCGGTAATACGAAAATTCCGTTCGAGTATCTATTAGTTCCCGTGCGTTGCGAATGTATGCGTATGTGTGTATAGAGAATCGCGGTCGAGCGAGAATGAGGGAAATCCCGTCTCGTAGGTAATAAACGACTTTCCATTAATTTGTTCAAAGTCTCCCGAATATTTGTCGTTATAATTTTTTGTTGTGTTTGTGAGAACCTGGCCTCCGAATCCCGCCACTCTACAAGACTTTGACGGCTGCGGCTAGCCCGGCAAAAGCAGCTTGGTCCCGAATAGTTAACAGAGTTTTTCCCGGCGCGAAAGCGCCTGGCGCCCTGATAAAATAAAGGGAAAAATTCTTGGGGTCCTTAGCTTTGTAGTTGGGTTAGGGAAAATAGGAAAATTCCACTACAACATCCTCACAATTCTCGATCTGTTTAGCAAATTCGGCACAGCCGTACCACTGAGTTGTCAAACCACCAACGATATTTCGAGCGCTTCGTGTGATAAGTTGATCACCACGTTCGGAGCACCACGCGCAATATTGACGGATCAGGGAAGGAATTTTATGTCGGAAATGTTCAAGAACTTCGCGGAATTTTTTCAGATCCGCCAATATAAAACAACCGCGTATCACCCGCAATCAAACGGGGCAATTGAGCGTAGTCACCATACCCTCGTAGAATACATTAAACATTTTATTAACGATAAAAAAGAATGGGACGAACTGTTGACCTTGGCGACATTCGCACACAACACGAGCGTTCATGAAAGCACGGGATTTACTCCTTTTGAGCTGGTTTTCGGCAGATTGGCACAACTACCTTCCGAGTTTCCGCCACTCGAAAAAACGATTACTTACGACGACTACATGGCAAACTTAAACGCAAACTTTGAAGCAGTTCGTCAACTGGTCTTAGAAAAGGCAACTAGATATAAGGAAAGAATGAAAAAGTATTACGATAAAAAAGTAAAAGAACTAGAATTTAGGAAGGACGAGTTAGTATACTTGCAGAAAGAACCGCGTACAGGGAAATTTGATGCGCACTGGGTAGGACCGTATAAAATATTAGAAGTCTTAGATCGGAACAACGTAGTCTTAAGTGTAAAAGATAATGCCACGAGAACGGTTCACGTAGATAAAATAAAACGGGCATATGTTTCAGATGCCACACAGGAGCGTTGAGGCCCCGAGAGGCACTCAAAATCACGCCACTTGTACGGAACCCTGGCTTATATTCGGAACCGCTCGGTACACTGCGATCTTACCACACCACGTGGACCCTTGTTACTTTCGTCAACACATTCGGGCTCGAGACTAGGCGCCTTCAAATTCAAGAAAATCTAAATTTCACCGCCAAATATTGCTTTGGGATAGGAGACCAATGTTTATTAAAGGGGCAATTGAGGAGCATGCAGGCACGACTCGACGCGCTCGAAACAGCAGAAACAATCTTAGCGGAACTTATACCATCAACTCAAGCAAACCCAGTAGCGAAGCGAGAAAAACGCGCAATATTCGGCTTTGTCGGGAAAATTCACAAGTTCCTTTACGGTACGTTGGATAATGACGACGCGATACACATTTTACGATCACAGTTCGATATTTCACAAAAACAGGTAAAATCATTGGCAGAAAGACTACATAACGCTTCACTAGAAATGAACGGGGCAATTCAGACATTTACAAACGAAATACGAGTACTGGAATATAACCAAAAAGGCGAACAATACGCCACACAGATAGACGACGATTTAAAGGAGCTTGAGATCGACACCGACACGCTAACAAACGCTATACTATTCGCTAAACTTGGACAAGTCCATCCTCGAATATTGACAGCCGAAAAAATACTTCTTGGCGCGGGTGCAATTGTAATAAGTTCCCCAAACACAGAGTTCCCTATTCCGCTAGATTTAAAACATGCGCGTTACTTGACTTCAATTTCAAAATTAACAATCTTTCACGACGGGCAGAAATTGATTTACATGCTCGGCATCCCACTCTTGGACTTGGCCCAGTACAAACTTTATCAGCATTCGCCTGTACCTATGCGCCAACCCTCAACATCCAAGAGTTCCCATTTTGCGTTTATCAAACCAGCAACGAGATACACGGCAATTTCGGAAGATTTCAGCAACTATTTCAATTTAGACAGCGAAAATACTTGTAAATTCATAGACAATAGATACATTTGTGAGCAAATCTATCCCATCGAGCAGGTCAATGCCGAATCGGAGTGTGAAGTTCAGTTGATTGTGGACCCACAATTTGAAAATTTGGAGATTTGTGATATTAGATTAAAAATATTGAAAAGAACTTATTTGTCTAAAATGCCTAATGCAAATGCATGGATATACGCGGTGCCAAAAACAGAAACACTGCACGTCTTTTGCAAAAATCACAGATCCGAAATTAGAACCATTGAAAATTCCGGCATCTTGCAAATTGAACCCACTTGCCAAGTAAAAAGTAGAGTAACCACACTAACGCCATCAATTGAACTTACATCAACCATCGAGGTCGATTTCTCAAAGGTACCTGTATTAAATATCACCGGAATCATAGAAAAGTCTATCCAATCGATTGAATACGTGAATATTACGGAAGTCCTGATCGAAACAGAAGCATTTGCGGAACTGTTGAATTCAAATACGGTCAATGATGATCTTGACAAAAATGAAATTGCCTTAAAAGCCGTTATTGCGAAAGCGAAGGAAGTATCAAGGGAACACGTTACGAGAAATAAGCTCGAGTATATCGAGACCGCGATTAAATTCGGCGGATTAGGTCTAGGTTCACTTAGCATTCTCGCTGCCATTGCTTGGAAATTATCAATGTTTAGAAGAATATCTAACGCTTGTAGAGTTATATCTTGCCTGTCAGGTCAAAAAACACGTCGCTATAGGGAAAAAGTTATCGATAGACGAAGAGAAAGTGTCGAGCTGCGCAGACAACCGATTCGTGTCGAGGAAATAGCTCCGTCACCGGAATGCGAATGTAGAGAAATTGTCATGCGAAACGAACAACCGCGCCAACCATCACACAGATCAATGTACGAATTAAGATACAACCGCAATGTGCTTCCGTGAAAGACCCTCGTTGCCACCGTTACCATACAAAAAGAAAGGGAAAGGAAATTTTATTTTATATCTTTAAAAAGGAAAGAATTTGTTTTTGTTCCGAAAAAAAAATATATATATATATATATTTTTTTTTTTGCTTAAGGGAAGAAGAGAATTTTTATGTACTTATACAGGTTAGGAAAAATTTTGTTGAACGAAGGAGGAGCCAACATATACATGTAACAAAAAAAAGGGGAATAAAACTAATAAGTAATTCATAAACCTACAACTCTAGTGCGATTGTTTTTCTCCTCGTATCCCCCACACCCTTCACATAGCGGACCCACATCACTACCGCATCCACAATAACAAGTCTACCCCACTAACCTCCCAGAGAACTAATTAAATTTTAGAATGTTCTAGGCCACCTAACAAGTAAATATTTAGGGAGGAAATAAAAACTATGTAGCCATCAAAGGAAACGGAGAAAGGACTAAACCAGGAAGAACAAACAGAACATCTGAGCAAAAAGAAAAAAAAAACAAAAGGACACCGCAATATCGGTTTCGTATCACTATTATCATTGTAATCATTGCTATTACTATAATTGTTTATTGTTTTTCTCCCTCTGGTATTTTGCCCCCCCCCCCCCCCCCCCCCCAAATCCAACCCGTAAGCATATCCCCCCCCCCCACTAACACAGCAATAGGAAATTTTAGTTTCAGGACAGCGACACCATAAAAAAAAAAATATATATATATATACATATATATATAATAAACAATGGATGGAACAAATGGTACCGAAAAGGAAGACCTGGAAGAAAAAATAAACCATACCTAACGCCAAGGGAACGAAGAAGGAAAATACAACGCCGCAAAGAGAAAAACACACACTCATACACAGAACAACAGACCACGCACAACACACTTGAAATGTATAGAAGCACACAGAAATCTTAATTGTAGCTACCCCAATGCGGGAGCATTGCTCTTTTTCTAAGGGGGGGAGTGTAACGGCCCCATATAATATCATATGAGATACTCATTCTAAGAAGCCTTACCTGGGCTACGTCAGCGATCCCATGCTCGGGGCGACCGCCGCACAGCATCTAGGCTTGCGAGGGCCGCCTTATCTCCGGCGTAGGGATACTTGACGAGCCCTGAGACAAGACAATGGACCAACAGTGCCAGTTCTCACTCAGCCACCGAATAAACCACACCTCTGTAAAGTTCACTCCGCCTCCACCTTTTGTTCACATGATACATGCATTTGCCCATGAACGTTTACATTCATTTACGCGACCCTAATTGCACGTCGTCACAAGATGCCTCCGAACTCTCGCGGAAATCAAATCAGAGAATTTTCCACTTAGATCGCAAATCGTTCAGCGCGACTTCTATGTTGACGATTTGCTCACGGGTTCGAACTTAAAATGTAAAGCCTTGCAAATTCGTGACGAGGCCCCATGAAAATAAAGTATATAAAAAATATATATGCAAAAATATATCTTTTATACATATTATATATCTCGGCTCAAAAATACTATATCCAAGATATATATTGAGATATACGCATAACTATATAACGACGTATATGTCCGTATAGATACTAAGTATATATTATTTGTAGCTAAAATGGATCTTAGATATATCATTTATATTTCTTTAATACATATGAACAATAAACCGAGTAGAAATTTCATCAGTCATGCCTGCTGTCACATGAGGTCCAAATCAGTTTTAGGTACGGTAACTTTATTTGGGGCAGTCGTAAAATCATCTGATCAGGTCTATGTCAGGCTTTACATACAGTAACTCCATATAGACATGCTATTCTTTGACCGGATCCGTTTCACGTAAGGTATTCCTGTCGCATTCGGACCAAGATTTTGTCTAATTTACCTTTACTTTCCCTGGTCAGCTCCTCGTACGGTCTTCGTGTGGCATAGTTTTATCTTTATTCTACCGAGAAGTATTCAAAATTTTCGCTGAAACTAACGTTTTACAGGACTGAACTGCTAGAATTGCTTTAAAATCTATCCAGGTACTGACCGTCAAACGGCAGTATATTTCAGTCGTAGTCACAATAAATGGATGTACCGTCTTGAAGTGTTTTCGTTTTAAGTATACTTCGAATACACAATAAATATAAAGATTTTCTAAGAAGCCAATGGCCGAGTTGACTAAGACCCAGAACTGTCACCCAGACGATCCAGGTTCGATTCCCAGCAACGGTTAAAAACATTTACATGTGATTTTTTCAACAATCAATATTTACTAAAAACTAATAAGCTTGAATATTCAATAGAAAGTGCAAGATAAATCGAATTCGATGAGCACTGATAATTATTTTGTAATTTATTTATCGTTTTACTCGGGATTATATCACTCGGGTATATATTTAAGGTATATAATAGAATACGGAAAATATATATCGAAAATGTATTTGAGATATATCTGAGATACATTTTTGTCATATATATTTAGCTTAAAAATACTATATCCAAGACATATTTTTATTATAAATAAGATATATAGCTAGTATATCATATATATTTGTTTTATACCTCAGATGTATATTGAATACATTATAAAATATATTTTCTTATATACTTTATTTCCATGCGGCAGACGACAAAACTTCTCGAAAATGGTGATCCATGTTGCGAAAATGGGCAACAAACACGCCAAACCTTCGTAAAGGCTTTCCTCACGTTTCAACGCCAACCTTGATGCGGCCATTGGATAAGGAAGCTAGTTTAAAAACTCGAGGCATTCAGTAACATATAAGCAACATTGTATATCAGCATTATGAGGTAAGCGTTGTGAACGCCCTTTTAGGAATACATATTATATGTATGAGCGTATGCTACTATCTATATCGGGTTTAGTTGTGTTAAGAAGCAGCAAGCAACGGTACTCTCAGTCAGGAGCTACTCTCACAAGGAACGTCACTTAAGTGTCCCTCTCCGATTTCAATGAAACTCAACTATGTTGTAGCCCTTGAAAAACTACGAGACACATATTTCTTTTTATTTGCGGAAAAACGGTTTTAGGGGTTGAAATCAACCCCCAAAGTTTGACATTTAGAGAGGTGATAATGCAGTTTCATCTAGAAGGGATCGACCGACTTCAATGAAACAAAAACTAAAATGTTTCTCACCACGAGTAATGAAAAGTTCACCTGAAAAAAATAAATAAATTCTCACTTGTGGGGGTAAACTACCCCTAAATTACCTTTTTTTCACCCTATTTAAAATACTTACCGATGGAATTTCATGAAACTGATATCATTTGAGAGGGCTAGTAAAATAAAAGTTTAGGTGTTTTCGCATTTTTGCGAGAAACTATGTTTAAGAGGGTAAACTGCCCACTTCATATCAATGTATGAGTTTCTATATAGAACCTTATCTCGCGCAATTTTCAAGTGAATATTGGTTTGAAATATTCTCATTAGTGAAAATGAATAACCAATAAATGAAAATTAACGTATTACCGGTAATTAAGGGGGTAAACTGTCTACTCAATTCAATCGCTTTTCGGATCTATTAACAATTTGCCAAGTAACTTCAATGAAACTTGCCTAACATGAAGTATGGCGACGAAAGATGAAATGATTTACACTTTCAGATTGACGAAGAGCATTCTTAAGGGGTTAATCTGACTATAACGCAAGAATACTTTATTTCTTGCAGAGATTCTCTATCTTCGCAATTCATCCGCATTTGTAAATCCGAAATGTATATTTTCAGTCAAAATTCAAAATTGATACCTTGAATATCCATTATTTACCTTAAAGGGGTAAACGACCTGCTCGTGTTGATTATTTTTTTATGGATTTTGAATTCAAATATTAATTTGAATGGAATTTGTAACGCTTAAATGAATTTTCTATATTTAAGGCAAGGTTGTTTTTCTTCGGCTGTTGGATATTACAGAAAATATATTACAGCGGCTATACTTATCATTAACAAAACGAGGTAACATTGTTCTTGACACAACACATGATCAATTGAGTAAAATCGTCCTACGGGCATTCATCAACGAATTGCCGACCAATCTCAGCGAACCCGTGGATATGCGAGAGCCGGCGGATCTCGAAGCGGCCGTTAAAATTGCAGAACGCCTCACAATTCGTAGCTCTAGATACAGCCGAGCGAAAACCGACGACGATTCATATGTGCGGTATGTGCGACAAGAAGGGTCGCGATATTGGGGAAATGAATCAAGGTTTCCCTCACCAGCTTATCAGCGAAATGATTATGGAGGTCATGACCATTACCGTATGCCAAGCCCCGCTCCGCCTAACAATTTTCAACCATCAAGTGGAGTCCGTCCTTCTGGAATTCTTAAACCAGAACGTCATTATACTTCAATAGAATTGAGTCCCATGAGGGAACAAAATCATGACAATTGTGATCCGCGAACTTGTTGTGTTCGTGGGTGAGGTTGCATGGCATGCCCTCTAAATCGACGCCTGCGATTTTCCATGGATCCTTTCAGACCAAGCTAAAAAAGGTGCGTGAATTGGAACCACCTCTGTTCTCACGAGAGCAAGGGACCACTAACTCATACTCACCAGCAGCCGAGACAAGAACAATTGCGCAGCTGGGTGGACGATCCATTAATGCTAGTCCGTCTGCAAGCTCCTGAACTTCTCCGCAGCAGCGAAAGATTCCTTATCGACACCGGTGCTGATACTAATCTAATAAAAGCCGAGGTTCTAAAAGGTAATGTCGTCGTGAATGTCAATGCTCGCATTCTAATCTCGGGAATTACGGAAAATTATCTCTCCACACTAGGAACAGTATAGCTGCACTTCACTGAAGTTCCAAATATTTTTCACATGGTCGAAGATCTACCGATAAAGTGCAAGGGAATACTGGGAAAACCTTATCTACGACAGGAGAGAGGAGAGAGTTCTTTCAACCACAATACATTTGTGCCATGAAGCGAGCCTTTTCATCCCAAACCGTTCATAAGTGCAGAGCCCATCCAAGAACAGCGTTCCGTGTTTGCATATACAATTGTAGCGCCTGTTTCAAAGATCTTTCGTGTAAGGGCGCGAACGCGCGAGCCCATCGCTCTCGAAATAACCAACCCGGAGCTGAAGGAAGGTTATCTTCTACGCATCGATACAATCAAAGGATTGTATATTGGAGAAGCACTAGTCTCGCAGGAAAATGGAGCATGTAAACATCAAGATCAAGATGTAAACATCGAAGTTACGCCTCAGGAATAAATTCCTTTTGAGTATTCCAGCCCCGACTTCGAATTGCAGTTCGAAAATGCGAGCTCTACCGATGAAAATATGGAACCACGAACAGATGGAGTGAAAAGCATCTTGGAAGCTCTCAGATTAGATAATTCAAATGAAATCGATCAAGATCATGTCAAGAGTTTGATTAAGGAATTTCCACATTGATTCAAGTTGCCGGAAGTCGAATTACGATGTGCCGATCGAGTAGCACACAAGATCCCGACGGTTGATGAAATTCCGATCAACACACGCCAATATCGCTTTCTGGTGATACAGAAGGAAGAAATTAAATTACAGATAGAATCGAAACTCGGTTATGAAGTTATCATGCCATCACAGTCACCGTATAACTCACCTGTCTGGATAGTACCGAAGAAGCCAAATTAGCAGGGCCGCCCGCGAATGGTAATCGGTTTTAGAAAACTAAATGAAAAAAACATCGCAGACGCCTATCCTTTACAAAACATCATTGATATTCAAGATCAACTCGGTCAAGCCAGATACTTTTCGACCTTCGATTTAGCAAGCGGGTTTCAACAAATACCGATGGACGTCGCCGATCTATCAAAAACAGCATTTTCCACACGCAACGGATACTACGAATACGCACGAATGCCCGAAATACTGAGGAACGCTCCAGTAACATTTCAACGCTTGATGGATAATGTTCTGCGACGCCTTCAAGGAACAGAATTATTCGTCTACCTTGATAACATAGTCATCTTCGCCAGGACGCTGGAAGAGCATGCATTAAAAGTGAGACGTGTGATGGCTCGACTAGAAAAAGCAAATCTCATACAAGAACCTGATAAGTGCAAATTCCTGAAAAGCGTGATCGCTTATCATGGCTATATTATCGGCCGAGACGGAGTTTAGTGTTGTGGATTCAATTTCTGGCCCTGCTACCTCGCCCTGTGGGCATACGAATGACTTACTATCCGCCAGCCAGCGATGGACCAACCACGACAACGGGCACTGGAAAAATCCTTTGGCCCCCACTGGCGTTTTCTATGGGGTGAGCAGTTCGACTGTGCCGGGGTTTCGGCGCACAAGGATAAGACACACCGTCCAGCACAATCCACCCGAGCCGCGGTGCGCAACGACAGAGACCACCGCAACTTGTCTGACTCAGTTTTGAGACCTTTGACCGCAAAGACGACGGACACCGGCCCCAAAAGATTTCCAATAACACAGTTTAGAGACCAACTCGAACAAAAATCTCACTGACAGTTCCAAGGAAATCCCTAGGGCACGGCGCCGCCGCCCCGCGATCTCGAACCCTCGCTGACAGGTCTAGGCAATTGCCCTGTTGGTCCACCTCTGCCACTCGCCTTCCGCTACTCTAGCTTCATGCACCTTTTAGAATGTCTCACCGAGTTAGGGGACGTCGATCCCCCGACACACTCACGGGGAACCACTGGAAGGCCTGCTCCCTTTCTCCCGCCTGGATACTGGCCCAGATGGTTATTTTGATTCTACGTATATGTAGGATTGTTTAGTTGTTACCGGTATGTTTTAGGAAAAGTCATGTCAATGTGGAGAAGTATTATGTTTTGTGTTATCACTTGTTTTGTCTGTATTCGTCTTTTAATAATCACTGACCGGCGAGGCAAACCCTGAGAGATCTTCGCACCCATGTACAAAACGGTCAGACACCTAAACATGACACGTGCGGCGCCGTATGCTGTGCTCAGGTGCCCGTTGAGCTACCTAATGGTAACCCCGCCTTCTCGTCACTGCCCTGCGGCTAGTGGACACCTCGGAAACTTCGTGCGGCCAATACCCCAGTGCCCGGCTCCGAAAAACCGACCAACCAGGGCTGTCACAACACGCTTTCGAGAGGCCCTCCCCGTCAATCAACGGATCCTCATACCCCTGGGGACCCCCCACCACGTCAAGGTGGCTGCTCGTTGGGGCGGGGGAGACGGAGTGCGACCACACCCGAAAAAGTTTAGAGCGGTAAAAAAATGTCCCACTCCTAAAAATTAGAAAGCAATACATCAATTTTTGGGACTTGCTGCTTGCCGATTATTATCGGCGTTTCATAGAAAACTTCTCCGCCCATGCAAAACCACTTTCTGATCTTCTGAAAAAGGGAATTCCGTTCGACTGGGAACGAGAACAGACCCGGATTATTGGGGGTTTACGGAAAGCACTTTGTGAAGAACTTGTGCTTCAATACCCCGATTTTTCAAAACCTCTTACGGTTACCACAGATGCGTCTGACATCGCCATCGGAGCAGTATTGAGTCAAGAAACAGACGGTTACGAGAAACCAATTGCATATTTTTCTCGAATACTCAAAAACGCTGAGAAAAATTATTGCACCACGGAAAAGGAATGTTTGGGCTTTATTGGCGCTCTTGAGCATTTCCAAGATCGCGAGAGACACCACGTGGTAGGCCATCAGTCTACTGTGGCGCCGCGTATGAGTGTGATATCGCATAGTGGTCCTGAGACCGCGAGAAGCCTCCCCACCCGCAACCGCGAACCCTCTCCCACAGCGCTCCCACCTTCACCCACCAGCGCGAGATGATGGGCGCGTTCGTATATTCGTTCTGCTCGCGCTTTTATTTCTTGCTTATCCTACGTTTTATGCTAAAGGGGTTTTTTGAATAAATTAAGACATATATATTCACAAAATTTGTTCATTTTTATAATAGTTTTATTTAATTTTACTGATGATATTATAGTTATAATTTCTATTGTGACGAGCCCCTCGTACGAGTATTTCGGATGACTTGCACGGGGAGCCACGACCAAATATAACGACGCCCAAAGTAAAAATTTATATGCCTTCTCTGCAATCTCTTCTGCCCTTACCTGCTGTGTTACCGTTTGCTGGGCGCCAGGCTATCTATTCTTGACCCGACAGCCAGGGTCACTTATTTCTCGCCAAGGTCACTAGTTATCCGGTTCCGGCTAGCTGGAAGGGGTGCAGTTCGGGGACTATACGCGAAATAAAATATTCGAAGGCGTGCTTCTATCCAATTCAAGAATTACCAACAATTATTGATTAATCAATTAATCGATAGTTCTCACGCAAATACAAAATCATACATCAATGACTCGAGTCCGACAGGTATCGCGATCCTAACCTTTGGTTCTCCCGAGAACTCACAATCTATACCGGAGAAGCCGGTCGCGACGGAGGACGATACTACGCTACACGGAATGTTTACTTGATGGTGCACCACGTGCGCCTACCTTCTTTCCCGTGGATCGCTTCCGTCTCGCAACGCTGCTGCCTCCTTTGATCCGCTGGTCCTCGCGTACTCTTTATTCTTCTTTCCTAGCTTACTAACTGGCCCTACTAAGCTTCCACGGCGGAAGCACGTGCACGGGTCTATCGTATCTCTTCCTACGAGACTCTCGTGGCTACTTCTACGCGCGCGGTGAAGGGTTTCGGCTCTTGTTAGATTTACCGTGCCAAATCAATACTCGCGCGTAGGCGTCTGCTCACAGCTACCGATTCCTCGAGGTGCTCGGCGACATCCTAATATTTTGCGCTTACTCTTTTCAATGACTACTACAAATCTCGACTCATCAATACGGCTCGCTAATTCGGGGGCCGGAATTAGACTCCTCACTTCGGCGTCAGTAATTAGACTTGCTAATTTGGGGGCTGAAATTAGACTACTCGTTCTCGCACGCTCTACTGGGTTACGCGGGCCTCGGACGTCCGGGGTGGGGGGTCACGGCCTGACATCGATCGACTTCGTCGATCGTCGCGGTCTTCCGCCTTCCTTCCCTCTGTCCGTCCTCGCGTGTCTTCCCGGCCTGTCGCCAAAATTCCAAGAATCCTGTGGAACAATACTCACGGCAGTCAAACGTTCATTACTCGAGTTTGACGCCGAGGAGCGATTCTGTTGCCACGCGGTTTCTGGCGCTCTCGGTGCTCGAGCACTCTGGGCCTAGCGCGTTGCTGCGAGCGCGCACTAGCGCCTCGTCACACTATACATTGTAACCGAGAAAATAATTCTCCGGTACCTTCGTCCTGTTTTCCGCGAATGCCTCCCTGGGCGCCAGCCGCCACGAGACGGCCCTAATGAAATTTCACCGATTTAACTCGGTCACTAGCTAAATTCGACAGCGCAGGAAAAACGACGGTCATAAGCCGCTAGCTCAGGAACATACGGTAGAGGGGCGGGGCCGACACGCACACAATAATGGTCAGAACACAATCACTCAATTAACAAATTAGAAGTTTTATTTACGATTGGAAAGGGTGAAAAATAAAAGGTGAATTTTGAAAACAGAAAAATAAAGAATTATAATATTGACAAGTGAAAGTTTCGAATTCTCGTAGTAACAAAAAAAAATAATAATATGTTGCAAGCAATAAGGGACGCTATTCCGGCACAATGACAGCGATAAACCAACAATTAAATTCGGGCTCTCACACTCTTGAGAGATTCCACTTACTTCTCGACAACGTAACTGAATCGCAGGCTAATTATTATTAATGAAAACAACTAAAACACAACTAGAGAATTTTTCGATAATAATTTTCCGTACTAGTCGCTACTAATGGTCGACAGCGCACAGATCGGCTCGACTCTTTATCGGAAAATAAATAAGTAAATAGAACGGACAAACGCTAACTAATTCTACGGCAAGACTCACGATCGCTCTCTTCTCTAAAGAATCGGCTGGGACTTAAAATTACAGTCGCGTAGTTCTCGTAAGAATAATCTCCTAATGCGACAGCGCGAATAACGATCTGACTAATACTTGTCTCGCCGCTCAACTCTCAACTTAAGATAGTTCGTACGAAAACTCAATTCTTTTCGTAACTTTAGTTTCCCGAAATCCGGTTTAGGACGGCAATACTAAATCACCGGTATGCTCCAAGGAGACTAAGTCCGGTACGACAGCACGGCAACCTCGGAAAATCTCTAACGTAATCCTCATCAATAAATATTCAACACAAATTCGAGACAACACAGACGACAAAACGAGACAAGTAGCACCTTCGCGACTCCTGCCTCTCTTCCAGGGCCTTAAACTACGCGAGTATCTCACTCGGTAATAACGTAAATTTTATTAAATCCTATAAATTGTACTTCACCAATCACAGTTCCGCAAACGACAGAATAAATCCCGGGATACGAGTACTCACGGCCCTCACTGGTTCTGTTCCTCGATACTCTTCCCAATCCTCTCCAGGCAGTCTGGTAGCTGACCCCGATCTTCTGAATTTCGGAAAGCACCCCGACACGTCCGTTGTCGATCACAGGTAATCGCGAAGAGAGTCCTCGATGGTCCTTTGTCTTGCGACAACTCGGACAACTAATCCCCACTTTCGGCCCTCTATTGCCGAAATTTAACGATGCGTGCCGATCGTCTCCCTTCCTCATCAAAAGTCGTCGCTCATTTCTGCTCTTCGTTCCGCTGACTCTAACTAAATAAAAATGTTGTGGAGTTCTCCACACCCGACAGCGGAATACATTTTCTCAGCTCCTTATATGCAACTGATAACGAATCACTATAAAGATTTTAGTGTGATCCCTCCTCCTTCATGAGGCTTTTCGCTCTTCAGGAATTTACGAATCTTCCGACAACCTTACGTGGCCCCGCCTCAGCCTGCGGTGCGGTGAAAAACCGTGTACCGGCCAACGCTGCTCTTCCGCAGATCCCGTGGGCATCTCAGATGGCGGAGGTGCCGCCTCACGGCTCGAGGGCGCCGCGGGATGGATCTGGTACGGGGGCATCATAGCGTCCTTGGACCTAGAGAGAATCCAGGGGCTGCTCCGGGGCATTTAGGAGATTTCCCACCAAGCATCGGGTACCTCATCTTTCCTCAAGTTGGCGGTTAAATGGTGGAGGTCCGTAGCTCTAAGCGGGCAGAGCGGGGGCGACGCTGGTAAGCTTCAAGCCGTCCGCTGCCCTCTGCCTCAAATTTGTGGATTCGGTGACGAGGTGGACGATCTCGCCGAACAATCCAACCTCCACTCGGCGTCCACTCCTCGTGAAGGTGAGAACTAATACCACCCCGCAGGTTCTTCACGTCCTGCGGAGCTAATGCTGTCCCTGGAAACACAGGACAGCAGGTCGCCAGCGAACTAAGACGCAGACCCCTCAGGCTCAATCCAACGATGGTCGAGACGTTGAGAACCCAGTGAGGTCATTATTTCTTCTCTTCTAAGGCTTAGTTAGCTAATTCGGGCGAATTTCCTAGTTTTATTCTAACCTTGAGGGCCTACTTCCATCATCTGTGAGTTCGGTGCACTACTCGGGTCCATTCATTGAGATCGTTCGACAACGCAAAAATTAATAATTCGGGCCGACGCTGATACAATCGATCGTCTATTATTTTCCAATCGGGAAATTTATCCAGGTCCTCGAGCACTTCGGCTTTGCGGCGTGAGTACCAATCATCGGCGTGCGTTAAGGAAGCCATGATTTCCTCTTGCCCTTCGAACATTCACGACAGCGCATCTGGTACGTGGTGTTCGGCACCTTTTCGATGTACCACGGTGTAATCGTATTGTAGTAACGTTAAAGCCCATCTAGCTAATCTACCTGCCGGATCCTTTAAGTTGTGTAACCAACGAAAAGAACTATGATCGGTTATCACAGTAAAGTGGTACCCCTCGATGTAAGGTCGGAATTTTTCGACAGCCCATGCGACAACTAAACATTCTTGTTCTGTTGTGCCACAATTTTTCTCGTCTGCATTTAAAGTACGACTCGCGTAGGCGATAGGGTGTTCCGCACCGTCTATTGTTTGTGTGAGTACTGCGCCTAAACCTACGGAACTAGCATCGGTTTCAATAAAAAACGGTACGCGGAAATCGGGGCAAACTAAGGTCGGTGAGGTTACTAATTTTTCTTGGATTTGCTCGAACGCCGCTTGTTGTTCGGGACCCCATACCCATTGTTGTTGCTTTTCTAATAGTCGGGTTATCGGTTCGGCAAGGGTGGAAAATTGGGGAATAAATCGACGATACCACGATGCCATTCCTAAAAAACGTCTGACAGCTTTCACAAAACGCGGCGGTGGATAATCGAGAATCGGCGCGGTCTTTTCCGGATCGACGCGGAGGCCCTCGTGGTTCACTATAAACCCGAGATATTTTACTTCCGATTTGCAAAATTCACACTTTTTCGGGTTTATTAAAAGACCGGCTTTCGTGATTTTATCGAACACTCGTTTGAGCCAAACTAAGTGTTCGTCGAAAGTCTTTGTTACTACGATGATATCATCTGAATACGCGAAAACGTGAGGCTCCATATCGGCACCGATCAGTCGATCTTGTAATCTCTGAAAGGTAGCTGGAGCGCCAGTCAATCCAAACGGCATACGCGTGAAATGGTATGATCCGCGTCCCGGTACTGTAAAGGCAGTAATTTCACGACTATTTTTCTCGAGAGGTATTTGAAAATAAGCTTGGCTTAAATCAATGGTGGAAATATAACGGGCGCTACGGAGTTGATCGAGAATTTGGCTCATAGAGGGTAGAGGATATGAATCCTTTTTAGATACGGCATTTACCGCCCTTAAATCTAAACAGAAACGGCGCGAACCATCCGGTTTACGCACCATCACGATAGGGCTCGACCATTGACTCGCAGATGGTTCTATTATTCCGACCGCACTCATTCGATCTACCTCATCGTCAATCGCATCTTGAATAATCGGCGTTACGCGATGATTACGCTGTCTGCTCGGGTCAGTATTTCCGACATCGATTTTATGGTCTATGAGCGTGGTAAGACCGGGATTCGAGGCTAATTTCGGCAGCTGATCGTCTAGGAAAAGTTATAATTCTTCGGCTTCGGACACTGACAGCTCCTGAAGACCGCAACAAATTTCCGAATTTTTGCGGGTGATGAGTCGATCGAATTCGTACTCGACGGTAGGTTTATCGTCAAACCACCAACGATGTCGAAGAAAAACAACGGAAATTCCGAACGTATGTAACCCTTCGAGGCCGATCGCCAAAGGTAACGCTAAATCTGGTACTACGCGTGCCGACAGCTCGCGCGATTCTCCATGAATTTCTAAGGGAATGGTGACTTCCTCATTAACGCGTGATTTACCTCCGGTGGCATTTCGAATGATACTACGGGGTGCGGTTTTTCGCGGGATCCCTAAACGATCATCGAGTTGCATAGCTTCGGGGCCGATAAAATTTCGGCTGGCACCGCAATCTACCAACGTTAGAATCGAGTGGCCATTAAGATGGACAGTAAAAAATAACAAAATGTTTGTAAGCTCCGGATCGACTGAAATTTGGCTCAGCTCAACGTTCGCGAATAAAGTGTCTATGATAGCGGGAGGGGGTTCGTTAGAGACCGCGTTTCCCTCCACTAACGGTCTCTTCTCTTGTTTCCCGCACAAGTTTGGCACGCTGGTTTCTTAACGCCCGCCGCGTCACGGCCGCAGCAATAGATCGTTGCCGGTTTCTGACAACGCGAGCCACGATGACCCTCTTCCTGACAATTCCAACATCTATTTCCTCGAGTTCGCGGGGTTGTAACAGCCGCGATAACCTCGGGTTGAGGTAGGAAAGGATTCGTTGAGATAGAGGGGATTTCGCTCCCGGTTCCGACAGTACGCGGGCCCGATGGTGAATCGAGCGAGGCGACGGTAACGAGTGGGAGTTTCGGCTGACAGGGCGTCGCGACAGCAGCGGCTTTCGAAGTTTCAATAGCCACATACGCGCGTTATTTACGGGATGGCCGATACGCTAAGTCGGGGAACAACGATGCTTCGGGAGTGGGGGGTGGCCGATACACGTGCGCCGCTATATGGCTTTTCTCCGCGACGACAGCAAGACGTTCTAAGGTAGCAAAGTCGGAAGCAGATATCCGGGGAACGGTAATTCGTAATCTCGGTAGCATATTGCGGTGGGCATAATTTAATTGTTCGAATAAAGTCCACGGTGGCGATAGACGGCCCATTAACGCTCGCATGCACGTGAGAAAATCGGCTACGCGTTCCTGTTCGCCCTAAGTTCGGCGAAATATTTCGTCACGTAACGAGAACTGAAATTCGGGATTTCCAAAACGAGATTGCCAAGCATCTTCAAATTCTCCCCACGAGCGTCAGTCTTGACGCTCGTTCCGAAACCATTGTAAACACCGAATTATTCCCCCGTCTGCAACGGGTATTAAATCCCGTCCCTCCCTAATACGTAATAAAAACGCCTCAGCGTCTTCTCCGATAGCACATGAAAATTTTAAATTCTAACCTCCTCGCAGATCTTTCCCACCACTTCCGTGGTGATTTATTCCACTCGGGTCACGTACGCGGTGACATCCTCGTTCTGTTCTTGTTTCATGGAATGGAATTCCATTTGCATGGCTGACAGAGATCTTTGGCGTCCGAAACGCGATTCAAGCTCCGCTTTTAATTGCTCCAGAGTGTGAATGTTCTGGAACCTCAGCTCCTCGGCTGCTCTTCCTTCAATTCTGCCACTAAGTATTAAGGCGAGTAGAGTACCTTTTTCCTCCGTCCTAATTCTGGAGAATACTGTGTCGCACGAGCGTAGGAATGCGCCGAGTTTACCCGGATCGCTTCCATCGAAATACCTGATGAATTGGATTCCCAGGGCAAGCTCGAGCGGTTTCGAATCTTCACCGCCGTCATAGTAGGGTCCACCGCCCTGAGGGTCACCTGAGGGCTCTCCTCCGAATCCCCGATGAGGAGTATTTCCTCTAGGATCTTCTGGGGGTCCTACTACTTGACTTCTTCTCGGCAGTACTGGTGGTCGTTTTGGCGGCTCCTCTGGGGGGCCGCCAGGCGGATCACCTGACACTCTTCTTGGCGAAGGTGTCGGGGTTTTGGCTGGAGTTTCTTTGCCTTGTCGTTTCTTTTCTCGGGTAGCCACTTTCGTGAGTTCCTCGAGCTGCGACTGTAGAGTGCTAATGAGCTCCAATTGAGTCTTTAACTGGACAGCTTGGTCTTGCACGGTTAGTGCCAGATCTTCAGACGTATCTTGCACATGCTTCGATGATGTGGTGTTAATTCCACGGTGGGGCGTTTCCAGACGACCTTGAGCGCTGTTCCGAGAGGCAGCATTCTATGGCGGTGGTGCTGGTAACTCGTAGGGCTCTTCTTCCATTCGGTCGTCCCTCTGTGTCGTTTCCCTAGCGGTGCTCTTAGGGATTGCTCCTCTACCATTTCCCGGATTTTTGGATTTGGCCCTTTCCAGGGCTCCCCTTTGTCCTTCCAGACCGGTGTCTCGGAGCATCCTTTCTAGCTCGGCGTCGATATCTGGTGTGGCAATGGCTTTAGCGCCCTCCCCCTTGGATTCCTCTTCTTGATCCATGTACGTGGCTTCACCGAACGAGGTTCCTCTTCTCACGTTGATGCCGAACACCTTTACTAAACTTTCTGCTATGCGGGCCTCTTCCGTGCCGGGGGTTCCGCCGGTCGGCGAAATTTTCCTAAGGGCGCGTTGCGTCCTCAAGGTGATGTCGCCTACCGCTTCCTCTAAACCGGTGGTGATATCTACACCGTCGGCTTGTATAGTCGTGTCCACGGAGCTCACTCTCCGCCGCTGTCGATCTTGATCTTCTCGCGGCATGTTATGCGATGACTCAGCAACGATTTAATTTAATTTTATTGCGAATAGGGCAACCCCGGGGTACCCCCGAAAGGGGTTTTAATTATATGTAGATAGATAAAATTTTTAGTTATGATGGACAGTGGTTGGTGATAGCCTGGCCTCCTGCCTTTCGCGAATTAATACCGCAAATCCTTGCAAGTTGCTACAAACTTGCAACGATTTCCGGTAAGGGTATCGATTTTTTTTAACGAGAGATCTGGGCTCGCCGGCTCAGTCTCTCGGATTTAATGCCTTAATCTCTACAAATTGTTTAACCTGCTTTTCTGGCTCGGATTAATAGGCTCATGCAGAAATAAAAATTTTTTAGCAACCGCCACTTACAGTTTCCAGATCCCTTCCATGGTGCAGCTGGACTTCGAGGTTGTCGTCTCCGTTGTCGTGATGACCTTGACGTTGTTCCCCGACTGCGTTGTCGCGTTGACCTTGCTGGTCGATGAGTACGCCCTTCCTGGCGTAGTCGATCCTTTGGTTGGACGTTCGTCCTTCGGTTGGCTGGACGTTCGTCCTTCGGTTGGCTGGACTTTCGTTCTTCGATTGGCTCCTCGTCAGTGGTACCTGACTGACGTCTTCTTCAACGAATCACGACCGCGTGTGAATCGCACCAAGTCGTTTACCTGAACGATTTGAAGTCGGGTTTGACTCTGGGTTTTTTCTTGTATACTTTACTTTTCGGGGTTCGCTTACGGTATATCCCACCGCTGCCACCAAAATGTTGTGCCCGAAATTGAGACGAGTGATCAGATCGTCTATTTTCGGCTGTTTAATAAATACTATTTGGGATCGGACCGATTAAAGAACTAGATTCCACGCGATTCCCGAAAGTAATACAAGGTTTTATTGGTTAGGTAAAATACAATTGGTTTCTTAATGTCGTAACTACTCTAATACGACGGCAACGAGTCCAACCGATCGTTACACCGATTTTCTTAAGACTGACTAAATCGAGAGCCGATTTAGTCCGCTCGACCCGCAATTGCTGGGTCAGCATAATTGAATGTCGACTCAGCTTCGAGTGCATTGACATGCATGCGTACTCGAAGCTGGTGGCGAAAATTATTACTGTTGGAATCATTGTAACGGGAATGAATTCCAACGATTTAATAATTTAAATCCTAATATGAAAAATCTGGGGTACTACAGGTGTGTGCACATCCCCGGTAATATAGGGTTCACCGATATCAGTATAAACGGACATCATATTGGAAGTCCCATTGGCTAGATTTGCGGGTCTGTCAGCAACGTATTTGACCCCTCTCTGTACCACCACATCCTGAGAGTGAGTGAATCCTAAAACTTTATTCAGCACGTCGGAAAAATAAAAGGCGTGCTCCAGATTCTCGCATGATTTACAGATACGTGTCACTGTAACGTACCCGTTGTGTGCATATTGATATTTCAGATGCCCCGCCACACACGAGATTTCGTTAATTGTCTCGAGTAATGTATCTATGCTGCGATATACTCCAGGCGGTAGGGACGCACGATCACTCGTAAAATCAATGTCCGCTTCAGTACCCGGTATTGCAACAATCGTTACAATATTACTAAAATCTCGATCCCCCTGTCGTGGTACATGCAGCATTGTCATAGGTATGTGTATTTCAGCTAAAGAAACAGCCCAACTACCATGGAGAGACACACATTGTGGTAATCGGGTGGTATATCGTGTTGTCAAGTTATCAGGGTAATACCCCCTACTGCTGTTGCTGGGCAACACAATGAAAAACTCTCCCTTCATTTTGTCAGTATTACTTTTTCTTCAGCGTTTTTACCCGCGATAACTCAGGCTCGTAAAATATCCCATCAATATCATCATCGTGAAGATCGCGTAAGGTGTATGTCACGGAGCAAATCCTGTGTGAAACTCTGTGAATCTTAAATAACTCGTTACTCCAGCCGCTCTCGTAACCTTTCGTGAAGGCCGCCTTTGCACTACTTATATGTACGATATCGTCTACATTATATTTAAGAGCGCAATGGCTCGTTTTCTTATAATGCTGCAATAGATTATTCCGCGCCCTTGCTGCTGTCTCGAGCGTTACGGAAACAGGGGTCATTTTTATACAGCTGTGCGTAGCGTGATTGGATGCTGAGACGATATTTTGCAAAACACCGATATAACGTTTTTATTTGGAATAAGTGAAATAGCGCCACATTCGTTCCTTCAGTGTTCTAATGAATCTTTCGACAATGGCGGCTTTAACATCAGGGTTTCAGGCAGCACAAAACTGAATGTTCTTATTTTTTAAGAGGGACTGGAATGCAGCGCCTATGAATTCCCTTATCCGTTTGTAGACAAACGGGTGATCTACCGTTACTATTCTTCTTCGATAATATGACATTAAATGCTTTAGCCACCGATGCTGCGCTCTTGTCAAGTAACGGCTGCACCCAGGCAAATTTACTGAGAGTATCAATAACAACGAGGAGGTAAACGTATCCGTCATTATAATCCTTAATTGATCGAAGATCCATCAGATCAGCTTCCCAAAAATCATCAATATTTCGCACGTTGTAAATACGTCGGGGAAACCGGTGTCTGACAGGCTTGTCTTTAGTGTAAGCATCCTGCGTTTCGAGCCACTGCTGCGTCCTTGATTTGGAGATTTTCTTCTGTCGCGCGACACGCAATAGATTGGCGGCACCTGAAAACGATGCTTCATGGGCTGTATAAAAGTACACTTTTTCCAATGTTTTCATGATTATAATTTGAGGTTAACCCAGGTTACACGTCTTTTCTTATTATAGCCAGCACCACTTTGTTCTGATCTTTTTTAACTACCACTGTAAAACGATGAATGACTAACAGCCGCATCATCGTCACTATTGGTACTGTTGCTGCTAGGGCTTTCGAGCTGTGAATTACGCAATCTTGAATTAGCCCTCGATTCCAGCCACAGCTCTTCATTACCGATGAATTCGCGCGGTATCTGCATCGTTGTCAGAAATTTGGCGAAAGCGCAACGACCTATCAGTTTAGGTGTTTTCCTCGATCTCATAGCGTCGTTCACGAGATCAACAATATTTGAGTCGTTAATGGGAACACCGTTGATGAACACAACACCAGCAGAATCCCAAGAAAATTGTGCTGGTGCGGCGTCGCGCAAACGACGTAACAGTAGTTTAGCTTTACCTCGGAACTTAGTAGGTATACTTTCAATGATGATGGAATCGTTCATTCTGTCGTGTGTGACACCTTCTTCAACAGAAGTAGACACCCGAGTAACTGTTTTCGTCATAAGTGCATGGGATTGCTCAGCTCGCTCGTCATCGGCAAAATGAAGATAGCGTTGTAATACAGTCGGATATGCATGCCATTTTCTCGCTCGTCCTTGTATGCGGTAAAATTCAATATCTCGTTCATCTCTATGTCAAGTCTGGTCAGCACAGCGTCAATCCCTTGCACAGGTCGTGACGTATCAGTGTCAAGACTTATCTGTCGATGGTTTCTAGTGCCCATCTGTGATAGATTCTCCTCCGGTATCAGTACCATTTTTCGCGCATGTTCCATTATTTGCTGATCAAATTTGACAACACAGTGCCCAGTATTGGTGCTAGTAAGAGAAATAGGAATCCACCGCTCTGGACAACGAAGCGTTTTTTACTCTTCCAACCACCGTTTTTCGAGGCTAAACGATGGAGAACGGGCGCGTGACGGCGTAATTGTTTCCTTTGAGCGGTCTTCAACGGCACGTTACCACAATGAACGTTCAAGGCACACTTACAAATACGGCGGACGATACCGGAATCGGCTTTACGTAAAATAGCTTCACGCTGCTACCTATTAAGATGCTGAAGAGCTTTCAATATCGCAATGTGTTTTTTGCAGAACGGTGAACCTCTTTGCGCCATCGCTCGAGTTAAACTGTCGACCCTCTCTCGTTGTATCACTTCTTTTAACTTGTGTACACTGATGATCCTATAGAGACCGTTACAAACGTAGAACTGGTAGCTCAATCGAATTGCAGCTGTTTTTAACCTTTTACGCGGCACGCATACGAAATGATTGGGGTCATCGGGGAAAAGGGATGTACGAAATCGACAATTATCAGGTGTTGATTGCTTTAAATCAAGCAACAGGTATCCATGGGGTCTAGATGTCGCATCGTGATAGGCCTCTTGTAAAAAACGAGGGTTTTCAGGATATATCTGTCGTGCCAGATGCTGTATTTGAGCACGATCACGAGAATTTTTGAAATTTTTGATGCACCATACTCCGTGTATGCAGGCTGCCACTCGGAATAATAGAAAATAATTCTTTCGAATGGTTCACTGTTCATACATGATATGAATTTGAAGAACTTTTTCACAAAATACGTTTTACCGCAACCCGTGGGACCACAGATCATTGACGTCCAAGGATGTTTCCACCGCGTATCCATCTCTACGAATGAGTAAGTTATTATAATTGCTGCGGGTGATAAAGACACGGTCTAGTAGGGGAATTTATAAAACTTTTTATTTCACAATATAAATACGAATATTTACATCTGTGATACACTAGATTACTCTTTGTAGCCGTATGGTAGCGAGCCGTATTCACCGTCTCGTCTTCGTTTAATGCTCGACGGTTTACATTTCTTTTTTTCCACACGGGTGACGACATGATGGAACGGTGTTCGACGAATCGCGTCAAATTTCACCTCGGTAGGTTCCACCGTGTCGCCAACTAAGTCGGCGCGTATTGTCTTATAATTTATTAATTGGCTATTTGCAAAATTGGGAGTTATACCCTTCACTTTACAAACTTCCGTCTCACTACCGTCGGGTGCGCGTGTTATGGACGAATAAAATTTGGGTCCTCCGGAAACGAAGAATTTGATATAACAACCCGGTTCAAGTTCATCTGTAAGGTCCCCTAAAAGTTGCCCTGTTGGTGATTCATATTCATCAGGATTATTGTTTGTCACGTAAATAACCGAATCGGGGTCGCAGTAAAGTGCTCGTCGATCCTGACACTCTAAATAACTGTACAATTTTAAGCGCGCCTGAGCTGTTGTATACGCAGCGATTACAGAGTTAGCGATTTCTGAGGGGGTTACGGTTTCGTTCCTTTTTATGTAATTGACATATAATATATGGTGGTTTACAGGTAGGCTGTAATCTGTAATCTCGTACTCTGCGCTAGTCAGTAATTCTACGAGCTTTGCGCGTGTTGAAACTATCACGGTTTGTGGTAAATTTTCACGCTGTCCAAACTTTCCCCAAAACGAGTTCAAACACAACTTAGCTAATTGCCGTAGCCCGGGGTTTTTCGTTATCGCTTCACGATCTAGTTTAATCCCCTCTGATCGTTCACAATCATCAATATATTTTGTTTGAGCTTCTTCGTTACCCACGCATTCCACAGGCCAACCGCTAGATTCTTGTTTAATTTTTAGGAAAGTGTTTATGTAATCTGAAAATGACCGCCTGAACGTGAATTGCGGTCATACTGTGTTATCTCGTATTGCCAAATTTCCTCCACATGAAGCACTCTATATCCGCGTGATTGGTAATTTGTTCGCAAATACTCACAATTTGTCTCTATCCGAACATTTTGGATATACCCTGTCTCATTCCTGCTATTGCGGTCCTCTGACGGTCCTGGTGATGGTTCCTTTTCTTGGTCGCGTTCAGACACTAATTAAAATATATAGAGTATGAGAATTTGCAAAATCCTTTATTCGTTTTTTTTTTGTTTTTCAAAGTGAAATACTTACGGTATGCATGGTCGATTGCTTCAACCTTTTCCGCGGCGCGAACTGCTTCGATGACGGCCACTATTATAGGGTCATCGTCATTCGTGTAGTTATTGTTGTTGTTATCGTTGTCGTGCTCGAACTCTGATGAGATCTCTATATAATAATCATTATTATTGATTGAATATTAATAAGTTATTTTTTAGACTCACTGGAATCAAGTTCTTGCGTTTGACGCCACTGATCTTCTTCCGCGGTGCGCGTCGCTTCTATTAACGCGCTTTCGTCTTCTTCGGTTGAAGCCTCGAAAAGCTGTGCATAAACTGTAAAATAAAATTGGGGATGACCGGTAAAATGGCTTTTGAAATCCTTAATTTCCAGTATTAGATTTTAATCTATTTGAATTTCGGATTTATTGAATTCTTGCATTTTTTGAAATTTTGAATATTTGAATTTATTGAAATTATAGAATTAAATATTTTTGAATTTATGTACATTATTGAAATTATAAAATTTTGAACTTATGTGAATTATTGAAATTATAAAATTTTCAATTTTTTGAATTTATTGAAATTATAGAGTTTTGGATTTAGTGAGTTTATTGAACCTAAAGAACCTAAAGAGCGAGCGTTGGAATTACCGACGGTAGAATATATTCTCCACGGGTAAGTTTAAGATCTATAATCTAAAATCAATAATACTTACCTTGAATTTCATTGAAAATTGCTCTGCCTGTAGGTGTGTCCTAGAACTTGGGTCGCTCGAGGTCTTCGTACACGCATCGAAGCACTTTAAATCCTTGTAGAATACCTCGGTTATGGGCTACCATGATGACGCGAAAAGGTGACCACCACAAGATGAATTTTAAACACTTAACTAATTTTTCACCAGATAAATCGCGTAAACTCTCACGCCAATTATCGTCACAGCGTCGTCTAATCTGTGTACTATGAATTACAGCTAGTTTTAATAGCGCTAAAATATACGAACGGTGGGTGTGGTTTGACATTTTTTATAAGTCTATATATATATATATATATATCTCTTTACTTAATGTTTCCCGCGCGCGATTGTCGTTCGACTGACTGACTATTTCGATTGATCACGATTTCGTTTCATATAAATTGTTAAAAGCGAAATCAGTATGGTGATGGTCAACATCACGCTCCTCGTGAGCGCGAGATTGATACGGCTCCAGCGTATCATCTTTCCTTTCGTTATTTCTTCGAGCGACAAAGCACATACCTCTGGAGCCACGTGCATTTTTTCTAATTCAGCAACTGCTGCTTCTTCTTCTTCCTAAGCATCTGAGTGACTTATTCATTCAGTATCGTTTTGAATTCTGTGCAAGTAACATGGCTGCAACCCAAATTTACGGAGGTGCTGTTATTAGAGTGGGCGACATATGTCGCATAGTGTACGTACACAACCCTTCCACTGTGCAATTACGCACATTGCATATGGAGGCATCTCGGGTATCCAAGATGGAGTGGCTGCAGGATTATTACGGTGGTGGTGGTGATGAGTGGGTGTTAACACCGGAAGACGCTGTAGAAGGTGCTCCGTGGGTGGTGGCCCTTAACGGGTGTTTTTCGCGGGGTACAATTGTGCGCGGCGAGGACGACCAGCTCGTTTTCGAGGTGTACCTCATCGACGAGGGGTACACCGAGTTCTACGAGGTTCACCAGCTACGTGTGCCGCCTCCGCGGGCTCTGGATACCCCAGAGCTCTCCATCCAGGTGAAGATCATCGGTCTTTATCTCTTTAATTTTTACGGCGCTGAGCCAATATTAGAGGAGCTCGCGAGTGAGGGGCCAATGACCGTGGAGGTCGTAAACAATGCACCAATCGGGGAACCACCAGGTGTTTCGATGGTGACAGCCGCTGGTGCCGATGTTGCGCGGCTCGTGCTGATGGAGATCGACCCTTTCGGCTTAAATGATCTCGCCCTATACGAGAGTGGGTATGATACTTCTCGAGATGATGAGGAGTGTGTGTGTGTGTGTGTGTGTTTTTATTTTTTTATTTTTTTTATTTTTTCTATTTTCATTTTTTTTTATTATAGAGGAGGTTCCGAAAAATGCGTTTACGCATACCCGAAGGGTAATGAGGGACTCGGCCTAATGGCAATACCCCCTAAAACGTTCCTCCTCTCGACTGCTTGTACCCCTCGCGGGACCCGCCGCAAGGCATTACTTCGCGGGTACACTCTACGCCTTAGAAGGTCGTCCTATCGTTTATTCAGCATTTCGCTCTTCTGCTCGTCGGATGGTATTGATCTTCTTAACTATGGACGTGGCGAGTGTTACCACCGCGTCCCACTCGTTCTGTGAGACGATCATGCTCCTCCCCATGCCCTCGGGAGTCGGGGGACCTCCTGCGGCCCGATAACGTTCCCGTTCTTTTGCGAATCTTGGGCAATGGAAGAGAGCGTGTTCCACGTCTTCGTCGACACCAGAGCATGCTGGGCATTCCGCGCTTTGATAAACGCGGATTCGATGTAAGTAGCTGCGAAAGCAGCCGTGCCCGGTAAGCACCTGAGTCAGATGGAAGGTGACGAATCCGTGTTTCCTGTTCGTCCACTCCAACACGTTTGGGATGATGCGGTGGGTCCACCGGCCCTCACTTGCTGAATCCCATAGGCGCTGCCATCCATTTGTGGTCCCTGTGGTCCACTGGCTACGCTCCTGGTCGATAGCGTCTTTCTCTTTACGCCTTCTTTCACGGTACTTTTCGGCTCTCTCCGTTGCTAGCAAGTCTATGGGGGGAAGTCCCGCGACCACAGAGAGCAGCGTCAGACACAGTTCGCCACGCACAAGCCACCCTTAGCGCGGCTATCCTCCATGCCCGTCGGCAAGTTGCTCCGTAACTCGCGTGGCTTCTCAGAGACTTGGCCCAGATTGGAGACCCGTAAAGTATTACGGAACTCACAACCGTAGCGAGAAAGGACCGTCGTGGTTGTTTGGACCCCCCTATGTTGGGCATAATTCCCGCGAGCGCTCGAGCCACGTTCGCTGCTTTTGAGCCAGCGTTTAAAATATGATTTTTATAGGACAGCCGCGCGTCTATAGTGACCCCGAGGTACCTAATAGTGTTAGCTGTCTTGATCTTCGTATCTCCTACTGTAAAGGTGGCGTGGATTCTCTTTTTGGCGCGAGAGATGAGCACCGCCTCGATCTTTTCCGCCGCCAGCTTTAGCCCATGGTCGCTCAGCCAGTCGGCTGCTTCCTCGATTGCTTCATCACCGAGACGCTGTATTTCATTAATACTCTTCGCGACGACGATCAATGCAACATCGTCCGCGAAGGCAACCATTGACACCCCGCCTGGAAGGGACTGCCTAAGCAGACCGTCGTACCGTTCCAGAGCAGGGGTCCCAAAACCGAACCCTGAGGCACGCCTCCCGTGATGTTGTAGGAGTGCTTGCCATCATCGGTGTCATAGAGTAGGGTTCGGTCTGTCAGGTAGCTCGATATGACCCTCCGTAGGTAGAGCGGCACTTTAAGGTGTTCTAGTGCCTCCATGGTCTGATCCCACCTGGCCGAGTTGAACGCATTTCTTATATCTAATGCAATTACAGCGCCTGGTGTTCCGACTATCATTGATGGCGTCGGTGGCGAGTGTCACAACTCGGTCAAGGGCGTTCACTATTGAGCGACCTTTCCGAAAGCCGAACTGATTGTCGGAGAGACCTCCGGCCAGCTCGAAGGCAGTTTCTAGCCTGGCACATATCATCCGCTCCAGTAGTTTGCCTGCGATGTCCAGCATGCACTGCGGTCGGTACGAGGATGGCTCATCCGGGGGTTTATTCCCTTTGGGGAGGAGTACCAACCTCTGAAACTTCTACTGTGCTGGGAAGATTCGTTCCCGCAAACACGCGGTGAATGTATCCCTTAATAAATCGGGGGCATTCAGCGCAGCGGCCTTTATGGCCGCGCCAGGAACTCCGTCAAGCCCGGGGGCTTTACGGGCTGCGATTCTTTGGGCAGCCATCTTAAGCTCAGCTTCGGTGACGGCTGGCGGCTCCGTATCATCGACTGACATCAGGCCAGTGTCGGGCTGCCTTTCCCGGTGTTTTGGGAAGCGATGGCGGACGACCCTGTCGAGGAAGGCCGGACAGGATGGGCCACTGCTACCCCTGGGTTTGGTCTTGTTCATAACTGTTTTGTACGGTCGTCCCCAGGGATCGCGGTTTACTTCTGCACAGAAGTTCTGATAGCACTTCCTCTTGGCTACTTTAATGGCAGCCTTGAGCTCCTTCCTTTTTGCTTCATAGGCCGCGCTTAGTTCTTGGTATTGCGGCCTATGCTTTGCTCTTTGGTACCGCTTTCGAGCTCGAAGGCACTCTCGTCTAATTCTTGCGATGTCTTGATTCCACCAGTAAACTGGTGGACGACCGCTTCGGTTGGATTTCGCGGTCATGGAGACATCACAGGCCGCTGTTATGGCTTGTGAGAGGCTTCATGCCCTTTCCTCGGCAGTTCCTTCAACCCTTATTTCTTCCAGAGACCAGATGAACGTCTCCTGGTTGAAAGTGGACGGTGCCCATCTCTTTTTCTTGCACTGACGCTGCAGTGGAGTTGTTCCACTGGTCAGCTGGAGCTCGTACACGAGGGCGTGGTGATCGCTGCCCGTGTACAGATTGCTAACTCTCTACTTCAACTCTTCCCCCATCAATTTTGGGTCGATGAAGGTCAGGTCGATTATGGAAGACTTGTCGCCTTTGGTGTAAGTTGGCGTATTTCCGTTATTCGCAGTCTCTAACTCCAGTGTTGCTAAGGTCTCCAGGAGGGCGCGACCGCGGTTGTTGGTCTTCGCGCTGCCCCACTCTGTTGCCCATGCGTTGAAGTCCCCCCCGATTACAACGGGTAGGCGGGAAGTTCTTGCACTGGCAACAATGGCGTCGAGGAATCCTAGGAACTGATCGATGGTATCGCTAGGTGGTGTATAGCAGCTGTATAGTCTAAGACTAGCCACATCCACCCAGGTGAGACCGGGTAGGGACGCTGCTATTTTGTTGGATATTTCGAGAGGTCCACATACCCAAATAGCCGCCTTGTTGGTGGTATCGGCTACGCAGTTAGGTTCACTAAGATCCCTGTACTCCTCGCTGATGATGGCGACGTTGGCCTTCACTTCTCTGACCAGCTGGAACAGCAGGTCTTGTGCCACCACACAGTGGTTTAGGTTTAGTTGGAGTACCTCAACCATTGCTGTTCTGCGGTCTTACCTGCTGCGTTGTTCGCTTGCCTGCGTTCGTGCAGTCTACAGCCTTGTGGCCCTCCTTTCCGCATCGGAAGCATAGCCTCGACCGGTCAACCGCGCTCTTGCAATTCCTCGCGACATGCCCGGTATCATGGCATTTAAACAGCGCGAGGATGCTTCACGCAGCCGTACCCGGCAAGTCACCCAGCCAATCTTTACTTTCCCTGCTTGCAGCATTTTTTTCGCAGCTGCAGCTGAAAGCAGTATCGTGGCCGCCTGGGTGCCACTGTACGACCGCCGGAGTTTCACGTTCTCCAGGGTCACATTCCTGGCACGGCGACCGCATTAATGGCTTCAACCACCTCTTCCTTTGTTAGGAAGGAACCATTGTCGTGGACATGGCCTCGGCCATGTCCACGATGTTAAGGGACTCTCTGTGGGTCAGAGTCTGGACTTCGGCCGCTTCCTTGAGCTCCGATGAGACCACGATTCGGAGCTCTTGAGTCAACGTTCCAGGCCTTCCCAGCTCTAGTAGCAGTTCTCCTGCTCTAGTGCGCCTGATGCGAGTGACCCTCTCTCCCAGCGGTTTGAGGTCCGGTGCGGCTCTCACCTTCCGGAGTATGTCCGCGTATGACGTTTTCCCCGATGACTTGATCTTAATAGCATCGGGTCGGGAGGGTCTTATCTTCCCCAGTTTTGCGTTAGAGGCTTCCCGTTTCGTCTTTCGCGAATCCACCGTCCTCGCGGCGGCCGTTTTGTTCGGCTTCTTTCGAGTTACGGTGGTCCATACCGGCTATGGCTGTTGTTGTTGCCGCGCAAGTGTTCCACCTTCGGGTATCGGTGGCTTTTTGGCCCCACTGTTGAGAGGCCCCTTGCTGGCCGGTACCATAGGTGGTGAGGGACGCTCCCGTTTACTTGCCGCCTCCACGACCGCCGCTCAGAAGATAGGGGATGTTTGGGTCACCCTATCCTCCCCGGGAGGCAATGTCTGCGGCTTAACGGTATCCCGCCACACCTTCTCGAACTCTCGCAGTGCCCTGGTAGCACTCCTCGACATATCTTTGAGTTCCTTGTGCAAGTTCGTTTTCTCGAGAATGAATTGCGCAAGGCTCTCCACGTCTTTTTTTAGTCTTGTATAGACCTCCTCCGCTTCAACGGTGGCCAGTTGTTGTTGGCTGGGATGTGCCACCATGGCACCACCTTCCGTTCCTGGATCGTGTAGCTGCCCCCCCCCCCCCCCCCCCAGAATCCCTGGGGCCGACACTGGCCATCGAGGCTTTCACTCGATCGGAATCAGTGGTAGGATTACTCTCTACATGAGAGGTACCCACCTGGGGTATTTTGTTTACTCTACCACCTTCCATATTTGGTTTATGTTCGGGGTTCGTGTGCGTGTGCGTGTGCGTGTGAAAAACAAAAAACGGTTTGTGCGCCGAAACGGTCGGACTGGTCGAGGGGAATCACTACCACCACCGACAACAGCAGCAGCAGCAGCAGCAGTAGCAACAGAAAAAAAGGTATTTGAAATTTTGAATTCTTGAGTTTGTTCGTTATGATTTCATAATAAAATTTTTAATTTATTGATTATGAAAATTAAAATATAAAAAAAATGAATGTTTTTTTATTCACATTACATCAGTGGAACTAATCCCTGTTGATCGCAAAAAGATTTCCGCGAGCAGCAGCCCGCAGCGGTTTATACCGGCGTGAGCCGGGGCCACGCTTGTTCGCGTGGAAATCACGTTTCTTGCTTTCCGGGTTTCAGATCTGGTCCCTGATTTGAAAAATTATAAAAAATAAAAATAAAAAGGATAAAAATAATTTTCATGAAATAATAATAAAACAATCATAATAATAATTCTAAAAAATTAATTATTTTCCCGGTGCGCTGTAGCGGCCACCACCCTAAATCCCCACTCCCACCCAACCTCTCGGAAGAGGGGTGGGGATTGGAGTGGGGGTCGCCATAGCGCACCTCTAGCATACTTGCGTACCTCTTAGTTTTTGAAGAGTTCTTTTCGCGGTATATCGAAGTTGCACCGTTGAAAAAAGCAGATGCAAAATCGATCATCATCGTTTTCGAAGAATTGATCGTTTGCCGATGGAGCACCACCGAAGTGCTCTACACCGACAATGGGACCGAGTTCGTCAACAAGACCTTGAGTGAGTACGCGGAGACATTCGGTATTTATCGGACTACTGCGCCCCCTTACTATGCATAAGTAGACCGAGTAGAGAGGGTCAATCCAATGTTGAAGACCATAATAACCTCGTATCTGGGCAAAGATCATAGCGAGTAGGACGAGCATCCTCGCGAGCTGCAGTACACGTATAACACGGCCCCGCACCGCCTCAACCACCTCAGTTCCATGTTCCTCAATAACGGGAGGGAACCCAAAGCTCCCAGCTTCGTCCGAAGGGAAGTAGACACCCCGCAGAGCTGTCAAAAAACAGCAGAAGGAATTGGCTTAAGCGCATGCAGTGAATTGCCGAACTTCCAGACCTCGTCACGCAGCACATCGAAAAAGCCTCGGATCGTCAGATCCACTACTATAATGATGGCCGGCGAGATCTTAAGTATGCTGTGGGAGATATTGTCTTAAAAAAGAAAGAAATACGCGGGTCCATTTACCGTCACGAAAGTAGTTTCACCCGTAGTAGTCGAACTAGTCGACTTCACCTGTAGGGCGGTTGGACGACATCATGTTGCACTGTTGCGCAAATACCCGAAGTAGGAACACATTGGTATTTTTTAAAAATATTCGTGGATAGGATCGGGAAGCCGTATCTTTAGTGAGGAGACCTTAAGTCATAATATTGTTTTCGTTTCTGGGTTGATCAAGAGAGGCAACTAGCCATCATCGTAGTTCAGAAAATGTCACTAATCAGAGGAGATTTCCCTTGACAAGAACCGGACATGGATGCACGACCAAAAGACGATGGGACAAGCCGGTCCGCTCGAGCTCGCTTCACGCTGAAGACGGATCGATCCGTAAAGAAGAAGTTATCCGGACTACAAACCCGAAAGAGCCGGAGCTTCTTCCGGGACACCGGCCTCGTCTGCGCAAATTGCTCCGCAGAGGGAAACTACTGTGGGAAATGCCCATAGTCCCACTTGCGACGCCAGGACTAGCAGTAAGGAGGAGCCAACACGCCGCCACCTCGAGCCCCGGCACCGCCTCGAGATCCTTCGCAACCGCCTGTTGCGTTTTCGTTGTATTACCTCACTTTCTTCTTGTACTTCTTTGGAGCTTTTGATTTTTTTGTACTTTGATATTTTCTCTTGCTTTTTTGGATTTTCGATGTTAGTTTAGTAAGTGTTGGAGGCGGTGGGTAAAAATGGTCCCCACGCCTTCCCACCAAACGGGAGGGACTTCCGTCCGGGCCCGTTAGCCTCGTGGGCGGGAGCCTCGCTTCGTCCCACAATGAAGAAGGAATTGTGCAACAAGGGTCGAAAGTTGGAGATTGCGACAAGTGTGAGGTTTGCTGCCCGAGCGAAGCGAGAGCTGCTATCACACGAGTCGCAATCGCCAATTCGACCCTTGTTGCGCATCATATTTTACGGAACGAGTACATGAATCTGCGGTACTTGAAATAGCAGTCGCGCGAGACGATCACTGAAAAGTGAGGTTATGTCTCTAGGGGCGAAAACGCCGAAAGAAAAATCCCAAAGGCCGAAAGTGAACGAAATGCGAACTGCGCATGCGCGACTCTGTCATTTCGCTACGGGTTCATAACTGTCATGTTATGGACCACTTTCGGCTCGCAAGACTGCCATGGAAAGTGAGTGCCATGAAAGAGTTACTCAAAAATAAAAGATGATGATCGGTTTCATTTCCCTCATACATCGCACATCTTACATCCCAACCGTACCTCTGGGGAGATACTGGGAATAATAGCAACCTCGTATCTTTGGAATCATTGATGGTGATGGGTTAAATAGTTAATGCGAATCGGTACTGGTCTTGGTCTGATCTACTGAGCGGGCTCGGCAGCCAGGTGACTGAGTGACAGAATGCCCGACACAGCGCATCCCCCACTTTGCACTGGGAGGGTGCGTTTAAGGAAGGGGTAGTTGTAACGCGGCATCCCGCGTTACGGCGATGTCGACAAAGCTCTTCCTTTCCCGTTAGAGAAAATGCAGCGACTAGTGTCCAGGAAGCAAGTCTCCCCGACACTAACGTCGTACTAGCTCGAACAATTCGAGCGAACCTCGCTGGAAACGACCGACTCGAGCAGACCAAGGTGAACTGATTCAAGAAACACCGCATCATAGGTTTCGAATATTTTTTTTATTGGGGTGCACACATCACCTCACAGTTGTACTAAAATACGGCAAAAGGTGCAAATACTTTGTGGTAAAACATTTGACATAAATTGGCGTTTTCATATTTATCTCTCTATATTATAAAGAGATTTCGCCGCCACCGCCGCCGTTGTCGCCGCCGCCGTCTACAAGAATCGAGCATGGGGAGGAGGGGTCGCGCGCAAGGCTCTGCGCGCGACCCCCATAAGTCCTAGTATATGTATGAAAGCGCATGAACATCTACACATGTTGTGCTACTTCTCCTTTTTTTGCGCAAGGGATGTGAGCAGACTTTACCTCCACGTGGTGCATCCTGGGTCATGCTGAGAAAGTCTGAATTTCCAGTTTGATGCCAGAACTCATTTTCGTCGCACTTTTCGAGTGAAATCGAAAAAATTGACATGAATGATGAGGTATTTGAAAACAACTCATCAAGGCAGACAAGTTTTATCGGGGTGAAAAATGCGATTGCCATTTGAAAAAAAAACTCCTTGCACTTGCAGCTTGTAAGCATGGCCTTGAAAGTTCAAAAAAAAAATGCATGCATCAAATGTCCTCCTCGAAACCCTACAACTTACGACCCTAAAGATGATATAGGTAAGGTAGGTATTGACATTGGCGGTCAGTTAATTGTAGATGGAATTTTTAGCGAAGCATATCTCGGGTCTGAGACCATGATCGCTTATTCAGATCTGAATACTTATATATCGATTGTAGCTGCCCAATAAATTTTTATTAAAATTCACTAATCAGCCACAATCGACGAGTTGTAATAATTAATACGCGAATAATTGTGAAAAAGTTACGCCACGACCCGGGATCGAACCGGGAACTCCAGAATTCTAGTCTGGTGCGTTACCAATTTCGCCACCGTGGTTCTGGCGGAACTGTTTCACAATCGATTTTTAATTAATGTTTAACGTCAGATATTGACCTGTGTATTGACGTATATCATTATGACAACGGTCGAAGCCAATCAATACACAGGTCCCTAAAGATGTCCTGTCACTTGGCCCCTTCAGTCGATATTCCGATGGATTGTTAAAAATGGGACACCCTGTATATGGGGCATTCCACGTCAAATCAGCAGACCATGACCCTCACCCTCATCGATTTTGTTCATATTTTAATATTAAGTTCTTACCGACTCATAAAGGCCTCCAATTTTTTTTTTCAGATTTTTTCGCCACCAGTAACATTTTTAAATCTTCGAAAAAAACTAATTTCAAAAACGCCGTTTTTAAAAATCTGAAAAAATTCACACTGATTCTGTGATTTCAGATATGATTTTTGAGTGCCACGCGATAATGGGATCTCAATATTTTTTCCACATTTTGCTTCCTCATAGAGGAAGCTTTGTTTTCATGAAAAAAAAATTTTTTTCGAGATTTTCATGTCAGTATGCTTAGAATCACCTAAAACGTCGAGAAAAATAGTTTAGTAAATGTGTCTGTGTGTGTGTGTGTATGCGTATGTATTCGACGGACTGAAAATGCAATCGTCGATAACTCGCGAATGGCACGATCAAAAGAGCTCAAATTCGGCGTGCAAGTAGAGGAGTAACTCCTCTTTAATTGCTGTGATTTTGAAGATAATATATCTATGTATACTGATTTTATAGAATATTTAATTTTTTTTTAAATGTCGTATACTTTCTAATATTCGTAAAAGTTCGCCGATATGGCTAGATAGTTCTTCAAAACTAGACACACGCTAAATGCTGTTTAGTATCGAATTTTGACAAAATCGGTAAAGCGGTTCGGATTTTATAGGATTCTGAATTTTCGTAAAAAAAAAAAATTTTGCTATCTGTCACGTCGAGTCTCAGCAAATTAACTGAAATGGTCTACAAACGAAAAATAACATACAGCCCTAATGTGTACCAAATTTAGTGGTGATCGGTAAAGTCGTGCAAATTTTACACCATTTTGAATATTTGAAAAAATAGCGATTTTCGCTATAACCTCCGCAAAAGTTAATAAAGTAAAACAAATGTTTGTGCCTAATAAAAATGAGATGAGCCAGTGATTAATTCATTTATTCAAAACAAGGATGCAAAGTAGAACCTTGCACACTGCTTCCTCATTTAATTTTTCTGTTCACAAAGCTTCCTCTATGAGGAAGCAAATTGTGGTTAAAATAGTAAATATTGAGATCCCATTATCGCATCACACTTAAAAATCGTATTTTAAATCATAGAATCAGTGTGAATTTTTTCAGATTTTTAAAAACGGCGTTATTGAAATTGGTTTTTTTCGGAGACTTAAAAATGTTACTGGTGGTGAAAAAATCTGAAAAGAAATTCGAGGCCTTTATGAGTGTAGTACCCCGGATTTTTCATAATAGATTTAAATAAAGAATTAAATTAATAAATCGTTGGAATTCATTGCCGTTGCGAAAATGATTCCAACAGTAATCATTTTCGCCACCAGCTTCGAGTACGCATGCATGTCAATGCACTCGAAGCTGAGTCGACATTCAATTATGCTGACCCAGCAATCGCGGGTCGAGCGGACTAAATCGGCTCTCGATTTAGTCAGTCTTAAGAAAATCGGAGTAACGATCGGTTGGGCTCGTTGCCATCGTAATTAGCGTAATTACGACCATAAGAAACCAAATGTATTTCATCTAACCAATAAAACCTTGTATTACTTTCGGGAATCGCGTGGACTCTAGTTCTTTAATCGGACCGATCCCAAATACTATTTATTAAACAGCCGGAAAATAGACGATTTGATCACTCGTCTCAATTTCGGGCACAACATTTTGGTGGCAGCGGTGGGATACACCGTAAGCGAACCTCGAAAAGTAAAGTATACAAGTAAAAACCCAGAGTCAAACGCGACTCCAAATCGTTGGGGTAAACGACTTGGTGCGATTCACACGCGGTCGTGAATCGTTGAGGAAGACGTCAGTCAGGTTCCACTGACGAGGAGCCAACCGAAGGACGAACGTCAAGCCAACCGAAGGACGAACGTTCAGCCAACCGAAGGACGAACGTCCAGCCAACCGAAGGACGAACGTCCAGCCGACCGAAGGACGAACGTCCAGCCAACTGAAGGACGAAAGTCCAGCCAACCGAAGGACGAACGTCCAGCCAACCGAAGGACGAACGTCCAGCCAACTGAGGGACTATGCCAGGAAGGGCGTACTCATCGACCAGCAAGGTCATCGCGACAACGCAGTCGGGGAACAACGTCGAGGTCATCACGACAACGGAGACGACAACCTCGAAGTCCAGTTGCACCATGGAAGGGATCTGGAAACTGTAAGTGGCGGTTGCCAAAAAAATTTTTATTTCTGCATGAGCCTATTAGTCCGAGCCAGAAAAACGGGTTAAACAATTTTTAGAGATTAAGGCATTAAATCCGTGGGACTGAGCCCGCGAGCCCAGATCTCTCGTTAAAAAAAATCGATACCCTTACCGGAAATCGTTGCAAGTTTGTAGCAACTTGCAAAAATTTGCGGTATTAATTCGCGAAAGGCAGGAGGCCAGGCTAACACCAACCACTGTCCATCATAATTCATAATCTATCTATCTACATATAATTAAAACCCCTTTTCGAAAAAGGGAAAATAACAAAAATTCACAACTGCCCTATTCGCGATAAAATTAAATTTAATCGTTGCTAAGTCATCGCATCACATGCCGCGAGAAGACCAAGATCGACAGCGGCGGAGAGCGAGCTCCGTGGACACAACAATACACGCCGACGGCGTAGATATCACCACCGGCTTAGAGGAAGCGGTAGGCGACATCACCTTGAGGATGCAACGCGCCCTTAGGAAGATATCGCCGACCGGCGGAACCCCCGGCACGGAAGAGGCCCGTATAGCAGAAAGTTTAGTAAATGAGTTCGGCATCAACATAAGAAGAGGAACCTCATTCGGTGAAGCCACATACATGGATCAAGAAGAGGGATCCAAGGGCGAGGGCGCTAAAGCCATTGCCACACCAGATATCGATGCCGAGCTAGAAAGGATGCTCCGAGACACCGGTCTGGAAGGACAAAGGGGAGCCCTGGAAAGGGCCAAATCCAAAAATCCAGGAAATGGTAGAGGAGCAATCCCTAAGAGCACCGCTAGGGAAACGACACAGAGGGACGACCGAATGGAAGAAGAGCCCTACGAGTTACCAGCACCACCGCCATGGAATGCTGCCTCTCGGAACAGCGCTCAAGGTCGTCTGGAAACACCCCACCGTGGAAAAAACACCACATCATCGAAGCACGTGCAAGATACACCTGAAGATCTGGCACAATCCGTGCACGACCAAGCTGTCCAGTTAGAGACACAATTGGAGCTTATTAGCACTCTTCAGACGCAGCTCGAGGAACTCAAGATAGATGTTGCCCGGGAAAAGAAACGAAGAGGCAAAGAAACTCCAGCCAAAACCCTGACACCTTTGCCAAGAAGAGTGTCAGCTGATCCGCCTGGAGGCCCCCCAGAGGAGCCGCCAAAACGACCACCAGTACTGCCGAGAAGAAGTCAAGGAGTAGGACCCCTAGAAGATCCTAGAGGAAATCCTCCTCATCGGGGATTCGGAGGAGAGCCCTTAGGTGACCCTCAGGGGGGTGGACCCTACTATGACGGCGGTGAAGATTCGAAACGACTTGAGCTTGCCCTGGGAATCCAATTCATCAGGTATTTTGATGGAAGCGATCCGGGTAAACTCGGCGCCTTTCTACGCTCGTGCGACCCAGTATTCTCAAGAATAAAGGCGGAAGAAAAAGGTACTCTACTCGCCTTAATACTTAGTGGCAGAATTGAAGGAAGAGCGGCCGAGGAGCTGAGGTTCCAGAACATTCACACTCTGGAGCAATTAAAAGCGGAGCTTGAATCGCGTTTTGGACGCCAAAGATCTCTGTCAGCTATGCAAATGGAATTCCATTCCATGAAACAAGAACAGAACGAGGATGTCACTGCCTACGCGACCCGAGTGGAACAAATCAACACGGAAGTGGTGGGTAAAATCTGCGAGGAGGTTAGCAGCGATGAACAGGCCTGGTTTGTGGAATGGATAACGCGGAAATCTGCTCTGACAGTATTTGTGGGTGGGTTGCACGGCCAAGTACAAATCCTGGTGCGAGCGCGGAACTGCACTACCCTGCATGAGGCAATAAATGCGGCTGTTGAAATTAGTAACGAGACGCACCACATGAAGCAGCAAAGAAGACCCAAGGAAGTCAGAGAAGGTCGTTACCCGCTCAGCCCAGCGAAAAAACTTGTTATAACTGTGGAAACAGCGGGCATATGGCGCGGGATTGCACCCGCCAATCAGGCCGATTGAGCCTGCCTGTTCCCAGTCACCCGAGAGGAATCAATCAGCTGGAAATGGTATGCACCTACTGTAAATTTAAAGGCCACTCGTGGCAAGAATGCAGGAAGAGGTTAAAGAAAGAAGGAGGTGAAGGAACTGCAAGACAACAGAGAAGTGGAGACAAGCTGCCGAGTCTCGATAAGGCTCTGGAATCCTGCACCGCTGTGCAAACCAGCACCTCTACCAAGGCCACGCGTACGCTAGGCACAATAAATATACATACGGTCACCGTGAGTAGACCGTCGGATGGGGCCGTAGAGGGAGAGCGCGTTAAAGAAAAAATGTGCAGAGTGGCAGCCGAGCGTATTACTACGCTTGCTACTACGCGTACGCCGGACAGCATTGACCCCGAAGTTATGAGCACCGGCCGTCAGACACTAGGGAATAAGGAGATGCATGTCCTTGAAGTTACCGTTCCATCGAAGAATTCAACGGCCAGCGGTTTAGATGTCGCAAGCCCGACCACAAGAGCAGATCCGGAGAAACTCGTCGCCGTAAAAATTTTTCCTGCACCAACAACTGTAAAACAGGTTCAATCGTTCCTCGGATTAGCTGGCTACTATCGAAAATTTATTCGGGATTTTTCGAAGGTAGCAAAACCACTAACCGGCTAGTTAAAAAAGGGGACGAAGTTCGAGTGGACTGCAGTATGCGACGCCGCGTTCGAAGAATTGAAGACGGCATTAACCACGGCGCCCGTATTACAATACCCCGACTTCGACCGTCAATTCTTAGTAACCACAGACGCCTCTGATAAGGCAATCGGGGCGATCCTTTCTCAAGGCACGGTCGGCGAAGATTTGCCTATATGCTATGCAAGTCGCACACTCTCGAAGGCCGAGATTAATTACTCGACAACGGAGAAAGAGTTGCTCGCAATAGTGTGGGCCATAGCGCAATTCCGACCGTATATTTACGGAACCCGGTTCAAGGTCATCACCGACCATCAACCACTCACCTGGCTATTTGGGATAACCGACCCGGGTTCTCGCCTGATGAGGTGGAAAATGAAGTTATCAGAGCACGAGTTCGATGTGGAATACAAAGCAGGGAAGAGAAATACAAACGCGGATGCTCTAAGCCGCATTTTTATTACCACAAGAGCTCAAGCAGCGAGCCAGAAGGAGAAGGAAATAGATGGCTCACGAACGACCAAACACACTAACGCCCGCACCAACACATGCAAGCCGTGTGGTTGGGGCCCTCCAGCTACGAAGCATGGCACAAAGAGTAGGCGCGAGGAGAGCGAGACCGGAGTAGAGGATAGCGCGAGTGCAGCGAGAGGGACGAAGCGACGCCACTCACTGCGGAGCGAAAAGGACGCCGATACTCCACCGTTCCAAGCTTACGTAGACCGACTTGCTGGCCAAGCGAACAGCCATCAGCCAGGCGGGCCTGGGCAAGCGGAGAGCGGGGCGAATAGTGAGATAGGGAGTTCCTCCAGTGAAGACGAGGAAGTCGCTACAAAAAACAAGCGTCGCTGCAACATAGGCGTAACCTGTCCGTCGCTAGAGGACCGAGGGAAAATACTAAGGGAATACCATGATGCCCCCCTTGGAGGGCACCAGGGTATAAAAAGGACGCTAAAACGGATCCGAGCCAAGTATGAATGGCCCGGCATGAAGAAGGAAATAGAGAATTACATTGCAGCTTGCGAGAAATGTCAAAAAAACAAGCTATGATGTAGAATAAAGGCACCAATGGTCATCACCGACACCCCCAGCAAGGCTTTTGAGAAAATAGCCGTCGATATAGTGGGACCACTACCTTTGACAGGGGCTGAGAACAGATACGTTCTCACGTTCCAGGACGCGCTAACCAAATACAGTGCAGCGGTAGCTATTCCTAACCAGGAGGCTCCGACAGTCGCCAAAGCTTTGGTGGAACAAATCGTCTGTCGATATGGAACACCTGAGATCCTTCTGTCCGACCAAGGTACCAACTTCTTGAGTTCGACTTTTAAAGAAGCTTGTAAGCTCCTCCGAATCAAGAAGATCCAAACCACAGCATACCTTCCCGAAAGCAATGGAGCTTTGGAGAGATCACATCGGACCTTGGCGGAGTATTTCAAGAATTTCATAAATGAAGACCAAGATAACTGGGATGAATGGTTGCCATACGCTATGTTTGTGTATAACACCACACCACACACAGCTACCGGCCTATCTCTTTATGTGCTAGTATTCGGGCGCGACGCAGAATTGCCTACCGCAGTAAAACAAGAACCGCGGCCCACATACACACACGCAGACTACGTGAGCGAGCTACGTGAGAGACTACGGGCCTCATGGTCGGTAGCGCGACGTAGCCTGTGCGACGCCAAGGAGAGAGCGAAGCAGAATTATGACGTCAAAGCGAGAAAGCAAGAATACCGCGTTGGTGATCGCGTACTTCTTCACGACGGGACGGTGAGAAGAGGGCGGTCAGTGAAACTAACACCAGCATGGACGGGGCCCCACACCATCATGGAGCGACGAGGCTCTGTCACCTACGTGATTAAGAAAGGACGGAAGACCGCAACGGTCCATGCGAACCGCTTGCGGCCCTTCATCGAGCACTAGCCGCTTATCACACAACATAAGATAAGTTGCGGCCGACGAAGGAAGGATATTAAAAGAAACTAAGAAAGTATAGAGAAAGGCACGGATGCGCAAGAGGGTTCGCATCTACGCGCATATGTTTTTCATAATATTTAAACCTAACTTAAAATTAAAACAAAAACACGAAGACGGTTTTAATTCAACTAATTTTTTTTTTTGGTATCATTTATATTAATAATTCAGAAATAAATAAATAAAGAAAAAATAAATGGAAAAGGGCGACACTGCCCACATAATGGACGGCACTGCCCAAAACGAGCCTTGACCCTCACCAGCACTATGGTGATTCCCATGTAACAACACGGAAGATGGATGTATATCGCACCATACGAAGATCTAATTACGATAACGTGTGAGAAAACACCCGCGTACCGCGAAACGTTGAAAAGTCGGGAATTCTGGCTTTAATAGGCTCATGCGAGGCAACCGCCCAAGATTTCAGTGTGCGAACTCTGAAACGGGTTACCGAAGTGCGAAACGAAAATTATTTACCGTCATATAATCTCACGTTAGTGGAGATTGACGAAAAATACCATTCTCGCGAAAAGAGTGAAAGTGAAAATTTTAGATTATCGAACGTGTTGCGAAATCCCGAGGAATTAAAAAACCTAGGAACTCGCGGGAAACAAATAGGTGAAAACCTCGATTGAGACGTTAAAGAAAATTCACAATTTAATCACAATGTTAGCTTTTACTCTTTAAGTGCGATCGCGCCTATAGCCTTGGTCAGTTACGCGGTCTACAAATTATATCAGCTGAGGCTGAAACGTAATCCTACACCAGCTAGCCCGTGTGAGTCGGCGACCCGAGAGTCACCAGCTGCCGTGGATGCCTTATCGCATCAGCAAGAAAACAGACTACACTCGGAACTCCAGCGAGCATGCTCGGAGAGAGATAACAATCGCGTGCGACTATCGTACCCGGCCAAGGCTTGGCGCTAGTGAGATAATAACAACTTATGTACAACATGTCATTAAAGGCGATAGAAACAAGTTCAACCGAATAAGTAAAGAAAAAATTTCTTTTGCTTAATTTTTTCTTTTTAAGGGGGGAGGGATGTAGTACCCCGGATTTTTCATAATAGATTTAAATAAAGAATTAAATTAATAAATCGTTGGAATTCATTGCCGTTGCGAAAATGATTCCAACAGTAATCATTTTCGCCACCAGCTTCGAGTACGCATGCATGTCAATGCACTCGAAGCTGAGTCGACATTCAATTATGCTGACCCAGCAATCGTGGGTCGAGCGGACTAAATCGGGAGCCGATTTAGTTAATTCAAGCTCTTAAGCTCAGTCTTAAGAAAATCGGAGTAACGATCGGTTGGGCTCGTTGCCATCGTAATTAGCGTAATTACGACCATAAGAAACCAAATGTATTTCACCTAACCAATAAAACCTTGTATTACTTTCGGGAATCGCGTGGACTCTAGTTCTTTAATCGGACCGATCCCAAATACTATTTATTAAACAGCCGGAAAATAGACGATTTGATCACTCGTCTCAATTTCGGGCACAACATGAGTCAGTAATAACATCATATTAAAAAATGAACAAAATCGATGAGGGTGAGGGTCATGGCCTGCTGATTTGACGTGGAATGCCCCATATACTGCGTGTCGCATTTGAAACAATCCATCCGAATATCGACTGAAGGGGCCAAGTGACAGGACATCTTTAGGGACGTAAGTTGCAGGGTTTCGAGGAGGACATTTGATGCATGCATTTTTTTTTAACTTTCAAGGCCATGCTTACAAGCTGCAAGCGCAAGGAGTTTTTTTTTTTCAAATGGCAATCGCATTTTTCACCCCAATGAAACTCGTCCGCCTTGATGAGCTGTTTTCAAATACCTCATCATTCATGTCAATTTCTTCAATTTCACTCGAAAAGTGCGACGAAAATGAGTTCTGGCATCAAACTGGAAATTCAGACTTTCTCAGCATGACCCAGGATGCACCACGTGGAGGTAAAGTCTGCTCGCATCCCTTGCGCAAAAAAAGGAGAAGTAGCGCAACATGTGTAGATGTTCATGCGCTCATGAGTTCACGAGTTGTTCAATGTTCCCACCGTTGACTTGCAAGCACAACTCAATTCGGCGGCGAAAATGTCCAACAACCCTTCGAAGAAGTTCGGACGTAATGCTTGCAATAGCCTCCCTGATACGTCTTTGTAAGTCCGAGTGGTCGGCCGATTCACGTAAACAACGTCTTTCACGAAGCCCCATAGGTAGAAATCGAGAGGCGTGAGATCCAGTGATCTTGGAGGCCACAAAATGTAACCCCTCCGACTAATCCAACAATTCGAGAACACATTATTCACATGATTCCTCACAGCTCAACCGAAATGAGGTGGAGCGCCATCCTGTTAAAACCACATTCTTGGTTTCGTCTGTAAGTTCACGTTCTCCATCAGTGCTGGTAACTGATTACGCAAGAATGCCAGGTAATTCTGACCGATGATATTACCATAAAAAAAGTATGGACCTATCACTTACTCATCGACGATACCGCATCACATGTTCACTTTCCAACGGTGCTGATGATCAATGTGTTGACTCCAGCGAGGATATTTCATTGACCAATAATGACAATTGTGTCGATTCAATAAACCAGTACTCTGGAACGTTGCCTCGTTGCTGAAGAGAATGTACTGGAAGAATTTCGGATCTTCATTCAGTCTCTGCAAGGCCCAATTAGAAAAAGTCAATACGATTCCTTCGGTCTTGCGCAGACAATGCTTGAGTCAACGTTATAAGATACGGATGGTATCGGCCAAGATCGGAGGATTCTGTGGACGATGCTCCGTAATACACCTAAATCTCGTTCGATTTCTCTCAAACTGATGTGCGGATTCATGTGAATCATAGCGAGAATGGCAAGAGCTCGAGGATTGTTACGATTGATGTCTTGTTGTTGTAGTTGTCGTCATCGATAATTTCATCCTCTCCTACAATTTCGTTCAATGTTGCGATTTACTACATGTGTGGAGTGACGTCGGCGATTAAGGTACCGTCCTCGATATGTCTGGGCAGTGGCTCGATAGAATCCTCGGCACTCTCCTAATACGAGTAAAATATCCACAATTTCACTCGCTGAGTATATCATAATGTGTTCAATTAAATTACAGATGATACTCTCTGAATTCTGGTTGAATTGAAACTGTTTTGAATTACAGAATCCTTGAGGTAATGGGGAATTCTTCGTTATTGATTACATTCCATAAGTACGGTTGGTTAATGGATAGGCGGAACAATCATCCACGCCAACATGCATCAAGAGAATGTGAATTTTTAATTCGATACCAGAACTCATTTTCGTCGCATTTTTCGAGTGAAATCGAAGGAATTGACATGACTGATAAGGTATTTGAAAACAACTTATCAAGACGGACAAGTTTCATTAGATCAAAAATGCGATTGCCATTTGAAAAAAAGCTCCTTGTGCTTGCAGCCTGCAAGCATGGCCTTGAAAGTTTTAATGTCATCATGCATCAAATGTCCCCCTCGAAACCGTACATCTTAGATCTCTAAAAATTTCCTGTCACTTGGCCCCTTCAGGACATATTTAGATGAATTGTTTCAAATGGGACACCCTGTAGGGGTCAGGGTGACAATTATAAGTCGGACAGGTATTATTGTGGGTGTTGTGGCAACGTTTGGATTGATGTTCGGTGCGTTTGTTGCTTAGTTTTGCAAGCTCTCTTCAATGGAATGAACGATTTTTGTTTCTGAAGTATAGTTTTCAAGGGAAAATAAACTTAAAATCAGAATTTCTTTGAAAATACGTTTTGATTATGGAATCATAAAGATAATAAAAATCTCGATTCAAAATACCTATTGATGTATTCATTCGAATGTATTTTGATAAAGAAAAATAATATTGAAATTGCTGTTTTTAGCAGCCGTTCCTTGTCTGAAACAGGGAACGCCGGATGTTGCGAATGCGCAGGCGCCACGAGTGTCGTCAGCCGGCTGATTGCCCGGCTGTCAAAAGTTGTCTGCTAAGGAATTAAAAGGTTAGTGGAACATACTAGTGTGAATAACCGAAGTGACATATTAAAAGTGGAATTTTAATAAATTTGGTTAGTGAATTATCGCAAAGTGACAAGTGATACAAAAGGAGTTCAAAGTGAAGAAAAAATGCTGTTTGTATTGTTTGCGAAAAACCCAAACATTTCGGGGATCTGTTTCAAGGTAAATTTAACGAGGTATTATTATTGTTTGCGGAATGTTATGCACGCTTTTCGATTTCGGTAAACTTCAATAAAGTCTGCTAATTTTAACGAAGAATTTTGTTATAGCTTTCTGTTTTACAATTATCGATATTGAATAAAGTGTTATCGGCTGAAAAATGGTTTCCTTGTTTTGTATTGATAAAAAAAAGTACTCACTGCGCAAGCACACAAAGGTCAGATTTGTTTCGAAGAGCAATTTTTTTCTTCTCTGACTGGTCCAAATGGCTTCCATAAAACTTAATTTTACAGGTCTTAGATTGCTGATACTCTCAAAGAACGGCGGGGTTAGGGGGAAAAAAAAAAAAAAAACATATTCGGAGTTTGAACCCAGAACCATTCGATTGTCAATCGACAGATCTTCCACGCGACCACCAATCATCTTGTCCATCTAGTTAACATTACCGGTTCATGCTTATCGAATGTTTCTTGAAAGTAAAAAAATATATATTCCTTCTTCCGCAGCGACTATTTCGTTGTCAAGTCTACAACGAAAAAACGTCTACGAAAGTTGAATTGAAAAACTGCTGCTTTTCACAAATAAACGACTCTGTTTTTTATGAAAAATAAAGAAAATAACAATAGTAATCTAAACATGATCTTACTTAGCACATACGTTGCTCTCGCCTTACTCTTACATTGCTCGCCCTACATTTTATGTACCCCCACGATGTGGTGAAACACGTGAGAACTAAGTAAGAACAAGGTCAGAACAAGGTGAGGATAAGATGAGAATAAGGTGAGAATAAGATGAGAATAAGGTGAGAATAAGATGAGAATAAGATGAGAATACGGTGAGAATAAGGTGAGAATAAGGTGAGAACAACGCGAGAATAAGGTGAACGGAAGGTGATAATAAGGTGAGAAGAATTCAATACAGACAACCAGATTTTTTAATTATTTGTTCATCGCTGTCCAAAATAGCTTGTCAAAGTATGCTTGTCAAAACCTGCATGTAAGTAAAAAAAAATGTTTGTTCTTCTTGCGCAGCAAATTTTTCGTTGTCAAGTCTACAACGAGAAAGTGTGTGCGAAAATAAATTTGAAAAAAAAAAAAAAAAAAACAGAAAAAAATAATTCTTGGGTCTTGAACTCGCGACCTTTCGATTGTCAATCGGCAGACTTCCCATATGACCACCGATCATCGTGTACATCTAATTTACATTATCGGTTCATGTTTATCGAATGTTTCTTGTAAGTCAAAAAAAAATTTCTTCTTTCGCAGCGACTTTTTCATTGTCAAGTCTACAACGAAAAAATGTCTGCGAAAGTTGAATTGAAAAGATGCTGCTTTTTAAAAATAAAGAAAAAGACAATAGTAATCAAAACATGTTTTTATTTTTATATCTAATTTTTCTTTCCGCAGTCATTTTGTCATTATTTTTTCACATGAAATTCTTCGGTGAATTATGTGCAAATGGCATCTTCTGTTATGGAACCAAATTAAGTTACCTGCAACAATAGAAATAAGATAGTGGTAATTCTTCTTGAACTATCGGTTAGATCAAATTCAATTTACTCTAATCACATCAAATACGATTATTTGTTGCCATTAATACTTTTTTTTTTTTAATTATGAGTAGAACCTGATGATGAGGAAATAGAAAAAATGATTACTTGCACCGCTGAATAATATTAGAAGAAAAAAATTCATCTTACTTTGTGTTTCCTTAATAGAAGGGAGCAAACAGCATTTTTTCTTCACTTTGAACTCCTTTTGTATCACTTGTCACTTTGCGATAATTCACTAACCAAATTTATTAAAATTCCACTTTTAATATGTCACTTCGGTTATTCACACTAGTATGTTCCACTAACCTTTTAATTCCTTAGCAGACAACTTTTGACAGCCGGGCAATCAGCCGGCTGACGACACTCGTGGCGCCTGCGCATTCGCAACATCCGGCGTTCCCTGTTTCAGACAAGGAACGGCTGCTAAAAACAGCAATTTCAATATTATTTTTCTTTATCAAAATACATTCGAATGAATACATCAATAGGTATTTTGAATCGAGATTTTTATTATCTTTATGATTCCATAATCAAAACGTATTTTCAAAGAAATTCTGATTTTAAGTTTATTTTCCCTTGAAAACTATACTTTAGAAACAAAAATCGTTCATTCCATTGAAGAGAGCTTGCAAAACTAAGCAACAAACGCACCGAACATCAATCCAAACGTTGCCACAACACCCACAATAATACCTGTCCGACTTATAATTGTCATCCTGTATTTATATACATATATAAGAGTGGAAACGGCAATTTTTGTCGAATGTTTTACCACAAAGTATTTGCACGTTTTGCAATTTGCATTTATACCCAAGACCCAAAAGAAATGAAATTGAATCCCATGAAGATACAATTAGTAATTTACAGTAGAAAAGCTGTTGAAAATTCTATGAGGCGAATTGTCTCTCCTTAAGCGGCCTGTACAATATTGTAGTTTGTATCCGGATGCAAGCATGAATGTCACGGTAAATACCCATCTCGAGTTCTACCGTAACACCATTATTATTAGTTTTACCGTGAACAGTGGAATCGCGTGAGCCGTCACTCGTGATATTAACTATATTATACAGGGTGGGGCACAAATTGTTGCCACCTTGAATATTTCTGTAATTATTGACGTCATAAAAAAATGTTCTAAACAAAAGTTATACGGTACGAGAGGGGTCATCAAATGCGACCATTTTTTTCAATTTCCGTGGAGGCGCTGACGAACAGTGAAGGTCACCTTCATTTTTTTAAATAGAATGATACATTTTTTTCCAACTATCTTGTAGAGCACCTCAAACCTATAAAAAAACATCTGAGGGTCAAGATCATTAAAAGTCATTTAAGGTCATTTAAGGTCAAAAAGAGACATAAACTTTATTTTTATGTGAAATGAACTTTATATACAGTACAGATGTTCGAAGTGACTGCTATTGGATTCAATACAGTATTACAGCAATTTCCTTACCACGGATTGTGTAGAATTTTTTTATTACTTCGGCACTTATCGAATCAAATTTTATTTACTGATGAAGCAACATTCACGAATCATGGGAATGTTAACTTGCATAACATGCATTTGTGGTCAACAGAAAATCCACATTGGCTGCGGCAAGTTGCACACCAAAGACCGTGGTCTGTTAATGTATGGTGTGGGATTATTGGGGATAAAATCGTAGGCCCCTATTTCATCGAAGGGAATCTCAATGGTAGGAAATACACCACATTCCTTCAAGAAACGTTAGGTCCGTTATTGGAAGAAATACCCTTGGAAACAAGAAACAGAATGTGGTATCAACACGATGGGTGTCCGGCACATTTTTCGCTGATGGCTAGAACTGAGCTGCAACACAGGTTTCCAAATCGTTGGATTGGACGCGGAGGAGCTGTATCGTGGCCGGCTCGCTCGCCAGATTTGACGCCTCTTGATTTTTTCTTATGGGGACACTTGAAAGATGTAGTTTACAAACAACGTCCAACTAGCCCGGATGACATGCGTGAGAGAATTTTTCGAGCATGTGATACGATAAGTGGGGAAGTGATAAAAAATTCAACAGAATCCTTGGTAAGGAGATTACAATATTGTATTGATTCCAATGGCAATCACTTCGAACACCTACTGTGAATAAAATTCATTTCACATAAAAATAAAGTTTATGTCTCTTTTTGACCTTAAATGACCTTAAATGAGTTTTAATGACCTTGACCCTCTGATGTTTTTTTATAGGTTTGAGGTGCTTTACAAGATAGTCGGAAAAAAATGTATCATTCTATTTAAAAAAATTGAGGTGACCTTCACTGTTCGTCAGCGCCTCCACGGAAATTGAAAAAAATGGTCGCATTTGATGACCCCTCTCGTACCGTATAACTTTTGTTTAGACCATTTTTTTATGACGCCTATAATTACAGAAATATTCAAGGTGGCAACAGTTAGTGCCCCACCCTGTATGATGGATGCTTTATACCGGCAAAGCTCCAGGTGTACCGATGTGTTAAGAGTTACGTAAACGTATTAGCAAGTACGTTTGCGAGTTTGTAATACATCTGTGTATTACCATAGTGTCTATAACAGTGGAGGCTATAAGGATGCAAGGACTGTAAGAAAATGGATCGGGCTAGTGCACCGAAGGAAATATGGTTAACATGCTCCAGTACTGCACTAACTATATCCCCAAAACTGTTTTTTCAACCAAAAATAGGATGCCAAGTAAAGAAGCAATGGAGCTATCCGACTACAAAAAAAATGCTTCCAAACAAAAAATTCCTTCAAATCCAATATATTAGCCAAGTAAAACTCTCTTCAAAAAACTTGGCGTGCCAGCGACTAGCTCTCGTACATGATGCATTAATGTAAGTGTGAGGTTCAACAAATTATAATTATATTCACGTGACATATCCATAAAAAGTGTGACTATTTATGCCGAGACGCACGTAAAGTAGTATTGTTCAAGATGACGTGTCGAAAATTCTGTATGCTGGCGCACATCTGTTCATTTTTACTTTATGTATGCTCTTGCAACCTGATCGCATCAAGAAGATCAAGATTCAGATCAAGAAGTTATACTTGTGCCGACATTTTTCAGTGCAATCTTCTTGACATACTTACTCAGTTTCGTATTACCTGATGTTCATGTTAATTTGTAGTTAGAATAGACCCAGGCCTATATACGAATATTTTTCTTTCTTCTCCGCATTAACTCATCATTCCATTCATTTAACGTTTAGCGAAGAAAACAAAACTTTAACAGATGGTGTAACGTTTTTTGGGAACGGCTTCGCCCCGACCCACTATTTGGCCATCTTTTAGAATTATCTGCAATTCTTCTTTCCCAGGATTATTTTAATTCATCAGTTCAAATTTACACTATTATTCGAGGTAATAGACCGAAAGTGGAAAAAATTCTGTCTACACATTGATCACTGATGATTATCATTCGAATAAAATGTATTGTCAACAATTTCTTAATTAGTTACGGCATGCCAAGTTTTCTGAAGAGAGCTACTGGCCTAATATATTAGATTTGTAATATTTTTGAAGGAATGGTTTCCTTGCAAGCAGTTTTTTTGCCGTGGGATAGCTCCATCCCTTTATTAGATGGCGTCCAATTTTTGTTTTAAGAGCACATTTTTGAGGGGATTTTATCTCTTTTTGAAAGACAGAACAAAATGAAAAATCAAAGCAGACTATAAAGTTAATTTGTGATAAACCGTAAATAAAATAAAATTAAGTAAAGATAAGCTTTACTACATGTACACATGGAACACCGGCTGCAACAAGAATTGCACGTGATGCTACGTCTAATTTTTTTAACAACCGACAACATTAAATAAAACCGAAATTTATATAGATACTTTTAAACAATTACACCCTCCGTTGTTTTGTGTTCTAGATGCGCCCTCGAAGATTGGTTGGCACGATATTCAACAAAGAAAATAAATTCTCTTCGATCAACGAGTAAAAATAATGATTCATTGTACACTGACAACGGGTATGCTCAATAATCATTATCGAACACGTATTTTAAACCACTGGCACACACTAATATATAAATGCACTGATTCACCGATGAGCTATGTGATGCACTGTGTGACATACCGGCCAAAAAAAGTTTTAAAAAAGGAAAAATAAGTATTTAAAAATAGTTTTAAGAGTATGTCGTATTGGACAGTAGGTTCCGTTAATACTCGGTATTGAAAAAGTATTTAAAAAGTATTAAATGAATTTCACAGGTATTCAGTATCAAAAAAGTACTTTAAAAATATTAATACCTGTGAAATTAATTTAATAGTCATTTAATACTCTGTATTATTTTCAAATACTTTTTGAATACTTTTTGATACTGAATACCTGTGAAATTTATTTAATACTTTTTTAATAGTCAAACCAATACAATAGAGCATTAACGAAATCTTGAACCGTCCAATAGTACATACTCTTGAGACTTGTTCTTTAATACTTTTTAAAAAAACTTTTATAATACTTTTTCTTTTGCGCGGGGTACGCTGTGACGTATACTGAACTGAGTGACAACTGATATCTGCTGATATACCCCACGCATAGACGACGATATCAGCATTAAAACGACAGATTTTTTAGCGCAATACTCATTGGAAAGAAAAAATAAAGCAAAAATACTAGCCACTTCACAATTCAAAAAATTTCTCTTCACGTGACGTCACACACTACGTCATTTCGTATACGAGAAGGGGCTATTTAAAGTTGTGTGGTATGGCGAAATTATGAAGACCAAATATATCAGACTAGAAATTACGAAAAGTCGAAATATCAGCCTAAGTAAATAAATAAAAAATATTGAACCTGACAGATTTTTCGCTTGCAATCTGTAAGCAGAGATATTTCGAGTTACAAATTGAAAATGACCTGTGAGTAGCCACTTTCGGGATAAATACCGCAGCAGTAGCGCTCGTGACGTCAGGAGTAGATCCCAGAAAATCAGACAAGTATGGGTATGTGGAAGCATGGGTAGGTGTAATAGTGTAAGCAACATTTTTTTTTTTTTTTCAACTTGGCGTCGAGTCGCTACCGTGACTCTTGATAAATGTACTACAATTGATTCATTATTTCCAACTGACTTCTGATCGTTTATCTCGTAAGGCACCCTGCATTTTACCAATCGACGTTGCGCGATTGAAGCAAACTTACTATGATACAAATTGACTGTTTTCTCATGTGGTATTTGTGGCAGATTAAAAAAATCTAGAGTACACAAAATCGAAACAATTGATTATTCATTAGTTTTATTATTTAGCGCAACGTTTAAAGGCTATCATTTGAACAATATAACATCTTGACCTCGAAAACCGTTGCTAAAATTTGTTTCTTCGAGAAAAATATAATGTGGGAGCGTCTTATCGGTCGGTAAGTAGAATAAGTAATACACTGAAATATCCACAAATTATAGCGAGAACGACAATCCTAATTAATGACCGACATTTAAAAACATCGGTTCACAGCTGTATGGTAGGCCTACACGTCAATAGGTAACACGAAAACTTTTTGTATGATTATCGATGGCTATATACATATATTTATATTTCTTTCTTGCAGTTTAAGTTGCATGTATACAAATATTTTGTTGAAATTGCAACGTTGATCAACTTGGCTTCGAACCTCATGTATTTTTTTATATTTCAAAACAAATGTTTACTTTAGCAATCAATTTGTTAGTTAGTTGAAAACCTCTTATCAACGTGATAACATGTATCGAAGTTTGAATTAGTATATATTTTTTTATTTTACCGTAAAACTTTTTGGGTAATTAACGAAGTAACAATAGGTCATAACCCATAGGCTCAGCACGTGGAAACCAATAAAATCGATCTGCAAATATGAGTGGAAGCAGTGTAAAAATTGGGAAAAAAAATACCACACTTGGGAACCTGAAATTCAAGCTCTATTAATAAAAAATGATGCATGGGAATACGTCTGTAAGAGAACAAGTATGCATTCAAAGATCGCGCTCTAATGTTTGCTGATGCGAGAGTCACGAAATCTCAGCGAGGATTCAATATAATAAATGGAGTGGGGACTCACGGGCACTTGCTCCGAAAAGGCGAAGACTCGCTCTCTTTCGTCCTGGGGACGACGAGTGGGAAGGACGCTTCCATAATCATCTGAGACTACCGCAGAATTTCTTGGAGCGATACTGTATCTTCACATGGAATCATCATCGAGCCTGGCCAGCCGAATATTCAAATATCGTGGAGTCTACTGAGCAACCGTCAAATATTCTGCGAGCCCCAGGGGAAAGAGTCATCGAGCGAGTCCGCCACTACAAAAAGCTGAGTAATATCTAAGAGTATATAATTATAACGTAATTCGAATGAATTGAACAAATGAGATATCTATAGTACGACAACTTTGTAACTGACAAACGGTGATTATACTTATATTAATAATCTGTTCACTCAAGGTTATATTAAAAAATTTATACGTCAGTGGTGAAATAACAAGACCTGCACCAACTGAGGGAGTTCAGTCAAATACTGCAACAGTACAAGCTTGGGACAAAGCCTATCACAAGGCAAAGGCGGATTTAATATTACCCATCAAGCCATCTGAACTTAAAAAAATCAAGAACTGTAGAGCATCTAACGAAGTATGTTTAAAACTCGAATCGATATATCAATCGAAAGACCCTGCAAGAAAAGCAACGTTATTATAAAATTTGACATTAAATAGAATGAAAGATGATGCAAATCTACGCGGACATGTCAAGAAATTCTTTGACGCCGTCGACAAACTGGGAGAAATGGATCTTCACATAAATGATGAACTCCTAGCGATAATGTTACTCTATAGTTTGCCGGATTGTTTTGGAAATATTCGTTGCATTATAGAATCTAAATGACGAATTCCGCACGCCTGAAGCTCTGATACAAAAAATTCTTGAGAAACTTGATGCGCAAGAAATAAAAAATATCGATGTGTCACAAGAAGCGATGTTCGTTATAAAACAACCGAAAAAGAAGGAGTATAAAAAGACACGAAACGAACATAGTTCACGTATACCATACAAATTTGAATGCCACCAATGTGACAAAATTGGACACAAGTCCGCAAGGACTGTATGGCCAGATTACCGGTGACGATGGAAATGGCAGGCCAAGCAATATCAAATGAAAATGTTCCAGAAAGCAAATTTGAGGAGGATTGTGAAACTACTTTGTTAAACTTCGAAGAAAAAGTGGATAGGAATTGGTACTTGGACAGCGGGTATACGTCGCACATAAACTCAAACAAGTTTATTTTTCATCAAGTCGAAAAAACTGAGAAAATACTTAATCTAGCAATTTAGCAAATAGAGAATCGACAAAAGTCGAAGACGCTGGCCAATGACAATCAAGGTAAATTCAGGATCGAAGGAGCGAATTTTGAGACTAGAAAAAGTATTGTTGGTTGCATATCTCCGCATAAATTTAATGTCAGAGGCAAAAATAACTGTCGACGGCAACAACGTATTATTCCGAAAAACAAATCGCAATTCTACTGGACGAGCATAAAGATATAGTAGCGACTGCTAATGGAGTAGATTTATATTTTCTCAAAAAATCTGATGAATCTGCGAATTTCACCAAAGACGAAAGACAGCTACATTGGAAAATCGTAGAATTGCATCATAAATTGTAGAATGGAATCCATATAAACAGAAACGAAGATCTACCAACGTGTGAAATTTAATTAAATGGAAAACAAACTGAAATAGCATTTCCAAACAGTGAAACAAAAAGAACGTCAAAGCTACTCGAAATAATTCACACAGATGTATGTGGATCAAAGAGGACACAATCACTTAGAGACTCCGCTTATTTTGCAGTCTTCATTGATGATAAATCCCGATGGTGTGACGTTAAATTCGTAAAGAACAGAAGTGACGTCCCGTAAGCATTTAAAGAATATAAAGAGTATGCAGAAAGGTTCACCGGTGAAAATTTTTTACTTTGCTAGCTACAATAAAGAAGAACAAAATGTTACTATACAAGAAAATCTAGTAGTGAAGTAGTAGTGGAAGAAGCGACGAATTCTGACGTAATACCATAAAAACGAGATTCACAAGCATTGAAAAAACAAGGATGCAAAATAGAACCTTGCACATTGCTTCCTCGATAAATTTTGCTCTTTACATAGCTACCTCTACAAGGAAGTATTGTAATTGATATTGGCTTCCTCATAGAGGAAGCTTTGTCAAGAGCAAAATTAAATGAGGAAGCAATGTGCAAGGTTCTACTTTGCGTCCTTGTTTTGAATAAATGGATAAATCACTGGCACATCTCATTTTTATTAGGCACAAACATTTGTTTTACTTTATTAACTCTTGCGGAGGTTATAGCGAAAATCGCCATCTTTTCAAATATTCAAAATGGTGTAAAATTTGAACGACTTTACCGATCACCACCAAATTTGGTACACAGTGGGGCTGTATGTTATTTTTCGTTTGTAGAACACTTCAGGTAATTTGCTGAGATTCGACGTGATTTATAGCAACATTTTTATTATTGACAAAAATTCAAAATTCCGTAAAATCCGAACCGCTTTACCGATTTTGTCGAAATTCAATACCAAACAGCGTTTAACGTGTCTCTAGTTATAAAGAACTATTTAGTATAGGGTATAGAGTATACGACATTTTTCAAAAAAATAAAAAATTCTATGAAATCAATATATATAGATATATTTATAAGACAATCGTATACGGGACGATAGAATAAACCAAAATCTGTTTCTCTGTAAACAAAGTAAAGAAACTTTATTTATTCACTATTTAACAATCATTATTTACATCACCTATAACCCTACCTGTAAACAAAGAAACGACAATTAAAGTTTACTGCTATCTTTTCTTTATTCACACTACTGGTTTTGTTTACAATATTTATTTCGGTATTTTTTTTTATTGTCTCTCTCTACTGCTCATGTGCTCTCTTGCGTCATAACTATTCTCGATCCTTAACGCGATCGATGCCCGCTCTATCGGTGATTACAGTAAAGTGCGCGGGACATGAGAAGCGCGGCAGGTTCAATTAAAACCAAAGAAACTACAATGCTTTCTTCACATATTTTTTTCTAAATCACAGCAATTAAAGAGGAGTTACTACTCTACTTGCACGCCAAATTTAAGCTCAATCGATCCTGCCTTTCGCGAATTATCGACGATTGACTTTTCGGTCCCTGGAACACACATACACACATTCAGACACATTTTCTAAACAATTTTTCTCGACGTTTTGGGTGATTCTAAGCATACTGACATGAACATCTCGAAAAAATCTTTTTTGATGATTATTCAAAACAAGGATGCAAAGTAGAACCTTGCACATTGCTTCCTCATTCAATTTTGCTCTTGACAAAGCTTCCTCTATGAGGAAGCCAAAATCAGTTACAATACTTCCTCGTAGACGTAGCTATGTGAAGAGCAAAATTTAATGAGAAAGCAATGTGCAAGGTTCTACTTTGCATCCTTTTTTAATACGAAAACGCGGAAGCGGCGGTATTCAGGATTCGTGGGCTGGACTCGAATGATCTACTGATAAATAGGTGGTGGAGAAATATGTAGTTTTTTATTGGTGCCTCAGATTAGGTTAAATTTTCATTCTCTCATGAGTCTGTTGACGAGAATTTCCCTCCATCATCACTGGCTCTCCGAGGAGAATTGTCGTGAAGGCGGTTTGGTCAAGGAAGTAGGGGATTGTACGAGGTTAACCAGGCTACAATGGGGTTATCTGCTACTTGCGCTCGTCCTAACCTGAGATCTTAAGCAGGAAGATTCCAGGGTGAATTTAATCTACGGACTTGAAATTCATACGGTCGGAAGTGCTTCCATATGGAGCTTTACACTCAACTTCCGAAAATGGTAATGAATTGATTAATAATCAAATGATGAAACTATAATGGGGATGAATTTCGTGACCCGGTGGTCGGACACGACTACGGTGTCTCGTGACTGTATGCTTTGTAATCCTAATAATAATGGGATGAGTATTTCGCGCCACTCTTCTATTATTTCTAATTAGTTGTCCTCATACACAGAAACAGATTGAAAAATCATAAAATTCTTCCGTGTTCTATAGTTGTAATCATAGGACTCTAAAATTGGCTATTCACAATAAACTCGCGAATTAGTTTATCTGCGCAAAGCTCGATCGTTGTGACAAGAGCTGTGACATCTACTGTTGCGATACAGCTTAACGCTAAAGGAAGGCTCGTCTCGTCTGTCGGTACAGTCCGCTTGAGTAGGCCTAGTCAATAGTCGTCTTTCTGTGTCGCGATCCCTAAGCTATTGTTCAATCTAGGCACAGATGTGTTTCAGTGTCAGGTGTTCCTTCTTCGCCACCCTATACGTTTGGTTTTGGAGGTCGGCAGTTACTCGGCCCACACCCTCAATTGGCGCTCTGAAAAGAGCGCGAATGAATTGCGTCGACTGTAATGGCGAATCAGTGTACCGGGTGGCTACGTAGCGTAAAGCAGCGGTGTGCTCAGAGTTCGCAGATCACATGCCCATACCTAGCTTTGCGAGGCTTGTGTTACGCACGATTCGCGCAGGGATTCAAGTATGCGTGGGAAGCACGCACACTTGTGTTCGTATTATCGGCCAACTGAGAACTCTGTACACCGAAAGATCTACGGGAATTATTGCAAGCCGAAGCACAGTGCTCGAGGCGGTACAATAATTCCTATTTTTATTTTGCACCTTTCGAGACGGATAGCCACAACGCTGTGTGTGGAGACCCGAACATGAAAATGTGGCCCTAATGCGAACGTATTATGCCGGCCTATGCGCCGTGCGAGGGAAACAGTAATAAATATTCTCTATGTTCAGAGGATATTTCGAGATTTTATTCTCAAGTAGTGATTCTAAATGATTTTAATGCTTTCCCTCAGGTGTTCGCGTGGAATAATTAGTCTAAAAAATTGTTTCTTTTGTAGCGGTGCAGTCGCGAGACGTTCCGTTACAATATATATATATATATATTCCCCTTCCGTGACAAACAACTTTTATTACCAACTTTTTTGATCCGATGGGTAGTTTTCATGATACTAGCCCTGGTAATTTCAAACACCTCACTCTAAGTTAAAAAAAAGTTTGAAACTGCAAAATACCGCTCCCACCCCTCACCAAGGGGGCAGGGGAGTCCTATTTGTTGTAGAATTTAGTTGCCTCCTTAATTCAATTTTTATTTCGAATATTTTGTTTTCAAAGCGGCATTATTTCTGTAGATATTCCAGGTGATAAATTAGAGTTAAAATGTGTAATAACTATTAAAAAATGCATTATTTCCAAAAAATATTTTGGATAAAAGTCGTTCATTTTTTAATGCAAATTCAGAATTTGTAATAAAAAATGCGCGTTCTGATTGGAAATTTCGAAGTTACCCGCCGCCCCACCGACTAGGGGTAGGAATGGGGGTCGAGTTTGCTATCATTAGATGTCCCCCTTCGAGACGAACATTTTTCATTACGCACTTTTTCTTATCCGATTTGTCGTTCTCGAGATATTTCAATGTCTTCAGATAAATTGAACACCCTGTACATATACATATACATATATGTATATTTGTAAACGACAAACATCAAAAAGAGTTATTGCCTTGGCGTCCGGGACTTGGAGTTTCCTCCCACTCTCCCGAAAGTCCGTTGGATGTTTCGAATTACGAGGCGCCCGGTCATCGTGACGTCGGCTGACCCCCATTAGGACACCCCTAGCGCTGTCTCTTTCTTTCTCTCGTTACGGGCGAGTGGATACACCAACGCGATTTTCGAGACAAGTACCGCATCCAAATCAATGGCTTACTTACTTACATCGAAACACATATGACTGCATGGAGTTATGAGAATGAAGTGAAATTAAATATTGTAATAATCTATGATGATGAATATTGAAGGGAAATGAAGTATGAAAATACTATAGGACAATGAAAATTGATTTGTTTATTGAAATCTAAATGATGCTGAATATTGAAGGGAAATACATTGTAAAAAAGTTATGTCATAACGAATAGCAATTTGTTTATGAGATCTTTATGATGATGAATATTTAATTGAAATTAATTATTAAAAAAAGCAGTTATGAATCGTTGCGAAGTAATTAACAAGAATATTTATAATAACTGAAAGGTGATAACCCGCGCAAAAAAAAAGTATTAAAAGAGTATTAAAAAAGTATTAAAAAAGTATTTAAAAAAAAAGTATTAAAAGTCTGTCATTTCGGACTGTTTAGTGCTCAGTTTAATACTTTTTTTCGAGACTTGAGTATTAAAATTGGTATTAAGTATCAAAAAGAGTATTAAATCGCCTTATTTTGAGACGATTTTAATACTTAATTTAATACTTTTTTTTCCGCGATTTTCGGGTATTAAAAAAGTATCACATGGGTACCAAAAAGAGTATTAAATCGTATTATTTTGAGACGATTTTAATACTTAATTTAATACTTTTTTTCCGCGATTTTCGGGTATTAAAAAAGTATCACATGGATATCAAAAACAGTATTAAATCGCCTTATTTTGAGACGATTTTAATACTTAATTTAATACTTTTTTTCCGCGATTTTCGGGTATTAAAAAAGTATCACATGGGTATCAAAAAGAGTATTAAATCGCCTTATTTTGAGACGATTTTAATACTTAATTTAATACTTTTTTTCCGCGATTTTCGGGTATTAAAAAAGTATCACATGGGTATCAAAAAGAGTATTAAATCGCCTTATTTTGAGACGATTTTAATACTTAATTTAATACTTTTTTTCCGCGATTTTCGGGTATTAAAAAAGTATCACATGGGTATTAAATGCAGTATTAAATCGTATTATTTAGAGACGATTTTCATACTGCATTTAATACTTTTTCTCCGCGATTTTCGGGTATTAAAAAAAGTATCACATGGGTATTAAATGCAGTATTAAATCGTATTATTTTGAGACGATTTTCATACCGCATTTAATACTCTTTCTCAGTGATTTTCGGGTATTAAAAAAGTCTCACATGGGTATCAAAAAGAGTATTAAATCGCCTTATTTTGAGACGATTTTAATACTTACTTTAATACTTTTTTTCCGCGATTTTCGGGTATTAAAAAAGTATCACATGGGTATCAAAAAGAGTATTAAATCGCCTTATTTTGAGACGATTTTAATACTTTATTTAATACTTTTTTTCCGCGATTTTCGGGTATTAAAAAAGTATCACATGGGTATTAAATGCAGTATTAAATCGTATTATTTTGAGACGATTTTCATACTGCATTTAATACTTTTTCTCCGCGATTTTCGGGTATTAAAAAAAGTATCACATGGGTATTAAATGCAGTATTAAATCGTATTATTTTGAGACGATTTTCATACCGCATTTAATACTCTTTCTCAGTGATTTTCGGGTATTGAAAAAAGTATCACATGGGTATTAAATGTAGTATTGAATCGTATTATTTTGAGACGATTTTCATACCGCATTTAATACTTTTTCTCAGTGATTTTCGGGTATTAAAAAAAGTATAGAATGGTGTTGGTTATTAAAAAATTTTCCAAATCGCAATAAAAGCGATTAAGTATTATAAGATTATTGAGAGAATATTAAATCGTATGGAAAATTAAAAAATTGTAATTCTTTTTGAAATATTTAAACATTTAAATACTTATTCAATACTCGAAGTATGAAAAAAGTATTATCCATTGAGTCAGAAATATTTTCAGCAATTGAATAATATTATATGAAGAATAAGTCGTAAATTCTAAAATAGAGATCGAGAAATATGCCAATGAATAGAAGTAATTATTTGATAGATTGAATACTATGAATGATTACCTGTTAAATTATCCGGCGCGTCCTGTACATTTTGTAGACTCCATAGACACAGCTAGTCGACACCAAGTTTTTCATGCAGAACACAATTTTCTTCAATAAAATATTTTCACCAGCGATTACATCAAATCCGATAACCTCAAATGGCGATGTTTCAGTCACGTCACGTTATAGACAACTGAACGTCTCGAAATAACAAACGGTTGGTTACGTGAAATAGTTACATAGTCACGAGTTAAGAACGACATTGCGGACTACAGATGGCGTAGTATATATACTTATATGCAGCACGCATGTTACATTTTTTCAAAAATTACTGTATAAATTTAAATTCAAACAAAACAAATTTGTTTCATTCAGTCATTTATCTAGACCGATAATGAATCTACGATAAGTTTTTTCACCAACAATCTTCTCGATTCGAAAAATTGAAGATTTTCTCGTAATTCAGGGATTCGCAAAATGGAATGTGCACAATTATCGCAGAAGGCATTCTTTATAATAGCGTAAACATTGCTCAATATATACGAAAATCGTGGGTTGGTGGGGTACCGTGAAACACGAGTTCTGCGGTACCCCATCAACCCACGCTTTTGTTTCTCGCATAGAGCCTACGGAGGTTAGTACATTGATCAATATACACGAAAATAAGTATATATGAAATCCAGTTGAGGGAAATTGAAATTTTTCTCTAAAATTATAAGCACAAATTATTATCGGTTGATTCTCCATCACGTATACGATGCATCTAAACCGATAATGAATCTACGGTAAGTTTTTTCACCAATAATCTTCTCAATTCGAAAATTTGAAGATTTTCTCGTAATTGAGGGATTCGCAAAATGGAATGTGCACAATTATCGCAAAAGGCATTCTCCATAATAGCGTAAACATTGCTCAATATATACGAAAATCGTGGGGTGGTGGGGTACCGTGAAACACGAGTTCTGCGTTTGAAATTTTTTCGTCTGTAATAATTGTATACAGCTCTCAGTTACGTTACCGGCACAAGTTGCGTTACCGCTATCGCTACGAAATAATTCGAGGGAAAGGGCAGTAGTTCTCGGATAAGGGATTTTGAAAAGTCAGAATCAGGGATGGGCAATTTGTATTTAAAAATAAAAAAAATACAAAATGATTATTCACTCATTATTTATTTTTGCTTAAAATAATGAGTGGTTTTTCATTCAATATCTTTTCGGGTATAAATAATGAATGATTTTTCATTCATTATCTTTTCAGTTTTAAATAATGAATGATTTTTCATTCATTATCTTTTCAGTTTTAAATAATGAATGATTTTTCATTCATTATCTTTTCAGTTTTAAATAATGATTTTTTTTCCCCTTATAATTCATTTCAAGTTTAAATAATGAATGGAAATTCACTCATTATCTTTTTAAATTAAAATGAGGAGTTGGAATCCACTCATTATTTTTTCAAGTTTAAATGAGTGGATCTCGACTTACCATTTAAACTTGAAAAAATAATGAGTGGATTTCCACTCATCATTTAAATTTGAAAAGATACTGAGTAGATTTCCACTCAACATTTAAACTTGAAAAGATAATCAGTGGGAATCCATTGTTATCAATGGAAAAAAATCATTATTTATAACTGAAAAGATATTAAATGAAAAACCACTGATTATTTAAAACAAAAATAAATAATGAGTGAAAAATCATTTTGTATCTAAATCGTGCATTTAAATAATTTTTCATTCGAATATGCTCATCCCTGATCAGAATAATAATTATGAATCATTCTCGATGATTACTCGAAATAATCAGTCTTCCGCGGGACACCGCCAAGGTGCCTCGAGTTCGGGAGGCGCTCCCGTGTTGACAGTTTTTCTGTCGCTCGCGTGCGTGTCTTCGCGTAGATACCGTGTTCCGGCCAAACTCCGTACAGTGAATTCGCTGAGTGACCGTGTGGTGCGAGTTTTATTCCACGGAATTTTCGGTAGTTCGCTAGTGCATTGGGATAACTGCACTTCGTGTCATGGTTCCTGCGGATACTGGATCTCCCTCCTTGGGACGGGTTGGTAGAAACAACGTCGGTGAGTCGTTCTCGCCCTTTAATGTATTTTAATTCATTTTCTAACGCTTTCCCATGGTGGTTGTGGTGCTCCCGCTGCGCTTCGTCAGTTTTTGCGCATTATCGAAATCGTTATCGGCGTTCGCTCTCGATTTTTGTCCGCGGGACATTAGTTTTCGTAAGTTATATTTGATCGCGATTTTCGCTATTACTTCCACCTTACCGCGACCTTCTCTACCAAACCTAGCAGACTGAGCGGCTGAACATTTCCGCAACCGTTCGCCCCCGCAAGTGCATCCAGTTGCGTTCGATTAATTACGCGTCCCCAATAATTTACCAAGTACCGATTTCGGAATTTCGATCCCGATCGCGAGTTTTACCCGGAACTCTTGTTTTGGAGTTCGGGATTGAGCTGCCCACTCGATCCCTCGGACATACCGGTTCGTTAATATTGGTGGAACAAAAATTAACTGGCGCCGTCCGGGTTTGCGGGGATGCGCGAACGAGGGTGGACGGCCGAAGGTAACGGTTCCCGATTTTTTTTTTTATTTTGTTCTCGACTGAAAGACCGAATAATTGGTCGCGACTGAAAAATACGTCACAACTGTTATGGACGACCTGCGATTCTCAGAGCTCATTTTGGGAGTATAGATTTCAGCATGGAATGCTTTCAACTCCATTCCGGACTTTGCCCTGGATAATTCACCAATCTTGGCTCCCGTCAATGAAGGGTAGACTCCTCCAATCTTATATACGTTCCGGCTTCAATTCACTTGCGAGAAACGTTCTGCTTGTTGGCCATCTAGTGGCATCATACGAAACATTGATGCACGGAGCTTCGCGAGATGACGAGTAGTCGAAATCTGTCTCGCAAGTGAATTCATCCCGGATTCCATCCATGGACTCTTTCCTGGACTATTTTTTTCCGCGCGGGTGGCAATGTCAGAAGCAACTAAAAAAGCAATATATTTAACCAATAGCCTGTAGTGTATTTTTCCAAAATCCCTGAAACACCACAAAGCTAAAGTCCCCAAGATTCTTTCCCTTTATTTTATTAGGGCGCCAGGCGCTTTCGCGCCGGGAAAAACTCTGTGGGCTATTCGGGACCACGCTGCTGTTGCCGAACTAGCTGCAGCCGTCAAAAATTGTAGAGTGGCGGGATTCTTTTGGGCTACTACTCTCACTTACGAAATTAATCTGTCCTGAAACATTGCTCTAAGGGAGTTTCAATATATCCGAAGATACCCTTTTATTTCAATTTAATATAATGAGAGGACGACAGAAAATAAGTCCTCCCATAAAACAATCAAACGCAGGTCTCGATAACCTCTGTGAGTTACCATACGCCGCGGCTCTCACAACTCACACACACACACACGCTATAAAACATACAAGACACACGAGAGAGAGAACAGAAATAAATTACGGGAGTAGATAAAAAAAGATACAATTACAAATACTTTCAGGATGGCTCCGTGGACTCCTGGACTTAAGTTTGACTCGAGGGGAAGAAAAAGAGATCGCGCGCTTCTCTCGTATCAACGTTAAGCGACGCGTTCTCGACTGACTCTCTCTCTCTCACTCACTCAACCAATGCAGCGGGAACGATTTTCACTCTCGTGACACACAATCTTACATACTTTTCGCGACACACGTACTCTTCACGATAAAAAGGCAGCTACTCAATCCACTGCTTACAATAATAACTTATATCGCGAACCACTCTCACACTGGACAACACGATCGTTCCCGCGCACAAAATAATGATTCCCGAATTCAAGGGAAATAACAAGGAAAACAATGGCATGTTCCGAGCAGACATCCCGACAGTAAAAATGTTTTACATTTAACTATACGCACTCACGAATAATAACGACTTCGCCGTAAAGTCACGCGGGACCCAACCAATTCCAAATACCAAGCCAAAAGGGCTCGCGGACTCGACCACGCGCGAAATATCGTCGTCATCGACATTTATTTTTAAACAAAAGAAAACTATTAAATTATTAAGAGAGACGAGGCTTACCTCGACACTAGATGTAATTTTGTCGGTTTCCTCCCTCTCTATCCCTTTTTAAAATTATCAATCCTGCGGGAGTCTGGGATCGAACGATCTTGTGTGACGGGGCTCTCTATTTGTCCAATATACCAATGACACTATTATACAGCCCCTCACGACACGATGGTTCCCACGGAACAGCCACGAGAAGTGTCACTCACGGAAGCACGAGCCCTCTCATCCCTACCCTAATTATTTCGCCGACGAAAAATCAGGCGGCCAACTCTAACTCTCGCAATCCGTCACTTATTCTAATCGTTGGCGCTTCTGGCGCGCGGAGTCCAAAACGGGAATTCGTAGCGCAGCGCAATCGACGATGGCGTAGACGGGTAATACAACGATGATATTGCACACTCTGTGCTCAGTGACTCCTTGAATCTTTCGGGAGTGAATAACGTCTCGTGAGCATAATCCAATTCGCTTCTCCAAGGGAATTTGGCCGAGATAGATCGAAGTATATTCGTCGATAACCCCTCGACTCTCGTACATAAAATAAAATAAAATAAAATAAACGGAAATTAATAAAAATGCTCGTCAAATTTGCGGGGCCCTACGGATCTGTCGGGAGTCGTCGTATCGCGAGGAGCGGGCATAAAGCGTTAGAATTTTACCACTTTACAAGCCTCAAAGAACTAGGAGTCGTAATGAGCACCGCTGTATTGTAACATGACAATCAATGTGCAAAACGATGGGCTAACAATGCTATATTCAGCTCCCAATTCAAACATTTAGATGTTAGGCATTACTTACGACGAGCGCATAAGAATGGTATTCTTTCTCTTGAATATATACCTACTTGAGAGATGATAGCTGACATATTGTCTGAAAGATTCTTGAAATTGAAACACGAAAAATGCCAAAGAAAATTAGGAATTATCGACGTTCACTGCAATAATCATTACTGACGTTGAGAGGAGGTGTTGAAATTAGAACGTTGTTCGACTGAGCTCCTCACGTCACATGTTTTGTTTTATTTAAAAATAAATTATTACATTAGCAACCAATCTGTTAGTTAATTGAAAACCTCTTATCAACATGATAAGATGTATCGAAGTTTGAATCAATAAATATTTTCTTATTTTACTGCAAAACTTATGGAATAATTAACGAAGTAACAACATATTCAAGACAATGATTTTCACAAGGTCAATTTTCAAGTCAAGGACAATTATTTTTATAAGGTCAGGCCAAACCGTTTATAACTCAAATCGGATAAATTGACCGGATGGTTGCTGATATCACATGATCAATGCAACCGATCGGATCGCAAATAGGTGCAATCGAAAGCTTTTATTGGAATTATATTATAACCATGCAATTGGAAATCCGTTGCGTAGCCTATTTTGCGAGCTGTATTAATCTAAAGTTTCGCGCCAATAATTCTTGAGTAGAATTACTTGTAGTTTGGCACTAATTTTTCAAAAGTCCTTTGAGTCAAGAAAATACCGCATCTCCTGATAATTTGCAGAATAATTATCGTGATATCATATTGTGGTATTATATTTGATTCCCTCACACACAGAAAATAACTCTAGTACCGATACGAATGACGGCTTGTAGTTATGTATTTAAGTTTTACGTTTCTTAATTAAGTTATTAATATATTTATGTCATATCAAAGTTGAGTTTCTGACTCCTTAACTGAGTTTAACTTGTGACTTCATAATAACCGGACACTCCGGTCTTAAAAAAATATATTTAAACGTCAAAAACTAAGACAAATTAGAGTACTGATAAAGAAATTATATTTAACACGTTCCCTGCCGCGTGGGGCGTATGCGCCCCACGCTGAACTTTCCGTTCACGCCATTTGGTATTATCATTGTAGAATGCAGAGGCGCATACGCCCCACGCGGCCTGAACGGGAAGTCTTCAAAAAACGGTCTGGCAGGGAACGTGTTAATAAAGACTTAACCTACAAGACCAGTCACTTTATTGCCGTCACTTTAGTAAAACACGAGATAACAATTTCAAATTTTATACATAAAATCAGTACTATTCAGGAACGACAGGTACACAGTTTCTTTATAACTTGTTATGTGTTCTCAATTCTTGAAAATATAACCTTCATAACAAAATGAGCTGCAAATGAACAATTTGAAAATTGCTTTCCCATTATTTTTAGCTTTTTATAAAGCTTTCTTTGTGAGGAATTAACACACTTCCGTAGAGAGGTAGTTTTGTAAAAAACTAAAAATAATAAGGAAGCAACTTGCAAAGTTCTACTTTACACCTTTTTTTTTATTTTTCAAGGTTGCAGAAATTCGAAACTCATTCTCGAATGATCAAAGTATATTCCAGAATTTTTTCCATCGAATGAAAATATTATCAATACAGCACGCATTCAGAATTAAATTGGCTTATTGGTCCTGACAGTCCGACTACCACAAGACTTTGATAATGTCACGATCAGTCGACATTCAGACGACGATCGAGAGTTCATTACTTCTCGCACTAATGGAAATATTTGGGTAACTAAAATAGCTGCTTGAACCCGTCGATGAAAATATTTCACTTAATAGGTTTGAAGGCTATTAAAAATCAGGTAAGTTCAGTTAAAACAACAACTTTTCTTATGTCTTTTCAGTGCGGAGTATAAGTATAAATAACAAAACCCATAAAAGCTGGGAACGATTGTGGCAACACAAGTAACGAACGGTTTGGATCTGTTCGTTGCTGGGTTTCACCGTGCATCGATGTATATCTATCTCCATTACTACTGCAGTAGTGGGACGATGAAGCGCGCGTTAAATCGTTTCGCACTCCGTCCCGAGCACACACTCCCATGCTGTTCACTACACTCAACGTTACAGGATTGGGGATGGTTTAGCGGTGGACCGCGCTTCCGCACCGGGACTGCCTGTGGTAGTATCGTTCCAGCCACTGACCAAGTCATGAGCCACTTGTTGATCTCTGATGACCGCTCCTGCTAAGCCACTGTTATTTGGAAAAGCCTTGTCGCTTGCCAGCTCATACCTCATACCTCGTAACTGACACCACGAAACAAGTACGAGGATGCTTGACACTACAATATTACCGAAACCTATTTCAAGCTCAAAAATGATTAGTTGGCTGAATGAAAATCACTTTGAATTAGATGTTTCGTCTTTCTATACAGAATGGTAGACATTAAGGGGAGGTTCCTCTATAATTGACCGACAAATTACACTAAGTTAAGGAATTAATTGTGGATGAACAACAAGACGTAATAAGGTGGGTTTTTTTTCATCTTTATTTATGCTTCAATTTTAATCAATTTTTTTTTTTTCAAAATGGCGTCTAAGATGGCCGCTGATACATGAAGTGCCCTCCGGTTCCATGCAAAACTGCGTGCATTCCTCACTCGTGAATTTTCAATCTAGAATCATGAAACAAGTTTCATTCTAAAACTAAATAAATACATAATAGAATGAACCTAAGAAATCGAACAAATATTTTAAAATGAAAAAAATGGCGGACATGTTAACTTGAAAGTTCATTTTTTGGATGTTTTTTTTTTCACTCGCAAATTAGTTCGGTTGTAATTAGGTAAGCGAACGTCTGATCGACCTGAAGGTCGGTTCTAGAATTGATGAAACGACCTGGCTGACCCTTGGTGGTCAGTATTCGCCGAGAAAAAAATAGTCCTGAACGGAGTCTCGGTTGGAGTCCAGGCGCCGGGACTCCCGTCTGTACTTCAGCAATTGGTTCAATAGCAAAATGCATCCAAGCTGGGGCTACCCGGATTCTCGCCCGAACTTCATCCGCGATTTAAAAAACCCTACCAGACTCCCGCCCGGACCTCAGCCAGAACTCCATTCATAGAATCTTAGTGGAACTCGATGAATTAAACCCGGAATCTCACCCGAACTCAACGATGGTCGTCCTTCATTTTCATTTAGAAGTAACGTCGCAAGTTATCTAAAATTCGCCATATTTCTTGTCGACAGTGTTTCATTTGGAGAAGGTAATATTTTTTTTCGTAGTGAATCGGAGTGCAGATCTCGATTTACGTCACAGGAGCTTACTGAGGGTACATTTTTTTAATCTATTTATTTTTAATGTTCGTTCAAGTAAATGCCTAGCGAATTTACTTAGAAGATTTTTTTTAGCAGCTATAGATTTTCTCCATTTGTGCATCAGATGGCCTTCGCAATATAAACCAGTGGCTTATATTCTAGTTATAAGTTCTCTCATTTCAGTCTTAATTAATCGTCTTTCTTGTCGACGGGATGATTCTCAAATTTCAGAAGTTTATTGTCGATCCTTACTTCGAACTTTTCAAGCTCGTCGTGGTATATTGCAAAAGACACTGTGCCGGAATTCCACATCTTGGATTCTTCCTCATATATTAAAAATTATTTTTTACATACATTGTTTGGTTTCTTCGCGTTATGACAGTCAATTGAAGTCACTATAAACATGAAAGACTCTCGGATGTTGATTTAATACCTCTATACGAACCTTACTTGCCCTTAATTATGGTCCACAGCTTTCTTTGAAAATTACTGGGTTTTACATATAGACATCGAACAGAAAGACATACAGAAATATGTTGATGATTTTTTTTCGGAATCTAGGACACTTTAAACACGGATTTTCATCAAAATTCAAGAGTCAATTCTATTTAGACTGCAATACTTTGCTTTTCTACATTTGTATATGATGAGAAAGTTGTATTGATAAGAGCTTACATTAAAATGTGACCTCGTAACAGCCGGATTCTCCGGTGCTACAAAAACACATTCAAATAATTAAAACGAATTGATATAATGATGAAAAACAAAAAAACGTCTAATACAGACTTAATCTATAACATCAAAGAGGACAATTGACAGAGCATAATGCAAACAATAAAACAACTCACAATTAACACGTTCCCTGCCGCGTAGGGCGTATGCGCCCCACACTGAACTTTCTGTTCAAGCCATTTGGTATTGTCATTGTAGAATGAAGGGGCGCATACGCCCCACGCGGCCTGAACGGAAAGTCTTCAAAAAACGGTCTGGCAGGGAACGTGTTAATAAACATATCAGAAAAATATGAGATCACAAACCCAACTCTGATTCGAAATAAATATAAATCTGAAGAGGCCCTGATCAGGGCAAGAAGTAAAAACAAAAACTTCAACAACAAGCCGGTATTCGCTTAGTTTTGTTTCGTTGGATTTATTTAGATGTCGTGAAAATAATCTCGACAATAATGATTTTCATGATGAACTTCAAGCACTAGAATGAATTGCTCAAATGCTTTATTTCGCTGACTCCAAGATGAATCAGCATGAGGTGATCGGCAATTATGCCCCCGCACCAGGTTTGGGTGAATTACCGCAAATGACCACCGATTCACCTCAGTCTAAAAAGACATTCGAAATAGAACGGTTATACTCGGAATAGACTCCTCGTTTGTAAAGACATCAGTCAAGAAACCTAATATTTGTCGTTACATGAATATAATTGTATTTCATTTTCAATAAATATCCGGTTTTAATTTCGGAATCGCGTGAACTCTAGTTCTTTAATCGGACCGATCCCATTTATTAATGAAGTGCATTATAGGTTTTATATATTTAAATAATTGTAATTTATTAACATATAAGTAAAATTACACAAAGAAATATAAAGCACACACTACAGGGTGTCCTATTTGAAACAGTACGGCCAAATATCTCCTGAAGACATGCACTGAAAAAAATGTTTGTATCAAAATTACTATACTGGTGTTGGAAGCTCGGATGCATATACCGTGTATTAATTTTCATATACATACGTATGTAATATTTGAAGACTCGGTATATGATAATTAAGAAACGGTTGGCATTAATGGAGCAATGTTTTCGATGTTTAGAATATGTATAACAATTATTGTAACTATCGTACATAAAAATTTACATACACGTGTATAGTTCTTCTCACATACGGTATACTAATTGTAACATTCGTTTCACTGTAACATTTAGTATGAAGTGTAGCCGAGAAAATAATTCTCCGGCACCTTCATCCTATTTTCCGTGACTGTCTCCCAGGGCGCCAGCCGCCACGAGACGGCCCTAACTAAAATTCACCGATTTGACTCGGCCACTAGTTAAATTCGACAGCGCAGGAATAATGACGTTCATTAGCCGCTAGCTCAGGATCTTACGGTAGAGGGGCGAGGCCGACACGCACAGAATAATGGTCAGAACACAATAACTCAATTAACAATGTAAAAGTTTTATTAACTATTGGATATGACGAATAACAACATATGAATTTCGAATCGGAAGACAAAAAAAATTATAATCGAACTTAGGTTGACGTAGTTTCTGATTAAGAAAAGTGTAAAGTTTTAGTTTAACGAGAAGTTTAACAAATATCGCAGGGTGAAGTTTACGAATTCTCATAAGAAAAATAATACGTCGCGAGAAATGAAGAACGCTATTCCGACAACAATAATAGCGATAAACCGACAATTAACTTCGGGCTCTCACACTCTCGAGAGCTTCCACGCTCTTCTCAACAACGGACATTAACCGCAAGACAATAAATATTAATGAAACCGAGCAAAACAGAATTAGAGAACTTGGCGAGAAGTCATTTTTTATAAACGTCGCCGGTAAGGTCGACAGCGCACAGATCGGCTCGACTTTTTTACTGGAAAATTAATAACTTCTGCTAACGATGGAAAAAAAAAGGAAGGACAAACACTAACTAATTCTACGACGAGATTCACGATCGCTCTCCATTCTGAAGAATCGGCTGGGAATTATTATTACAGTCGCATAGTCCTCGTAGGACCAATCTCCTAACGCGACAGCGCGAATAACGATCGGACTAATACTTGTCTCACCCGCCCAGTTCTGACTTACGATGGTTCATCCGAAAACTCAATCCCTTTCGGAACCTTATTTTCCCGAAATCCAGCTTAGGACGACATTACTAAAACACCGGTATGCTCCAAGGAGGCCGAGTCCGGTACGACACACGGCAATCTCGGGAAATCTCTAACTGAATTCTCATGAACTGAATGTAACTCACTAACTCAAAATTCACACCTCTCACTCTAAACCATACATACTTAAACAATCAGCACAATTTACGGCCCTTATCATCGGGCACCGCACGCACAAGCCGAACAACCAAAAGGAATCTTTTCGTCAGTTAATAATATGGGTCCCAATCAATTTAGGGTCCGACGCATTATCTTCGAATTTACAAACACTTATATCACCAATTTACAATACAATTCCTACCGTTACTAGACAGCACAAAGACAAAACGAAACAAGTAGCACTTCCGCGACTCCTGCTTCTCTTCTAGGTCCTTACCCTACTCGAGTAACTCACTCGATAATAAATTAAATTTGAAGAATCCGACAAGTAACAGAATTTTGCATACACAGCTTCGCATACGATAAAACAAATCCCGGGGTCCGGGTACTCACGGCCCTCACTTGTTCTGATCTTCGACACTCTCCTCAATCCTCTCCAGGAAGTCTGGTAGCTGACCCCGACCTTCTAAATTTCGGAAAGCACCACGACACGTCCGTTGTCGATCACAGATAATCGCAAAGAGAGCTCTTGATGGTCCTTCGTCTTGCGACAACTAGGACAACTAATCCCCACTTTCGGCCCTCAATTACCGAAATTTAACGATGCGTGCCGATCGTCTCCCTTCCTTATCAGAAGTCGTTGCTCACTTCTGCTCTTTGTTACGCTGACTCTAACTAATAAAAATGTTGTGGAGTTCTCCACACCCGACAGCGAAATAAATTTATTCAGCTCATTATTTGCAAACTGATAGTTGATCACTCAATGGATTCGAGCGGGATCTCTTCTTATTCATATGGGCTTCTCGCTCATCGGGAATTGAAGAGTTTTCCGACAACCTCAAGTGGCCCCGCCTCAGTCTGCGGCGCGGTGAAACCCATGTACCGGCCAATGCTGCTCTTTCGCAGATCCCGTGGGCATCTCAGATGGTGGAGGTGCCGCCTCACGGATTGAGAGCGCCGCGAGATGGATCTGGTACAGGGGTATCATAGCATCCTTGGATCTAGAGAGAATCCAGGGGCTGCTCCGGGGCATTTAGGAGATTTCCCACCAAGCATCGGGTACCTCATCTTTCCTCAAGATGGCGGTTAAATGGTGGAGGTCCTTAGCTCTAAGCGGGCAGAGCGGGGCGACGGTGGTAAGCTTCCAGCCGTCCGCTGCCCTCTGCCTCAATATTTTTGATTTCTGTTGACGAGGTGGACGATCTCGCCGAACAATCCAACCTCCACTCGGCGTCCACTCATCGTGAAGGTGAGAACTAATACCCCCCCGCAGGTTCCTCCCATCCTGTGGGATTAATGCTGTCCCTGGAAACACGGGACAGCAGGTCGCCAGCGAGCGAAGACGCAGACCCCTCAGGCTCATTGCAATGGAGGTCGAGACCTTGTAAAACCAGTGAAGTCGGACCTTACAAAATTCCACTTACATCTAACACACAAGCACACAAGTTTCCACATAAAAACGGTTCTTAACCTAACTTAACTCTAATTCTTTGCTCGATAGCAGACGGTGTGCCAGTTTTTAACCTAAGACTTTCGACAGCAGAAGTAACGGGGTGTGCAAAAAAACACCACGTTACAGAAGGTATACTAAAAACATTCATTATAAGAAATATGATAATTGATTACTAAATTTAGAGCTATATGCAATAATATTAACTAAAATATTATATCAAGATTGTAAAAAAAAAAACGAATCATCCTCAGATACGGTTTTTCGAAACACTATTCGCGAAGTGATACACGCGGGATTTGAACCCAAGACCTATAAGATGACCTATCTAATTTTCTAACTACCTACCAACCTACCTAACCACTAGACCAAACCGACTATGTGTACATCTTATATTGGAAATCCATAATAGTTTAATTTACAATAACCGTAACAAGTAGTCATCAGAATATGACATATGGGAATCAATAGTGTAAGGTGTTTCTGCCAAAAAACAGCCGACCTTATAACGCTTTGGTACAAAAATGCCCTGAACTCTAAGCTCGTAAAATCGAAATGGCGAATTTAATATACCGGGCAAAAAAGCAAACACTAATATGATTTAGATTAAATTTGTCTTTCAGTCGTTATTTTCGATTTTTTAATTGATTTTACTGACCGGACATTGGTATTCCAAGAATGCGAAAGTAAGGTTATATTTTGACACTTACGTATGCGTGGATGCACTGTAAAAAATGTTTGGGTTCTTCCGATGCAAATGTATATGAATTTCCCGAAACCTGGTATAGAAAATCGAAATTAATACGTTTGCACAGTAAATTTAATACAGGTTATTGAATTTTCATAATCCGGTGCGTGGAAATTACCCGTTATCATTATTAAGTCATCAATTACTAAATGAGTACATGAAAAACACCAGGAATTTTCGGAATTTTCATGACTGATTTATAATTAAATATACATTGGTGCCTTAAATGTAAGTTGAAAATTACGAAAACTTAAGGTTCTGATATTGAAAAATACCAAAGTATTTGCAGTTTCGTCCACATGAGTATATTAGGTTTCGAAAAATGTTCGCAAGTTTTCAACACAAACGTTTAAGAAATTCACAAAACTCGACATAGGAAATATACAATAATATGGTTGTTTGGTTAATTTAATATGCGTTTATGGATTTTACCATTATTTGGCGTGTTTGGCCCGTTATATATTTATATATATGATTTCTCCCAAAAATAACAGGTAGTACGTTTTTAAGAGCAGCAATTTTCATAGAAATATCGATAAGCGTGAATCAGTAAAGTACGGGTTGATCTCAAGTCAATCTATGGTCCCTGTGGAACGACTGCCGACTGACAACCAGAAGATTTCGAGTTCGAGTCCCCGATGACACTTTATTTAGTACTAAATATTCGTTCAATACCGTTTGTATGGAAATTCAATATAAATGGTTGTGAAGGTCAACATGCAGCGCAGTTATATTCCAGGACTAAAGTTTATGAATTTTTATACCCATTCATCGAAAAATGTCTTGCAACGATGGAAAAACCAGAAACAGTTGTACCGTAATATTATCGGCCGTCACCTTATTTTTTATACCGTTTATACGAAAATGAAATATTATTGTTTATAAATTTAAAAATACAAAAAAGTCTATGCATATGATGCTTCCGATACAATTATATTAATTTTTCGAAAGATTCTTTTTACAGTACGTAAAGGCTGAGAGCATTGTTTATCCGGCTGTCGAAGAACAATTTTGATTCATAAATCATTCGAAAACAGGTGTCATCACTTGATTATGCGAATAACAATCCATAAATGTGATGGTTGTGGAATAATAACTGTCTGAATCCTATTTTTAGTCACGGGATAGATGACTACATTCATATAAAAAGTACAGTATTTCTATGTTAAATTACAACATTTTACAACACTCTGCATTGGTGTTATGATACCGGTATATAAATAGATGCCTTGACACACGCGTATTTAAAAATGAATATATTTCTTATAATTACAAAGTACTAGCACCGAAAGTTGCAACACATACTTCTTAATTTCTAATTACACTATACTAATGTGGAAACAGGTATTGAGAAATCTACAACGTATGTTAATTTTAAGCGATATCTGTCGACCAGATTTCGAGATTTTTAACCTTTCAATTTTGAAATCGTGTTTTAAATATGTTAACTATCATGAAAAGCTACTTTTGATAGGAACTTGTATATTAAATATTGAGTCAGCGACTAAATTTGCGAATTTATATAATAATTTTAATACACCGGTCCATGAATAGCCTTTCAAATAGACAAGTATTGTAATATAAAATGTCAATTATATGAAAATTCATTTCCTTTTGATAAATTTCGTATACGGATGGTATATTTACTAAACAAAGTATATTAATTTCTATTTTATATACCGGGTTCTGAAATTTCGTAGTGGTTGGTGTACGAAAATCTCGATTTTTTTTACAATGATGACGTAAAAATTTTCGAAACACAATTTGTAAGGTTTCGAGGGGGACATTCAATGCAGACGTCATTTTGAGCTTCCAGGATCGTGCTTGCAAGCCGCAAGCTCAAAGTCATTTTTCATAAATGGCAACCGCATTTTTCACCTCAATGGATGTTTTTCCTCTTGGCTAGGTGTTTCCAAAAACCTCATCATCCATGTTATTTTCTTTGATTTCACGCGAGAAATATGATAAAAACGAAGTCTTCAATGAAGTTGGAAGTACCAGCCTAGGCAGAGATGAGTAGAGAGATGCAATGGGGCGATTTTTCTGTTTCGACTTTTTATCTTCAACGTCCGACGTACCATCCGCGGAGAGTCGCCGAAGCAAAAAACGGAAAAAAGTAGTCAGGCGCGTGTGTTAGTCGATATTCTGGCGTACGTATTTTCGAGCCTGCTTGAGCGTTTCAAATAACTTTTTTTTATAGCTGAAGTACGTTAAGCAAGGCTCGAAAGTACGCCAGAAGCCGTACGATGACTGAGACGAACAAGTGTGGATCTAATAACCTCGCGGTTGACGCAAACGTAATGTAAACTCTTTCGAGTGTTTAAATCATTCGCAGATATGCCTCGAAATATCTGGACCAATCGAAAAGGTGCCTTGGCTTTGACGACTCTCCGATGGTGGCGCGTCAGACGCCGAAAAAAGTCGAAACAAGAAAATCGCCCCATTGGCAATCTCTCTGGTCATCTCTGGTTTAGGCGTGATTTTGCCCGTGTATAGCCCCTCACGTTTGTGGTGGTGGCAGGCACACGGAACGCCAGAACTGAACCAAATATAAAATAAAATCTGTCAAAATATGGAAGTACCGATAATGGTTATGCAGTCGGAAATATTGTTATCAAAGACGGCATAAAAAAGTATGAGTGCAGTAGTGGATCGAAGAATATTTTGTGACCACTCCGCTATCAAGATGGATCAAGGTAAGATACATTATTATCTTGAACCTAACTTTATCAGTGTGTTAAGCCTACCGTTTAAACAAAAGAACTTTGCTTTCGTAATGATAGAATGGGCTTCCTGTGGTGTTGTGTTCTGCTGCCACGGATCTATTTCGTAGAGTATATCTGTTTCATACGGGACGCATCTTGTCTGATGCGTCGCGGGTGGTATGCGCTTCGACCGCCTCATCGACTCGCGATAAGGCTTCGTCTCTCCTTGCACCTCGCGGTGAGTCGCGTCGCGGATCGAACAATGGTCATTAGAAGTCGTTTTGACGTGATCGAGTGCAGAGGCCTTATTTGCCATAATTAGGTGCTTTGTTAATCATAAAAAAAATATATATATCAATAACGGAATAATAGAGACTCTTTGGTTTATAACGCAAAAATAGTGCACAAAATAATAATAATACTAAGGAACTATTATTTGTATCCGATAAAACTACAGTGAATAAATCAGTGTTCGCTCATAAATCGTGATCCTTCTCCTTCGTGTAAAGCCCGAAGACATCTTCTCCATTACAGAAAGCTCTGATTCTTCGCCTGCTTCACGTCGTATTCTTCGAGGTTTGTTACTCGTTCTCTGACGGGATCACCTTTTGCTGTAACGAAGATCCAAGGAAACGAAACCTTTGATCAACATCTTGATAAGTATACTCATACGCACTGTTTTCGACTCGCTTCTCATATTGGTCCTGACTCTGATATTCGAAGGAAGATTGCTACGTCCATAAAGACACCGTTCTGCCACAGACCTATTGTTGCGCGTATTACCATCTAACGTCGTAATACAGCCTTGGAAGGGCTTTACCAAAAACTTAACCTGGCGATTCGAAAACCTTAGGTTCTTTATAGTGACGGGTTACCTTGTGACGTGTATTTTGTGCAAGGACAGAGTTAATAACGAACGCTAGTTGGATTCGAGTCATTTTTAAGCCAAATGCGTAACAAGTGCATGTAAATGTTAAATTTTTTTTAAACTTGTTCCAAGGTTTCGGTTCCAATCTTAACCTTATGACAAGTTAAAAATGTTAACAAATATTTACAGCGATAATTATTCCCGTTAGCATTACTGATTATTTTTCATAATTATCTTCATATCAGGAGACGCGGCAGTGTCTTGAGACAAGTACCTATACCTCCTCTTTTTACCGACGGACAAGACACTGTCGCAGTATCTCTTTCTCGAAGCAATTAATTTTAGCCGCCTTTCTTCGAGGTTAATATGGTATATTAATGAAATGATAGCGTTTAAAAGCTTTTTTTTTAGGTAGAATCAGATACGGCAACTGAAAATATTTCGTTTGGGTTCAAAATGAAAATGAAAACAAAGCGGCAATTTCAAGCTCGAATTTTCTCTAAAATTATTATTTCTTTTTGTATTCAGTCGTTTTTCGCAGAACCGTAAACCTGATATCTTTACAAGACTTTCATTCTTCCATTGAGCGTTACTTCTATGGTCACTTTGACAATTCTTTTCACGAAAAAATGAAGGTTATCGTAATTTCTAGTGAAGTGATAGAAAAGTGTTTGTATCTTTTAAAGTGAAAAGTAATGGAATAAAGTAATTGTATATGTATGTTCTGTAACATGGTGAAATTGTAATGCCCTACGCAAGCTCCTTGCGATACGACGACGCCCGACAGATTTTATTTTTATTTTACTAACTAGTGTGCAATACCACCGCTGCATCACATGTCTACGCCACTGGCGATCGCGCTTCGCTGCGACTTCTCGATTTGGACTTTGCGTGCCAGAAGTGCCAACTATTATGTCTATTCAATGGATCGCGAAAAGTTGTAGTTAGCCGCGTGACTTATTGCCGGCGAAATAATTAGGGTAGGGATGAGAGGGCTCGTGCTTCCTTGAGCGAAACTTCTCGAGACTGTTCCGTGGGAACCACCATGTTGTGAGGGACTGTATAGTAGTGACATTGGTATATTGGGCAAATAGAGAGTCCCGCTACACAAGATCGTTCGATCGTAGTTTCCCGCAGAATGACTAATTTGAGAACCGTATAACGGCATAGAGAAAGAGAGAGAGAATACCGACAATAATTACATCGTATGTGGCGGTAAGCCGCGTCTCTAAAAATTTAATAGTTTTTTTTTTTTCAAGAATAACTGCCGATGACGACGATGTTTCGCGCGTGATCGAGCCTGCGAGCCTTTTTGTTTGGTGTTAGTTGGGTCCCGCGTAGCGTTAAGTTGAAGTCGTTTTTTTTTTTTTTTTTTTTTTTTCGTGAGTGCTTAAAGTTAAATATAAGAGATCCTTTTTATCGTAGAGAGTACGTGTGTCGCAAAAGAAGTCTAATTTTGATTCTTGCAAGAGTGATAATCGTTCCCCTTGCGCGTTACGTGTGTGCGTGCGTGCGACAGATTGATTGATTGATTGATTGATTGATGGTACTTTATTAATGCCCTAGTACAACTATGGGGCAAATAAAGGAACAGTACAAAAATTAGGCATAACTTATAAACTAAAGTAGAACATAGACTAGAGTGTAACAGAATAAAGTTACAAGAGTGTTCCTAAAATAAGATGACATAGAATATCAATAGCGAATACAAATAAAAATAAAGATAAAAATATAAATAAAAATAAACTAGACGTAGGCGCAGATTTCAGCCATGAAGCATCGATAACGAAAATAAATTCTGTGACTTATATGATAAATGGAAAAGCTTAATTATATAGCACTACATACATAAAAACGTAGCGCTTAAGAGATGAGGTCAAATTAAAAGATTGATAAGTGAATTTCCTGCTTTAAATGCCAATAACTGAGACTAGGAGCTAGTGCTTGTTCCATAGTCAGGTGGTAGGTGAATAGTTTTTGCTTAAACTCAGACAGCGTGGGCTGCGACGTTATTTTCGGTAGGAGAGAATGCCACAAGTATATGGCAGATAGATGAAATGAGTTTCTGAGAGAAGCTGTACGATGCAGTGGGATGTGAAAATATTCAGTGTTGACCTAGTCGAGTGTCGCATGTTAGGGCCATTTCTTTTAAATAATTGATCAATATATGCTACTGCATTGTTGTAGCAGACATTATAAGCGGAAATACCCAGGAAGTAGTACCTGCGGTTTTTTACAGAGAGCCAGCCGAGTTGATGCCTGTAAGGCATTATGTGGACGTCACGTCTTAGATAAAAAATAAATCTGATGCAACAGTTGATCAGCTTTTGTAGTTGAGAATCAAGTTCATTAGTGAGGTCGTGGTAAACTAGCGAACAGTAGTCTATTTGAGGAAATATCAACGTGATAATCAGTTTAGCTCTAAGTTTTTTTGATAAAGACTTTCTTTGCAATTTCAATTTGTGTAGTGTGTGATGTACTATTTGCGAGATCTGATTTATGTGGCCGTTCCACGTTAGATTTGCTCTCATCACAACTCACAGATTTCGCGCTTCACTGACGTAGAGTAGCGGTGTACCATTTACTATGATGGGTGGAAGGTTAGTTAAGGGGAGGCTCCTCTATAATTGTCCGACAAATTACACTAAGTTAAGGAATTAATTGTGGATGAACAACAAGACGTAATAAGCTGGTTTTTTTTTTAAATCTTTATTCATGCTTCAATTGTAATAATTTTTTTTTCAAAATGGCATCCAAAATGGCGGCTGATACATGAAGTGCCCTCCGGTTCCATGCAAAACTGCGTGCATTCCTCACTCGTCGATTTTCAATCTATAATCATGAAACAAGTTTCATTTTAAAACTGAATAAGTACAGAATAGAATTAAACTAAGAAATAGAAAAATTATTAAAAAATGACAAAATGGCGGACATGTGAGTGAAAAAAAAACATCCCAAAAACGAACTTTCAAGTTCACATGTCCGCGATTTTGTCATTTTTCAATATTTTTTCGATTTCTTAGGTTCATTCTATTCTGTATTTATTTAGTTTTAAAATGAAACTTGTTTCATGATTCTAGATTGAAAATTGACGAGTGAGGAACGCACGCAGTTTTGCATGGAACCGGAGGGCACTTCATGTATCAGCCACCATTTTAGACGTCATTTCGTATAAAATGAAAAAAAAAAAAAAATTTCTATTACAATTGAAGCATAAAGAAAGATTTTGAAAAAAAAAATACCACCTTATTACATCTTGTTATTCATCCACCATTAATTCCTGAACTTAGTGTAGTTTTCGGTCAATTATAGAGGAACCTCCCCTTAAATCGATCTTTCTGAGGTACGAATCACTACCTAGGATCATGACTTTTGATTTCGTCAAGTTCAAGGTCAAATTTTTAGTTACAGCATAGTTATGGGATAGTATTTGTATAGCACTTAAGTAAATTTGGGTGTCGTCTGCAAAAATCATTTCGTTTGCATAGCTGAGAGAGAAGCCAATGTCATTTATAAAGAGTGAAAACAGTAATGGTCCAAGCACTGACCCTTGTGAAACTCCTGCTGTTACTGCCTGACTTGATGAAGGCTTGTTGTCTTCGCCTATAACCTGAGTTCGCTTAGTGAGGTAGGAGAAAATCCACTTTAGAGACGAATCGGAAAAACCTAATTTTTTTAGCTTGCTGAGGAGAAGCACATGCGAAACAAGATCAAATGCGTTGCTGAAGTCAACGAGGATGAGTATAGTGATTTTGGCCTCGTCTATGCCTTTTCGAATGTCATCACCAATTTTCAGCAATGCTGTTTGGGTACTGAAGCCTGGTCTATAGCCTGATTTTCTAGGGTCCACCAAGTCATTATCTTCGACGAATTGGGTGATCTGTTTGTGGGCAAGTCTTTCAAGTAGTTTAGCGATCTCCGGCACTTTGCTATCGGACGTGTGTCAGAGGACGTAGTGGGAGTTCGTATCTTAGAAAGAGGCCTAATATAGGCCAAATTCCAAGCAAGCGGAAAGTAGGAGTTAGGGATCGAAGCGTTAAATAATTTAATATGCAGCGCGGAAATGCAAGGCAAGGCGTGGTTGATGCAAAATATCGAGATCTTGTCAAATCCAGAGGACAGTGAGTTCTTAGCAGTAGTTTTGATTGCTGAATAGAAATCACGTTTCGTTACAGGATTAAGAGAGAATAGTAATTGAGGTTGAGGGGCGAGAGATACAGCGACGATAAAGTCATCATACGAAGCAAGCAGCAATCGAATTTGAGACTGCAGCATAAAATTGATTTAACTAATTAGTTAAGAAAAAATGAAACAGAGAAGAAAACGCGGTTTTGACGAGGCCAAAACGAGAGAGCTCCACATATTAGCTGGGTCGTGTATGCTGTTCAGGAGGTTGAATTGGTAGTCGCTTTTAGTTCGCTTTATAGCAATGTCCAGTTCATTTCTGACCTGCTTGTAGACTTCAAAGCCTAATAAACTGTCAGGGCACTTAGCCTGCTTGTACAAAGCGTTTCGATTTAGTATACGGGTTTTGAGTTCGATCGTGAGCCATGGTACAGGCGGTTTTTTCACGACGAATAAGCGAACTGGATGATGTTTGTCAAGAGCCCACGTGAGAGATTCTGACAAAAATTTGACGAACGCGTCAATTTGATCAGTTTTCTGACCCGAAATGCTCGGGTGAGAAATTCTTAAGGTTTCTTCTGGTTAGCCGTTGCTGCTCCACAATGACTGCATCGAATGCATAAGAGACTTCTAAAAGATCATGGCCTGCAATAAACGGAGTGTTAGTTTTTGTAAATGAGTGTAGTTTCTCTGATCGATCAGAGAGTTGTGATAAGAGGGCATCATGCTCTTCGACTTTTCTCACGAGGTGCGGCAGTCCACTAACTTTATCAGCGATATCACGATCAAGAGTCACGGTAGCAACTTGACGCCAAGTTTTAAAAAAAATGTATGTTGCCTACACACCCCCTTGCTTCCACAAACCCGTTCCTGTCTGACCCGTCCGATTTACCGGGCTGTACTCCTGACGTCACGAGCGCTACTACTACTCTATTTATTCCGAAGGTGGCCTCTCACCAGCCGTTTTCAATTTTTAACTCGAAATATCTCTGCGCACAGATCGCTAGCGAAAAATGTGTCAGGTTCAATATTTTTTATTTATTTCTGATTTTTCAATGAGCCATCTCACAAGGAAATCTGTCGCTTTAATGCTGATATTTCGACTTTTTATAATTTCTAGTCGACGACAATCTGACTTCGTAATTTCGCCATACCAGACAACTTTCAATGTCTCTTTCACATATAGGAAATGACGTAGCGTGTGACGTCACGAGAATAACAAGTTTTTCGAATAGGAGAATATCTCCGCCGACACGTCGAAATCGAAAAATGTAAGGTGGCCAATATTTTTTATTTATTTTTTTCTTTTCAATGAATGCTGTCGCTAAAAAATCTGTCGTTTTAATGCTGAGATTTGACATCGTCGTTTTTGCGTGGTATATGGTATATATATACCTTCAAAAAATGTTTTTTAAAAACAAAAATTGGACGCCAAGTGAAAAAGGGGATGTAGCGATTCCTAAATCAAAAAGATATCGCTTCCAAACAACAAATTCCTTTCAAAAATATAATAAATCCAATATACTAGCCAAGTAATAAAACTTTCTACAAAACACTTGGCGTGCCTGGGACTAGCTCCTGTACATAGTCCATTGAAGTAACAACGGGAGGACAACGAACTTCCAATTATGGCTGACATTTATTTTTAAACTTTGCATACGTGTATGTGATGGTAAGGGTATTCGGACGGAAGTTCGAAGGCATATAGTGGCGAGTTTTGAAAGGTGACATAAACTCAGCGATGAAACATGCATTTTAAATCTAGCAACGTGTTTTGTAAGGAGTCTGGTGTAGGTGGTTTTACAAAGAGCAAAGAGGGTGCACGTGAATTACGTACAAAAAAAAAAGAACGAATGTTTATTTTTCAACAATAACACAAAAAAATAAGAGTTATTAATTACAGTGAGTGTTGTCCCGGAAATAATTAAAGAATTGATGCAACGAATTCCCGCTCGCAATAGTTTCACCGCCCGTTGGTCCCGAAATGCCGCACGACACGAAATACGAAGTGTGTGCCCGAGGTGTTAGCGAAAACGCGTCGAATATTTTCCCGTTATTTCCCGGTTTTTTCGTGAAGCCAGGGAGCTCAAAAAGCCCTGACCCGATTCCGTAACCGATCCCGAGAATATCCCGTGAATTGAAGGAGAGAAACTAAACAGAAATTAGTAAAGTAGCCCGAGAATTTCGACAAAGGCCGAGAAGAGTACGAAAACACGTGTTGCACACTTCGCTCGCGGATCGAGAAGGAGGAGTCGATACGGCAGATCGATGAAGAAGCGGCTCGCGCAGGCGCGTAGCGCTCGCAACCGCAGTGCCCGGAAAGTGGCGCCGCCAGCGTCAGCGGCCGCGCACGAAACCAAACTTGAGGCCGCGCAACGGCTGATTCTAATTCGCTAATTCCTGAACATTCCGCCCCCCATCGACAGCAGTGCTGGCGATTGAAGAATCCGGGTGATGAATCGGAAGAAGCGCCAACTTTGCAATTGGCCGTTTGAAGGTGGAGGTCGCCGTTTTGATGGTGACTACCCGTGTGAGCCCGTCTTGTCCTGGATGAAGTTGAATCACTCTTGCGAGTGACCATTTTGCAGGAGGCGAATTCTCGTTGGTCAGCAAGACGATTGACCCGACCCGAATGTGGTGTGAAGGATGATGCCGTTTTCAAATAGCTTGCTGCTGTTGAAGATATCCTGAACCCCAATGATCCCAAAAATGTTGAAGCCGTTCTTGGATGAATTGCCGGCGTGATAAGCGGGCAGTGTTAGTTCCCCGAAGTGATGGTTCTGGAACCGTGGTGAGTGCCTCCCCGATGAGGAAATGCCCGGGTGTGAGAACGGATAGAACATCCGGATCATCCGACAGAGGTTCCAATGGACGAGAGTTGAGGACGGCCTCAATTTGTATAAGAAGAGTCGTAAGTTCCTCGTATGTGAGGCTTGTCTCGCCGATCGTTCGTCGGAGGTGATGCTTTACTGACTTGACCGCTGCTTCCCATTTCCCGCCCATGTGAGGAGCGCCCGGTGGATTGAAAGTCCATGAAGTCCCGTCATTGGCCAGCAACGTGGCAATTTGATTGGACTCTTGAGTCCCGGCTTTGAATAACTTCTTCAGTTCTGCGTCCGCGCCTTGAAAATTGGTGCCACAGTCGCTGTAGAGCGTGTGGCAGATGCCCCGTCTCCCAGTGAAACGTCGGAATGCAGCAATGAAGGTGTCCTTTGTATAGTCAGTGACTGCCTCAATGTGAAGTGCTGAAGTTGAAAAGCAGACGAAAATGCAGAGCCACCCCTTATGGCTTCGATTCCCGTGACCCCGCCAACTTTTGAGTGAAATTGGCCCGGCATAATCGACTCCCGTGAATAAGAAGGCCCGTGAAGGTGTAACCCGATTTAGAGGCAACTGTCCCATCAGTTGTTGAGCCTTGATTCCCCGTAGGCGTGCACACCGTACGCAACGCAGGATGAAAGACCGCACCGGAGCCCGTCCTCCGATGATCCAGTATTGTCGTCGCAGATGTGCTAAGGTGACTTGTGTACCCCCGTTAAGTGTCCGTTGATGAGCATCTGCGATGAGCAGTTCCGTTAATGGAGAGACCCGCGGGAGGATAGCTGAATGCTTACTCTCAGGTTGTAAGGCTGAGTGTTTCAGTCGTCCTCCTACCCGTAGAATCCCGTTGAAGTCTATGAACCCCGTTAATCGCGTGAAAGGGTGCGATTTTGGAAGTAGATGACCCGATGAAAGTATTTTGATCTCCGATGAAAAGTAGGCTCCCTGTATGGCTCTTACCCAATAAAGCCTTGAATGTTCCAAGTCTCCCGCTGTGATGAATCCCCCGTTCCGGCCGTCCCGCTTTCCCTTCAGGTTTGTAAGCGCCTTGAAGAGTAGTGATGTAATTCTCAACAACCGAGTGAATGACGAATACCGATGAATGAGATTGAAGACCGACGAAGAGTTTGTTGAGACCGAGAAGGTGAGACCTGGTCGCTCCTCGAGCGCCGCTGAATCCGCCGTCCCGATGAAATGAATTGGCCAATGGAATGAATTTTTTGCTAACCAGTGAGGTCTGTCCCACCCTTGTTGAAGTCGCTCGAGCTGAAGAATGGTTAGCCCCCGTGATGCACAATCTGCTGGATTGTCCCGTCCCGGTGTGAATCTCCATTGAGCCTGTGGTAAGAGCTCGTGAATCAATGAAACCCGATTCCGAACAAACTCCTTCCAACGTGAAGGACGATTTGTTACCCAAGTAAGTGCAACCGATGAATCTGTCCATAGAGTGACCGGTGAATTCCCGAGTTCCAATGTAGTTTGAACGTACCTAGTGAGCTTAGCCAACAGTACCGCTGCTGCAAGCTCGAGTCGTGGAATTGTAAGCCGCTTGATTGGCGCAACCTTCGTTTTTGAACATACCATGGAGACTTTTACCGTGTCTCCATGTCCCGTAACCCGAACGTAGACGACAGCTCCCATTGCCAGTTGCGAGGCATCCGAAGACCCGTGAATTTCCACCATGGTGTTGGCCGTAATGTCGAGCCATCGAGGAACCGTGATGGTGTTGAGTTGAGCTAGTTCCCGACATATTTCCGTCCATTGTCGAGAGACGTCTGTGGAAACAGGGTCATCCCCAGGGAGCTTCTCCAACCATAGTCGTTGAAGTAGAATTTTGGCCCGGATGACTACCGGTGAAAGAAAACCCAATGGATCGTATAGTTGAGCAATTTCCGAGAGAAGTACCCGTTTGGTTATCCCGTTCCCGACCGAAGAAGGAGTTGTCGGGAATTTAAATCCGTCTGTATCTGGAAACCAGGAAAGTCCGAGAATCTTGGTCTCGCAGTCTTCGAAAGAACGCGAAGTCTCCGAACTGGAGGTCACCCCGAGGTTGAGGAGCAGGGCTTGAACGTTGCTCTGCCACTTCACGAGAGGAAACCCGCCCGCCGTGCAAATGCCGATTAATTGTTGCGCCTGAATTGTAAGTTCCTGAAGATCATCAGCACCCCCGTAGATATCGTCCACATATCTCCCCATTGTAAGAGGGGGGACCGCTTTCGGATATCTCTCGCCTTCATCCTTCACTAGGTGAAGGAGGACCCGTACAGCGAGGAATGGTGCTGGCCGAGTACCGTAGGTGACAGTGGTCAGCTGATACGGCACTGTATTCCCGTGATTGTCCACCCAAAGTATCCGTTGGTGATCCCAATCCGCCCAATGAACCCGAATTTGCCGAACCATCTTGGCAATATCTGTAGCGAAAATGAACCGATGCCGCCGTACCAAAAGAAGAATGTCTGAAATATCTCGTTGCAGCTTTGCACCCGTGTGCAAGAGATCGTTGAGGGAAATACCCGAATCCGTTTTACTCGACCCGTTGAAGACGACTCGTAATTTAATCGTGGTACTGTTTTCTTTCAATACCCCATGTTGAGGAAGATAGTAGACCCGATCCCGGTGACTTGAAGTGAAAGAAGTTTGAACCATGTGTTGAAGATTCTTGTATTCGTCCAAAAAACCCAAGTACAAATTTTGATATGCTGCATCCCGAGAAAATTTTCGTTGTAGACGCCGAAGGCAGGCTACCGCAGTATGATAAGCCCACCCAATTGAACCAATCCCGTTTTGAATGGAAGTCGAACGACATATCGACCCGTGGAATCGCGTGAATGCATGGAAATGAAGTGAGACTCGCAATCCTGTTCATCCGCTGTCAGTGGTATTGTTGAATCGGAAGGGGTCTCCTCTTGTACCCAGAATTTCTTGAGGAGTTCCGGCAACTCCTGAAATCCGTGATCAACGACGGCGTGATGAACTAGCCCTGGTGAGGAAAGATTGACAGAAGTCGGCCCGACGACGACCCACCCGAACAAGGTATCCTGTGCAACAGGAGCTTCCACCGCCCCCCGTCTTATGCCCGACCGAATGATTTGCCCGTAAACATCCGCTCCCAATATGAAGTCGACCGCTCTTGGGGAAGTGAAATCAGGATCTGCTAGATTGAGCCCTTGAAGATGACTCCAGTATGCATGTGAAAAGGAAAGAGAAGGAAGAATAGGCATTAACTTAGGCAAAATGAAAGTTTTTATTAATAATGAATGGCTCGAATGAATTGAATGAAGTGTGTAGGCGACTGTCCCGCGTGTATGGCCTGAAGAAGTCCCGCCGATCCCGATGATAGCAATTGAGGATGCCTCCCGACGGAGTCTGAGCTGCTGAACAAGAGAACCCGAGATGAAGGACAGCTCGGACCCCATGTCGATCAGCATCTGCACCCGATAAAATGTTCCGTGTGGTGTTGAAAGGTCAGCCTGCCCGTTGCTAACAAGACCAGTGGCCTGCTAGCTCCCGTAGTTGCGCCGGTTAATGCCACCGGATCTTATTGAGCGGATGAAGTGGTTGAAGATGGTCCCGTTGTCCCCGATGAAGTCCCTTGAGGCGCCGGTCCCGATGAAGCGTTGTTATCCCCGTATTTTGACCAACCCGTGTGAATCATTATGTGATGCTTGCGGTCACACTCCTTGCAGCGAGTGGTGACCTGGCAAGTCTCGACGTTGTGATGTCCCAAGCAGTTGAAACAGAGCCGAAGTTTCCCGACTTGCTCCCGACGTGCTTCGTTTGATAGCTGCCGAAATTGGGGGCAAGTCCCGATGTAATGATTTTCCTGGCAGTATGCACAGGTCCTCCGAATGGTTGCGGTAATGACTGAGTGAACCCGTGTGCCCGTGATCCGCGAAGTTGATGCCCGTTGATCCGATCCCGATCCCAATTGAGTGGCTGGGTTATTTCTGCCAACCTCAGCGCCCTCTAGTGCCCGCGCCCGATTTGCGAGGAAGGCCCGAAGTTCAGCGAATGTGGGAGGTTCTCGAGACTGTCCTGCCTTGATCTCCCATGCTTCCCGTGTTGGAGTATCCAAACGCCTGGAGATGACGAAGACGAGCACCCAATCCCAGCTATCGATGGGTGCACCCAATGCCCGCAGTGAATTGCACGCCTCGGTAATGGTGTGAAGTAATGAATGTAGATCCCGAGCCGAGCGTGGAGCGATGGTAGCCGTGTTGAACAGGCTCTCCAAATGAGAGGATACAAGGATCCGTTTATTCTCGTATCTCTCAAGGAGAGTCTCCCAAGCCGTTGAGAACGAGTCCGCCTCGATGGCCAAACTGGCAGTTAATTTGGCCGCTTCCCCGGAAATTGCTGTTCGAAGGTAGTGCATCCTCTCCACGTCGGTGATTGCTGAATTTTCCCGAATCAGTGCAATGAATAGATCCCGGAAAGAGCACCACTCCGAGTAAGTTCCTGTGAAGGTAGGCAGTGCGATTTTTGGCAGCTGCAGTCGGCTCCCGCCGGCAGGCTGCCCCGATGAACCCGTTTCCGACAAAGCCCGTGATGGTTGAATCTCGTCCCGGAGCCGCGCGACCCTGCTGATGAGGTCGCAGTGAAGACTGAATGCCCGAGAATACGTGTTCTCCACCACGTATGGGCTGTTCACGAAGTCTGAAGTGCAGGCTTCAGTAATGATGTCATGGACATCGTCGAACTTTGCCCAAAGATCGTTGGCCTGAAGTCGAATGGCGTCGAGCTCCGATCTCGAGAATCCTGATGAACCAGTGTCCGTAACCCGCTTGTATAGTGCCTGATGAATACTGACCCGCGAATTTTGAGTGACAACCTTGAGCGCCAATGAACCCGTCCCGTGAGCGATGGATCCCGTGATCCCGACCTGGAACGTGATCTCCCGGTGCCCGACGATACACCCAAGGTAGAATCGGAAGAAGGCACAGATAATTCCTTGTTGTCGCCTTTCCTCTCCATAAGTGTAGGCTTGGTGTCGTCGTCAGCCATGGCTCAGAAAAAGCGAAGTCCGTTATAATTAAATTAGAAATGTCCCGAAAAATTCCCAAAAAAAGTCCGAAGATGCCCGAAAATATTCAACGGCACTGAATATTCACTCAATGTAATGATGAAAACCCGAAACCCGTGAGTGGAGGAGAAAAAATTTTAAAAGTGACCGAAAATGTCCGAGCGGTCCCGAAAATGTCCGACTGTTACTGAAACCGCACTGAGTGTATGAAGAAGAAATCGAAATATGACCGAAGATGTCCGAAAGTTTCCAGAAAAATGTCCGCCTGTCACTGAATACCGCACCGAGTGTATGTAGGAAGGATCCGAAATGTCCCCCCCGAAATGAAAGACCGAATGTAACCGAAACGTCCCCGAGAAAATTCCCGAAGTCCCGATAAATGTCCGACAACCAATGCGCACTCGCGGATCTTGAACGGTCACTTCCCGCGCCACCAAGAATTACCCGAGAAAGACTCACCAATCTTCTGCCGTAGCGCTATGCGCAGGAGAGAGACGCCGTGGCAGTGGTCGAATCCAAGATGGTCGCCCGAGACGCGAGCTCCGCTCTTGATCGATGGCGTGAGCGCTCGATCACCCGTGACGTGCTGAGCCGGCCGGCTTCACTAAAGGCCGCCGCACGAATACCCGATAACCCGAAGTCCCAGTCCCGCACACTCAGTGCTGTAAGCACTCACTGCACGACACTTTGCCACCAGATCCGGCTCGAAGGACCAAAAATGTTTTGTAAGGAGTCTGGTGTAGGTGGTTTTACAAAGAGGGTGCACGTGAATTACGTACAAAATAAAAGAACGAATGTTTATTTTTCAACAATAACACAAAAAAATAAGAGTTATTGATTACAGTGAGTGTTGTCCCGGAAATAATTAAAGAATTGATGCAACGAATTCCCGCTCGCAATAGTTTCACCGCCCGTTAGTCCCGAAATGCCGCACGACCCGAAATACGAAGTGTGTGCCCGAGGTGTTAGCGAACACGCGTCGAATATTTTCCCGTTATTTCCTGGTTTTTTCGTGAAGCCAGGGAGCTCGAAAAGCCCTGACCCGATTCCGTAACCGATCCCGAGAATATCCCGTGAATTGAAGGAGAGAAACTAAACAGAAATTAGTAATGTAGCCCGAGAATTTCGACAAAGGCCGAGAAGAGTACGAAAACACGTGTTGCACACTTCGCTCGCGGATCGAGAAGGAGGAGTCGATACGGCAGATCGATGAAGAAGCGGCTCGCGCAAGCGCGTAGCGCTCGCAACCGCAGTGCCCGGAAAGTGGCGCCGCCAGCGTCAGCGGCGTGCGCACGAAACCAAACCCGAGACCGCGCAACGGCTGATTCTAATTCGCTAATTCCTGAATACAAAGTCATAATGTTGTCCACTTATAACGTAACAAGTTCACCGTTAACTTGGAGTGGAGAGAGGGAATCTGCTTTCATGAAAGAAATGCTATTTTTTGCAGTTTTGTTCGTTTCAATAAACCTTAAATGAGTGGATAAGTGCGGGAAGAAAAGAAAATCATTCGTTTAAATCGTATTTTGCTTAATACATGCTAAATTCATAAAAATCCCAGTTAATGCGAATCCAGGGCTAAGTACATCTACGACAGTTGAGCTTTGGAAGTACAGTGAAGTCGCGATTTTCTTGCATTTCGATTTTTCACCATTCCTCTACTTGCGTATACCCACTAATTCTAAGTGAAAACGGGACGTAACGTTTTTAATTGGTTCCCTACTGCATCTCGTCCGGTAACGTACTGTATAAAAATAAAACTGTGATTGATGAATTATTTTTAGAGACAAGTTTTATAGCGTATATTGAATCCGTAAAAACAGATCTGCCATCAATAATCTATTAATGCAATTGTAATATTATATATAATGTTATATCTATGAATACGAAAATCTGGTTCATAATGACACAATGGTGTGCTTGTAGATTCAACTTACTGCTGATTATTACTCGGTGTGAGAAGGTATACATTGTTATTGAATGAAAGCATATACAAGTTTTACAATATATGCACTTATACCATACCCATTCACCGACATACCGCGGTCCCTATGACGGCTGGTTGCTGCGATTAGTAGCTCACAACCCACCTTAGCGTTCGGTCACATCTCCGTGCTCAGTCTCGATTTTTTCCAGGACCCCCGAGGACTGGAACAAACATACAGAAAGTAAAAAAATGGACAGATATACGATATTGTTACGTGATGACAATCGCAATCACAGTGCATGCGCACAACATTTTCGATACGCCATCTGGAACTAACTATTTCATGCGACATCCGGCCTGCATAACAAGAAATATTTAAAATGCAAGCGGGATAGAAACATAGTTCGGAATTCCTTTCTCCCGCACTTACTTCCATGGACTATGTACAGGAGCAAGTCGCAGGCACGCCAAGTTTTTTGTAGAAAGTTTTATTACTTGGCTAATGTAGTGTAGTATAGTATAGTGTAGTATAGTATTTATTACGATCCTGGAATTTTTAATTCCCGAAGGACCCAGGCAGAAAAAAATTACATAATCATAAAGATAAAAATAAAAGCATATGGGTACAGAAAGTAATCTAAACTAAATGGGGCGAGACAAGAGAGTAGATGAGAGGTGAGCATATAAACAAATAAGTAGAAAAATTTGAAGAATAAGAAGGAACGCACGCGGAATAAGTAGGAAGGCTTGGCTCACTCGGCAGGCTTAACAGCCAGCTCCTCCTGCAACATGGTATGCCGCAACAAGTCTTTTTTAAAGGCGGTCAGTGAGGGGGCCCGGGTTACGGACAGCGGGAGATTATTCCACAGGAACGATCCCCCAACTAAAATCGATTTTCGATAGGCCGACGTTCGTGGAACCGGTTCTGAGCAACAAAGTAGCGACGCCTATCCGCCACTGACAGCCATCCGAGCGAACGCCGACCAGCAGAAACATGGTCCCGTCTACGCAGCGCAAGCACAAAGCGCACTGCAGCATTACATGCACGCTGAAGCTTAAGGTTAAGTTCACCATTGACATCGCACAACACAACCGAGCAATAGTCAAGATGGGGGAGTACAATCATGCGTACAAGCCACCCACGAGACGAGGCATCAAGCACCTCAGCAGTCCTCTTTAGATGTACCAATGCGGTGAAGACGCGCCTCCGAACCGACCCAACCTGCAACTGCCAGTTCAGCGTTGGCGTAACAATAACACTAAGATAGCGCTTAGAGGCAACAAACTTAATGGGACAACCCAAGACGGAGAGATTGGGGAGACAGGTCGGGTCAAACCGGCTAAGGTACTGGGCAGTACCTAGGACCATAGTATCCATCTTCCCAGCATTGAGCGACAGTGAATTACTAACTGCCCAACTGTGAATTTGCGCGACGTCAGCGTAGAGACGCGCAATCGAGGCCACAAGCTCTTCGAGAGAGCAATGGCAATAGATGACAAGATCCTCAGCGTAAAGCAAATACTGGCAGTTGCGAAAGATCCTAGGCAGATCATGCAAGTAAAGCGAAAAGAGCAGCGGTCCGAGCACGCTTCCCTGCGGGACCCCGGAAGATACCGTAGCCCACTCAGAGACGCGGCCGTTAGGCAAACTAACTGTCTGGGATCTTCCGCAAAGGTACGGAGCAAACCAGTCTAAAGTTGACGGACTCGAGGCCCAGCATGGACAGCTTGCGCAGCAACGTCAGGTGATTGACGGTGTTAAACGCCTTACTAAAATCAAAAAACACGTCAATGGTCAGCAGCCGCTTGTCCATACCAAGCCTCACATTGTCAGTGAACTTAAGCTAGGCTGTCTGGGTGCCATGACCCTCTCTAAATCCCGCCTGACGAGGATCAAGCAAGCCATGGGCCTCCAACCATCCGAAAAGGTGCGCATACATCAACCTCTCCACCATCTTGGCAAACGCGCTAAGGATCGAGATGGGACGAAAGTCGAGAGGAGTCGAAGGTACAGGGACTTTACTAATTGGCGTGATAAACGCGAAGCGCCAGGCAGAGGGAAAGGTGGCGAAAGTAAAGGAGATATTGATGAGGTAGACAATGCGAGGAACGAGCAGATTGGATACTAAACGGTGGTATGAGGCTGGAAGGCCATCCGCACCAACTGAGTTTGAGGAGGGTCGAACTAGCAGGGATACGGAATAGGGATAGACTTGCGAAGGTGAGACAGCAGAAAGGGTGAAGCGGGGATAGGCAAGCACGAGCAGAGCAGCGGATTGGCCAAGAGAGAGAGAGGCAGACGAAGAGGTAAAAACCAAGCAAAAAGCTGAGTTAATCTCATCAGGCGAGAAAGAGATCGGTGCTCGTTTGTCCTTTAAGACACCCAAACGCCGCAGCTCCGACCAGGCATGCTGCGATCCCCGACAGGCAGCAATCCGGCCATGCAAGTAGATACGCTTGGCCAAGGCAAGCAACAATTTGGCAGCATCACGAAGGTGCCGAAAAGTCGTCAAGAGCACCGCGAGAAAAAAGGGAGTCAATATGTCGTATTGACGGAGACGGCGATACGCTTGATCACGAGCACACATCCTTTCACGCACGGAGGCGTCCATCCAGGGTGCCGGCGGTCGAGAGAGTCGCACAGTACGCAGCGGCGCAAGAGCATGAATGGCATCCCGAACACATGCAGAGAGAAATTCTACTTTGGCATCTAGCGAGTCAGCAGTCTCAAAACCCGACCAGTCCTGACCCAATAGTTGCCCGGCGCGTGCATCCTCGTCAATCGCATCAAAGATCCGATACGTATAGGTGCGTGGCTGTTGTCGTTGAACAGAGACATCAAGTGTTGCCTCAATCAAATCATGGCTGCACAAAAAAGACACCGTAGACTGAGAACTACCCAGGACTCTTCAGTCGTACTGCATCATATGGGCGGCTGAGCAAGTCCGCATTAAGATCTCCGATTGATACCACGCGTGAGTAAAGAGGCAGCAGAGCGCAGAGATCCTCCTCAAACATATCGAAGTGACCGAGATGAGGCGCACGATAGACCACCACGAACAATATTTTTACCACCAAGGAAAACCGAACCTCACACATAAGGTATTCAGGTTTGGCTGAATACACGTGCGGCGATGCAGCGAACACAGAGCACGAAAGGGAGGAGTGGACGTAGAACGCCACTCCCCCCGCCCGCCCCTCTTTTACCGACGCGGTCATTCCGAGTAAGCGCAAAGGAATCAAGAGCCACGTATTCGTTTGCGATATCTGCATTGAGCCAAGTCTCGGAAACCGCAATAACGTGGAAATCTTTATTATAACAATAATCGCGAAACTCATCAGTATGAGCAGGTAATGATTGAGCATTAACATGGCAGACGTGTAGGTGCACTGGAAATGAAGAGTCAGTGTGCATCATGGTACTGGGCGAGGCGGTCATCCGGGATATCATCGAGGAGGTCATCATGGGAGTACTCGAGCCGAAAAGTAGCACCCCCACCCAAAGCGGCACCAGCGGAGGCGGCAGGAATGGCACCACGAGAGGCAGCCGAGGCAACAGCAATGGGAGCATCAGCAGAAGCAGAGATTGGGGTCACTGATACAGGAACAGAGCGAGCAGCAGCATACGGGACAGCAGACGCAACAGTAGTAGGGGCCGAAGTGGAAACCGAAGGCTGCCGGCGAGCACCAGGGCAAGGACCACGCGGTGCACCGCGACGACGAAGAGCTCCACGGCCAACAGGATCACCAACACGAGCATTAGGGGCAGTCAGGAAGACATCGGGAGCAGCTTTAGAGCCAGTCGGAGGCGCCGGGGCAGAAGCAGTTGCGTGCTGGAAGTAGCAGTAGTAGAAGGACCAGCAGCGGTGACACAGAATATTTTATTTCGCGTATAGTCCCCGAACTGCACCCCTTCCAGCTAGCCGGAACCGGATAAGTAGTGACCTTGGCGAGAAATAAGTGACCCTGGCTGTCGGGTCAAGAATAGATAGCCTGGCGCCCAGCAAACAGTAACAAAGCAGGTAAGCACGAGAGAATTTGCAGAGAGAGCAAATAAATTTTTACTTTGGGCGTCGTTATATTTGGTCGTGGCTCCCCGTGCGAGTCATCCGAAATACTCGAAGGAGGGGCTCGTCACAATATATATAGACCACGGTCGAGTACTTATACTTTGCTGTTTACAATCGGTCTTGCGGATAATCTTTTGAAAGTCGTTAGTTTATTTTCAAAATGCAAGTCTGTTCAAGTTGCGAATTGTGTTGTAGTAATAGCAGTGCTTTTTTTCTATATATAAACCACTGTCGAGTACTTATACTTTGTTGTTTACAATGGGTCTTGCGGATAATCTTTTGTAAGTCGTTAGTTTGTTTTCACCATTTCGTCCGTTATCGTCAGGACAAATTTTTCATACTGCGTCATGAAAACACCACAACTAGTCTTTGTTTTTTCTTCAAACGCGCTACGCGCTTCACCATAATTCAGGCGCATTCGCAGATAAAAATTCTTTTGTGTAGTAACGAGTTTTTTTGAAGTTTTTGGTTCAGAATGTAACGACTTTCAGTTGTATACACGATGAATAAGTACAAATATCTTTGTTTTCTTCGTATACAGCATCCGATGCTTCGTTGAGAAAGTAGTTTCGTTTCAGACAAAACTGGCGCGTTGAGAACGAAACTCGAGATCTATCGAGACTTCGCCTTAGAATTTAGTATACGAACGAATGAAATAACGATTTGAAATAGGTTATCTGACTGCCGATGGATGATATACGAAAAGAAAAAAAAAATTTGTTGTCCTGGCTTACTTTATCTATATCCCTGTTGTACGATCTTTGATAATGCTTTAGAAAAGGTTTATTGTTTATGTTAATGTTTCAGGAAAATGGAGGCAAAATGGGAAAGAGCGACCAACCGATTTTATTCACTGACAAATCAGGATACTCGAAAGACCGACACGCTGACCTGTTTAGGGTCTACAGCATCAATTTTATTAAGGCATGTGCGCAACGCAAACAAATTGTATATATTGGACGCTACAGGTAATAACAAATTTTAATTTTAATTGTAACATTTTTGAACAATTAATTTTATTAAATATATTGTAATCACCATGACCCTCAAAATTTCTGCATCTTCAAAAAAAAACTTTAGCACGCTGTAGCGCAGTGATATTAGTTCTGAGAGGAAAATGTTTACCACCTTTTTGTTCCTCTTCAAATTCCCCGATGGCGGATATTATTGAAAAAAAAAATAAAATTATTTGAAATTAATACGATTACTGCGAGTTGAAAACTTTGGCACGCTGCATCTTTTTCATTTTGACTCGGAGAGAAAAGTGTGTAAGAAACATTTTATTTCTTTTCTATTTTTGAGGTGGCGGTTAATCGTACTTTTCGGGTGGCGGTTATGTGTGTTTAATTATTTGGACTTTTGTCTTTGACAGTGGTTCCTGACTAGAATATTGATCATAGGCAAAAATGCCAAAGGACTTTTTTGTTGTACTCGCGATTATCTAGTGGCGGGTTCCGCCGGATTTTTTTTCAAGGGCAAAGAAATATTATTTTTTTGTCATTTCAAAATTTTGGATCGCGATATCTTGGCCAGATTTTTTTTTCGCCCTTAAAAAAAATCTGGCGGAACCCGCCACTAGATAATCGCAAAATGAACAGAAACGGCACATATATTTTTTTCTCTAGGAGGTGATCTAGCCAAGATATCGCGATCCAATCTTTTGAAATTACAAAAAAAAATTTTTTTTTTCGCCCTTAAAAAAAAAATCCGGCGGAACCCGCCACTAGATAGTCGAAAAAGGAACAGAAACGGCACGTATGTTTTTTTTCTTTAGGAGGTGATCTGGCCAAGATATCGCGATCCAAACTTTTGAAATGGCAAAAAAAATATTTTTTCGCCCTTCAAAAAAATCCGGCGGAACCCGCCACTAGATAATCGAAAAAGGAACAGAAACAGCACGTATATTTTTTTCTCTAGGAGGTGATCTGGCCAAGATATCGCGATCCAAAATTTTGAAATGATAAAAAAAAAAAAATTTCACCCTTCAAAAAAATCCGGCGGTACTCGCCACTAGATATTCGAAAAAGGAACAGAAACGGCACATATATTTTTTTCTCTAGGAGGTGATCTGGCCCAGTTATCGCGATCCAAAATTTTGAAATGACAAAAATTTTTTTTTTTTTCGCCCAAAAAAAAAAAATCCAGCAGAACCCGCCACTAGATAATCGAAAAAGGAACAGAAACGGCACGTATATTTTTTTCTCTAGGTATAGAAGATTATAATTTATATTACACCGTATATAAGTTCGTTGACAAGGCAACGACGTTCTATTGTTATTAATAAATTAACAGATTAAGAGATAGACATCGAGAAAGACAGACGTGTGGATCATTGAATAAACGTTTTTTTCTTTTATATTAAACAAAGAGTTTATTTATTTAAAAAGATTAAAGGACTCTGGAAGAGTTACTGCAATCAGGGATTGCGACAATTATCAGAAGTAGGATAAAACCTGAAATACGTCCGAATTACGCATTCATGAATCTGGGATTCATCGATCGCATCAAAATAACGGAATTTTTTTGATCGATCATTCGAAGGAATCGTAAATTTGGACTCATCAAAGAGAACTTGAAAGCTGAGCCGTAAAATAATACAACGTGGATTCCAACGCAGTAAGTACGTCCCAAAAGAAAAAGAGAGGTCGTCCGAAGAAAGTTCAAGTGAACTCGACAGCACTAACATCAGATCACGAGGAAAATTCTGAAATGCATCGGACTCCGATACAATCAACATCGTGACACCAACCCAGAGAAAATTTCGGAGATGAAGAAAATAATCAAAGGATTCAACAGACGCCAATTCAACCAACGAGACAAGAAGAAGGAGACCGACGAAATGTACCGGATCATGTACAATTATTGGATTTAGAACCTAATCTCGCAGAGTTTAACAGATTAAGTCTTTTACGCACTCCTGTAAGTCGATCACGTAATTTTATCGATTTATCTAAAGTTCTACCGAGTTTCGATCCAGTGACAGAAAATATCGATATTCATCGAAGGATAAATAAAATAGAGGAATATGCAGATATGTACAATTGGGACGATCTAGCTACAAAACATTATGCTCTGTCCGAACTTGATGGTGTTGCCCGAAAATGGAGAGACAGTCTTGAACGAGCCGAGAGAACCTGGGAAGATTGGATGGTATTATTAAAAAATCCGTTTCTAGGCGAAGATACTGGGATCAAGGAAGTTTTGGAGGCTCAAAACTACAAACGAAAATCAGGACAAAATATTATAGAATATTTCTACGAAAAGTTATCTCGTTGTAATAATGCTCGGATGTCAAAACGAGAAATCATCGAATGGATCGTCGATGGACTAGATAATGTTCGATATCGTTCGTATTTGGGGCCACTTTCGCGATATAAAGAACCTACCGATCTCTTACCAGACTTGAAAAGTGGAGACAATTTCATAGGGAGTTATGTACGTCCAATATCAAGATCAACATTTACGCAGAAGGAAGGCCAACGTTTTGACCATCAGAAAACTGATCATTCAGATAAATTCCATCGAACTCCTCGACAAGAAAAACCAAATACACGATCACGAGACATGAAGGAAATTACCTGCTTTAAGTGTGCAAATGTCGGTCATTATGCACGTGATTGTCTCGAAAATTTAGAAAAAAAAGAACGACCCAAAGGAATACGGAAGGCAGAAAATGAGAAAGTTTTACTTATCGGCGGAAATACTCATGATAAATTTTTCAAACAGGCATCAATTAATGGAAACGTAATAAGATGTTACGTTGACTTGGGAAGTGGAGTCACCACACTCAGAAAAGACTACACCGATAACTTACATTTGACCTATTTCGAGGATAATTTTACTCCACTTATAGGGTATGGCGGAGGAGAAGTTACTCCACTACGAGTTGGCCATTCTTATACGGAACAGCAGCATGTCCATATCTTAAATACGAAAGGAGCATTGAAGATAGCAAACAATTTAGAAGAATTGTCGAAGATTGAGACAGAAAGACCGAGCAAAACGAAATTTGTGGCTGAAGAAGACATTGTCATCCCGAAAAATTATCTCGCTCATATTAATGTAATAGGGAGCATTCCAGAGAATGATTTTTACATCAAAGGCGGGATACGGGAATCAGGAAATGTAATTCCACATTGTATCATCAGCACGAACGCAAGGAACGAATCGGTCATACCAATAATGAATCTAAATAATAACCCGATGACGGTTAAAAAGGGCCAAACGATTGCACGAGGAGAAGTATGCACAGAAAAAGAAATGAGCCGAGAAATTCACAACGATGAAATACGGAGTTGTCGCCAGAAATGTTCAACAAATGGGTAGAACAAACATCACCGAAATGTCCTTCCATCTGACCACAGATAAACCAGTCTTTTATCGACCCTATCGTCTCTCCTATCACGAAAAAGAACAGGTAAAGGACATGATTGCAGATTTGAAGAAAGCGGATGTTATTGAAGATAGTTCGTCTCAATATGCAAGTCCGATCATACTAGTACGAAAGAAGACTGGAGAAGTCAGGATGTGCGTTGACTATCGCGCACTAAACAAGATAACGATTAAAGATAGATACCCGATACCTCTCATCGACGATCAATTAGACAGGTTAAGAGGTCATCGATACTTTACGAGTCTGGATTTATTTAGCGGATATTATCAAGTTCCAATAGCTCCGGATTCAAAAGATAAAACTGCGTTTATTACAGCGAACGGGCAGTATCAGTTCAAACGAATGCCATTTGGACTGTGCAACGCGCCAGCTGTTTTTCAGCGAATGATCAATGTAATCCTTGGATCTTTAGACGGAGACACAGCAATGGCTTACTTGGATGACATTATTTCCGGAAGTCAAACATTCAAAGATGGCATAGAAAAACTGGAAAAGATATTGGATGTACTCGTTTCAGCAGGAGTGATGATTAATCTTACAAAGTGTCATTTCTTTAAAAAAAAGGTGGAGTACTTGGGTTTTGAAATTTCTCAATCAGGTATTGAACCGGGTACAAAAAAGGTAAATTGCATTAAATCATTTCCGGTCCCTACGAACGTGAAAGCCGTGAGAAGTTTTATTGGATTGGCTAGCTTTTTTCGCAGATTCGTAAAAGGTTGCGCAAAAATTATAAAGCCACTGACTGATTTATTAGCAAAAGCAAAAAGTTTCCTTTGGAGTTCGGAACACCAAAAAGCGTTTGATGAAATCAAGCTACGTTTATCGTCAAAACCAATATTAGCCATCTACAATATGAACGCGAAGACGGAAGTTCATACAGATGCCAGCCAACACGGATTGGGAGCGGTTTTGTTACAAGAACAAGAGGATGAACGAATGCACCCAATTAGTTATTTCAGCCGAAAAACAACAAATGACGAAGCTAAATATCATTCCTACGAATTAGAAGCATTGGCGATCGTTTGTGCTTTAGAAAAATTTCGTGCATACCTCATCGGAATCGAATTTACAGTCAAGACAGACTGCAATAATCTAAAATTACTTGAGAGTAAGAGAGGTTTGAATCCCCGCATCGGAAGATGGTTCATTAGGTTGTCAGAATTTAACTACAACATCGAGTATATAAAAGGCGAGAATAACTGTGTTGCTGATGGGTTGAGTCGATTTCCCGTGAATCCAGCTGAAGAGACTCCAATCGTGGGAATATCGATCTTAGGTATCGACGTCAATACAGACTGGATAGCAGCAATGCAACGTGCCAGCCCAGAAATTCTTGCAGTAAGAGATAAGTTAGAAGATGGAAATCAAGAAACACATCAGAAATTCACAATGTACAATGCCAGAGTATATCGAGTAACTAAAGGACGGTGGCGACTTTACGTACCTAAGGAACTGAGACATGAAGTAGTTGCAACAGCTCATAAGAGCCTGGCACACTTTGGCATTGACAAGACTCTCGCGAAATTAAAAGAGACCTATTATTTTCCAGGAATGAGAGATTACGTTACATCGTATATTAATCGTTGTATCAATTGCTTGTATTACAAGGCACAAACCGGGGAAAATGCTGGATATTTGCATCCTATAGAAAAAGGAAGTGTTCCATTCCATACAATACACGTAGATCATTTGGGACCTTTCGTGAAGACGACACTGGAGAACAAGTACATACTAGGTGTAATCTGCGCCTACAGCAAATACGTAATGTTGGAAGCTGTGAAAAGTACAGGGACGGAGGAAACGATTGCAACATTACAGAAGTTGATGTACCACTATGGGAAACCGAGACGCATCATTAGTGATCAGGGAGCAGCATATATCTCAAAGAAATTCAAAGACTTTTGCTCAGAATTTGAGATAATTCACGTACAAATAGCTACCGGTACCCCAAGAGCAAATGGACAAATCGAAAGTGTGAACAGTGTGATATTGAACAGTTTACCTACGACAACGAGTAACATAGAACATAACGAATGGGATGAAAAAGTCTACGAGGTTCAATGGGCTATTAATAACAGTATACATCGGATCACTAAACAAAGCCCAGCCGAACTCATCTTCAATTACAAACAATCGGGAAGAGGAGACTCACTACTAACACGCGAAATACAAGAATTAATCGAACAATTTGGAGTTGAAGAAGAACGCGAAGACGTATCGGAATTGTTACAGAAAAACAAAGAAACCCTCAGCAACCAATTCAATAAAAAACGGAAATGCGCAAAAAAATTGAAATCAGGACAACTGGTACTAGTACGCTACGAAGCACCTTCAACTGGTGAAAGCAGGAAATTGGTTGAAAAATACAGAGGACCATACGAAGTTGTAAAAGAAATCGGTAACGACAGATACCTTATACAAGACATTAAAGGAGAAAAACAAAGTCAACGAATATACAAAGGCATCATCGCGATCGATAGATTGAAGATAATTCCGAGAGGAGAATAATTCAAAAGCAAGCATCGCCGAGGACGTCGATATTGTCAGGATAGCCGAATTATAGAAGATTATAATTTATATTACACCGTATATAAGTTCGTTGACAAGGCAACGACGTTCTATTGTTATTAATAAATTAACAGATTAAGAGATAGACATCGAGAAAGACAGACGTGTGGATCATTGAATAAACGTTTCTTTCTTTTATATTAAACAAAGAGTTTATTTATTTAAAAAGATTAAGGACGCTGGAAGAGTTACTGCAATCAGGGATAGCGACATAGGAGGTGATCTGGCCAAGATATCGCGATCCAAAAATTTGAAATGATTGAAAAAATTTTTTTCGCCCTTCAAAAAAATCCGGCGGTACCCGCCACTAGATAATCGGCAAAGGAACAGAAACGGCACGTATATTTTTTTCTCTAGGAGGTGATCTGGCCAAAATATCGCGATCCAAAATTTTGAAATGACAAAAAAAAAAATTTTTTCACCCTTAAAAAAAATCCTGCGGAACCCGCCACTAGATATTCAAAAAAGGAACAGATACAGCACATATATTTTTTTCTCCAGGAGGTGATCTGGCCAAGTTATCGCGATCCAAAATTTTGAAATGGCAAAAAAAAAATTTTTTTGCCCTTAAAAAAAATCCTGCGGAACCCGCCACTAGATATTCGTAAAAGGAACAGAAACGGCACGTATATTTTTTTCTCTAGGAGGTGATCTGGCCAAGATATCGCGATCCAAAATTTTGAAATGACAAAAAAAAAAAATTTTTTCGCCCTTCAAAAAAAATCCGGCGTAACCCGCCACTAGATAATCGACAAAGGAACAGAAACGGCAAGTATATTTCTTTCTCTAGGAGGTGATCTGGCCAAGATGTCGCGATCAAAAATTTTGAAATGACAAAAAAAAAATTTTTTCGCCCATAAAAAAAAATCCGGCGTTGCCAAGAAATGGAAGGACAGCCTTGAGCGAGCTCAGAGATCCTGGGACGACTGGAAGATTTTATTGCAACGTACGTTCTTAGGCGAAGAATCTGGCGTTAAGGAAGTTTTGGAAGCTCAAAACTATAAAAGAAAATCGAACCAAAATATTGTCGAAAATTTCTACGAGAAATTATCGCGATGTAACAACGCTCGAATAGGAAAGCACGAAATCATAGAATCGATCGTTGATGGGCTGGATAACGTTCGATACCGTTCTTATTTGGGACCTCTTTCTCGGTACAACGAACCCTCCGATTTACTGCCAGACTTGAAGAGTGGCGATAATTTCATTGGACATTACATACGTCCAACGTCGAGGCCAACGTTTCCGAAGAAAGATGGATACCGTTCTTATCCACCGAAAACAGGACAGCCGGAGAAACCCTATCGTACATCCGAACATGCGGAAGTCACACCCAAAAGAAGAAATACGAAAGAGATCACGTGCTTCAAGTGTGGTAACACGGGCCATTACGCGCGTGACTGTTCTGAAAAATCCGGAATTGAACGAAATAAAGACATACGAAAAACGGAGAGCGAAAAAGTGTTGCACATTGACGGGAATACTCACGCAAAATTTTTCAAAGTAGCGCTCGTTAATAACAACGAGATAAGATGTTACATCGATTTGAGAAGCGCAGTGACAACCCTGAGAAAAGAAAACGCAGATAACCTGCAACTCACATACTTTGAAAATAAATTTGAACCGTTCACAGGTTATGGTTGAGGAAGCGTTACTCCGATCGGCGCGATGACCGTGGAAATCGAGATCGACGGCGTTAAAGTAAAATGCAACGTTTTCGTCGTCCCTAACGAAGCACAAATTGTACCGTTATTAGTCGGACATTCCTTTACGGAGCAGGAGAATGTTCACATTCTGAATACAAAAGGAACCCTGAATATAACAAATGATCTTAATGAATGTTTGAAAATCGAAACAGCTACACCAAACAGAAGCAAATTCGTCGCTGACAAGGAGATCGTTATTCCAAAAAATTACTTAGGACACATCACCGTCATCGGAAATATTCCCGAGAATAACTTCTACGTCGACGGCAATACGAAACAGACAGGTGAGATAATTCCACGATGTATCATTAGTACAAACGAGAAAGGTGAGTCCATCATCCCGATTATGAATTTAAACGGCAACGAAATAACGATTAAACGGGGACAGACAATCGCACGTGGAGAAGTGTGCACCGAAGAAGAAATCACACGAGAAAAAAATAATGACGAAATACGCAAGGATGAGGTCGACTCGGATTTGGAAGACGAAGAACACACACAACTGGTCTAATTGATGAACAAATATCGAGAAGTCGTTGAAAAAAACGTTCATCAAATGGGAAAAACGAACATAGCCGAAATGTCAATTCATCTGACTACGGAGACGCCGGTATGTTATCTACCGTATCGACTCTCCTATCACGAGAAAGAGCAGGTGAAAGATTTGAACGCGGATTTAAAGCAAGCGGATGTCATCGAGGATAGTTCGTCTCCGTATTCAAGCCCGATCATTTTGGTGCGAAAAAAGACTGGAGAAATCAGAATGTGCGTAGATTATCGAGCGCTAAACAAAATCACAGTCAGGGACAGATACCCGATACCACTGATCGACGATCAACTAGATAGGTTGAGAGGTCACCGATATTTCACTAGCCTCGATTTATTCAGTGGATATTATCAAGTTCCGGTAGCTCGAGATTCCAGAGACAAGACTGCATTTGTCACGCCGAACGGACAATATCAATTTAAACGCATGCCATTTGGACTGTGCAATGCTCCAGCCGTTTTTCAACGGATGATTAACGTAATCCTCGGTTCATTAGAAGGAGACACCGCAATGGCCTACCTGGATGATATCATTTCTGGAAGTCGAACATTCAAGGACGAGTTGGAGAAGCTCGACAAGATATTAAACGTCCTTATTTAAGCCGGAGTGACGATCAATTTGAAGAAATGTCACTTTTTCAAAACGAAAGTAGATTACCTCGGGTTCGAGATTTCTCAATCGGGAATCGAACCAGGTACGAAGAAAGTGAACTGTATCAAATCATTTCCGACGCCTACGAATGCTAAAGCCGTAAGAAGCTTCGTTGGAATGGCCAGTTTCTTTCGCAGGTTTGTGAAAGGTTTTGCTAGCATTATAAAGCCACTAACGAACTTACTGGCAAAGAAAGTGGAATTTGTTTGGACTTCGAAACAACAACGAGCATTCGACGATATTAAACTCAGATTGTCGTTATGGCCAATATTAGCAATCTACAGCGTAACAGCGAAGACAGAAGTTCGTTCACACGGACGCCAGTCAACACGGATTGGGAGCCGTCCTTTTGCAGGAGCAAGAGGATCAACGGATGCATCCGATCAGGGTATCGACATCTGGGTATCGACAAAACACTCGCGAAATTGAAGAAAACCTATTATTTTCCAGGAATGCGAGACTACGTCACGATATACGTTAATCGTTGCATCAATTGTTTGTACTTTAAAGCACAAACGGGTAAAAAGGCCGAATACCTTCATCCTATAGAGAAAGGAAGAGTTCCATTTTGTAATGTTTTTGTTTTCATTCCGTAATCAGGAGATCAGGACTCGAGTCAAAACAGAAAAACATTGTTGATGTAACGCTTTCGAACATTCAATATATATATATATATATATATATACTGTGACGAGGCGCTAGTGCGCGCTCGCAGCAACGAGCTAGGTCCCGAGTGCTCGCGCACCGAGAGCCCGAACCGCGTGGCAACAGAATCGCTCCTCGGCGTCAAACTCCCAATATGAACGTTTGACTGCCGTGAGTATTGTTCCACAGGATTCGAGGAATTAGAGCGACAGCCCGGGAAGACGCGCGAGGATGGACGGAGAGAAGGAAGGCGGAAGAACGCGACGATCGACGAAGTCGATCGATGTCAGGCCGTGACCCCCACCCCGGACGTCCGAGGCCCGCGTAACCCGGCAGAGCGTGCGAGACCGAGAAGTCGAATTCCCGTCGGCATATTAACTACTCTAATTCCGGACCCCGTATCGAATAGTCAGATTTGTAAGATTGTCTTGAAGGACTCTAATTCCGGACCCCGTATCGAATAGTCAGATTTGTAAGATTGTCTTGGAGGACTCTAGTTCCAGACCCCGAGCCGATTAGTGAGATTTAGTTGTTGGTTTGAAGCATAGAGATTGTTGTATTGAGAGGTGAATTAAGTAGCTGGCTAGAGAGTTCGTCCTGAAGTCGAGTATTCTGTCGTATCGACGAGACATCGAGTAACTCGCCGCGCGCGAACCGTTAACCACGAGAGTCTCGTGAGGATTAATTACGATAGACCCGTGCGTGCGTGGACCCGCCGTGAAGGGAGAATTCGCCAGCCAAAAAGAAAGCGAGACAGAGACCAGAGAAGGCAGCATCGAGAGACCGAGGCAACCTGCACGTAGAAAAAGGTAGGCGCACGTGGTGCACCATTATTTAATAATTCCGTGTAGCGTAGTATCTTCCTCCGTCGCGACCGGCTTCGCCGGCTGCATCCGTAATAATTGAGAGCGATTCGGGTTAGGACCGCGATAATTGTCGGACTCGAGTCGTGATTGTAAAATTTTGTATTTGCGTGGAAACCGTTAATTCACGGTAATAAATTATTGTTATCATTTTTGAACTTAGAAAAGAGTATAGTTTCGAATATTTATTTTCGCGACAAGCCCCCGAACTGCACCCCTTCCAGCTAGCCGGACCCGAAATAGTATTGACCGTGGAAATAGCGAATGACCCTGGCTGTCGGGTCCAAAAAGTAGATAGCCTGGCGCCCAGCACACGACAGAAGAACAGGTAAGCGGGAAGAATTGTGGAAGCAGAGAAATTAATAACAATTTGGGGCGTCGTTATATTTGGTCGTGGCTCACCGTGTGAGTGGCCGAAATTACTTGCGCGAGGGGCACGTCACAATACATAGCGGAATTTCGCTTTGTTTCATTCATTTCATACATATTTCATAATCCATTTCATAATAAATTCATAAAACAATTCATAAATCATTTCATACTCATTTCATAAACCATTTCATAATAAATTCATAAATCATTTCATAATAATTTCCTACATCATTATTCACACCAGAACCAATTCACAATGATTGTATTTTCCGAATAGAATTTCATTTCATACACCATTATTCAGATCATAAACCATTCTTCATACCAGAACACATTCATAATAATTGCATTTATTTCAATAGAAAATTGCTCCCAATCTATCGAAGCGGTACTTAGCTTAGCGAGATATAGTCCCATAGACAGATAGCTCGGTCGTCCGCTTGACCGTTACGCCGCTGACTTCACGGTCCTGTCCAGCGTCTCGTGATCACCCGACACAACGCTCGGACTCTTTCTCCGTGCAATTGGAATTTCGAAATATGAGAGACTCCAATCGTTTTGACTAATTTTGGTGGGTTCTCCTTCAGATATAATAATCTCCAGAGGCAGGCACCAATCTCTGGATGTATGAATGAATGGCGCTATGCCGCCCAGCCGACATTCACGGAGTCACTTTTTTATTTGATGTAGAGTGCGAATTGCCGTGAAATACAATAATTGACGATTTGCGTAGTTGATTTCCTACTGTCGTGGCATGCTACCGTGAGAGCTCGGGGACGACTGGGGCAAGACGAAGCTCTCAAAATTACTGATCTCTATAGGGGCGAAACTCAGTACCGATTTCCGTTACACACTCCCGTGACAATTCCCGTATACGCTTATTATCGATTGGTGCTCGATCGATATCGCATCGACGCCGATACCCGCCTATCCAACGCAACGCCGATTATCCATATTCTACAATTTAATACAGTACACGTGGATCACTTGGGGCCCTTCGTCAGGACAACGCGCAAGAACAAATACGTATTTGGTGTAATCTGCGCTTTTAGCAAATACGTCGTGTTGGAAGCCGTTACGAGTACAGGGACGGACGAGACGATTGCAGCGTTGAGAAAACTGATGCAGCACTACGGGAAACCACGGCGCAATATCAGCGATCGAGGAGCTGCCAACATTTCTAAGAAATTCGACGAGTTCTGTTCCGAATTCGAAATAACTCATGTACTCATTGCAGCCGGGACTCCGAGAGCGAATGGACAGATCGAAAGAGTTAATAGCGTAATTTTGAATTGTTTACCGACCATCACAAGTGATATGGAGCACAGCGACTGGGATGAGAAAATTTACGAGGTTCAATGGGCGATTAATAATAGTATCCGTCGAATCACGAAGCAAACGCCGGCTGAACTCATTTTTAATTACAAACAAGCTGGAAAAGCAGACTCGTTGCTCACTCGGGAAATTCATGAAATTAATGAACAATTTGGGGTCGAGGAAGAACGCGAAAACGTCTCGGATCTGCTACACAAAAATGAAGAAACCCTTAGTAAACAATTTGACAAGAAACGAAAGCACGCGGAAAGATTAGAACCGGGACAACTAGTATTGGTACGGTACGAGGCACCTTCCACTGGAGAGAGCAGAAAACTAGTTGAAAAATATTGTGGACCATATGAGGTCGTCAAAGAAATCGGCAACAATCGGTACCTCATCCAAGACATTGAAGGAGAACAACAGAGTCAACGGATCTACAAGGGCATTATAGCTATAGACCGATTGATAATTATTCCCAAGCGAACTCAAGCGTGACCAACCATCGCCGAGAGGACCGATAATCGTCAGGACAGCCGAATTGCGGAATATTAATTATTCTAATTAAAAACATCAGCTGTCGTTGTCATGGCATTAAAAAAAAAGCATGTAGTTGTTGTGAAAAAAGTCGCGAAGAGAGCAGATGTGTCAACGTCGCTCCGATTTTCTTTAATAAATATTTTCAATAAAACCAAGATTTGTCCTTTAAACACTTCGGGAGTGCGACAAACAGAAACGGCACTTATGTTTTTTTCTCTAGGAGATGATCTGGCCAAGATATCGCGATCCAAAATTTTGAAATGATAAAAAAATAATATTTCTTCACCCTTAAAAAATATCCGGTGGAACCCGCCACTAGATAATCGCGAGTACTACAAAAAAGTCCTTTGGCATTTTTGCCTATGATCAATATTCTAGTCAGGAACCACTGTCAAAGACAAAAGTCCAAATAATCAAACACACATAACCGCCACCCGAAAAGTACGAATAACCGCCACCTCAAAAATAGAAAAGAAATAAAATGTTTCCTACAAACTTTTCTCTCCGAGTCAAAATGAAAAAGAGTCGTACTCTTAGATAATATCTTGTCAGTTTTATCAATTAATACTCAGACTCGTTTTTAATTAAATCATAATCGTTTATTAATTTACGTCCGTCTTGCTTGAAACGTCCGAACCAACTAACTTCTCGTTGCTTTCTTTTTTTAATAAACAAACATTTAAACATCGTCTTAGCAACGCTCGCTCCTAGTTTGGTATTTTATATTATGTGCTACAATTTCGGCCCTCCTGATTATTCGACGTCCTCGTCGATAATGTTACACAAAAATTTATTAGCAATTACAATTTCAATTACATTCTTTATTTTTCGCTTGGAATTATTTTAAGTCGGTCTATCGCTAGTATGCCCTTATAAAATCGTTGGCTCTGCTGCTCACCTTCAATATCCTGAATCAAATATCGATAGTTCCCTATTTCTTTTACAACTTCATAAGGACCGCGATATCGTTCGATCAATTTACGGCTTTTTCCAGTGGCAGGTGCTTCATACCTTACCAGAACTAATTGTTTCGGATTTAATTTTTGTGCTTGCTTTCGCTTTTTGTTAAAGTGCTCACACAACGATGTTTTATTTTTCTTTAACAATTCGGTAACGTCTTCGCCCTCTAATTCCGTTCCGATTTCGTCGTTTAACTCTTTGATCTCTCGCGTTAATAGATTATCCTGCTTTCCGATCGATTTATAATTGAATACCATTTCCGCGGGTGTTTGTTTCGTGATTCTATGAGTACTATTATTTATTGCCCACTGCACATCGTAGATTCTCTCGTCCCAGTCACTATTTTCCAAATCTCGTGTAATTGTGGGTAAACAGTTGAGGATTATGCTATTAACTCTCTCAATCTGTCCGTTCGCTCACGGAGTACCGGCTGCAATTTTGACGTGAGCAATTTCATTTTCGGCACAAAACTCTTCGAACTTTTCTGAAATATATGCCGCGCCCCGATCGCTAATTATGCGTTTCGGTTTCCCGTAATGTGCTATCATTCTTCGCAATACTTCGATCGTTTCATCCGTACTGGTGTTCTTCACGGGCTCTAACATTACATATTTACTGTACGCGCAAATCATACCCAGAACATATTTATTATTTTGTTCCGTTTCGATAAACGGACCCAAGTGATCGACGTGTATCGTTTCGAAGGGAATACTTCCCTTATCGATGGGATATAAAAATCCACTTTTCTTTCCGGTTTGGGGTTTGTAGTACAAACAACTTATGAAACGATTCACGTATGTCGTTACATACTCCCGCATTCCCGGAAAGTAATATGTCTCTTTTAGTTTCGCTAAAGTTTTATCGATTCCGAGGTGAGCAAGACTTTTATGAGTTACCGCCACTAAATCATTACGCAATTCCGTTGGTACGTACAATCCCCATCTACCCTTAGTTATTTTGTAAACTCTCGCCATCACCATACTGAATTTCTTTTGTGTCTCTGCGTCACCATCTTCGAGTTTATCGCGAATCGCTAAAATTTCTGGACACGACCGTTGCATTGCTGCAATCCAATTTGTATTAACCTCGATTCCCAAGATTGGTATCTCTAAATTCGGCGTTTCTTCTTCCGGTTCAGCAGGGAATCGACTTAACCCGTCAGCAACTACATTTTGCTCTCCCTTTATATGCTCGATTCGATACTTGAACTCGGCTAATCGAACAAACCATCGGCCAATTCGCGGGTTGAGATCCCTTTTGCTCTCCAGTAACTTCAGGCTATTGCAATCCGTCTTTATTACGAATTCAATACCGATCAAATAGACCCGGAATTTCTCAAGCGCGCAGACAATCGCTAAAGCTTCCAATTCAAATGAATGATATTTGGCTTCATCTTTCGTCGTTTTTTCTGCTAAAATAGCATACCGAATGTAATCGATTATCTTCTTGCTCTTGGAGTAAAACGGCTCCTAAACCGTTCTGACTCGCATCTGTATGAATTTCCGTTTTCGCTTTTGGATCGTAAATCGCCAGTATCGGCCGCGAAGTCATTCGTATTTTTATTTCGTCGAAGGCTTTCTTTTGTACCATTCCCCAATTAAATTTCACGTCTTTTTTCAATAAATTTGTCAATGGTTTAATTATCGTCGCGAACCCTTTTACAAATCTACGGAAAAAGCTCGCGAGTCCGACGAAACTATGTACCGCTCGAACATCCTTCGGAGTCTGAAACATTTTAATTGCAGCTGTATTCGCGGTTCCCGGCTCGATTCCTCGTTCGGAAATTTCGAAACCCAAATATTCGACTTTGTGCTTGAAGAAATGACATTTCTTTAAGTTTAACGTTAACTCCGCCGAAGTTAACAATTGCAAAACAGCCTCCAATTTCTCGAGCCCCTCATTAAACGTCTTACGGGCTGAAATTATATCGTCACGATGTATCATTGCCAAATTCCCTTGTGTCTTCGCGAAAATCTGGCTTAGCATGCGCTGAAAAACTGCAGGCGCGTTACGTAGCCCAAACTGCATCCTTTTGAATTGATAATGCCCATCTGGGATCACAAACGCAGTCTTTTCCCTTGAATCTCGCGATACCGGAATCTGGTAATATCCGCTAAAAAGATCTAAGCTAGTGAAATACCGATGTCCCTTCAATCCATCGATTTGATCGTCGATTAACGGCATTGGGTATTTATCGTTTACTGTTATTTTGATTAACGCTCTGTAATCGACGCACATACGTACATCTCCGTTTTTCTTTCGAACTAACAAAATCGGGCTTGCGTATGGCGAGTTACTGTCTTCAATGACATCAGCCTTTTTTAGATCGGCGATCATATCCCTGACCTTCTCTTTCTCGAAATATGACAATCGATACGGTTGATAGAAAATCGGTTTCTCGGACGACAATTTTATTTCTATTTCCGCGATATTTGATTTCCCCATTTGATGCATGTTACTCGAAACCGCCGTCCTATATTTATTCATTAACAATGTTAATCTCATATGTTCTTCATCGTTCAGATCAGAGTCGATCTCGTCTTTCGTTATTTCATCCGCATTGAGTTCCTGCGAGTACTCTCTCTCCTCGCAAATTTCGCCGCGCGAAACAGTTTCTCCCTGTTTAACTTTTATTTCTTAACCACTAATATTCATTATCGGAATTACAGACAGTGATGCCAGACGGGCGAAAAAAGTCCCGCGGCGGGATTTTTCACCTCCCACTCTACCACCTGCGGGCCAAGTATCTCCCGCAGCCCGCATGGTCCCCACTGGCTGGCGGCTTCCCTCGCCCGCGCGCCGCTGCTCCGTAGTGCGCGCTAGGCCACGCCCACCGCTCGCTCTTCAACGACTTCGCTGAATGCCTATATGTTTAAAAAAAGATAAATATACATAATAAAGATGTAAAAATTAAAATTGAATTTTTTAAATCGATCGGGCACTGTACTGTGCCCTGGACGATTAAAATATTGATGCATAGCGTTTTTAGTATTCTTCATTAGAAAAATAAATGAATCGAGGAATAATCGATGTATGCTCTCTGTGCCGTGCCATCGTCGGTTCAAAAAGTAAACGAACAGTAAGAAATTACACGTTTACTTTTTTGAATCGGCCATGGTACAGCAAAAAAAAAATTTCTGATTAGGAAAAAAAAAATTCACCTCGGATCGCGGACAACCTCATGATTACCAGTCATGAGCTGCACCAACGGCGTTCTTATGATACTCAATAATTTTACGGTATTCAATCGTAAATGAATCGAGGAATAATCGATGTATATTCTCTGTGCCAACGGCGTTCTTATGATTTTCAATAATTTTACAGTATGTCAATCGTACCATATATAAATCCAGTACTATGCCCTGATTCGGTTTGCGTCCGCGGGTTATTCGGTGGTAACAACATCTTAATAACAACAGTTTGTTGCTGTGGTCATAGTCGCGTCGATTTGTGATTTTTTACCAGTAGATCGTTAGTGCAGTGATAGGAGGGTGGACTTTAATGGAGGGTGGGAGTGAGGTCTTTCGTTTGTCCGAATTTGCTTTGCAATATGGACAAAATAACGGCCCCACGGGCGCGTCCTCATACAGTGACCTCCACGTGGTGGGACCTGGGAAATTAATTTTAATTTTCTATCAATTTTATATTGAAAATTGGAACTAGTTTGCGAACGGCTGCACTATTGCAAGTACTGTGCCCCAAACGATAAAAATTTGAACATTTGTTTTAACTGTGCGCTCAGTATTTTAATCGTTCAGGGCACAGTACAGGAATTATATATGGCACGATTGATGTACCGTAAAATTATTAAAGACATAAAGAATGCCGTTGGTGCAGCGGTAAAGTTCATGATTGGTAATCAGGAGGTCGTCAGTTCGATCCGAGTTGAATATTTTTTTTTTTCTAATCAGAGAATTTTTTTTTACTGTACCATGGCCGATTCAAAAAAGTAAACCTGTTAATTTTTATTAATACATAATTTTTTATTGTTCGTTTACTTTTTGAATTGGCCATGGCACAGCGCAGAGGAAAAATTATATATATGTATATATATCGCGCAGTGAGCGACTCGTGGTCGTGGCCTACCGTTACCCGCTACTACGGCGTAGTGGCGCGCCGGAGAGGGACGCCGTCGAGTGGGGACAGCCGAGGGATTTTTCTGCGAGAGCGTCTGGCATCACTGATTACAGATTCTCCGTTTTCGTTTGTGCTAATAATGCATCTGGGTAATGCGTTTCCCCCTTCCAGAATACGACCCTCGACATACAAATCGTTTACCTGAATATCGCCCATGACCGTAATGCAACCTAAAAAATTTCTGGGAATCGTCACGTTTTCTACGGATACGAGCTTCGTCTTGTTTTGTTTTGTCACCTCGATTTGACAAAATTCACGAATATCATTCGAGATATGCAAAGAACCGTAAGTATTCAAAATATGCACGTGTGGATGTTCGGTGTACGAATGCCCAATCAACAGAGGAACTATTTGCGAGTCGTTCGGCACGACGTACACATCGCATTTTACTACTACTCCCTCTATTTCGATATTCACAGTCATAATCCCGATCGGCGTAACCTCTCCGCCCCCGTAACCAGTTAAAGGTTCAATCTTACCCTCGTAATAAGACAACCCCAAATTATCCGCGTTTTCTTCACGAATGACAGTCGCGCTGCTACCTAAATCAATGTAGCATCGAATCTCTTTATTCCCGATCAACGCAGTCTTGAAAAATTTCGTGTGAGAATTTCCTTTGATATGCAATACTTTCTCTCGGTCGTTACTCTTACCGCGTCCTTCTTTCTTTTCGCTAGAACCACAGTTACGCGCGTAATGCCCTGGTTCGTCGCATTTAAAACACGTAAGTTCCCTACTTTCTTTCGCTACCGCAACGGATGATGTCTTCTCCGTCTTCTCGCCGTTGTTTCTTTGACAAAATTTCGCCGTGTGTCCCATGCGCTGACACTTGAAGCACTGGACATCCTTCTTCGCGGATGTCGGCCTTGGAGTTGTTCGTACGTTACTGCTCCTTATGAAGTTGCTGCCACTTTTCAAATCCGGAAGTAGATCGCTTGGTTCATGATACCGTGACAGAGGCCCCAGATATGCTCAGTATTGGTGCTCGTCCAGTCCGTCGACTATCCACTCGATGGTCTCTCTCTTGCCCATTCGCGCCTTATTCCACTTCGTCAGTTTCTCATAAAAATATTCCGTAATATTTTGATTGGAGCGCCGTTTATAATTTTGCGCGTCGAGAGTTACTCCAATTCCCGAATCTTCCGATAAAAAGGTCTGCTTGAGAAGCCGCTTCCAATCGTCCCACGATCTATTTGCTCTCTCCAAGCTATCCTTCCATCTTCTCGCGACTCCTTGTAACTTGGACAATGCATAATGTCTCGTCGCTAAATCGTCCCAACGATACATATATGCGTACTCTTCGATTTTCTCTATCCATTGGTTGACATCGGCGTTATTGTCGACTGGATCAAAGCTCGGCAAAACGTTCGATAAATCCATAAAGTTTCGGGATCGAGATGTTGTCTGATTCAGCAGGCTCAGTCGATCGAACTCTGGAAAATTTGGCTCCAGATCCAATAACTGTACATTGTTCGTCATTCCTTGTCGATTTGCCTCATCTCCCGTAGCATTTGCTTCTTCTTGTCCGGAGATCGTAGGAATCGGGGTGCGTTGTAACCTCTGACCTCCGAGATTCATTAACGCAATATCGTCCTCTTGATTTCGTCGATCTTCTCCTCTCCGCACATTATTTTGCAGACCCGATGTCGATTGTACTGAAGTTTCGTGCATAGTTTCTTCTATTCTTTGATCTGGCGTATTAATCAGAGTGTCCACTTGAATTTTCTTTGGCCGTCCTCGCTTCTTTTTCTGTGACGTGTTTTCCGCGTTTACGTCCAGCCTGTATCTTGGATTAGACGACGAATCCCGGATTCGTGTCAATTTTCTCTTTCCAAATCACTCATGCTGCTTCTCAAACCAATGAATCCCGGATTCATCTACGCGAACACTCACAACTTTTGGATTTATAATCCCACTTTTGATAATTGTCGTACTCTTAGATAATGAACAGGATGAATAAGTACAAATATCTTTGTTTTCTTCGTATACAGCATCCGATGATATACAAAAAGAAGGAAAAAAATTTGTTGTCCCGGCTTATTTTATCTATATCCCTGTTGTACGATCTTTGATAATGCTTTAGAAAAGTTTTTATTGTTTATGTTAATATTTCAGGAAAATGGAAGCACAATGGGAAAGTGCGACCTACCAATTTTATTCACTGACAAATCAGGATACTCGAAAGACCAACACGCTGACCTGTTTAGGGTCTATAGCATCAATTTTATTAAGGCATGCGCGCAACGCAAACAAATTGTGGATATTGGACGCCACAGGTAATAACAAATTTAAATTTTAATTGTAACATTTTTGAACAATTAATTTTATTATATATATTGTAATCATCATGACCCTTAAAATTTCTGCATCTTCAAAAAAAAACTTTAGCACGCCGTAGCGCCGTGACATTAGTTCTGAGAAGAAAATGTTTACCACCTTTTTGTTCCTCTTCAAATTCTTCGATGGCGGATATTTTTGAAAAAAAAAATAAATTATTTGAAATTAATACGATTACTGCGAGTTGAAAACTTTGGCATGCTGCATCTTTTGTAGCACATAATATAAAATACCAAACTAGGAGCGAGCGTTGCTAAGACGATGTTTAAATGTTTGTTTATTAAATAAAGAAAGCAACGAGAAGTTAGTTGGTTCGGACGTTTCAAGCAAGACGGACGTAAATTAATAAACGATTGAGATTTAATTAAAAACGAGTCTGAGTATTAATTGATAAAACTGACAAGATATTATCTAAGAGTACAACAATTATCAGAAGTGGGATTATAAATCCAAAAGTTGTGAGTGTTCGCGTAGATGAATCCGGGATTCATTGGTTTGAGAAGCAGCGTGAGTGATTTGGAAAGAGAAAATTGACACGAATCCGGGATTCGTCGTCTAATCCAAGATACAGGCTGGACGTAAACGCGGAAAACACGTCACAGAAAAAGAAGCGAGGACGGCCAAAGAAAATTCAAGTGGACACTCTGATTAATACGCCAGATGAAAGATGTAACCGGAATATATTTCCCCGACGTCGGAAACTCGAGCCTACTCCTCGAGCACCTTCACAATATGTATTAGAGTAATATTCATTCCCAGAATTATCCTCGACGCGTTACGATCAGCTCGATCGCGTTAACCGATTACTGTTCTGCCGAAAGCGATAGGAGACAGTCGGTCCTCGAGGAGTCTCGAATTATAATCTCGCGAATATTAAATATTGTGAACAATACAACGTTGATTGTCAAATTGTGGAGGAAGCTGTTGGACTGTTGTAATATCAAAGATAAGGAATGGTTAAGATTGTCGAAATAAACCGAATAAATTCAAGTAAGTGAATTTAATGTTTATATATCGTCTGTCTACTTCTTTGCACACAATCCCTTGCAATTTTATTCCTCTTGGGTCCCCCATTCGAACCCCTCTGTGGAGTTTCAAGCGAAATATTGTTAAGAGTTTATTAGTTTCGCTACAAAACTAATTGGCGCCCAAAACCACTAATTTTTGTATTCAGAGCCCTGGCAGCCGTTGACCCCGGCCGCGCCAGGTGTGGTTTTCACCAAATTTATCAAGGACCAGATGAATGGTCGAATTCTTTCAATTATCGAATAAAATTTGAAAAAAAAAGAAACGCCGATCTCATTTGGCGCCCAACGTGGGGCAAGTTGGGAAAATTGTTAAATATTAATTAATAAAGTGTCGAAAGAAATATCGCAAAGCAAGGAATATATTGTAAAGCCGAGTGTGGTGAAAAAAAAAGGTATCAATGTTCGCAGCGAGTTCTGTCGCTAAGCGTCTCGCTCGTGTTTATGATTTGGTCCGATGTGTGGAGCCTCTATTGTTCGATTACAGTCTCACCAGATTCGACTAATTACGCTTGAATAACATTTCAAAATTCTTTCCTACGCTTAACTAACACTGCTTATAAGTCATTACTATTATCTATTTATTTGATACCATATTACATTTATATATTACTGGCGCATTGTTTATTATTAATTTAACCGTCTTTATAACAACATCATTGGTCCAATTATATTATTAAAACCGTTGAAAGTCAAAAGAATTCATATAAAATTTTACGAATTAGAAATTGCTGAGGAAAATATATGTATAAAATGATAGATTATTGTCGAAAGGTTTTGGCAAGTTATATAGAAGTATGAGATAATCATGACGTCAATGTTTTTCTCACCACCGAAACGAACAACTAGATCAGGTACCAAGCCAGTAATTACAGATATGAAGAAATCGACAATCGTCCGGGATCCGGCTATTTCTCTTGTCGAAGCGATGCCTTTATCGTCTGCAAAGGGTAACGCGTCGGGGGGGGATACGACAGTCGAGTCCGTTCGAACGCAAACCGTCGAAAGCGCGGGGGCGGAAGGCTCTTCCTCCGTTCAAAATTCGAATAAGGTCGTTTTGTCGAGTCAAACTGTTTTGAATCCACTACTAGCAGCTCGTAGTATAACACCGATTGGCAGGGGAAGGGGAAGGAGTGTGATTACCCCGACTCCTGAAGGGAGAATGATAACGCCGCCAGTACAAGATATAGTCGACGCGTTAACTGAAAAATTAGAAATAGTAGAATCGAGATTGTCGAGAGTAGGGACCCTCGAGGACAATATGAAAGTAATAGTAAAAATGCTACAAGAAATAAAATGCCAGTCCCGACTTAACCCTACGTCTGAGGGAGGAGCCGCTACTGGTCATACAATGATTAATGATAAAGATATAAATGAAGGGAAAAGAACTGAGTTGCCCGGAACGTCTGTATCGGGGCAGCAAGGTTTTCAAGTAATAAATGAGAATATAGTTGATTTGAACTCCGAAAACGCCACCGACGCGGGATCGGAAAGTTTTGTAGATAATGTAGGATCGACGCAGCGGACTGCGCGCGATCGACCCCGAGAGCGAGTCTTTAATCCCTCGGGGGAAAATAATGAAATTGTTAGGCAACCAAGTACAATTGTACCAGTTTGTTACGAAGATACAATAACGTATAATAGAAATTTTCAGCCTTTGTTGACAACTAGAAATACTGAGTCGAACCAGTCGTCTGAAACTGGACGACAAGGTGCCGGTGGTCAACCCAGGGAAACCCCGATAGGACAGATGGGGTCAGTCGAGAGAGAAATACGAAGAGTTCGTTTTCCCGACGAAAATGTGACAATTGATTCAAATGATAGTAGAAATCAAAACAACCAGCAAACCGACGGGCGGTTAAATGATTTTGTCAAGTTCACGATATCTCGATTAACACCTGACGGCGAATTAATTACGGAAGAGACGTACGCAACTGCCGAAGATTATCGACGAATTAGACAAAATACAAACGAACAGACCGCAAGAGAAAATACTCCACCTAATTATCGACAGAATTACGAACGACGTTCAATAACATCTAGAAGGGGCGCCTTATCGTGGCGAAGTAGCGAATCTAGCGATAGCGACGATAATGCAAGGCGAATAAACGAACGTCATAGATTACGTTACCCTAGGAACACTACAATTCGTCAGAACGGAAGAGAAAATACCGGAAATGAATTCAACGGAGACCCTTATGGTCGACACCTAGACTCAGCAATAAAAATTGGGCGAATTGTCAGTAATTGGAAAATTACTTTTCCCCAAACTGAAAAAGATCCTGAGCAGTTTCTGCTCATCTTAAAAGATCAGTTGAGTACAAGTGGTATCGATAGGGATCATTTCGTTCCATGCTTGTCAAATATTTTTGAAGGACCTTACAGATCTTGGTATTTGTTAAACAAACAAAATTGGCGTACGTGGAGGGATTTTGCACGAGCTTTCCGTTTTCAGTGGGGAGTAAAAAAAGACGACGGTGTTCTTTTCCTCGAAGTACGCGATTTGAAATTAGATAAGGGTGAGAGCCTTGCTGAATTCGCGTGTCGAGGGCGAGTTATCTTCGAGAGAATGCAACATCCCCCGCCGTTCCGCGAACAATTGAAACAAATCTTGGTCAAGTTCAATCCGCGATTAACCTTCGAGATTCTTAGTTTACCAATTAATGACTATGATCAGCTCTTGCATTATCTGAACGAGCGCAGTTACATCTACCATAGATCGGTAGAAGCTCAAAAGGGAACGCGCGATAAGTTAACGCGATCAGAGCTAAAATATTTGCAAGTTGACACAGACGAGAACGAAACTCAACTTGAAGACAACAATACTGAAGAAGATGAGGTTGGACTACAAGTTATGCAACAAAGAACAGGCCGTATGGACCGAGCAACCTCATCAAACAAATCCAAAACTTTAGTAAAACAAAGACTTGACAATAACCTCTCACGTTTCGGAAAAAGCAATAAAATTTCGACAGTCTATCCGTCAACAGCACCAAAGTCTATCTCCGATCCAGATAAAATACTTTGTTATAATTGTGGGGAAATGGGACATATTTCACGCTTTTGTACTGCGGATCGGCAGGTTTTATGTCACATTTGTCGTACTAAAGGTCACTATAACAAAGACTGTCCGAGACGTGCGGGAAACGAGAAGTGCCCGCAGTAATTCCACCTCAAGTTACTAGCACTGAGGGCACAGCAGAGGAAAATAAAATTAAAATTAATATCGAGCAAAGTAAATCTTTAGATAAGCGCGAACAAAATGTAGCTATGCCATCAACTGCTCAATTAGAAAACGTAACTGTCGGATCGGAAATTAATTTAGAGATTATGACCGGTTTGTCAACTGATTCGGAAATGTCAGACGATGACTTAGACTTTTATGGACTGCCTATTGCAGACGAAATTTCTGAAGACTGTATACTCCTGTCAACACTAACAACAGACAAAACGGCATTCACCACTACCAACAATATTTCCAAAGAAAAGTCAGATATCGAATCATTGAGAGACTGGAGACCGATCGGGTTGCCGGCACATCTTATACACAGATTAACACATAGACGAATTTTTTGCGCAAATAATGGTATCACCGAACCAATTAAAGTCATGAGGATACCAATAGAAATCTCCATCTTTGGCGAAAAAGTTCGTGGGATTATAGATAGCGGGAGCGAAAGGTCGTACTTGAGTCCAACTGCGTACGAACGAGTCAAAAACTTTCAGTATAGAGAACTTACCTCTGACTCGACGTCAGAAAACGGCGTACGACTCGGCGATAAATCAGCTGTCAAATCTAAAGGGGGCACATGTTTCGTTATTGATGTGGGTGATGTTTATGGCCCACAATGGTTCAGTGTTCTCCCGAATTTGTCAAACGATTTGATCCTCGGAATGGACTTTTGGACGTCTTTCGAGGTCAATACTGATTCGTCAACAGGAACGTGGACCTTGGAGGGAAGTAAACATACTTACCCAATGTCACAACGTTATGTCAGACGAACAGAACTAACGGCACTGACTACTGATCAAACCGACACGTTAAGAAATTTTCTCGATACTGAATTCGCAAAGTTCGACGAACAATCTACTGGCGTGACTGACTTGATAAAACACGTAATTGAACTGAATGACCCGACACCACACAGGCAAAAGCCTTACCGACGTAGTGAGGTTGTGCGTGAATTTATTAACAAAGAAGTCGATCGTTTGATTGACAAGGGTTACGTTACGTGGAGTAATAGTGATTGGGCGTGTTCACCGGTAGTGGCACCTAAAGCGAACGGAGGGCTAAGATTCTGCATAGATTATCGTCCAGTAAATCGTAAGACTGTCAAACCAGCCTATCCGTTGCAGCATATGAAGTCCATCTTGTCACAATTACATCAGGCTAGGATTATTTCAACTTTAGACATGAGCGAAGCTTTTCATCGAATCCCTATGGACAAGGATAGCCAAAAATACACTGCGTTTGTTGTCGAAGGAAAGGGACTGTTAGAATGGCGTAGAATGCCTTATGGCTTAACGGGAGCCCCTTCCACATTCCAAAGTCTAATGGACAAATTAAAGCGGCGAATTAAAGATTTAATTGTAGAACGAAATCTCCCAAATAAATGGGTTGATCAAGTATTCGCGTACTTAGACGATTGGATAGTGGTTAGTCAAGATCTAGACGAACACCTTGCCTTGTTGTCATTACTATTCGAAGTCCTAAGGGAAGCAAAACTCTTAATTAATCGTAGAAAAAGTAGCTTTGCGTGTAAAGAGGTCAAGTTCTTATGTTATATAGTCGATGAGTTTGGTATGAGACCGAATCCCGAAAAGATCCAACCGATTCTCGACTTCCCGATACCAAGAGACAGAACACAATTACAACAATTTAATGGTCTCGTTAATTGGTACCATCGCCATTTAAAATGTATTGCGCGAGTGCAGGGACCATTAAATAAACTAACTAGTCCAAAAGTCCCTTGGAAATGGACAGAAGTCGAGCAAAAATCATTTACCGACATAAAAACAGCATTAGCTAACGCGCCACGGTTATATACACCAACGCCAGGGCAACCCTTTATCCTATACACAGACGCTAGCGATTTCGGGTTGGGCGCGATCCTGGTGCAAAAAGACCACCAAAGCGACAAAGAGAACCTCATTGAAGTTTTGAGTCGGCCGTTAAGAGGAGCGGAGTTACATTATACCACGACTGAAAAAGAGTGTCTGGCGGTAGTATGGGCGGTCGAAAAGTTGCGTTGTTATTTAGAAGGTATGCCTTTTAAAGTTGTCACTGACCGCCAAGCTTTACAGTGGTTATATGGATTGAAAAATCCCGTAGGTCGTCTTGCGAGGTGGGCAATCTATCTATTACAACATACCATGACAGTCGAGTATAGGCGCGGAACGACGAATGAAGCGCCAGACGCCCTCTCACGTATGCATGTCGTTGACACCGATCCACTCGGGTGGGAAAAAATAATCGAGGACACAATCAAAGGACGGATACAATTGACAACTATCTGCGACCAAGACTGGTACAAGACGAAACGCGAACTTGTGAGTAAACAACCGGAAAGGTTCTCGGAATGGAAAATAGAGAACGACGAATTACTTTACTACCGACCGGATTACGCGAAAATGCTTATCGACGATGAAAATCCGTGGAAAATAGTCGTTAAACCCGACGAAGTTTTGAATATTCTCCGTGCAAATCATGAAACACCGCAGGCAGGTCATCTCGGAAGGGATAGTACTTACAACCGCATACGACAAAACTATTATTGGCCAGGGATGTCACAAGACATCAAATCTTTTGTCGAGCAGTGTGAAGTCTGTATTAAAGTCAAATATAATCAACAACCACTTAAAGGCCCCTTGATGACCAGGCCTCTACTCGCACCGTGGGCACAGCTGTCAATAGATACAATAGGACCTTTCACACGTTCGAAGAGGTCGAACATGTATATAATTGTCGTACAAGACCTCTCTACAAAATATATAGAGTTATTCCCAGTGCGAAATCAGACAGGAAAAATCGTGGTTAAAATACTGGACACTGTATGCGATAAATGGGGCGTTATCCCGGAATCTATAATTACAGATAATGGCACGGAATACGTAAACAAACATGTCAAAGCATTTCTAGTCGCGAATAAGATCAATCATATTACTACTCCTTTAGCTCACCCCCAGGCTAATCCTGTCGAACGCGTCAACAGAACCATAAAACCAATGGTTGCAGCGTTTCTGAAAAGTAGTCAAAAAGATTGGGATGCGAATTTGTCGAAATTACAACTCGCTTATAATACCGTACCACACGGTGGTAGTAGAGTCACCCCATTCTACCTAAATCACGCGCGAGAAGCCCGTTTAAATTCGCGGAAAACCTTCACCAACGAAATTGAAACAGCAACAGACGATTTAGTCGCCGATTGGATTAAGAGAATGGCCAAATTTGACGAATTACGACATCAAGTTGAGTATCAATTAAAGATTCAGTCAGACAAACGCCTTGCCAAGGCCAATTCCGACAGAAAAAAGACTTTTAATTTGAAAATCGGTACAGAGGTATATTATCCGAATAAAAAACTCAGCAATAAAGCTGAAGGATACTCTGCTAAGCTAGGACATCGTTATTTAGGTCCAGCGGTTGTCAAACGTATAATTGACCCAATGATTGTTGAATTAGTAGATAAGAGCGACAAACTAGTCGGAAAATATTAGGTAACCGACCTCAAAATTCCTCGTCGGAGTCTACGCAATCTCTGATTTTCACACAGCTGATTCGACAACGCTCTCTAGCTACAAGAAGCGACATGGACCACGAGGACAACGAAGCCGCCCTAGCCGAACTACTTCAAAGGAAGTTGGAGATCGAGGCCCGTGTGCAAGCTCTTCAGGCCAAAATCGAACGTCAACAGGACGACACAGCCTCCAACGCCGATTCGTCTGCCCGAGAACCTGAGGACGATGCTTCATCTGAAAGCCTTAGCGAAATAGCTGCTGACGTAATGCGAGATTCTGTCAATTCAATGGGAAATATGCCCACGACTTCCTTGGAAGTCGCCGCTACTCCATCAGTGCGTGCCGATAGAATTGACGAAGCTACGCCGACACCGAGCGCCGAAGCACTGCGCCTGATCAAAGAAATACGAGATCTTCCTTCTCCTGGACGGAAATTTAAAAGTGTAACTAGGATTTCTGCTGCCGGAATCTATGTGGAAAATGTGAACCGCATATCAAATCGGCACCACGAGCAACTATTGATAGCCGATGGGAAACGAGGGCTCCAATCAACGGACAACCCGACTGCCCTCGTCGCTCCCTCGGTATCTGTTCAACCACCACCTTTGAACAAGTTGCCATCCTTTAACGAAGTCTTGAAGGAGTTAAACATTCCCGAATCGTCTGGTGCAGCAGGCGGATCAAAACCCCTGTATTTCGCCGACTGCAGGATCATCAGCGAGACTGCAATGAAAGAAGTCATTGTCAAACGCGCTTAGTCAAGCCAAGACTGTCGCCAATCCTGCTGCATCAACAGCACTTGAGCTGATCGAAGAGAAGAGAAGACGAGCACTCTAATCCTTGTACTCACCACGCGTCGAAAAACTCTCGACGAAATCATGCGGGAGAGGCCCGAACTGCAAGACGGAGAGGAAATCCGTGTCATTGTGCCAACAAAGTACAAGAAGAAGCGTGCCACCCCTCAAAGCGAGAGCGAATAATCGTCGATTCATGAAGGAAAAGCCAAGACGCAGCAGAAGGATTAGACCGCATAGTCCACGTTAAAATCTTAAATCTCCTATTTGTTTTCTGTGACAACTTGTCCGTCATGTTTTATTTTTGTAAGAATTATTTTCAGTCCACGGACTTTGGTTCGACAAACTCAGTCGACCCCCTATGTTTACTTAATCATCAACCGCTTTACTTTGTCACGTATATGCTTCATATACAGGCTTGTACAAGATTTGGAAAATCTTATACATCTATCTTTAGTTCACGCCTGTACGTGCTTACATTTATCACGTGTAAAACAACACGCCTTGATTATTAATTAGTAAATTAAACTTGTTCCTGATATCAATGTGCTGTCCAAGTGATTCCACCATAATCCTTATTCCGATTAAGATTGCAAGGTCATTGTGGGGCATAACACCAGTATTCATCGGGAGAGGTTTTCAGACGATTGTAAGCATTCCGCGTAACCAGGAACATACGGCTTCCTTGACAATGTATAGAATCCTCTTGTTTACGACGTCGAAGTTCGAGGGAGGAGAGTGTAACCGGAATATATTTCCCCGACGTCGGAAACTCGAGCCTACTCCTCGAGCACCTTCACAATATGTATTAGAGTAATATTCATTCCCAGAATTATCCTCGACGCGTTACGATCAGCCCGATCGCGTTAACCGATTACTGTTCTGCCGAAGGCGATAGGAGACAGTCGGTCCTCGAGGAGTCTCGAATTATAATCTCGCGAATATTAAATATTGTGAACAATACAACGTTGATTGTCAAATTATGGAGGAAGCTGTTGGACTGTTGTGATATCAAAGATAAGGAATGGTTAAGATTGTCGAAATAAACCGAATAAATTCAAGTAAGTGAATTTAATGTTTATATATCGTCTGTCTACTTCTTTGCACACAATCCCTTACAATTTTATTCCTCTTGGGTCCCCCAATCGAACCCCTCTGTGGAGTTTCAAGCGAAATATTGTTAAGAGTTTATTAGTTTCGCTACAAAACTAATTGGCGCCCAAAACCACTAATTTTTGTATTCAGAGCCCTGGCAGCCGTTGACCCCGGCCGCGCCAGGTGTGGCTTTCACCAAATTTATCAAGGACCAGATGAATGGTCGAATTCTTTCAATTATCGAATAAAATTTGAAAAAAAAAGAAACGCCGATCTCAAAGAATAGAAGAAACTATGCACGGAACTCCAGTACAATCGACATCGGGTCTGCAAAATAATGTGCGGAGAGGAGAAGATCGACGAAATCAAGAGGACGATACTGCGTTAATGAATCTCGGAGGTCAGAGGTTACAACGCACCCCGATTCCTACGATCTCCGGACAAGAAGAAGCAAATGCTACGGGAGATGAAGCAAATCGACAAGGAATGACGAACAATGTACAGTTATTGGATCTGGAGCCAAATTTTCCAGAGTTCGATCGACTGAGCCTGCTGAATCAGACAACATCTCGATCCCGAAGCTTTATGGATTTATCGAACGTTTTGCCGAGCTTTGATCCAGTCGACAATAACGCCGATGTCAACCAATGGATAGAGAAAATCGAAGAGTACGCATATATGTATCGTTGGGACGATTTAGCGACGAGACATTATGCATTGTCCAAGTTACAAGGAGTCGCGAGAAGATGGAAGGATAGCTTGGAGAGAGCAAATAGATCGTGGGACGATTGGAAGCGGCTTCTCAAGCAGACCTTTTTATCGGAAGATTCGGGAATTGGAGTAACTCTCGACGCGCAAAATTATAAACGGCGCTCCAATCAAAATATTACGGAATATTTTTATGAGAAACTGACGAAGTGGAATAAGGCGCGAATGGGCAAGAGAGAGACCATCGAGTGGATAGTCGACGGACTAGACGAGCACCAATACAGAGCATATCTGGGGCCTCTGTCACGGTATCATGAACCAAGCGATCTACTTCCGGATTTGAAAAGTGGCAGCAACTTCATAAGGAGCAGTAACGTACGAACAACTCCAAGGCCGACATCCGCGAAGAAGGATGTCCAGTGCTTCAAGTGTCAGCGCATGGGACACACGGCGAAATTTTGTCAAAGAAACAACGGCGAGAAGACGGAGAAGATATCATCCGTTGCGGTAGCGAAAGAAAATAGGGAACTTACGTGTTTTAAATGCGACGAACCAGGGCATTACGCGCGTAACTGTAGTCCTAGCGAAAAGAAAGAAGGACGCGGTAAGAGTAACGACCGAGAGAAAGTATTGCATATCAAAGGAAATTCTCACACGAAATTTTTCAAGACTGCGTTGATCGGGAATAAATAGATTCGATGCTACATTGATTTAGGTAGCAGCGCGACTGTCATTCGTAAAGAAAACGCGGATAATTTGGGGTTGTCTTATTACGACGGTAAGATTGAACCTTTAACTGGTTACGGGGGCGGAGAGGTTACGCCGATCGGGATTATGACTGTAAATATCGAAATAGAGGGAGTAGTAGTAAAATGCGATGTGTACGTCGTGCCGAACGACTCGCAAATAGTTCCTCTGTTGATTGGGCATTCGTACACCGAACATCCACACGTGCATATTTTGAATACTTACGGTTCTTTGCATATCTCGAATGATATTCGTGAATTTTGTCAAATCGAGGTGACAAAACAAAACAAGACGAAGCTCGTATCCGTAGAAAACGTGACGATTCCCAGAAATTTTTTAGGTTGCATTACGGTCATGGGCGATATTCAGGTAAACGATTTGTATGTCGAGGGTCGTATTCTGGAAGGGGGAAACGCATTACCCAGATGCATTATTAGCACAAACGAGAACGGAGAATCTGTAATCAGTGATGCCAGACGCTCCCGCAGAAAAATCCTTCGGCTGTCCCCACTCGACGGCGTCCCTCTCCCGCGCGCCACTACGCCGTAGTAGCGGGTAACGGTAGGCCACGACCACGAGTCGCTCACTGCGCGATATATATACATATATATAATTTTTCCTCTGCGCTGTGCCATGGCCAATTCAAAAAGTAAACGAACAATAAAAAATTATGTATTAATAAAAATTAACAGGTTTACTTTTTTGAATCGGCCATGGTACAGCAAAAAAAAATTCTCTGATTAGAAAAAAAAAAATATTCAACTCGGATCGAACTGACGACCTCCTGATTACCAATCATGAACTTTACCGCTGCACCAACGGCATTCTTTATGTCTTTAATAATTTTACGGTACATCAATCGTGCCATATATAAATCCTGTACAGTGCCCTGAACGATTAAAATACTGAGCGCACAGTTAAAACAAATGTTCAAATTTTTATCGTTTGGGGCACAGTACTTGCTATAGTGCAGCCGTTCGTAAACTCGTTCCAATTTTCAATATAAAATTGATAGAAAATTAAAATTAATTTCCCACGTCCCACCACGTGGAGGTCACTGTATGAGGACCCGCCCGTGGGGCCGTTATTTTGTCCATATTGCAAAGCAAATTCGGACAAACGAAAGACCTCACTCCCACCCTCCATTAAAGTCCACCCTCCTATCACTGCACTAACGATCTACTGGTAAAAAATCACAAATCGACGCGACTATGACCACAGCAACAAACTGTTGTTATTAAAATGTTGTTACCACCGAATAACCCGCGGACGCAGACCGAATCAGGGCATAGTACTGGATTTATATATGGTACGATTGATATACCGTAAAATTATTGAAAATCATAAGAACGCCGTTGGCACAGAGAATATACATCGATTATTCCTCGATTCATTTACGATTGAAATACCGTAAAATTATTGAGTATCATAAGAACGCCGTTGGTGCAGCTCATTACTGGTAAACATGAGGTTGTCAGCGATCCGAGGTGAATTTTTTTTTTTTTTCCTAATCAGAAAATTCTTTTTTGCTGTACCATGGCCGATTCAAAAAAGTAAACGTGTAATTTCTTACTGTTCGTTTACTTTTTGAACCGACGATGGCACTGCACAGAGAGCATACATCGATTATTCCTCGATTCATTTATTTTTCTAATGAAGAATACTAAAAACGCTATGCATCAATATTTTAATCGTTCAGGGCACAGTACAGTGCCCGATCGATTTAAAAAATTCAATTTTAATTTTTACATCTTTATTATGTATATTTATCTTTTTTTAAACATATAGGCATTCAGCGAAGTCGTTGAAGAGCGAGCGGTGGGCGTGGCCTAGCGCGCACTACGGAGCAGCGGCGCGCGGGCGAGGGAAGCCGTCAGCCAGTGGGGACCATGCGGGCTGCGGAAGATACTTGGCCCGCAGGTGGTAGAGTGGGAGGTGAAAAATCCCGCCGCGGGACTTTTTTCGCCCGTCTGGCATCACTGAATCGAAGTTGTCTCGATAACTATCGAAATGTGTGTTTACTTACACCGCCGCCGCCACCGCCGTGACCGCCACGACCACCACCACCGCCACGACCACCGTGACCGCCACGACCACCACCACCGCCACGACCACCATAACGATTCAAATTACGTGCTAGACTGACCATGTCGTCCCCATGCCCCATACAAATTTCCTACACAAACAAATAATCACCCGAGGACTTTGCACTCGAGAAACGCGATCGTAACATCATTTTTATCCGAGCTTCGCAGTGTTTCGTAGTGCTTCATAGGCTCTTTTTGCTCACACCCACGTAACTTGGAAGATACTTGGTATATTTAATATGTCGTTGTTGTCGTTGTTGCGACCATTCGATTGCTTTAGCATAACACACGTGCAGCACGAACGTCCGTTGTCTTTTATATTATACTCTTATCAGTCAATTGTCTTTCCTCAAACAACTCACAAATGTATGACCCTCAAAATTTCTGCATCTTCAAAAAAAAAAACTTTAGCACGCTGTAGCGCCGTGACATTAGTTCTGAGAGGAAAATGTTTACCACCGTTTTGTTCCTCTTCAAATTCCCCGATGGCGGATAGTTTTGAAAGAAAAAAAAAAAATAAAATGAAATTAATACGATTTCTGCGAGTTGAAAACTTTGGCACGCTGCATCTTTCTCATTTAGGCTCGGAGAGAAAAGTTTGTAGGAAACATTTTATTCCTTTTCTAATTTTGAGGTGGCGGTTATTCGTACTTTTCGGGTGGCGGTTATGTGTGGGTAGTTATTTGGACTTTTGTCTTTGACAGTGGTTCCTGACTCGAATATTGATCATAGGCAAAAATGCCAAAGGACTTTTTTGTAGTACTTGCGATTATCTAGTGGCGGGTTCCGCCGGATTTTTTTTTAAGGGCGAAGAAAATTTTTTTATCGCCCTTAAAAAATTTTGGATCACGATAACTTGGCCAGATCACCTCCTAGAGAAAAAAATATATGTGCCGTTTCTGTTCCTTTTTCGATTATCTAGTGGCGGGTTCCGCCAGATTTTTTTTAAGGGCGAAAAAAAAAATCTGGCCAAGATATCGCGATCCAAAGTTTTTAAATGGCAAAAAAAATATTTCTTCGCCCTTAAAAAAAAATCCGGCGGAACCCGCCACTAGATAATCGCGACTACTACAAAAAAGTCCTTTGGCATTTTTGCCTATGATCAATATTCTAGTCAGGAACCACTGTCAAAGACAAATGTCCAAATAATTAAACACACATAACCGCCACCCGAAAAGTACGAATAACCGCCACCTCAAAATTAGAAAAGAAATAAAATGTTTCCTACAAACTTTTCTCTCCGAGTCAAAATGAAAAAGATGCAGCGTGCCAAAGTTTTTAACTCGCAGTAATCGTATTAATTTCAAATAATTTTTTTTTTCAAAAATATCCGCCATCGGGGAATTTAAAGAGGAACAAAAAGGTGGTAAACATTTTCCTCTCAGAACTAATGTCATGGCGCTACAGCGTGCTAAAGTTTTTTTTTGAAGATGCAGAAATTTTGAGGGTCATAATTAAATGTCCAGTTGGGGAACATATCACATGCACGCTGAATATACTTTATATATTATTTTAGTATATACGTGAAATATATTTAAAATATATTTAATCGATAGTTTATGAATATTTCATATGCATATGCAATGTACTTCAAATATATCTTGGTTGTATACATGAAGTTCATACGAAAGTATATACAATATATACTTCGGATATACATCTTTTATATTTGAGAATTATATTTTTTACAAAAAATAGATATTCCATATATATTCGAAATATATATCCCGTTTATTTTTCAATATATTTTACATATATGATAAATGTAAACAATATATCTCAAGTACATTTTGAATGTATTTCTCAATACATCGAAGAATATAATTTCCATTATACTTTATTTCTATGCGGGCTTTATTCATTTTATTCATTTCCTGAGTTTAAAGAGAACATGTTCTGTAGTCGTAAATATGAAGTGAACGCGCTCAGGGCGTCAGACGCTCAGCAAGGTGTCCCCTAAATTGCGATTGTACCAGCTGCGAATCACGGCCCAATAACAGAGAATGCCTGGCAATCTGATGACGAGAACGGCAATGGCTGCGCATCACGTGGACGACGACGTGACAGTGATTGAACATCACCCTTTGAACTTCGCTGAATCGAATGTACACAACTACATACATCTCCATCTTGAAATTAAACCTCTGTATTGTCTCGGTTAATGGTCACTTGGCATGATGACTGACTGACTGAACAAGGAATCAATAAGAGAAAGTAGGCATACAGAATTAGATTTTTCTGCATGTAGCATCTACACATAAGGGAATTCCTCCATTGAAAAATGTGTACTCGGACAATATCGAAAATATATTTTTCTCACATCCAGTATATCATGAAGGCGTCTTCTCACTTTGGAAATCTAAAAAAATTGTTTTTTTTTTTAATTTGGAAAGTACATATCTTCAAAAATGTCATATCGAAATTTCATAAAGATCGGACGAGTCTAACTACATTTTTTGGCGACCGTTAGGTGACTACCTGAGAGCACCCGGCGATCCCTTTCACGCCGCTCGGACGGTCCCTGCATACCTGACTCTATACAATTGAATAGTCGTGTTCTTTTGTTAATGTAATACCCCTTGCTTAGGTATATTCTGTTTTCGGGTCTATACTCATCTAATAAGACCTTAACACGTGTATTTTTTAAAAGAAAATCACTCGGCAACGATGCTAAACTGTTATTTCATCAGTCTAATTTGAAACTTCGTAACGGCAACATCTCTGCGCTCAGGATTGTTATAATGGATAAAAAGAGTTCACAACAAAGTGCCACGTGGCGACGTGCAAGTTCGGAATCTAAAAAAAGAAAATTTCATGGAGTGCTTCCACATCAATCTGAAGAAGATACGAGTCATGCTAGTGCGAGTGCAGCAAAATTTAAAAAATCGGACGATACAAGTTTCGATGTACACATCGATCCAACGACTGGATATAGTATTATTCAGTTTCTTCTAGTTTTTTCTGCATTACAACAATATGTGAAGTGTAAAGTTTGTAACAAAGATGTTTCTTTTACGAAGTACGGTCAGCGAGGACTCGGTTTCAAAATTTGTGTGACTTGTGATTGCGAAGAAAAATATATTAACTCATGCCCATTAATCTCAACTGGGTACGAAATCAATCGTATAACGAAGGGCTACAACCTGTTTTAAAAATTTTGGAGGTGATGGGTGTCAAACTAGGCCCTATCGCCGTTCAATACGCCGAGAAACGCGACGGTGATCGCGTACGCGTAGGGAACCGCCGCAGCTCTAATGCTTCAAAAGAGACTAGGTCGAGACGAAGGGAAGCTATTTTGGACGAACACACCTTTTACGAAGAATCGGAAGGTCCATTGTATGGAGCAGGCATCGCTGATTAACCCGAGGTAAGGTTTTTTCATGATTTTTCTGCAACCAAAACTTTAAACGCGTTTATCTCAAAACAAGGTTTTTCGGTGCTTTGTTGATGAAATTTCGGAAACTATCCGGCCGATTGTCATGAAATTTGAATGACATATTCTTCATAGTTATGGCTATAGCGCATATCATCAGATTTTTGAAATTTTGATTTTAAGAATTTTTTTTTTACAAAAAACTGCAAAAAAATCGCGTTTTTTTTTACTTTTTCGAAAAACGTGCGCCATTTTGTTATTTTCACGAATATCACAAATCTGATGATATGCGCTATAGCCACTGACATACTGAATATAAAACAGTTTTATTTTTTCGTTTCAGATGACCCGTCTCGGAGATACCATCAACAAGCCACGACCATAACATTTTTACACGGGTTTTTGATGCTACTGTTGTATTATAATAATTGTTTTAAAAAAAATTTTTTTAATTTTGTCATGTACCTGAAAGGTGTGTTTATTACATAGGATCCGTTTTATCCCATAATTTTAAGCAAAAATCCTCGAAAAAAAATCGCGAAAATAGCCTATTTTTGAGGCGCCTAAAGTGAGAAGACGCCTGAACGAAAAACTGTATACGTCAGATATAACTTTCAATATATCTGCTAAATATATACGGCTGTATACGCGTTAATATACCTTTATTATAAACCAAATATATACTTTTGATATTTTTCATATAAATCTCAAGGCATATTTAATGTTTCGAAAAATACATGTGAATATAAGTGTTTTCTTCACTATTTATACATGCATTTATGTATGTAAATTGCATATCAGAATGAATGTGCGCGAACTAATTTAACGGACATAATATCGATATATTCATATATCAATATGAGTGTTCGAAATGCCTCCCTAGGTAAACTATTAGTTTAACTGAGTGATGGAATTTAATTATGTTTTCCAACAACATAAAATGCATACTATTCTCATTAAGTTTAAGAGCTGATATGTATATCTGAAAAAACTTCAAAAAATGTTCAACACTTGTATTAGTTTGAAGAATGTTGTACCATAAAAATTATTTGGATCTTTTTTTCGATTTTTTCGAATGAATAAATGTTATAAACGTTTTTCGAATGAATAAATCTTATAAACGTTTTTCGAATGAATAAATGTTTTCGATTTTTTCGAATGAATAAATGTTATAAACGTATCAAATAACTTATACTTACTGATATACAAGAGAAAAATTAAATTTTTAGGTATATTCCCTGATGAACTCACGAGTGTACAGAAATTTTACTCGAAATATTTTCGGTCGGAAAAAATATTGGATATTGGCAAGTATATAGAAAGTATATGAAAAATATGTGAAACATGTACCACGTACACTTTTACCAAATTTTTTTTGTTTCATAGAAGCCCCGTCGAGATAGCTAAATCGTTGCGATTGTCGATCATTTTAGACTACCAGAAGCCTGATATCTCCCATACCGATCGTTCATTACAGCTGATAAGCTACATAAAACCGAAAGGCTACGCGAAAATGATATGGCATACTTTATGTAATACTACCGTGCCTTATACCGATACGATAAGTATTTTAATCTAGTACTGACGAAATAAAATAAAGAAAATTACATTATGTATGACTACAAAGAGGTTTTCTTAAACAAGGGAAGAAATGGAGCGCAAACGACTGAGCGAGACCTCAAACTTTGAATTATATCCAGCATATATCAATTGCGATATCTTTCTAGTTCCACTTCACCGGGCTCATAATTTTCTATCTTCTTCTACATCCTCACGCTCCGCCAACCTGTTGGGATCATGAGCTCTTCGTTCCTGTGCCCCTTTCTTCACTGCTGTTTCCAACCCCATATTCGTTCGACTGTTCTTCTTTCCTTTTTCGTCGCGCATTCACGGGGTATAATTTATCGCCAAAGTTTCGCCGCACCACTCGGCCTTTAATGGGCAGAGGTTCTCAGCGTCGGCTTTGTGCGTATTCTGGGGAATTTTACTCATGATGCTATGTGCATCTTCCTTTTTAGAGGACAAGCCAATTCAAATATACATCTACCACGCCGGCCCAGAGGGGATAAACGAGCGATCTCCAGCCTCCTTCCAAAAGCCTACCGAACTATCAGAGTCGATTAATAACACCAGTCCAAAGAAGTCGAATTTCGTTTATTGGAGAAGTCGACTTTTATTCTCCACTTTATATGATTTGCGATAATCCCACTGAGTATTGTCCGTTAGAATAATTAAATACAAGGTGACAACTTCTCGTTCTTTCAAGCCTCTTGAATTTTGTAACGAAAATATACCACTGCTTAATTTATGTTCAAATTTAGGTACGTATTTCCTGGAAAAATATAATCGGAATATGCAAATCTATTGGAAACAATCCCTTTTTAATTAACTCTTGTGTAGACTCACTGTTAATCAGCGTAGCTCTGATAAATTTATGAAATATACGATGTTTGATGAACACTGCGATTGATTGTATTATTTCGAGACTTTGATCGGTAATTGAACGATGAAGCCCCGATTCATTTGATCCAATGCTGAAGGGAATTCATCACTAGGCGTACCCACGATTAACAACACTAGATGCATTTTACGAACAGCATCTGTCACGTAACTCCTGTTAGGGTTGCACATGAGAGTCCGCAATAGTTGTGCTCACTGAATTTCCACTCGAGATGTATCAAAGCAGCTTCAATAGGTTTCAACCCTTGCCACTCGGTGAAAACATAATGGTACCCTAGTTGCCTCCCTCTATCAAACTACACGATTATATTTTATTGGATCTCAATATTTCTTAAGTTGTCCGGAAGTCAGCGATAGTATCGAAGACCGAATTTCGAAATTTATTTCGTCCTGTGTACATTTTATCAAGTTGCGATTTGGCATTCGGGAGACTAAAAAACATAGAATAAATTACGAAATCTGTATATGAGCAAATAAAAGTAGGGAATGCTACACACATTTTATGTGGCCACCGGGTCGATGTTACGGAATGACGTATAGTGTTGGCCGTATATCTTCTTTATGGTAACCATTAACATATTTTTTGCCTTCCGTATTACCATACAATAGTAGCGAAAATATTATAAATTATGCTCGTAAATCAAGGTGGGTTGGAAGAGAATGAGAGAAATGAGAGAGGGCAGCAGTATTTGAAATGGGGAGTTATTATCGACTTGTAAACAGCACATCCCGTAATCGGTCAGAAATTTTCAACTCTGTCGAAAAATATAATCTTTTTTCCAACTATTGTTGCATCAACATATTTATGTCAGTAGTGTAACAAGGAGGGTTCTGGATAAAGTGGGCCGAGGTGTGCGGGGGGTGATCTTTAGGTCAGAATGTTCTAGAACCTTCGAGACTTCGGGTGTGATGGAGGGGGGATGTCCTTGATATTTTAAAAATGGCCGATTGGTGGATGATGTAATGAGTTCGGGGAATCGTTGACAGGTCGACGCGTGGGTGAAAGTGGTAGGGGGTATGTATTTTTTGGGGGGTAATGTATGCAGAGGGTGATTTGAGAGTGGGATCGGGGTGTGTGTGTAGACGATTCAAGGATCTGTTGGAAAGCCGCTATGCGCATTGTTATGGTGTTATGATGGGTATCCCCTTAGTAGGTAGAAAGTATGTTGTAGGATGTTGAAACAATTTATTTATAAAATAACACATTCGGTTTTTGAAAATACTTCGTTTTTTACAATATTACATTTCTTGAAAAAGTTTACAAAACAAGCAGTGTCTAATCAGGGGTATAGGTTCATCAAACTCATCGATACTTTCATCCTGCTTATATGATTGATAATGTTGAAAGCACCTACGACAGCTGGCAATTTCCTTGTCCGTACGTAATTTTATCGGTAATTTTTCGTAAGCCGCTTCAATGTAGTTTGCAGCATACATGAGCAGAAAGATTTTCGGTAGAAATACGAGATCTTTAGTGTTCATTTTACGAAAACTCCCCAGTTCAGAATAGATTTTAAGTGACTTGTCAATGAATGTCGGATAGTTCCTCAGATACCAAATTTTTAGTCGTTCAGCGTTTTCGAGTGCACAGTGGTATGCTGGTACATTTTTGTGATAATGATGGTAATGAAATTTTGACACATCTAGATTCTGCATTTTGGGGCAGCCCAAATCTTCCAAACTAAAAATTGGCTTCGAATTTCCGATGATACGCGCGAGCCACTTTTTCTTTTCGAGTCCCTTCACGTAGCTGCAACTGAAGTTCTCTTCATATTTTTTAATTACTTCTTTCACTTCACTGTAGCGAACGTCACCGACATCCCAAGATATACCATGAAAATGGTATGTTAACTATAAATTTGTCTTCGTATATTTCTGTGGCAATTCTACTGCACCAAGTTCTTTCAGCACAAATTCATTGCAAGGGCGTTTGAAACCTTGCATATCAAGAACGATACCTATTGTAATGAATTTTTACGTATACTAGCGATGTCTGAGATCGACTGAATGCCCAGGATTCATGTCCCGTGTATAAGTAAAACATTTTGTGATGCATTATAATAATAATGCTATGACATTTTCGGTGGAACTTCGAGAAATTATTGATGAAAGCGATTTGCATTTTTACTTCAGAATACTATGGTATGGTTTGAGTATAACCGCCCTATATTATAAATGTTTTTTTTTTTTTCGTTTGAGAGGTGGACACACAAAGCCGACGGTGTGAGCATCTCATCACGCTCAACGTGATACTCGAGTTGCGTCACGGATGATTATTTATCTCGAGGAGAATTGAGATCCGATTTCGGCACAGCAATAAGTATTTCCTTTCCATAGCACTATCCCTTTCATATACTACGAATGTTTCTTTTTCATTCGTGAAGTATAAACAATGTCGCACCAACGACGACAGCATTTTATCAAGTGTAATATGATACGCGCGCGCGGCAACCTCTGAGGCTGCACGCTCTTACTCTTGTCTCGATCAGCACTGTAATCACTTTAATATTATTTTAAAATATAATCTTCTATTCGTTGTTATATCCTTTTTCCACTTGGTCTTCAACGTAAACCCGAGTGACATATATAAGTTGGAGATGCGAGCGTAGTGATCAATGCGTCTCAGTGAGAAGAACCTTGTGGGAGCTCATCGAGTTAAGTGTATTGAAGCTAGTGAGACTAAAGTGAAACTGAAGTGAGGCTAAAGGGACTATTCTCTATTCTTCATCAACCGGAACAGCAGCACATCAAGTAAGTAAAAAATAATGTTATAAATTGTAACCAGAATTTTACCCAACGGGAGACAATTCGATTGCAACCTAAATTGTCCAATTGTTTCTCCTCCTTATTTTTCGTTCTTAAAGAACAGGGCGCCAGGCGCTTTCACGCCGGAGGAGAAACAATGCTTTACAGCGACAATTATCAGCCCAGGCCGCGCGTCAGCTGCAATACGTAGAGGGGGGGGGGGGGGGGGGGGGGGGTAAGACTGCTGAGAGTTCGAGTCTATATAATAAAACCACCAATTACGGGACTCACAAAATATAATAATTTATTCAACAAAATGAAAGAATGACTCCAATCAATAAATATCTTTGATAAGAAATCGATAAAATTGTCCACGTAAATTTCCTCCGTTTAGTGGCCACATTTCGATCCACTAAATTAACGAATTCTCCAACAGTTATAATAATCGTCCCGACAACGCGATCGCGATCGATCTGCCACGGGAATTTTCCTCCCCACCTAACGACTTCCAAAATGCCCTAATTGGGGGTAAGCGCTAGAGCGCTAGAGTGCAACGCCGGACATGACACCTCGCTAGGCGAATACGCAAAATTAGCAGGAACATCGCTCGTACATTAAGGTCCGGTAGCTCGCTACACTACCGACCATGCGTTAGATCCCTTTTTCGAGCGCCCAAGTTCGAATGACTCTCCTTGTTGCGTGGCCGATGATGTGATGTAATAGAGACCACAAGTCTTCTCCAAAGGCTCAGCGGGATGGAAGCTCGTCGGTGAAGATTATATGCCGGGAGAAATGCCCGACACGAGTCAGGTGGAATCCCCGTATTAAATACATCGTTCTCTTTGGTTATGTACTCTCCCTGTCGTACCCGAAAGTTCGTCTCTCTCTCTCCATCATACATAAAAAAATATATAAAAACAAAAAAAATCATTAATAAATACCCTATAAGTCCAAGGTTGAACCTGCGAGATCGCCCTTGAGTCATCGAGCGAGGAGGATGAGATTATTTATCGTGACGCGCAATTTTGCAGCGTTACAAAATACAATAATAACTTGGAGGGACCTAGTCACCACTTTATAAAGATTTTTGATATTACAATTATTCTATTCGATGTCTTATTTTATCTATCAAAGAGTGCATTTGAATTGTATATGAGGATTTTGGATACAGTGAAATTAGATTTACTGACACTAATTGTTTAGTGATTTATCGATACATTTTAAATCTTCGTCATAGAGACTTAAAATAAATTGCTTCTGAATTTCTTAAATTGTATTTAATACTTCTTCTTTGATTTCTTTCTGTTTCTTACAATAGGATGGATATGTATAACGAGGCACAGTATGCTAGGTTTGCACCTGACATCATCATATCGAGGAGCTGGACGTCTCCACATGTTGTGAATCTTACGATCTGCAACGCATTTGGCAGCTATTCGGAAGCCACCACGACGTACGTTGACGTCTTGGGCCATTTGGTCCGGTTGCAACACATCGACGGGATTTATTGGTTCCAGATCGCAACCCTACCAGCTCGATCATCCACGCAACCATCGAACCCACCAGCATCCAATGGGATGTAAAAAACGATAAAATGTTGAGAGTGCTCGTGTAAAAAATGTTAACCATTACTTTCTCAATATCCAATATTATTCATTTCAATTTGTTTTCTCTTTATGCTCGCTCATAAAACATATTTTTCGTTTTTTGTTTCAGTTTTAACTTTTTCGGAGAGGCCGTATTTATAACGACTATGAGACTACTATATCATCATATATAGAAAATTATAATTTTTCACGTTAATACTTTTTTTAATAATAAAATCATCTTCACACATGCTTTACTTTTATGTATATTGTAAAGGAACGTCTCGCGACTGTACCGCCACAATAAGGAATAATTAGTCTTCAACTAATTATCCCTTGGTGAAAAAATGGAATTCACTCAAAAATCATTCCCGAGAACAAAATATCGAAATATTCTCTCAACGTACAGAATATTTTCTGTCGTTGAGACGATATTTCGAATTAGCACTTGTTTACACGGCAAAAGTACCAAGGAGCGAGACAGCAAAACAACACCCATACTACGGCGAGCGGTCACGTAGCACCGCCTATACACACAACAGCCGAGCTGGGGGATGTGCGCCGCCGTATATCCAGCGCGCACTACTACGCGCGCACACGTTACCTTGAGCGACAACCACGGACGACGTTCGGAATAGTAGAAGTGAGCGCACACCACTTGAGGCTCAGCGATACGTCGATGCTGCTCGCTCTCCCGTAGACAAAGCATGCTCTCTCTCTTTCTCTATTAGAACTAATCGCTCAATAATTAATCAAGTATAAAAGTTAACTAACACCGCCTACAACCAAAAATTGGATGAGAACACGGACCATCTTCTGACCAAAAACATCTAACCAGAACAACAAACCAAAGGAAATATTCAACTACTTAACAATTTTAGATAAATTGTTAAATAATTCCTTAACAAATCACCGAATGTAATCAATCATACCGGGAACGCCATGGAGGACACCTACTTCCCATAAGTAAACTATTTGTTTAAATGACAAATTGTTATTTAAACAAATGACAATTTTGAACCTACAACGGCATAGGCCATAGCCCGGGAGTACAAAATTCGACCTCCTAGGAACCTCCATGGAACCTCGAGCAACCGAAAACGTGGCCGGCGCGCGTGACGCAATCCACCTCACGCGATAGTCACGTGACCGCCACCAACGCCGATTCCACCCGCGCGGAGGGCCCCGAAACCGTACCGTTTCACCGTCCCGTTCATCCAACGGCGATCGGGTATATAAGCGACTACCGCGGACGGCTCGGCACTCTTTTTTTCGGCAACTCTCGAAGTTCGAGTCACGTACTGCTGCTTCTCAGCAACAGTTAAATTTTCGTTTGTCTTGTAAACATCAGTGTAACGTAGAGTCCGGAGAACAGTTTACTCGAACGACTCGGTCCCCTGACATTGCGTTCTTGCTATCGAGTCCGAGAGTAAACTTGGGATGTTCGGTGTATTACTGTCTCCCTCGCACAGCGCGTAGGCCGGCATAATGCGTTCGCATTAGGGCCACTTTTTCGTATTTGGGTCCCCACACACAGCGTTGTGGCTATCCTTTACGAAAAGTGAACAATGAAAAAAGGAATTATTGTACCCCGAGCACTGCGCATCAGCTTGCAATAATTCCCACAGATCTATTCGGTGTAAAGAGTTTTCAGTTGGCAGATAATACGAACACAAGTGTGGGTGCTTCTCACTCATACTTGAATCCCTGTGCGAATCGTGCTTAACACGAGCCTCGCAAAGTTTGGTTTGGGCGTGTGATCTGCGAACCCTGAGCACCCCGGTGCCTTACGCTACGAGGCCACCCGGTACACACATTCGCCAGTACAGTCGACGCAATTAGTCCGCGCTCTTCTCAGAGCGCTGATTGAGGGCGTGGGTCGAGTATCTGCCGATCTCCAAAATCAAGCATATAAGGTGGCAGGGAAAGAGTACCTGACACCGGAGCACATCTGTGCCTAGATAAACAATAGCTTAGGGATCGCGACACAGACCGACGACTATCGAGTAGGCCTACTCACGCGGACTGTACCGACAGACGAGACGAGCCGTCCGTTCGCGTTTAGCTGTGCCACAGCAATAGATCTCATAGCTCATTCAACAACGATCGAGCTCCGCGCAGATAAATTAATTCGCGAGTTTATTATAAACCATAAATTTTAAATTCAGAGTCCGAGGATTACAACTACAGAACACAGAAGAATCTCATGATTTTTCAATGTGTCTCTGTGTATGAGGACAATTCTTTAATAACAAAAAGAGAGTGGCGCGAAACACTCGAATTATTGTTATTAGGCTACAAAGCGTACAGTCGCGAGACACCGTAGTCGTGTCCGACCACCGGGACACAAAACTCATCTCCATTACTAACTTCACCGAGATTATTAATCAATTCATCATCATCTTTGCGAGTTGGGTGTAAAGCCCCGTACGGAAGCACCTCCGACCGTGCGGATTTAGCGTCATTCAAATAATAGACTCAGGTCATAGCCGCTTTACGTAGTTTTAAGTGCGTCCCGATAGACGCAATCTTTTGCAACCCCTTTCTTTTTTTGAGTTGAGTGTAGAGCTCCACACGGAAGTACCTCCGACCGTGTGAATTTAGAATCCGTAGAATAATTGAGAATTCAGGTTATGACCTGTTTACGTAGTTTTAAATGCGTCTCTTGTGTAAAGCTCCATACGGAAGTACTTCCGACCGTATGAATTTAGAATCTGTAGAATAAAACTTGTCCAGGAATACTCCTGTTTAACGATCCCAGGTTAGGACAAGCGTAAGTAGTGGGTAACCCCGTTGTATCCTGGTTCATCTCATACAATCCCCTACTTCCTCGCCCGAACCGCCTTCAGAAAAATTCTCCTCGGAGAGCCTATGGTGATGAAGGCAAACTCTCGTCAATAGACACATGAGAGAACAAGAATTTAACCTAATGTGCGGCACTAATAAAAAAAAAACCACAACCCTCTCCGTCATCTATTTCCCAGCCGATCATTCGAGTCCAGCGCACGAATCGTGAAGGCCACCACTTGCGCGTGTGGTATCAAGTAATAATAAAAACATCGCGAATTTGTATTAAGATAACTCAAAGGTCAGGTTTCCAAGAAACCCTCACCCTTTCTCAGACACTACGAACACCCAATTCTGGGTTAAAGTTAAATTATTTAATTTATTAAAACGACGGAAAAACAACGAAACGTTTCATTGGCGCCCGAACAGGGACTCAAAAATCGCGAAACGTTTCAATATATATTTTGGAATAATAAAAAAAAAAACTTAAAAAAAAATGAAACTCTATTGCACTTGTCAACACATACGTTCTATACATTAGCTATTGTGCGGTATAAATCTATGGAGCATACAGATATAGGAAGTGGACCTTAACAAAAAAAAAACAGAACGAAGTGAAATCAGATACAATTCAATTTTATTACTTTTTGATATTTTAAGTAGACATCATATAATATACGATCCTCACACTTATAATTAGTTAGACCGTCGAAGATCATATTTGACAATTCGTAGTGTATAGTTATATTCATAGTTTCATATAAAACTTTTACAGAACGAAGTCGTAATATCGTTCTTACAAAGCATTTCCACTCGAAGTAAATTCGCACTGGTTGTATTGACCACCGAAGAACCGCAGGTATAGCCGATTCTGTGCGGTATCAGCTTCGTACCGAGGAAGGTAATCTGCATCATCCAGAAGTGCCTTGAAAACTCTCGTTGGTAGAAAAATCAAGAATTTTTCATCAAGTGAAGCCATCGCCCTTGGACTAAATTTCGTATGAGTCGTCTTGAATGCTATCACTCGATAATTTTTGTTCTTCTCCAATTTGGCAATTTTCTTCGTTGGCAAAAAGTTATCCATGCGGGCGACCTTATTGATTTTTTCGTGATCCATGTTTGTCTGCTAATTACTGAAGGCAATCCGCTTAATATTGTACTTGTTTGGATGCGGTGAAGCTAGCTGAGCCCCGATGAGTAGATGATCATCCCTTTATAGGGACCGTAGTAGTTCCAGACGCTTCTGTATGACGCAATGAAAAACAATACTCAGAATTCTTTATTTCTCTATGGTCACAAAAATTCTTAGAATTGTAGGTCTTTTTCAAACCTCCAGTGGCAACGATTTTTATTTCTTCCATAGCTTTTAGTAGGGTCTCTAAAGGCACCTATAAATATGTTCGCAGAAATTAAACTGCGCTTATTTGATGATTGCATCTGAGCTATAATATATAGAGCTAAATGGATTCGCAAGCGTGTTTCAGAATTATTAGTATTATCGACTATGCTTATAAAAATGCTCCTAGTCAACAAGTTGACGGGTGGATAAATTGGTGCAACCGATACATCAATCTTTATAATAAAATTCTGAAGACATTCCAACTTTCTGCAGGACAAAACCTCGAATTCAACCAACAATATCAATTATCCACACGTACCGGGAAAATTTGAAAGAACAACAACAACGATGTGGAGGAAGAGTCGGTGTATCACGGAGGAGAAGAGTGAAGGATAGTGTGCGGTGGAAAGATCTGCAGTCCGTCTTTAATGGACGAATACGTACCGGTGCTATTGTAAATATTGTAAATTTCGAACATTGAAGAACGGGGAAATCATTGAAGAAACGAATTTTTTCAATACAAAGAATGCAATAATCCTTCCTTCTACTAACATCAAAAATTGGTTTGGTGATAATCTTGCAGAATATTTACTCGAGAAGGTACACGATTTTGAAGAGCGGGATTCAGGATGGTCATTAGTGGAAATTATCAACCTGATGATCAATATAAATCGATACGTACCACTCCGAGCAGCCCTATCGACATTCATAAAATTACTTCAAGATATTCAAGATAAAAAGGCGGTAGTGAATATCAAGAACACTGATGAGTTTTATTTCCTGTGGTCAGTAATAGCTGCTCTTCACCCTGAACATGAAAACTGATGCGTAACTAGTTCTTATCCTCATTACAGCGCAGAACTCAAATACGAAGGTATAAATTTTCCAATTCGTCTGAAAGATATCCCGAAATTCGAGAGGATGAATGGATTAAAAATGTTTACGGTATAGAACGTTTACGGTATAGAAAATGCAGAAAGAGGTATCAGTGAGATAGTGCCTGTTTATTTAAGTAACAATACTTCAGATGAACCTACGAATCATCTCCTTATGATTAATAATGATATTAGAACGGAGGTTGATGATGATAATGATGATTATCAATCAATTTCTCACTTTGCGTGGATAAAAAGTCTCTCTAGACTGCTAAGTGTCCAATTGTCCAAACATAAAACGCGTAAATTTCTATGCGACAGATGCTTGAACCACTTCAAATCTCAAAGTTCCTTCAAAAAACATAAGCAGGGCTGTTTAAATATAAATAATTGTAAAATGTTACTGCCCGATGAGGAGCACGAGACATTGAGTTTTAGAAATTTAAAATTTTAAAAAGCTGTACCTTTCGTTGTATATGCCGATCTGGAATGTATCTTAGAAGATACAGGAGCCCAGACTTTGTGTCAGTAACATCTACCCCATAGCGCTGCTTTTTACTTACACTGCTCGTGCGATGATAATCTTTCAAATTACGATTATGAACGCAGTCCTTATTGCATCGAGTGGTTCATTAAAAAACTACAGGAAATAGCCCAAATGGTAGATTATTACGTGAACCGTGTTGTACCAATGAAACCATTAACGAACGATCAAATACACAATTTTTATGGGGCAAAGCGTGTCATATCTGTAAAAAACGTTTTCCGTAACTGATGTAAAGTATCGTGATCATGATCATTTTACGGGGGAATATCGTGGTGCCGCACATCCGGGATGTAATTTTAATCATAAATCATATTACTATATTCCTGTAGTGTTTCATAATCTTTCTGGATACGATTCTCATTTTTTAATAAAAACTCTGCCTAAGTTATTCGAGAGATCGGTGAATCTTCTTCCTGTCAACAAGGAGCATAATGTATCATTCAAAAAATCTGTTAAAGGGACGAATATAAAATTATGATTTATCGATTCATTCAGGTTTATGGCTAGTAGTTTGGAAAAATTAGCATCGTACATGAACAATGATGATAAACGTATCACACGAAAGCACTGTGGCAGCGCAGAGGAGTTTCAGTTGTTAATAAGAAAAGGGGTATTTCCTTACGAGTACGTCATCAGCTGGAGGAAGCTGGATGAGGAACAACCGCCATTGAAAGACAATTTTTATTCAAAGTTAACTTATCAGGCCACTTCCAACGATGATAACGTACATGCTATAAAACAATGAGAAAAAAAATTATGTGGGCCAATTAAGATATTGGTTGACACAACCAACCACATTTCCTAATTCCCCTATAACTCGGCATATTTGTGACAACCAAACAGTAATGGTTGCACGAACTAAGTCTTATTAGTAGGAGCCCTATCAGTTGCGGCAACCATCTACAATGGCCACCTCACCTATTTGAATGGTTGATACAACTATTCGAGTGGTTAAGGGCTCTAATACCGGCTCACTTGCATAATGCATTTGGAAGGTTATGTAGAAAAAACACGCATAAGTGTCGATATTGATTGATTGATTTATCAACTTTAATTTAAAATATAGTACTGTTGACGCAAGAATAAAAAGTAAAACGATTTCTTGAGTGGGTTTTATATTTGTTTAGTCAAGTGTGCGAATATATTTTTCATTTTGCTTCCTCATAGAGGAAGCTTTGTTTTCATGAAAATTTTTTTTTTTCGAGATTATCATATCAGTATGCTTAAAATCACCTAAAACGTCGAGAAAAATTGTTTAGAAAATGTGTCTGTATGTGTGTGTGTGTTATTCATTTCATTCTCCAACATTTTTGACCACTTCTAAATAACATTTTAAAGAAAATACTAGATAGTCTCATGTTACCTGTGTTAAATCTGTATTTGTAACTAGTGTTCACAATAATTTTTGCTAATTGAAGATAAGCTAATTCTTTACTTTGATGCAATATTTTCGGTAGATACATCGTGCCGTATATTTTATACTTATAATATAATTGAATTTGTTGAAGCGAAAAATCGTTTCATTTTGATACAATTGCCACCCGGAACCGATTATTTTATGATCAATAGAAATCAGTTTATTGCGGGATAAAATCCTTCGAAAATTTTTAATCTATCCACGCTATATAGTTGCGACCATATGAATAATTTACTTTACTGGGCCTCGTAGATTTTGAATTCGATTCATTCGATCCCTGCAAAGTTAAAAACTATGTTATTGTCGCATGACGGCTTTCATGCAATGAGATGATTTTTTTAAAATTCCAGCTGAAAATTCATTATTATAGCAATGTTACAATTCGTAATCATTGCTTAGCTCATATATAGGATTAGTTTTCGGTTACGTTGAATAGCTGTCAATAAAGGAACCGTACTGTTCAACGTGAAACTCGCCAGACATGGACAAATGAACGATCGCTTATTTTACGGTCAGCTAAATGACAGGTCCAGGCATTAATGAATAGCCGTGTACATGGGGGTAGACTTCGATCTAAGGAAAGAGGAATCATACCTCATGTATTTCGATGTAAACAATCTTTACGGACCTGCTATATCTCAATATTTACCGTACGGCTCTTCCGAATGGGTCAATGAGTCTGTTAATATTTCTGATATTCCTAATGAGTCAGTCACAGGGTATATTTTCGAAGTAGACTTAGAGTACCCGGAAGATCTTCATGAACTTCACAAGAATTTTTTGCCTTTACGTTTGTGTCTTTTGTGTCCAGAGCACTTGACACCACCAAACAATAAAATTTCAAAGTTAATGACCACTTTAATACCTAAGAAGAAATATATTATACACTACAGGAACTTAAAACAGAGCTTGAGTCTCGGTATGAAATTATAAAAATTTTTATCGTGTTCTGAAATTTAAGCAGGCACCGTGGCTCAAACCTTACATCGATTTGAATACAAAATTAAGAAAGAGCTCGACGAATGAATTTGAGAAAAACTTCTATAAGTCACTGAATAATGCTGTGTTCGGCAAGACCATGGAAAATGTTAGAAAGCAGAAAGATGTGAGGTTATTCACGAAATGGGGCGGAATTGAGAATTGGGAATGGGGCATTGCATTGTCAAATTTTCATAGCTGTACAGTATTCGATAACGACAATATGATCATCATTGAGTTAGAGCAAATTTCATTTTAATAAACCCATATTCGTGGGTTTCTCAATCCTTGATCTGTCAAAGACCTTTGTCTACGATTTCCATTACAACTATGTAAAACGAACGTTTGGTGGTAAAGCTAAATTGATGTACACCGACACTGACAGTTTATTGTATCACTTCAATAGACTGATATTTATGATTGCATTAAACGTGATATACATAAATTCGATACATCCGATTATCCCATTGATAATATGTACGGCATTCCCCTGGTCAATAACAGAATCGTAAGTCTAATGAAAGACGAATATAATGGGAAAGTTATAACCGAGTTCGTGGGCCTGCGAGCCAAATGATATACTTTCAAGAACTTGGGAGAAATTACGGAGAAAAAGCGAGCGAAAGGTATAAATAGCAGCACTATGAAAACTATTACTTTTAACGATTATAAAAATTGCCTATTGCTCCATCTGAATTTAGTGCGATGTCTGTATTTGATTCAGAGTAGTAAACATGACGGTCGTACTATTTTACAGAATAAATTAGCGTTAAGATGGCATGATGATAAGAGAATTATTTTCCCCGATACAACTGATACTGTACCATATGGTTATAACAAATAAAATACCTCGCGCGCAAAAAAAAAGTATTAAAAGAGTATTAAAAAAGTATAAAAAAAAGAAGTATTAAAAGTCTGTCTTTTCGGACTGTTTAGTGCTCAGTTTAATACTTTTTTTCGAGACTTGAGTATTAAAAATGGTATTAAGTATCAAAAAAAGTATTAAATCGCCTTATTTTGAGACGATTTTAATACTTATTTTAATACTTTTTCTTCGCGATTTTCGGGTATTAAAAAAAGTATCACATGAGTATTAAATGCAGTATTAAATCGTATTATTTTGAGACGATTTTTATACTGCATTTAATACATTTTCTCCGCGATTTTCGGGTATTAAAAAAAGTATCACATGGGTATTAAATGCAGTATCAAATCGTATTATTTTGAGACGATTTTCATACCGCATTTAATACTTTTTCTCAGCGATTTTCGGGTATTAAAAAAAGTATAGAATGGTGTTGGTTATTAAAAAATTTTCCAAATCGCAATAAAAGCGACTAAGTATTATAAGATTATTGAGAGAATATTAAATCGTATGGAAAATTAAAAAATTGTAATTCTTTTTTAAATACTTAAACATTTAAATAATTATTCAATACTCGAAGTATGAAAAAAGTATTATCCATTGAGTCAGAAATATTTTCAGCAATTGAATAATATTATATGAAAAATAAGTCGTAAATTCTAAAATAGAGATCGAGAAATATGCAATAAATAGAAGTAATGATTTGATAGATGTTTTTTCAGTTTTTCACTCAAGTAGCTACATCTTGAGAATGATTCTTAGTATTGAGATCTCTGAATAACCGAAATTTGCGGAATGTCATGAACTGCAAGAAAAAAAAAATTCACCGGAATCCAACTGACATTATAAACCCAAATTTTACGACATAATTATCGAAAATATTTGTTTTTCGGGCGACGCCACCGTTCAAATTTAGCCATGATATTTTCTTGAATTCTGTATATGAATTAAAACTTTCAACAATTTTTTTACTTAAAACTTTTTTTAATTCATATATTGAACATTCAATAAGCCATACATTTGTGAATCCTCATAAGAAGACCGGTAACGCAGCGGCAGAGCTCGTGACTCGTAATCATGAGGTTGTCTGTTCGATCCGAGGTGAATAGTTCTTTTGTTTATAAAAAAAATTATGATGTACCCGATCGATAAAAAAAATAAACAGTAATTTTTATTCTGTTTGTTACATTTTTTTAATGTTCAGAGAACAATAGCATATGAAAAATAATAGCGCACGCCGAACGACCGGGAGGCGTGGCCTACCGCTACAAGTCCGTGCCTGCTACCATGGCGCGCGGGAGAGTGAAGCCGCCGGGTGGGGGTAGCCGAGGGACTTTTCTGCGGGAGCGCCTGGCATCACTGGCTTCGCAATAAACTAATAACGGTGTAGATAAGGCGAAGTTCTTGCTGTACAGTACTCTGCATGATCCTCATGGAAACGTTATTTACCGGACCAGCGATATTACACAGTCTCCTGTTATCGATATCGTATTGACCATCGAGAGTGACTTTAAATCCTTCACTGGCAGAACCCCGACAGTTTTATACCTTATCAATTGACGTCCAAACACATCAACACTCATGCTTAGAATAAATTTAGAGCATACATGCAGCCTAATAAATAATGTCAGCTTCGCGTAGTTCCTCAATGATCGACATGATTTCATTCGTGTGGCTCATGTTACCAGCGACTTGCGATGCATGGAGCAAACGAAGTTGATCTTCTAATTCATTAGGATCATCCCAGTAAACGTAATCCAGTTCACTATCTTTTTTGGCTACCATATACTGCGGTAGCACACCATCTCCGGTGTGCTGTATCATTTTGGCGATATATTCCTTAAATTTATGAGATGTATCCACGCGTATAGGTTCGTCGGGCTCATAATCTTTTTCATGCGCACTGCTTGAAATGACAATTTTTTTATAATTCTCAATATCATCGACATTGATAGTCCTTTCATCGGGTACTTTATAAAAAAAGTAGTTCAATCAACCCACTCATCTGTGGATAATTCGTATGATCTACACGTATATAATTAGGTAGAATATGGATTTCAGAGTTACCGATCATTAATTTATTATTAGCTTGATTTCGTATACCCCATGAGGTGTACTTCTTTCTATTTGTCATCAATAACGAAAGATATTGGTTCAACAACTCATCAGTTACTGTATTATCATTCTCAATATCATCAGCGTCATCTTTGTCAGTCACCGCTTCCACAGAGGCTTTAACACGCTCCGAGTCATCTTTCTCGCTATTTTCCTTAGACAATCCATTTAACGCATCTTGCCAATCAGAATCACCATCATCATCATCCTTCACTTCTTCACGATTTTCCTCCTTGATTTTATTCTTAATTGGTACTTTACGCTTCACACTACGGTCTACCAATTTTTCCAGCGGTGTTACTATTGGTTTAAACACGTCCTGGATCGCAAGCTCCGAGGTCTCCCTACCCTGCTTTATGATACTGTGTTTCCGTCAAATAGCATCACTAGCTATAACGATTCGATGCAAAATCTCTTTCTCTTTATCAATTTTATGCTGTTCATGTCAACGACGTTGAGTCATAATCACTGCCGTTGATCGCTCAAGTGGTAGATATTTATTTCTCATTAACGGTTACAAAACAATGGAATCCTTTCCGATATCTACCACTATCAATCTCACTGTCCTTATCGATAACTAAAAATCCATGTTTTTGCTTCCAGCATAACGAACACAAGTTTTTGAACTGAATGTACGACTTATCAGTATTTACATGATTATCGTAAACATGTCTGAGATTGGTTTCATCTTGTTTAAAAATCACTAAGAGATTCACGTTGTCGCGTACAAGATGCTTAGGTATACGAGCGTATGTCTGACAGAGATAAAGACAGTCCACGTTTCCATGCCTACGCATAGAAAAGAAAGCTCTGACATTATCCTGTTTTTCACAAGCTATATCGTCGAATATCATTATTGAGTTCGGATGCGCCTCACTTGGTGCCACGACCTGTTCGTGATCATTAAAAATACAATATTCCACACCATCTACAGACTGGAGAATGTGTTCTAAAAATGTATACTTTGGTTGTTTCAAGGATTTCGAATATATGTATTGTGACGAGCCCCTCGTGCAAGTATTTCGGACCACTGACACGGGGAGCCACGACCAAATATAACGACGCCCACAGAATTATCAATTTATCTGCTTCCACAATTTCTCCCGTGCTTACCTGTTTTTCTACCGATTGCTGGGCGCCAGGCTATCTACTTTTTGACCCGACAGCCAGGGTCACTCGCTACGATCCAAGGTCAATACTGTTTCGGGTCCGGCTAGCTGGAAGGGGTGCAGTTCGGGGACTTGTTGCGAAAATAATTATTCGAAAGCGTGCTCTTTTCCAAGTTCAAAAATACTACCAATTATTTATTACAGGAGACAACTTCTTTTCTCGCGAATACAAACGTTTTACAACATGACTCGAGTCCGACAATTCACGCGGTCCTAATCCGATTCGCTCGCGATTATCACGGGGGCGGCCGGAGAAGCCGGGTGCGACGGAGGACAACTCTGAGCTACACGAAATACTAAATATTGGTGCACCACGTGCGCCTACCTTTTTCTCCGTCCGGTCTGCTTCGGTACGCAAATGCTGCCTTCTCCAGATCCTGTCTCGCTTTTGTTGGATGGGGAACCTCTTTCTCCACGGCGGAAACACACACGCACGGGTCAATCGGAATTATTCTCACGAGACTCTCGTGGCAAACGGTCCGCGCGCGGCGAGTTATTCGATGTCTAATTTCTTCCGTTCGTAACGGCAATCTCTTTGCGATAGCGTCTGCTCGGATCCACGAATAATGATCTTTGTGGTCGGCGACAGCTTCCTCTCAACGCGGTATTGCTCGGTTCCGATATATGACAGAATACTCGACTTCAGGTCGAACTCTTTAACCAACTAATCAATTCGACTTTTCACGACAATCTCTACTTTTCAAATCAATAACTCAGATCTATCTTATCCATACGGGGTCCGGAATTAGAATAATGGGTCTCGCACGCTCGGCCGGGTTACGCAGGCCTCGGACGTCCGGGGTGGGGGTCACGGCCTGACATCGATCGACTTCGTCGATCCTCGCGTTCTTCCGCCTTCCTTCTCTCCGTCCATCCTCGTGCGTCTTCCCTGGCTGTCGCTCTAATTCCATGTATCCTGTGGAACAATACTCACGGCAGTCAAACGTTCATATTTCGAGTTTGACGCCAAGGAGCGATTCTGTTGCCACGCGGTTCGGGCTCTCGGTGCACGAGCACTCGGGGCCTAGCTCGTTACTGCGAGCGCGCACTAGCGCCTCGTCACAGTATATGTTTTCGGATCTCAAGCCATTAGAGTGCGTTATGAGAGTCAGTAGCGCATTGGTCTTTCTACAGTTCGATGATCCACAGAATACTGCACATACACGCTGTTTGGTAACAATGGTCCGCGACATTTTTTCTCATCATTCTTCCTACGTTGTGTCAGTTTATCGAAATTCAAAACGGGTAGCCTAAAACTTTGATCTTTCAACTTCATCTTAATTGGATGCGATTTGTTGTGATGCGAACCTTCACTTGCTTTTTACTAAAGCGTAAAGTATAAATACAGTTCTTGTAAACGTTATTTTCTTAGTTAGAAACCGTCCTTCATGCGATGCACAACTAAAATATGAAGAACCAAAATCGTGCGACAATCTCAAGATTCGAAGAACTCGATCTCGCAAAGCTTGAAGAATTTTGCGTAAGAACAGTACCGAAAGTACCCACCTCCCAGTAATAAAAAGTCCGATATCATATACGGAAGTCAAACTTATTCAAATAAAGTTGATTCTGGACGGTACGGTACCGCGGGTGATAAAAAGATATACTAGGTACTGTAAAGTGGTGTTTTTTCTGCACACCCCGTTACTGCTGCTGTCGAAAGTCGTAGGGTAAAATGTGGCCCACTGTCCGTTGTCGAGCTCTCTCCAGGGCAAAGAATTGGAGTTAAGTTAGGATAAGAACCGTTATTGCGTGAAAATTGTGTGCTCGTGTGTTAGATGTAAGAAAAACTTTGTAAGGTCCAACCTCACTGGTTTCGCAACGTCTCGACCACCATTGGAATGAGACTGAGGGGTCTGCGTCTTCGTTCGCTGGCAACCTGCTGTCCCGTATTCCCAGGGACAGCATTAATCCCGCAGGAACCTGCGGGGTGGTGTTAGTCCACACCTTCACGAGGAGTGGACGCTGAGTGGAGGTTGGATATTTCGGTGAGACCGTCCACCTCGTCGACAAAATATGCAAATATGAGGCAGAGGGCAGCGGACGGCTGGAAGCTTACCATCGTCGTCCCCGCTCTGTCCGTTTAGAGCTATGGACCTCCACAATTTAACCGCCAATTTGAGGAAAAGATGAGGTACCCGATTCTTGGGGGGAAATCTTCTAAATGCCCCGGAGCAGCTCCTGAACTCTCTCTAGATCCAAGGACGCTATGATGCCCCCGTACCAGATTCATCCCGCGGCGCTCTCAAACCGTAAGGCGGCACCTCCACCATCTGAGATGCCCACGGGATCTGCGGAAGAGCAGCGTTGGCCGGTATATCGTTTTCACCGCACCGCAGGCTGAGGCGGGGCCACTTGTGGTTTTCGGAA